>CM050508.1:205758369-206358369 GCA_027563665.1 Antrozous pallidus
AGCAGGCCATTAGCCGGGATTCTTTTAGGTCAACAGGACATTGGCTGACATAGTTTAGGGACAGTGGTTGAGCATCTACCCATGAACCAGGAGGTCAAGATTTGCTTCCTAATCAGGACACATTTCTGGCTTGCAAGATCAATGCTCAGTGTGGAGGAGAGGTTTGGGAGGACCTAGCTGATCAATGATTCACTCTCATCATTGATGTTTCTATCTCAATCTCTCCCTTCCTCTCTGAAATCAATTAAAAATGTTTTTTTAAAAAAAGATCAACTGAACGAGGGCAGATCAGAATGAGACTGAGCATCTGAGTTGAGTCAACAATAAGACTCCACTTTAACCCTCAGCTTCTACTTTGAATTCCAAAGTCAGCATCTTCCTTACCCTCCTCTTCCCTCTGCTTTGCTTTGTTTATATCCTTCTCTCCCTCCTGGTCATCACTTTTTGAACCTTTAACTACCACTGGGAGGAGGCAGGGCACATTTGGCAGGTGCTTCTGCCCAGTACTCAGTCTTCTGCTCTCCAGTGAGCTCAGCAGTGTGCCAGGGCTCCCTGAGCCTCACTGGCACCTTCAGAAACCTTGGGTCCCGCCTTAGGCCCTCCACCAGCTCTGTTGCCATCCACAGCTCTAAGGCAGCTGTCCTGGAGCTGAAGGACTGATTCAGGGATGCTAAGTACCCCAACCGGCACCTGGAGCAGCCTTACCTGGAGCGAACCTCCTGGGCAAGCAGAACATCAAGGCCATCCAACACGGCTTTTAAGCTCTTGACCTGAGGCTGCTTCATCAGGTAACCCAAAGCGAGGACACTGAAGGGCCAAGCTTGGGCCATTGCCTTCAGGGATGAGTAGTGTCTACTGTGGTAGGCCTGGATGAACAGCGGTGGGAAGAGCGCAGCGGGCAAGAACTCCAGAGCTGTGATGGCCAAGGCCTGGTCCCTCAGCAGGCTCTCTGCTGCCAGCTGCAGGAGTGTGGATGGGGTCCTGATGCTCATCCTCAAGGTGCTCCAAAGGAATCCTGTAGAAACATTCAGGGTGCAAGGCATTCTTGTCAGACTAAGCCTTTGAGCCCCATCCACTGACTCCCCATTTTCACGGGAATCAACTCAGGGCCAAAGCCACCACCTGGTAATAGTGAGATCCTCAGTTTAGTGAGTCCCATTCTGGCCTAGGTGACCACAGAGCCATAGCTCCCCCCACCCCCCACAGGCCCCAGGACAAGCATCTCAGAAGCACCCACATCTTTCATTCCAGTCTGCCTGGGAAGTAGGTACTGAAGGGCCTGAAAGCTGCCCCTCCCCCCTCCCCCCCCCCCATTTCTTGGGGAAAGTTTGAGACCAATCTATGGACACAAACTTAATATTTGTAATAAAACCACAGTTAAAAGATGTTTTCATTAGGGGCATGAGAGAGCGGGGGGGGGGGGGGGGGTCAGGGTTACAGATTTATAAATAAACCAAAGCACAAATCCAAATGGTTGAAATTCAGACAAAACTACACTTAGATGCAAAATCAATCAAAGCCCTCAATCTGTTTGTCTGTAATAAGAAAGAAGAGAAAATGGAAAGCTCTCTGTGCCTGGTCAGGCTTCTTGCCACCACGAGGATGGCTGCCTTAGTTGAGGTCGGTATCTTACCTGCTGTGACCGGGTTGGCTGGGGCTCAGATCTCAGACCTGGTGGAGACCCAGGGAACTGACTGCAGAGCTGAAGGACTTGAATCTCTCCTCTGGTGCCTGAGGCTTTTATATGCCTCCGCAAAGGTTAACAACTAATCAGAACCCCTTGTCTTCATTCCTTAATCCTAACGGGATTATTGCCTCCCTTCAGATTAATTGGTTGAGAGAAAGTTAGGGAGGGGCAGGGTGGAGGCCTGGTTCTTGGATTCATTCCACAGACTCGGACTGAGGTTGACTGATGGCCCGTAGTTGTCAGCCTCAGGATGAGACAGTGAAGGTGTCATGGTTCCTGATGTTAAATAGGAAAGAACACAGTCTGAGAGAAGGGTAGCTGAGGGGTCTTTGGCTGCTTCAAAGTGATCAGAACATTGCAGAGTTAAAACATCCTCGAGAAGACAGTGGTGCCATCCCCAAGAAAACAAAGGCAATGTGTCCATGCATCAAGTAAGGTTTTCGGCCAGGTGACAGAGCAGATCATGAGAGCAAGTGGTGGGCAATTGTGGATGTAGCTGTCCCGTTAGACCCCAAGGCTTCTCTGATGGAGGTGAGGTCAGGAGCACCCTGAGAGGCAGGGGTCAGGGCTGGGCAGGGTGGTGCTGGGCCATCCTAATAGAACCCAGTGAGTGACCCAGGGCCATGGAAAAGATGGGGGATTTTTCTTGGAAAGAAGGGAGATGGAAAGACTCTTCTGTGGGTGAATTTGGGATCTAAAAGGAGACAAGCTGGAGGGGAGACAGTGCCATTCTAGAGGGCAGAGAGAGAGATTCCATCTTCTGTCCCACTCAAGAGGGAAAGGGTGGGTCTCCTCTGGGAAAGATGGGGTTAGCTCAGCAAACTGGGGGGAGAACCTTAAATCTAAGAAAGTGAGCAGAGGGAGAAGTGGCCAGCCTTGGGGTTTAGATATTTTCAAGCCCAAAGGGCACTAAGGGTGGATGAGATGGGCTCTTTGGGATCTTGGAGCCAGAGAGAGAAATAAACACGGTCCAATGGCACGTAACCCTGTCAACATCATGGCAGCTGCCACCAGGCGACCTTTATCAAATGGAAGAGGTTCTTCCACAGAGAACCCTTCATGGATACCAAGTGTCTTCCCTGACTACACTGTGTCTCCATGGCCCCATTCCTGCCCTCATGGTACCCCTTCACTTCACCACACCCCAATGATCTCCGTTATGACCACCAGCCCCCAAAGTTCCCACTTCAGTAAGCCTGTCCCCCCAATATCACTCTGTTCTATATTTGTCTGACATCCTTGTGGTATGCAGAACCAAGGCGCTGTGAGGCCAGGGAGCAATCATGGCTCTTTAGACATGTGTCGGATGAATTGGTGGCCCTTGGCAGTCTGAGGAGGGCCAGCTGTGGCTAGCCCACTGCTGCCACCTGGAGTTCTTGGCCTGCATAGCCTTCCACTAGGCCCCTATCCTTCTGTCAGTCACTCACCCCACGACACCCCTGAGCACCCAGTGTGTGTGCCACGCTCTGGCTCTGAGGAACTCTGGTCACGTAAAGAAGACAGCACAACTGAACCGACTCTAGAGTGAGGAGAGGAGGCACTGGAGTGAATGCTGAGGCCTGTAGCTGAGCTCTCCTGGAAACAGACAGCACAAACCCAGGCTGCCTCCGCTAGGAATCATGAGATTTGTCTGCAGTTCGAAGCACCTGCAACCACACACCTGCGGGCCCTTGAGCCAAGGGCACAGTAGACCCAGACGTGCCCATTGGGTTCTGAGCTGGGCTTCTGCTGAGATTTCCTGGAAGGGAGAGGCAGTTTGTGTGTGTTTTTAAACATTGTACAAGTATACTTTTTAGTACATGGATGTGGAATAATACATTTGTGTGGGGGTTTTTTAGTATATTTTTATTGATTTCAGAGAGGAAGGAAGAGGGAGAGAGAAATAGAAACATCCAGAATGAGAGACAATCATGAATCGGCTGCCTCCTGCAAGTCCCCCACTGGGGATTGAGACTGCAACCTTGGCATGTGCCCTGGACCAGAATCGAACATAGGACCTTTCAGTTTGAAGGCTGACGCTCTATCCACTGAGGCAAACCGGCTGGGGCGAGAGAGGCAGTTTTGCCCAAGGACCCAGCAGCCATGAACCCTGCCTGAGTTCACATTCCAGCTCAGAGACTAATTCCCTTTGTGACCTCGGGCCAGTCACTCCCCAGGCCTGTTCCTCCTCTATGAGCAGGCGTGAGGGTTAGAATCCCCCCGTCGGGCACCTGTGGTGGATGGTGGTGAAGATTTTCCCTGGGAGGCTCTGTCCTGCCTCTTAGTTCCCCACAGCTCAATTTTTTTTCTTTTCCTTTTTTCCTTTTCTTGCTAGAAAAAAAAATCATAGAATAGTTCTATTAATTTTCCTACCAAGCAGAAGAAACAATAGTTATTTGTTATTTGCTTGTGTTAGTGGCAGAACATGTGAGACAGGTTCTGGGGGATGAGAGGCAGCAGCTGACTCCCCCCTGAGGCTGGGGGAGCTGGTGCAGCTCAGCAGCTGCTGAGTCAGGAGGGGAGAGGCTGAGCTCTGGGGTGAATATGGGTCTTTAGGCATCAGAATGGGTTGGGGTGTGGGGACAGAGGTCTACCTTGGGGCAGGGGTTTAGGGAACGACAAAGGGGGGGCTCTGTAATAAATCTAACTGTGCACCGGCTGGTGTGGCTCAGTTGGTTGAGTGTTGTCCCATCCCCTGAGAGGTTGCTGGTTTAATATTGGTCTAGGTGCATGCCTGGGTTGGGGGCTCTATCCCCAGTAGGATGTGTGTAGCTGATCAATGTTTCTCTCTCATCCATGTTTCTCTCTCTGCCCCCCCCCTTCCTCTCTCTGAAATAAATATTTTAAAAATAAATCTAACTGAAGGTAACCTCAGAGGTAACCTGATCATAAATTTCTAACCGGGCAGGTGGTGGTGGGTAGTCACATCCCAGGCTTATAGCAAGTTCATCTCTCCATTGTTTTTGTAGATCTAGCTGAACCTGTCTTTGAAATGCCTCTTTTTCCAACCCCTCTAGAGAGGGCATGATCTTGTTAAGTATCCTATAATCCAATTAGAAATCTCTGCACTTTGCTTTCTCCCACCTGCTTGTAATCTTCCTTCCATTCCCTCCTTAGATCGAAATGCAGAAAAGAAACTTAGGAGCATTTTTCTCAGCCTGATGAGATCTTGCTTCTAGGAGTGTCCTCTGTTTTACACAAATAAACTATTACAGAAACCCCTATTAACATGGTCTACTGGGTTGCACATTTTTTCATTAACAGGAAGCAGCTGGATGGAAGCTCAAACTGGAGAAAGACAGTGGCTGTCATGGGTGTGGCAGGGTAGGGGTTCCTTGGGGGGTTCCCCACAGACAATGGCTCATTCTTCCAGCCCAGGATTAGAAGCACCAACTCTATCCCAAGCACTGCCTCTACTGTAGCGAATGCAAACAATGGGGGTGGAGACAGAAGGCAGAGAAAGGCCATTCACAGGTAGACTCTCCATGTCCAATCCCCACACTCAGAGGAGGCACATCAGGGACCTGTTGTCCTCAATCCAAGGTGGACGCCACCGGTGATAGAAGGTGCCTCTGGAGACTCCGCCCTAGGCCAGGGCAGCACCCTCGTTCACGTGTGTAGGAAGGGGGCCTGTGATCCATCTCCAGCAGAGTCAACTCTTAATGGAAACAGGTACTGAATTTCACCAGGGCCATCAGAATGCAGGGAGGAGGGAAGAGGACATAAGAGCAAAGAACTGTGGATGTGGCCAGCATCACAGTGGAAACCCCCAAGATGCCCTCCTCAGCTACACAGGGGGGAGGGGGAGGGGAGGGGGAGGGGGAGGCGGAAGAGAGGGAGAGGGGATGGGGAGAAGGCAACTAGAAAAGGCCTCAGCCCAATTTTTCTTAATGACCCAATGAGGGACAGTAAGACCCAGGCGATGTATGAGGCACACCCTATGGAGATAAATAGGCTGTGGTCCCTACTCCAGGTGTGCTTGTACAACTGGACACCCACTCTCCAGAACGCATTAAAAGTCTCGATTTTGTCATACTTCTGCCTCGTAGTGTGTTATCTGAATTTAGAGAGGTGAGCATTTCTCACAATTTGTCACTGCGAGTTGGGAGGTGGAGGGGGTGTGCTGGGGTCAGTGCTGCTCTGCTCAGGCAGCGATGGGCACCCTGGACCTTCCCTGCTGCCACCTCATCACTCCATCTGACTATGCCGGGGCTTTTCCAGGTGCGCCCCACAGTCAGATTCATTTCTCCCACTGGACCAGACTCCTGGAAGGTATGTGCCAAGCTGTGGGAACTTAGAGGAGCCACATGACCTCTCTGGACCCCAGTTTTCCCTCCTGTGAACTGAGGGAGCAGAACTTCAGGGTCCTTCTCCTAACGTTCTCTCTTCTGCGCATACGTGACACTCCGCCGTGGCAAAGAGTTTTAATTGTGGGCCGGACAGGAAAGGAACCTGCGGGTGTGGGGGACGTGGGGCCCCCCACACCACAGACCATGACTCTGAGGGCCCCTCAATGGGCTGCCTTTAAAACTCGGGGTGTATCTGCAGCGGCCTGCTCTCTGGCAGGTCTAGTCGCACAGTAGGTCTCCAGCTGGTTCTGCCTGCGCTGTGGGTGGGGTGACAGTCCTCAGAAGCGTGGGATGGGCTGCAGGCGCTGGGGAGGGACGGGGATGGCGTGCTCCCGCCCAGACAGAGCGCACAGCAGCGGTCTGGGGTAGGACATAGTGTAAGTGCTCTTTCCCAGGCCAGCCTCTGGGGTGTCCCAGCTTTGCTTCAGCTGCTCATAGAGTCCGTAGTTTGTAGGGGGAGCTGCAAGAGAAACAGGGTTTGGGTCGACAGGGGCCTGCCCCCACAGGCTGGCAGGAAGGAGGGGGAGATGAGGGGAGAGGGGGACATGGAGGCTTCCCAGGCAGTGGGATCAGAGATTCAGTTGGCAGTGCCCAGACAGGGAAAGGGGGAAGGCAGGCTGGCAGGGAAATATTGGCTCCGGCAGTAACCCCCTCCCCGGGAGTCACAGGTGGGGGCCGGCTCCCTGTGTACTCAGGAGGGACCCGAATTGCCAGAGGCCTCAGAAAAGTCTGCCCTGTGCCCGGGCTGAGGGCGGCCCTGCCTGCTCTTCGTAACTGCCCCACCCCAGCGGGGACGGGAGCAGCGGGGGCTTGTGAGGGAAGAAAGCCCTGCCAACGTGACAGAGCAGCCCCAGCCGATCTGGCTCAGTGCACAGAGTCCTCAGGTTTGATTCTGATGAAGGGCGCTCCTCCCCGGCCTGGGCCCTGGTCGGGGCATGTGCAGGAGGCAACCAGTCCGTGTGTTTCTCTCACATCAGTATTTCTGTCTTTCCCTCTCTCTTCCACTCTCTTTTTCCCTCAAAAAATAAAATAAAATAAAAAATCAATGGGAAAATATCCTCAGGGTCGCTTTGCATAGAAGGGTAGGACTGCAAAGGAGTGGAGGCCAAGGACCGGGGTAGCTTGCAGGGTAAATCAGAGCAGGGAAGTCTCCTATGAAAATCCCTCCAGAGTCTTGGGACTGTGGGAAGGACAAATCCGCACCTACTGTGGCCCGTGGGTCCCTGTGGGGTCCTCCTCTCCTCCTGTGTTGCATCTTTTTCACCAGCTACTCTCACCTTGGAATGCTTTTTGCCTTAATCCCCCCATGGCTCCTTCCTTCTCAACTCACTTATCTCCTCGGGTCAGCCCCTCCCTAGTCATCCCACCCAGAGAAGGGCCGTTCTACTCGCCTCCCTGTCTATCTTGACCCATTTTCTTTTCTTCAGAGCACCCATCCCGGTCCAAATTAGCTCATTTACTAGCTCAGGGTTTGGCAAACTCATTGGCCAACGGGGCCAAATATTAACCGTATAGCGACTGAAATTTCTTTGGAGAGCCAAATTTTTTAAACTTAAACTTCTTCTTACGCCACTTCTTCAAAATAGATTCGCCCAGGCGTGGTATTTTGTGGAAGAGCCACACTCAAGGGGCCAAAGAGCCACATGTGGCTCTCGAGCCGTGGTTTGCCGACCACTGCAGCTCATTCCCTATCCTTTTCCCTCAAGGTGTCTTAGCTTGATTTCTTTTTATTGATTTCAGAGAGGAAGGAATATCAAGTCCTGAGGGCAGGAGAACCTTCCTGTTTGCCATGGCTGTGTCTCCAGCTGCTACCATATTCTGGAACCCAGACATGGTACTACTTATGAAGTATGCCCAGCTAGTGTGGCTCAGTGGTTGAGCGTTGACCTATGAACCAGGAGGTCACGGTTCCATTCCCGATCAGGGCACATGCCCGGTGGAGTGCAAGCAAGAGCAGCTGATCAATGATTCTCTCTCATCAATGTTTCTATCTCTCTCTCCCTTCCTCTCTGAAATCAATAAAAATATCTTAAAAAGAAAAGATAAAGAAGAAGAGGAAGAGGAGGAGGAGGAGAAAAAGGAGGAGAAGGAGGAGGAGACAGCCCTGGGGGCAAATAGGACCCCCATCTTCTCATTCTAATGCTCTCCACAGAATCTCCTGTTCGGGTCCTTCTCCGTGAGCCAGAAACACCTCAGTCTTGGGCAGGTGCAGACCCCTTACAGCCCAACAGAGGGAGATCCCGATTAGCACAAATACCCAGAAGGGGGAAGTCGTTTTTCTCTGGAAGCCACAGCAACAAATGTCTATTCCAGGAGCGGTGCGGGGGCAGGTTCGGGTTATAATTGTGCCGGTTGTAATGGTCGTCATACGTGCTGATCAAGTGGTGGTGCGAGGGCTCCTCATGGTGGGCAATCAGGTGTTTGTACGGGAGCCCCTGGAAGGACAGACACGGCAGGCATGTGACTGAGGGAGCAAGGCCTCACCTGGCCATGGACGGAGGCAGAGTCACCTGCCTTGGCGGTCGTGGCGCTCACGGCCAGGGGGCCTCCACGGGAGCTGTCAAGTGTGGCTGCATGGGCTCTCAGGGCCACCGAACAGGAAGCACACTTGTCTGTCCTGATCCGATACCGCTCACCTTCCAACCCAGTCTCAGCTCAGCTGCCGTGGGCTCTCGGTAGGAGTGGTCCCCAGCCTGGGCCAAGTCCCTGAGTTCTATCCTTGACCAGGGGCCACATTTGTGTGAAAGTCAGGACGCCCGCTGACTAGGAAGAGCCAGTGCCATCTGGCTGCCTGCCCCTGGGAGCTGAAGTCAGACCCTGTTGTTTGTCTGAGTCTCATCCACCGAGGGCCCATTTCCAAAGAAGACACTGACCCCCCGCAGGGCCTGACGCATGCCCCTTGCATTTCCACCCGTTACTATGGGAAGAGTCAGAGACGCCCCATGCACGGCTTTCTGCTCAGGATTTATGGCTGGACACCTGGGGCGGGGTTTCTTTGGTGGGGAGTAATTTACAGGGAGAAGAAAGCCGAGTTCTCCTTGCTCTGGGACGTATGACTGCAAAGGTGCTTTTCCTAAGAAAATCCTCTTGGCCTTGGACTGGGGTCTTGGGGGCCTGGGCTGATTTACAGGGAGGATGATGTTGATTTTCACGCCCGTCCTCTAGTCTGGAGCAGACAGGGAGGCCTGTGTCTGCTCTGGTCTGGAAATGCTGGCAGCACCCAATATTTCAAGTGGTGGTTCCATAAATAAGTCAGATCACAATGCCAGAGGGAGGCAGGGGGATGGGCACAGATGAGGAGCAGGGGTTCCCAAGGTCTCCATTACCAGGCGCCCAGTGTTTGCAATGGCAGGGAAGGCAAGTTAAAGAGGTTCCCATCGGCCAAGGGGAAGAAAGAAGAGAGCCCCCCTCCCCCTGCCCCAGGATTTTCATGCTTTTCCTCTTGGTTTGGGGCTCTGCCCTGCTGTCTTGATTATGTTCTCAGGACTTTTGTCCCTATCAGATAGGGTAGGTAAGGTGACAAACATAGAAACAACTGCCTTTGAAAGAAGAGCTTAAAGGAGGGGGCACACCACGCCACACAGGGCCACTCTACAAAGCAGCGAGGTGAGTCAGCAGCAGGAGAAGAGAGAGTGTGGCCCAGAGAATGGGCCAGGCAGGGTAGGCAAGTTTAGGATTGCATAGGTCAGTAGTCGGCAAACTCATTAGTCAACAGAGCTAAGTATCAACAATACGATTGAAATTTCTTTTGAGGGCCAAACTTTTTAACCTTAAACTTCTTCTAACGCCACTTCTTCAAAATAGACTTGCCCAGGCTGTGGTATTTTACGGAAGAGCCACACTCAAGGGGCCCAAGAGCCACACATGGCTCATGAGCTGCAGTTTGCCAATCACTGGCATAGGTTGTTTGTTTATGGTTTGTTTGTTTGCTTGCTTAGGATTGGATAGTTCAAATAATTTCAGACAGCTCTGGGCTCCGGGAATGCCTCTGGTTGGGGGCACCTGTCCTTGGAGTAATTTAAGGCAGGGAGATACTGTCTTGAAGAGTGAGTTTAGATAAAAGTGGGATGGGGGTGAGGGGGCCTCTGGAGTGTTGGTTTGCATCTGAAAGGCATGATAGCCAGCTGTTCACTATCTAGGAATGAGCCCGCCCTGGGAGGGCAGCTCTCTGGGATTAGCAAGGCCCTCTGGCAGCAAAGCATCCTTAGATAGAAACAAGGAAAACTGGGGCTCTTGTGTCTGTCTGCCTGGGAGAGAAGCACAAGAGGGGGTCTTCCCTGGTAACCTCATCTTCCCGTCAACTTGAAGCTCCACAAGCATTTCCTAAGGGAGAAGAAGAGCTGGGATGGGAGATGGGAAGGGACTGTTCCTGGGGGAGGAGGTGATGCTGACAGAAGCAGAAAGAAGAGCTGATGGCCTGGAAGCCACCACACCAACAGTTCGTTTCAGAGTCTGTAGGAACGAGCGTCCAATCGCTTGGGCTCTATTTAGTGTGTGTGTTGGGAGAGGGGACTGGTCTTAACTTTAATGACTGTGTGTCTGTGTGGTTAGCCCTTCGTCAGGGTTTGTAGTGGGTCCAGAGGTCTTTAAGAAACGGAAGGGCATGGGCATGGAGGACGAAGCTAAGTAAATTACACTGGTGGTTGGGGACTGGAAGTCCCGGGTGGTGGGTTCTGAAATGCATTTGCCTGTCCCCGGTGCACACTAACAGTAACGGGGTGGTCTGAGGGTGTCCGCATGGTCTGGGGTGCCAGCGCAGACTCTGGTGCCCTTCATCCTGACACGGATCCCCAAAGGCAGAAGACAACGCCAGCCAGTGATGAAGGGCACTCTCAGGACACTCCTGCTTCACTCCCAGAGCACCTATCTACGTGGTCATTTCCCAACCAGCTACACAGTCAAATGAGACACTTGCCACCCCTGGAACCTTTTATGGGAAAATAAGGGTGCTGAGCTCAACAGTCTCTTCCAGCTTCAAAACCCACCCCCTCTGACAGATGTCTCCCCCTCGTCATGTGCCTTCTGCCCTGCCCCGAATTCAGGCAGGTGTAGGGTCAAGGAGGGGTCATGAGAGGGGGGGGGGTGACCTGAGGGTACAGTTCCCTACTCCCTGCTCCGCAGGCCTGGAACACAACATACCACAGACACCTAGCGAGTGGGAGGGTGCTGAATTGTCATTGACTTCTTGCACAAAAAAACAGGTAGCTGGGGCTGAGATGACCCACAATGCTGTCATCAACACATCACCTCCACGTGGTGTTGGAGTACCTTATGTGATTCCTCACTATAGTCACTTGAACTCAGTATTAACCAGGTTTATCTATTTGTTTGCTCCATCCTCGCCCATGTCCTGTTAGAGATGTGGGGTGGAATGGGGAAATGGTCCAGGGAAGTGCTGGGACCCATGGTGGGGATGCTACCAGCTCCGTGTTGGACGGATCTCTGCTCCTCAGGACATAAAGGTGAGTGCTGCAGGCAGCCTTGGGGCCGGGGAGGGTCCTGATGAGCCTTATCCTGTGTTCCCAAGAGGGAACTGGGCTGGCAGGGTCTTCTGAGCCTTGGGGAGGGGTCCAGCCTGAACATGGGCCCCCACTCCCTCTTACCTCGATTCTCCTCTTCCCATACCACCTGGAGATCTGGTCCGGTCTGTGGCCTGGGAAAGGGATGTACTCTTTCCTGTAGCAGCTCTGGGGTGTCTTCTCAATGGTTCTGATGAACTGGAAAAGATCACATATTCAAGACAACTTCTACTGTGACCTCTCACCTCCTGGGCCATGGGACACTGGGCAGAGAAGGAGTACATGAGGATTCCAGGGCATCCTGCTTAACCCAGGCTTTTGTCCCCATCCTTCCAGGACTGGGAAAGGAGTCTGCACCCCACCACTCAGGACTCCCAGGGGAAACTGGTATTGGTGTCACTTGACACTTCTCATGGTTGGCATCTGTTCACTCCCTCATCTCCTCCCTCCCTAGTCCTCTCTCTGCTCTCCTCCTCCCTTTCTTTTTCTTCTTTGTTCTCAGTCTTTCCAATTGACTCTTTTCTCCCTTGCTATATTATGTTCTTTAAAAAATATTTTTTTATTGATGTCAGAGAGGAAGGAAGAGGGAGAGAGGGACAGAAGCATCAGTGATGAGAGGGACTTAGAAGAAACCATAGGCACTAAATATATTTTTATTGATTTCAGAGAGGAAGAGAGAGGGATAGAGCTAGAAACACCAACGATGAGAAAGAATCATTGATTGGCTGCATCCTGCAGGCCCCACCCTGGGGACCGATCCCACAACTGGGCATGTGCCCTTACCTGGAATTAAATGGTGACTTCCTGGTTCATGGGTCGACGCTCAACTACTGAGCCACGCTAACTGGGCTATTACGTTTCCTGGTTTATATTTCAAAAATTCATTGTGGTAAAATAAACATAATGAAATTTACCATTTTGACCATTTTTAAGTGTACATTTCAGTGGCATTAACTACATTCACATTACTGTGCAACTACTGTCACCACCATCATTTCCAGAACTTTTTCATCATCTCAAACTGAAACTCTCCATTCAACAACTCCATCCCCATCCCCCCCTTCAGCTCCTGGTACCCACCATTCTTCTACTTTCCATTTCTATGGATTTGACTACTCAAGGTACCTCATGTAAATGTAATCATACAGTATTTGACTTCTGTGACTGGCTTCTTTCACTTAGCATAGTGGCTCACAGTCCTGATTGCCAAAAATGAGGATACTCAACTTTAAATAGGCCAATTCAGGCAAAGTACCATCTTTTGTAATGGCCTTTCAAGTACATGGAAACACCATGAACCCATTTGTTCTGTTTTGAAAGTAAAAATTGAAATGTAGCCAGTTTGGCTCAGTGGGTAGAGTGTCAGCTTGAGGACCAAAGGGTTCCAGGTTCGATTCCAATCGCAGGCACATGCCCGGTTGCGGGCTCTGTTTCCAGTTGGGGGCATGCAGCAGACAGCCAATCAATGATTCTTTCTCATCAATGGTGTTTCTATCTCTCTCCCTCTTTCTCTCTGAAATCAATAAAAATATATTTAGTGCCTATGGTTTCTTCTAGGACTTGAAAAAACAAACAAACAAACAAAACAAAACAAAAAAACACCCTGAAATGCACAGGCAGGGCAAGGTTGTGAAATAGGTGCCAGAGAACAGCAGCTCATCTCAGACAACACTGCAGGGATGCCCAGCCTGTCTAAGCGCCAGGCCAGGGAGAGCGGAGATTCTTCAAGTCAAGGTGCAGAGGAATTAGGAAATGGAAACATCAGATGCCTAGAGACACTCCGCTAAAAAGCCTTCTGTGAAGCACAACTATATTGACACATCTGCTATGGTATTTTCAAAATAGGGGGGATGATGGGGGACCTTGATGATGGCTTGAATGTAACTCCCTGATGTACCCACCCAGATACCCTCAGGCCATATTCTTAAGAGGCAACCATCTATGGCCCTTAATTTGAATATAGTAATGACTGCACTCCTACCTCTCCCTGCCAGGCCTCCCTTCTGAGCCCTTGGTCCACCCTCTCTCTTTCCTTACCTTCCTCCTCTCTTCCACCCAGTTTCCGGTGAGCACTCTGGTTGAATACTTGCTCTCAACCTTCCAGCTTGGAGTGTATAGTGACTGTGGACTTACTGCAGTCAGAAACTCCATGATAAGGATTCACCCCAGGTTTCTTTGACTTGACACCGTTTTAGGTTTTGGGAGTGGGGATATTATGAAGTTGCTAAGTTTGGGGTGCCTTTTTTATTCCTTCTCTGAAACCCTTCCGAGTGAGAAGTAGATGACAGCCTGCCAACCTCACAGAATAAACGGGCCTTGAGAGTCCACTTTCAGCTTCCAGGGAGAGGTCACTTGATCTTGGATTCTCTATTGTTGACTGTCACCATGGTGATGGACTGAGTACAAATGCTCTCCTGTTCCGGCCTGTGTGGCTCAGGGATTGAACCACAAGGTCATTGGTTGAATTCCAGGTTAGGGCATATGCCTGGGTGGTGGGCTTGATCCCCAGTAGGAGGCATACAACATGCAGCTGATTCATGATTCTCTCTCATTATTCATGTTTCTATGTCTCTCTCCCTCTCCCTTCCTCTCTGAAATCAATAAAAATCTTTAAAAAAAAAAAAAGAAAGAAACAGGCCAAATAAGATCTTAGTATGGATGGAAGGCTTACAATACAGATGTAGCATAGAACTGTACACTTGAGATATATTTACTCTTTTAACAAACTATAGCCTCGGTGCACGAATTCATGCACGGGTGGGGTTCTTTGGCCTGGCTGGCAATCGGAGTCTATCAGGGCTGGCCGGGTGGGGGGGGCATAGGAGGACTGTGGGAGGTTGCCTGTGGGAGTGCACTGACCACCAGGGGACAGCTCCTGCATTGAGCATCTCCCCCCGGGTGGGCTGGTCATTTGGTCAACCGGTTGTAACGCTCACTTAGGCTTTTATATATATAGATGTCATCCTAATAAATTTAAATTTTAAAAAATGGAAAAATACTAATAGCTATTCCATTATATCATCATTGGAAATATACTGTTACATAAATATTAATATCTACACTAATAAAAGAGAAAGATGAAAAAATGACCATCACTTTGTGACACCCACCAGCCAATCAGGAGTGAGTATGCAAATTAATCTGGCAAAGATGGAGGGTTAATTTGCATAGCAGGTGCTGAGCAGCCAGGGGCTGGTGGCTGCTTGTGTGGGTGCCAGCACCAAGTGGCCTGGGTCTCAAGGACGGGTGTCCTCCGAACCCAGGCTGCTCTGAGCCTCTAGGCCCATGAGTAGGCCCAGAGGACCAGGGGTCCCAGAATGCCCCGCCCCCCCGGCCACTCCGGGCCTACACATGCAGGCACCAAGCAGCTGGGGTGGGGCAGCTATGCACTGGTGCCAAGCAGCCTGCGTCCTGGGGACAGGTGTTCTCAGGAGCCAGGCCACTCTGAGCCTGTAGGCCCGTGATTAGGAATGCCCCCAGTCACTCTGGGCCTACACTCTCAGGTGCACAAGCAGCCAGAGGCATGGTGGGAATGTCCTCTGCAGTGAGCCAGCAGACAGCAGACTGTGGTCCTACTTGCACCTGGCAGTGGCAGCAAGGGGCAAGCAGTTCCCTGCAGGGCCCCCACAGAGAAATATCACCAGGGTCTATGGTAGCATCAAGCAGACAGGTCCACAGAGAGCAGAGAACCATGAGGAGCAAGCCTAAGTCTCAGTAGAACATCCCCTGAGGGCTCCCAGATTGGATAGGGTGCAAGTCGGGCTGCATTATGAATTTTGTGCACCGGGCCCCTATTTACAATCCCTTAAATTGGTACTTCTCTTGAGTAATAAAAAATGAGCAAACAAATAAAATAGATCTTAACAGTATTAAGAAAGTGGTTTTGACCTTGCAGTTTCCCTAAAAGAGGTTTGGGGATCCCCAGGAAATTTTCCATCACTGTATTTCAAATATTGCTCCTGCCTCCTTCCTTCTTTCTTTCTGGGACATCAGTTACATCTTTGTGTGGCTTCTCGCTGAATCCTCATGACTCTTGCCCACCTCTTCTGCACTTCCTATTCTTTTGTCTCGTTTGATTCTGAATTATCCCTTCCGACCTATATGCCAGTTCCCTATCCTCTCTCAAGTGTGTCTCATGCAACTAAACCCATCAGTAATGTTTCATTTGATTTGTTGTATTTTTCAATTCTAAAATGTCTGTTTGATTTGTATATATGATATATACACACACATATAATGTTACTTTCTATAGTTCCAAATAACTATTTGTGTTAACCTTCTGAATTTTCAAATTACCTATCACATTTTGCCTTCCAGGTTTTCAAATGTATGGAATAATAAATCTGCAGGTTAATAGATTATATTTACAAATATGTTCTATAGATTTTACTTTCTTGGACATAGTGAGCAGAGCTATTTTACAGTCTGTGGCTCCATTTTTTCTCTTTTTTAAAACTGTTGTTTCTGTGAGTTTTGACTACTAACACTTATCTTCTCACATGCCCAGTAGCTAAAAAATTATTTGCAAAAATAATGGGAAGTCTAGGATGATATTTCCTTCCTCCAAGAGATGACTGCCATTTGTTTTTACAGTCACCTGCGGACATTAGAAACAGGACCACTTTAAGGGAGTCTAGAGGCAGGCATGTCAGTCATGGCATACTCACAACTCCGTGTGCTCAGTGCTGAGCTCAAGGAGCTGCAGGATACCCTGAAGACTCACGGGGGGATTTCACCCTCCAGGGGAGAGTGGCTCTCCAGAGTAGATAGTGCCTACAATGAGACCTGAGAGGTGAATGAAGCACTGACTTCTCTCTGGTCTACGGTGGCCTGGAAACACTTCTTGGAGATGGCCAATCAGCTTGGGGTGTTGCACAAGGAACCCAATGATGGTGGGTGGTGAACTTGGAGCTCTGATACTCTTGACTTCAACTTCCAGTTGCTCCTCTTACCGAGGCCCTTGGCCAAGTCAACTGTGGTTTCCTAATCTGGAAATTGGGAGTAAATACCTTGCACATACTTCGTCAGATTAGGAGAATTCAGTGACCAATCAAGCATTTGCAAAAAGCCTGTCACATCTATGAGGTCAATAAATGTTCCATCCTCTCTTTCCCATGTGCCTGAACTAAGTTGATTTTAGTAACAAAATCTATTCCTTCCTCGATATTAGAGGAGTGTATTTGGAGCATTGGGGCAGCAATATCCCAAAAGGAAGAAATTCTAGATTCCTTTTGAATAGAAGGTTCCTAGACACAAAAGCAATTTGTTACCCTCACCAGATACTCAAGGCTCAATATCTAATAAAACAACCCCCATGCACTTGATATGATTATCTCCATTTTGAGGAAAGAAAACTGAGGGTCTAGAGATGAAGAAAACTTCGGGCCTCTATTTGGCTCTAAACCACAAGTCCTTTATCCCTCTGTCTCCTGGGGGAAGCCTTGTGACACAGCAGCAACAAACCCAGAATGTGTCTTTTCAACTTAAAAGTCCATGAATGGTTTCATAGTGATGGGCCTTTAAAGGGCTTTACCTATGACTAAATAATGCCTTGAAACCGAACCCCAGGCACTGCCTTATCATATTCAGCCTTGTCCTACAATTTGCAAGACACCCAGCGGCAATGTTAGGATAGTGATGGGCTGGCCAGGGAACAGAGCAGGCCCTGGCCACCTTGGGGAAGGAGAAGCCACTTTTGTTAGATGGAGGCGAGGATGTTAGAGGCAACAACCCAGTAAGACTGATCTGACTCCTTCACTGCCTCTTGCAGCATTTCATTTGAGCCTAGGAACTTCCCTTCTAAAATATGGACATGCCACGTCAACACGGTCCCACCCTGTCATTTGTTAAGACAATCCATTTCCTTTCTGCTTTTGGCATTAGTGATTATGATCCAACTACTTCCCTCCCAGCTGAGATCTGCTGAATAAAAGGGAACGGGAGAGTCCATCAACTTTCAAAATGTGCCCAAATATATATGAAATGTGCCCAGCCACAAATCCTTCTTGAATCTATCACATAGAACAGTGATGAGCAACCTTTTGAGCTTGGTGTGTCAAAATTCGCCAAAATACCGAGCATACCTCCAGTAGTGTGTCACTTCAAGAAACAAAAACAAAAACATAATTTCATGATATTTATAGTTTAAATAACAAAAATGCATAATTGTAATATATAACTGTATTTAATAAACCAAAAATAATTATTTAACTTACCTGCTTAGTGAATTCTTTGTTCACCTGTCAGTCAGTTTCTTTTTTTTTTTTTAATATATTTTATTGATTTATTACAGAGAGGAATCGAGAGGGACAGAAAGTCAGAAACATCGATGAGAGAGAAACATCGATCAGCTGCCTCCTACTGGGGATGTGCCCGCAGCCAAGGTACATGCCTTGTCTGGAATCGAACCCGGGACCTTTCAGTCCGCAGGCCGATGCTCTATCCACTGAGCCAAATCAGTTTCGGCAGTCGGTTTCCTTTTTGATCTTGATATTATTTAACTTGTGTGGGGTGCTGTGAACTAAGATAAGTGAGGGGAAGGGGGGATTCTTTAACTAACCTGCCTATTAGTGACTTTTTTTAAAAATATGTTTTATTGATTTTTCACAGAGAGGAAGGGAGAGGGATAGAAAGTCAGAAACATCAATGAGAGAGAAACATCCATCAGCTGCCTCTTGCAAACTCCCTACTAGGGATGGGCCCACAGCCAAGGTACAGGCCCTTGATCAGAATCTAACCCGGGACCCTTCAGTCCACAGGCCAATGCTCTATTCACTGAGACAAATTGGTTTCAGCTTAATGACTTTTTTGTTGCTGAATTTCACTGGCTAAATCTTCAATTGAAGGTTGGTAGTTTGTAAACTTCAAGCCCAAGAAAGTACTACTAACTTCATCTTGACCTCCTGGGTCATAGGTAGATGTTCAACCACTGAGACACACTGTCCACAAAGCATGTCAGCCAATGTCCTGTTGACCTGAAAACATCTCGGCTAACGGTCTGCTTTCCCCACAGGAGGTGGAAACTGTGGGTGCTAGATTTAAGGTACATGAGTGTCAAGTTTAGGAGAATGGGGGGTGGATGCAGCACCCAGATGTGCTCACCAACAGGTCCAGTGCCTGTGCACAGGTCCAGCCCCAACATGGAGCACCCTTTTACTTCTTTGGAGGTGTTCCTAGACCTCAACTTCAATGAAAGGGACAGGGATGAGTTTTTCATGTACATCATCCAATGGGCTCAGCAGAGGGAAGGGCTGCTACACCTGTGCTGCAAGACACTGAGGATTGCTGAGGTGCCCTTCCAGAGGCTGAGGAAGGTCCTGGATGAGGTGCAGCTGGACTGTATCCAAGATGTGGAAGTGAACTGCACCTGGGACCTGTCCACCCTGAGGATGTTTGCTCATTACCTGGGGCAGATGAGGAACCTGCAGAGACTGTCACTCTCCCACGTCGCTGTGCTCATGGAGGAGTGGGAGGAGGTGCAGGAGCAGGTGGAGGAAGAGGCCCAGGAGCAGGTGGAGGAAGAGGATCAGGAGTTGGAGGAGGAAGAGGAGCAGGAGTGGGAAGAGGAAGAGGCATGGGACAGGAAACAGCAGAAGGAGCAGCGATCCTTTTCCCAATTCCTCTCTCAGATGCTCAGACTGCAGCACCTCCGAAAGCTGGACATGGATTTCCCCTCCTTCCTCCGAGGCTGTCTGGATCAGTTGCTCAGGTGAGCTGTGTAATAACCTGTCTCCCCAGTTTACACCTCAGGACCCTGCAGTTACTGATTTAAAAAAAAAAAAAAAAAAGGTGTGGAGGGCTCAGGATCAGAACCTGGAACTGATGGGATGCAGTTCGGCTGCAGGGCTCAGCACCATTTTATCACTCCCTCCAGGTCTTTTCTTCTCTCTGGGCATCTCTGACCTCCTGGTGGTTGCTCAGTGGGTGGATACAATGGGACATGCTAAGTGGCCCACCAAGCCCTAAAGTGATGGGGACCTCACTGCTGGCTCTGACTTTAGAGGCTAGTGCTCCCCATGGCCCTCCAGGTTGACCCACATGTCTCAGGACTTGTATCATGAGGGGTTCAGGGGAAAGGCAGGGCCCACAATTCCAGAAGGGCTTGTCCACATTGCAGAGGAACAGAGGTCCTGGGCTCCCAGCCCATGCCTGTCAGCCTGGTGCAGAGGAAGTAACCTGCTTGTGGACAGGAAGTCATCCAAATTCCTTTGAGCAAAGTACAATAGTTATTCAGGGCCATAAAACTATTTCCTAGTATTGCTAAACCACATAAAATATGACCCAGGGGGCAGGTCATATCCATAGGGGATTAGCTTATTCCCATCACACCTCCCGTCTCTCTATGGAGCAAGACTAGAGAGCTTGTTTTAAAATCAGCCTGTCAGGATGGGAAGCAGACACACTGCACAAATGAGTGAGCTTCTTCCCTGTGCTCGGTTGCTATATTAGGCAGCATTACTTGGAATAGGCAACAGGGACACATGGACACAGGTAGGATATTTGTAGGGATATTCTCACACCATCAGCCCCAATACCAACCCTCTGCAAGCTGGAGAACAAACCAAGCCAATGGTATAGCTCAGGTCAAATCCAAAGGCCTGAGAACCAGGGGAGCCCATGGTCTAACCCCAATGTGGGGCCATAGGCCTGAGAATAAAGAACAGCTGGTGCCCACCCTGGAGTTTGATGCCCTGACAACCTGGAATCTATGTTCACCGTCAGGTAAAACCAAAGAAGAGAGAATTCTTCCTTCCTTCCTCTTTCTAGTCCACTTGGGCCCCCAAGAGATTGGAGGAAGCTCACCTGCACTGTAAGATCTCCTTTCTCCTCTCCTAGATCAAAGCTATCCCCTCTAGTCACATGCAACTGGTGGTCCGTGAGGCCCAAAAGTTTGATAACCTCAGGTCAAGTTGACATATAAAATTAACCCATCACAGTTACCCTAATCAAAAGGCACCTGAATGAAGACTCCACACTGAGGAAATGGTTCTGTTGGATGGAGGAACCTCAGACAAGAACCTCAGTTCCCCCTAAAATAAGGATCATGGTGCTCACCCAGCTTAGTGGATACTTATAGGATCCAAGGAGATGGTGCATGCTGAGGACTTGGCACCACATGGGCCTGGAGCAGAGTAAGGGCTCAGTAAATGCATTTTTCCTTCTTTTTCCTCCCAGCTGCAGCCCCCAGCATTCTTCCTCCTCAGTCTCATGCTCTCCTCCTGAGGACAGGGAAGAGAGCCCACATAGGGCACCCCAGTGGGACTCAGCTTCTGAATGCGGCCCCCCTGCTCCTGCTTCACCCAAACAGATGTAGCAGTCAACCAGGGGTTGGGGCTGTGGGTGGCAGGGGTGGGGTTATAGTGCAAAGTGGATTCATCCCTGGTGATTATCAGGAAAAATGTTTTGGCCTCAGGATTGGTGTGCCACCTGCTGGTCAGACCAGGTGATGTGTTAGTGTTGCATACAGAGCTATGTTGTGGGATATTTTTAAAATCTGCTTTTATGTAGATGCTATTTGAGTATAAATATTTTTGTTGTGAGTTATGTAAATGTTAATGATACAAACTGCTTATTACAGTGATTAAGAAGAATACCTGGTGTAGCTCAATAGTTGAATAGTGAACTATGAACCAGGAGGTCAAGGTTACATTCCTGGTTAGGCACATGCCTGGAGTTTTGGGCTGGATCCCTAGTGGGGTTGGGAGGCATTCAGGAGGCAGCCAATCAATGATTCCCTCTCATTATTGATGTTTCTGTCACTTTCTGCCACTCCCTCTTCCTGAAATCAATAAAAATATTTTTAAATGAAATAGAATGATAAAGAAAATTTAGTATTTAATTAATTTATTTAGGAAATTTAGTATTTTAAGGACTGCATGGGGATATTATATATATATGCATATATCCTATCTAATAAAAGAGTAATATGCAAATTGACCATACCTTCACTACACCCACCAGCCACACTCACCAGCCAATCAGGGGCAGAGGCAGGACCAAGGCGTCCTGGACCGTGGGAGGGTGGGATTGCAACGGCCTCGGCTGTGGGGGAGCAGGATCGAGGCGGCCAGTGTGCACTGGCCAGGGAGAAGGCCTGGGCTGGGGGGGAGGGGGGAGAGACAGAGCCTAGCCCGTGCTAGCCAGGCTCAAGCTGGCTGAGGCAAATGCCTGGGTCGGGGGGGTGGCTGGGATGGAGCTAGCCATCGACCCCATTGCAGTGTGATGCCTTGGTGCCCAAGGCCTAAAGCCACTGGCTTTAGACCTTGGGCAGGCTGGGGTGAGTGCTTAGTAGGACATCCCCTGAGGACTCCCAGTATGTGTGAGGGGGCAGGTTGGGCTGAGGGATCACCCACCCCCAGTGCACGAATTTCATGCACTGGGCCCCGTGTGTGTGTGTGTGTGTGTGTGTGTGTGTGTGTGTGCATGCATACCTATATAGAATTTTTCAATTCTTTATTGTTGTAGTATTACATAAGTCTTGTTTTTCCCTCATTGATTTCTTTTTTGCAAACCTCACCGGCCAGGCACATGACCTCACACCCTACTGTCTTTGTCCAATGGTTATACTCAAATGTATGAATATCAGTCCTTTGGTTGATCTCTTACCCCCTCACCTCACCATCCTACATAGTTTGGACAGTCTGTTTTATACTTCTGTGACTCTGGTTCTATTTTTGTTCATCAGTTTATCGTGTTCATTATATTCGACAAATGAGGGAGATCATGTGATACGTCTTTTTCTCTGATTGCTTATTTCACTAAGCATAATGCTCTCCTATTCAACCCATGCTATTGCAAATGGTAAGAATTCTTTCTTTTTTATAGCAGCTTAGTATTTCATTGTGTAGATGTATCACCATTTTTTAATCCACTCATCTGCTGAGGGGCACTTAGGCTGTTTTCAAATCTTAGCTATTGTAAATTGTGTTGCTATGAACCAAGGGCTGCATATACTTCCTTTGACTGGTGTTTCTGTTTCTTGGAATGTATTCCTAGAAGTGGGAGTACTGGCTGAAATGGAAGTTTAATTTTAATTTTTTTGAGGAAATGCCATTTGGTTTTCCCATGCGAATATTTAAAATAAAAATACTTGCCAAAACCAGTTTGACTCAGTGGATAGAGCATCGGCCTGTGGACTGAAAGGTCTCAGGTTTGATTCTGGTCAAGGACATGTACCTTGGTTGGGGGCACATCCCCAGTAGGGGGTGTGCAAGAGGCAGCTGATCGATGTTTCTCTCTCATCAATGTTTCTGACTTTCTGTCCCTCTTCCTTCCTCTCTGTAATAAATCAATATAATATATTTAAAAATAAAATAAAAATGTTTACCATAGGTGGTTTGACTCAGTGGTGAGTGCTGACTCCAGGGTCCCATGTTTGATTCTGGTCAAGGACACATGCTCAGGGATTCGAACAATCCCAACTTGGGTGCTTGCAGGAGGTAGCCAATCAATGATAATCTAACATCAGTGATGCTTCGCTTTCTCCCCTCTCCATTCCTCTCTGGAGTCCATGGGTTCTGGCAAATGTACAATGACATGCTGCCACTGTGCTGGTACCATAGAGTCATTGCATTGCCTTAAAAACCCCCTTAGCCTTCCAGTAGTTTTATCCCACTACCTTTTCCATGTACATGTATGATCCAAGTCAAGTTCATTTTTATGTGTGGTGCGCGTTTTGACATTTGCTTTGTTCCCATGTGGATATCCTATTGTTGTGGTACCATTTGTTGAAGAGACTTTCATGTCCCCATTGAATCATCATGAGAATCAAACCGGCCACTCCCCAGTGCTCGGAATGACACTCCACAAACTGAGCCACGGCCGCCAGGGAACACATTTATTACAGAGCCCTCACCCCACTTTTCTATTTTACTCACATTCCTAAAACCCCTCCCCCAAGGTGGGCCTCTGTCCTTAGGGTCCCATTTCTTTTGATGCCTAAAGACCCATATTCTCCCCAGAGCTCAGCTTCTCCCCTCCTGACTCAGAGGCTGCTGAGGTTCCTCAGCTCCCCCAGCCTCAGAGGAGAGTCAGCTCCTGCCTCCCATCCCCCAGAACCTGCCACCCACTGCCCAACTCACATATTCTGCCACTAAAAAAGGCAAACAACTAATAATTGTTTCTTCTGCTTCGTAAAAAAAAAAAATGAATGAATAGAACTTTTTTAATGCTTCTTCTTACATTTATGGCACTTGCTACCACAATCTACCAAATAATCAAGCCTTAGCCAGTTTGACTCATTTGACTCAATGAGCGTCACCCTGTGGACTGAAAGGTCCTGGGTTCCATGCCAGTCAAGGGCACATAAAGTTGCAGCATCCACTCAGAATGCCTTTTGGGCTTGGAAATGTCTAACTCCCAGGGCTGGCTGCTTCTCCCTCTGCTCACATTCTCAGATTTAAGCTTCTCTACCCAGTTTGCTGAGCTAATTCCATCTTTCCCAGTGGAGACCCACCCTTTTCCTTCTGGGCCAGAAAGAAGATGGAATCTCTTCCTTTGCCCTCTAGGATGGCACTGTCTTCCCTCCAGTTTGTCTCCTTTTAGATCCCAAATTCACCCAGAGAAGATTTTCCATCTCCTTTTCAAGAAAAATCCCCCATCTTTTCCATGGCCCTGGGTCATTCACAGGGTCCCATTAGGATGGCTCAGCACCACCCTGCCCAGCCCTGACCCCTGCCTCAGATGGTGCTTCAGACCTGACCTCCCTCAGAGATGACTTAAAGTCTGAAGGGCCACCCACATCCACAATTGGCCATCACTTGCTCCCTGAGGAGCTCATGATCTGCTATGTCACCTGACAGAAAACCTCCCTTGCTTGATGCATGGACACATTGACTTTGTTTTCTTGGGAATGGCATCATTGTCTTCTCAAGGATGTTCTGATAACTTTGATGCAGCCAAAGATGCCACCAGCTACCATGTTCTCTGGTTTTGTTCTTTCCTATTTAACAGCAGGAACCCATGACACCTTCACTGTCTCACACAGAGGATGAAACATCAGTCAACCTCAATGTCTGTGGAAGGAATCAGTGAGCCAGGCCTCCACCTTGCCCCTTCCTAACTTTCTCTCAATCCATTAACCTGAAGAGACACAATAATTACATTAGGATTGAGGGTTGGAGACTGAGGGTTTCAATTAGATGCTAGCGTTTGAAAAGGTGTATAAAACCTCAGGCACCAGAGGAGAGATTCAGAATCCTCCAGCTCCGCCCTCAGTACCATAGTTCTCCACGAGGTCTGAGATCTGAGCCCCAGCCAACCCAGTCACAGCAGGTAAATTATGAACCTCGGCTAAGGCAGCCTGCCTCAAGGTGGCACAAAGAGCTTTCCTGTTTTTTCTTCTTTTGTTATTTTAACAGAAAAACAGATTGAAGGCATTGATATTGCCTTTTGGTGTAGTTTTGCCTCAATTTCAAACTTTTTGATTTGAGCTTCGGTTTATTTATAAATGTGTAACCAAGCTGTTTTCCTGACCCCCAGACCCCCACATCCCTAATGAAAACATCTTAACTGTGGTTTTAGTTCTGGAAATTTTAAATATTAATTTTGTGTCCCTAGATTGGTCTGAAAATTTCCCCCAAAAAAAGTTGGGGTCAGCTTTCAGGCCCTTCAGTTCTCACTTTCTAGGCAGACCGGAATGAAAGATGTGGATTTTCTTGAGATGCTTGTCCTGGGATTTGCAGGGGAGAGCTATGGCTCTGTGGTCACCTAGGCCAGAATGGGACTCTAAACTGAGGCTCTCACCATTGCCAGGCAGTGCTTTGCCTTTGAGTTGATTCCTGTGAAAATGGGAAGTCAGTGGATGGGCTCAAAGGCTTGGCCTGACAAGGATGCATTGCACCCTGGGACATTTCCACAGGATTCCTTTGGAGCGCCTTAAGGACGAGCATCAAGACCCCACCCACACTCCTGCAGCTGGCAGCAGAGAGCCTGCTGAGGGACCAGGCCTTGGCCATCGCAGCTCTGGAGTACCTGCCCGCTGAGCTCTTCCCACTGCTGTTCATCCAGGCCTACTAGAGTAGAAGATACCAATCCGTGAAGGCAATGGCACAAGCCTGGCCCTACCCTGTCCTCCCTCTGGGCAGCCTGCCACAGCTGTCCATGGACGAGAGCTTCAAAGCCGTGTTGGATGGGCTTGACGTTCTGCTTGCCCAGGAGGTTCGCCCCAGGTAAGGCTGCTCCAGGTGAATAGTAGGGTCCTGGACATCCCAGAGACAGTGGGCATCACTGCGTGTCCAGGGCCTAAGGGGGGACCCAAAGTTTCTGATGGTGCCAGTGAGGCTCAAGGAACCCTGGCACACTGCTGAACTCACTGAGGACTTCTGACTGGGAGAGTCACCTGCAAAGCATGCCCTGCCTCCTCCCAGTGGCAGTTGAAGGTAGGAGAATTGCAGACCAGGGGGATGAAGGAGATGAGCAAAGTAAAACCGTGGGAAGAGGGGTGCAAGGGAGAAGCTGATCATGGCATTCAAAGTAGAAGCTAGGGTTGGGGTAGAGTCTGATCGGTACCTCAACCCAGGTGCTCAGTCTCATTCTTTACTGCCCTTGTTCTGTTGCTATTTTTTAAATATATTTTTAGTGATTTCAGAGAGGAAGGGAGAGGGATAGAGAGAAAGAAACATCAATCATGAGAGAGGATCATTAATTGTCTGCCTCCTGCATGGCCCCTACTGGGGAATTGAACCCCCAACCCCAACATATGCCCTTGGCTGAAATCTAATCTGGGACTCTTTAGTCCACAGGCTGAAGCTCTACCCACTGAGCAAAACCAGCTAGGGCTCTCTTGTTACTTCAATCGTTGTACTTTGATATTTGGCTCTATTGATTAATGAGTTTGCTGCCCACTGGTCTAATCACAAGGTTTAAGCCCATTTAAAACACAACAAGAAGTAAGAGGAAAGAGAAGGGTACATCGCCCACACTGAATTCGGTTCCAGGGGGTGGCAGAGGCATACCTGCTCCTCCTGGGCACTGTTCACAGGTCTTCTCTCGTTGCCACATCCAGCAGAAGCCCTCTCGGAGTGGATAAGAGCCCTGGAGGGATTCCAGTGAATGGAGGGTTCCAGAACCAGCATACACACTAACTCCATCAGAGAGACGCAGACCAGTACACCTGGCCAGCAGGAGCTCACCACTGGCTCGCTGAGTGGATGTGGATTTTGTCAGCATTCTTCAGGAAGGACACGTAGGCCCAGAGTGGGGCCATATTGGGTGCTACTACTGAGTGAGCAATTGAGGGTGATGTGGCTGTCCATCCAGGCCTGGCTTTCCCGTGACTCACCACTCAGTGTCTGGACTCTATTATTAATATGTTGTACAGTTATTATCTTGCTTACTGCCTATCTCCAACACTTGTGTTATTTCTCCCGGTGTCTCTAAGCTCTGTGTGTACTCACAATCTGCCCCTAACACTCCCTATGTGTTTTATCTGTGCCTCATGGTACCGATTTACTTTCATCTGTGCTTACCACTGTTCTGAGTTTCTTTCATCCTGTTGTTCTCTCTTAGGAACAGAATTGGGTTTCCTACACAATAATGCAAACACCCATTACCCCAAGCTTCAGCTTCCATATCTTTACGATGAGTAAGAACTTTTGCACAAGTCATCTCATAGGAAGGCATTTTCAGGTATCATTAAGAACCGTATTATGGGAAATCATTAAAATGTGGGTGGGTCAGAAAGAGAGGAACTCGGTGGTTCCTATAAGCTTTGTGGTACATGGACTGTGGTGGGTTGCTGGAAACAGATGCACTTGGCCTTGGAGTCAGATTTGAATGGAACTGGGTTTGAATCCCAGCTCTGTCTGCCCCTGACTGTGGACAAACTGCTTCATCAAACAGAGCCTCTGTCTCCTCATCTGTGGAAATGGAACTAACAATGTTTTCGGTTGTGGAACTCTCCCTACCCAGAAATCAAGGGCACTTGGGGACCTAAGGTAACAAGGAGGGGACAGAGGCTGCAGGATCTAAATCTAAATGAGTCGAAGATGGTTTCAAAAGCCACAAACTTCACACAGATTTCATGTGTGTTGTCTCCAGGCTTTTCGCAATTCCACCTCCTCTCACATCCACCAGCACCTAAATAAACATAACCAAACAGAGGACCCGAGTTCTCCATGTTACCCTTTTCCCCAGGTCATGTGACATCATTCATCCACCCATTCAGTGATGATTTATTGGGCACCTACAGTGTGTGCTAGACACTGGGGATGCCTCAGTGAGTGAAATGGACACGGCTTCTTACTGGAATTGTCATTTCCTTGGGGAGACAGAAAATAAGCAGGGAAAACAAACACATATAATTCCAAATTCTAAAGTGATTGGAAACCTGGCTGGCGTGGCTCAGTGGTTGAGCCTCAATCTATTAACCAGGAGGTCATGGTTCAATTCTCCAGTCAGGGCACATGCCCAGATTGTGGGCTCTATCCCAGGTGGGGGGCATGCAGGAGCAGCGAATCTATGATTCTCTCTCATCATTGATATCTCTCTCTCTCTCTCTCTCTCTCTCTCTCTCTCTCTCTTTTTCCTCTCTAAAATCAATAAAAATATTTTTAAATACAAAAACAGTGTCTATATATTCATTCCTACATTCAGTAGACATTTGCTGAGCACCTGCTAAGTACCAAACCAAACCTCTGGGGATAAAGCAAGGAACAGAACTAAAATTCCTATCTGTTACATTCTACAGATAATAAACAAACAAGTGAAGCATGATATATGTCAGACGATAATAAAAGACATAACTATAAATTAAGCAGGTGTGTGTATGTGTGTGTGGCGGGGGCGGGGGGTGAGTGGTTACGATTTGAAATAAGGTGGCCAGGGCGGTCTCCCTCAGAGGTGACAATAGAATCAGAGCAGAGGCCTGCGGTGGGGGAGGGTTGGCTCAGCTGACACCTGAGGGAAGAATGTTGCACAGAGAACAAGTGCCAAAGCCCTGAGGCCTCCTGCACAGACTCGGGAGCAGAAGTTTCTCAAAGGGCAGAGATGTCCGTGCTGACTTCCTAAGTGCAGGGCCTTTTCTCCCCGCAGTGCCAGGGTGGAAGCTGGAACTGGAGCCCTGGTTTCCAGCCGAGCCAGATTCCACATGCCACTTTCTCCTTTTTGTGGGCTTTGTAGAGCCAGCTCCTCACTCGAGTCTGTGACTCACCTGGCCTGGGCGTCTGGAAGGTGAGGAGGAGGGGAAGGCAGGTTGTGGTATAAGTGTCAGCTATCTGCTGGCTCCAAACCGTGTCCTAAGTGGTATGTGCTGAGCGAGGTCACTGGTGGCCTCCTGTGTGGTGGAAACAACGGATGGCGGTCCTCCTGGCCCTTCTCGGGGCCCCCTGCCTGCTCCTCCTAGGGGTTGGACTGTGGGTGACTTGCAATCATTTCTTCACTGTGGACATCCCTGTGGCCATCGGCCATCCTGTGAAGCTGAGGGTCTTGCACTGCACATTCCAGCTGCTGGTGTCATGGGTGAGCTTTGATCTTATTTGTCCCCTCGTTGAGAAGGTTAAGGAGAGAGAGTTGGGAAAGCAGAGCAGAAGCTTCTAGTTGAATTAACATCCTGGCAGTAGAGGCTGACAGTATATTCTCGAGCCTGAATAGTTCCCATTAGGTAACCAGGGGCTCTCAACCTCTTCCCAGGGTTTCCCAAGCCGAATGGGCTGAGAGCCACAAAATTCAAAGAATGATCCCCGTTCTCAGCTGAAGGAAAGGCCCGCTGCCCCTCCCTGGCCCTGTCTGCTGTCTCACCTCATGCACAGCACTCACCACGCCGTGAAGCCATGAGGACAGGAACGTGTTACTCTGCATCTTGAGGCCCCCTGACTACCTACCTGCTGGCTAGAACTGGCCAAGGACGAAATAAAGAGGCACGCTAGCAAATTAGCAATGAGTACAGATGGACAAAACTACAGAAGGTGGCTTTATAGATATGTATAATTGGCCTTGGAGAGATGGAAGACTGTTCTTGTTTCTCTTCTTTCTTTTCGGAGAAGGAGGGAGAGGGGAGAGAGAGATCGATACATCCATGAGAAAGAGACATCGATCTGCTGCCTCCTACATGCTCCCTACTGAGGGTCAACCCTGCAGCCAGGGCATGTATCCTGACAGGGAATCAAACTGGGGACCTCTTGGTTCACCCACTGAACCACAATGGCTGAGCGAGACGGAAGGCTGTTTATGGCATTAGATTTAGATTATGGTGTTGTTGGTGTGTGTAGTTTAATGAAATCCAAATAAGTAAATCATGGTGAGAATTGTGTTGAGGTTGGCAATAGGGTTCGCTGGGCTGTTCTGAGGGCTGGCAGAAACGGCAGATAGAAAATCGGCTTCTTAAGTCTCTTACGTAATGACAAGTGATTGCAAACACCCGTTCTCATGGGAAACCATCGATGCAGAAGAACCCAGGTACCACAGGTTTCTTTGCCCAGGGCCACGTGATCATTCGCTCCTGTCCTCTTCCTGGCCTTGACCTTTGTAGTCTGCACTCCGGGTTCCCAAATACAGCAACTCCGTTTCCTCATCTGCAAAACGGGGAAGTAACAGTCCCAACTTCATAGCATGTTGTGACAAGGCAGTGAGTTGAGTGTGTGTCTGAAGACCCAGCACAGAGTGAGCTCTCCATAAATATTAGCCTTATTACGGTTTGTTGATTTGGTTTTTTTCTACACAACTACTACTTGCCATCTGCCTGTTCTAGCTCTGAGGGTCAGTGATGGCGATAAAGTCCCAGCCAGAGTCTTCCTGCAGAGTGGGGGAAATTGGGGGTAGGAGAGGGCGGGGGAGAGTCAGGAACATACAAACAAAATGTTTCACAGAGTGGCACTTGCTGTGGGGAATTAATGGGGCTCCCCAAGCCCCCAAGGGTGACAGAAGGCAGGCATCTGTGAATTGAGATGAGATAAAAATCACCCCATTTTCCCTAATCTCTAATGAAAATATACTGTTTCTTCCCATCCCTAATGAGGGTGACAATCCAGTGCTGTGACAGCAGAAACTGGGACTTGGTCACCAGAGGGATCTCATATTTTCTGAGCAGATTACAGCGGTGGCAGATTCTGTGAAAACTCCCATGTGAGCCCTATTCCTTTGAGATGATGATAGTATAAGACCAGCCCCCAGATCTCACTATTTAGTGTGCTAATATGGAAGCCCACACAGTAGGACATCACACATTCACATCAATATTTTGATGATTATATTAAAACTAATGACCTGGTGCATGGATTCATGCACATTGAAAGGAAATTAATTGGAAAGTGACCAATGGGGTAAGACTAGGCAATATGGGCCAGGCACACCCTGGAGCCAACCTCCCACAGTCCCTCCCCAGCTGACTGCACCTGGGGTGGCGCCATGGCTGGAAGAGCATCTGTAGAGTGAGTGGGGTCCCTCTGGCAGGTGGGGTCCCCTGGCCTGGTCTATGGGGATCGGGCTGAAACCAGCTCTCTGACATCCCCCAAGGGTCCTAGAGTGCGAGAGGGCACTCAGCAAAGTTGTTGTCTACAGGGTGTGAAATGCAAATGTAAGTGTGCAGTAAACCAGATTTGGGCCGACAGTGCCCCAGCAACAACATAACCAATAGCCAAAGGTGGAATTGCATGGCCCCTTTAGGAATTGGACTTCTTCCTCTCTGGTTTTGGAGTGCATCAGCCGAGAACCATCGCTGCCAAGTCACTGCAGCTCAGCAGCTCCTGTGCTGAGTATCTGCCCCCTGGTGGTCAGTGGTCAGTGTGCATCATAGCCACCAGTCAAAGGGTCAGACGCTTAGCACATTAGCCTTTTATATATATAGATAGCCATATATAACCTCCCAATGGCCCTCCCCCGCTGACCATCTTGTGTCCACATGGGGGCAGGATCTTTGACTACATGGGGACAGCCCTCTTGTATATTGGAGTAATGGTCAGTCTGCATAATTCTCTTTTATTAGATAGGATAAAGGCCTGGTACATGGATGGGGGCCAGCTGGTTTGCCCTAAATAGTGTCCCAGATCAGAATGGGGGTTCCCTTGGGGCAAGGGGAGGCCTGGGTGAGGGGCCTGTGGAGGTTTGCAGGCCAGCCACGCACCCAGCAACCCAAGTGGAGGCTCTGAGATCTGGAATTAACTTATGTCTACAATTGAAACTTTGTAGCCTGGAGCAGAGCCAAGCCTTCTCCTCAGTCCTTGGCGGCAGCCATTTCTGTTTGAGACTTTGAAGCCTAGAGTGGAGGCCTAGGCCAGCAATGGCAAGGCAGAAAGCTTAGCTTCCTCTGTTGCTGGGGAAACCCAAGCCTTCCTCCTGCTCTCAGTGGCAGCAGCCATCTTGGTTTGAGTTTATTTGCATAATCTGCTCCTAATTGGCTGGCGGGCATGGCTGTAGACATGGCTTATGGGTGTAGCAAAAGTACAGTCAAATTTACATATTACTCTTTTATGAGATAGGATGATGCAAACTTTCAAGACATACACCAATAGTATAAAGAATCCTCAGGTCCCCACCCTACAGCTTGAGTGAGCCTGGCCCATCTTGCTTCATCTATGTCCCCAACCTGTCCCTCATTCCCGTTTGCTTATGAAGCAGGTCCTGGATGTTATATATTTTTTTAATTTTTAAAAATTAACTTCAATGAGGAAGGGAGAGAAAGAAAGTGAGATAGAAACATCAATGATGAGCCGAAACCGGTTTGGCTCAGTGGTAGAGCTTCGACCTTTGGACTGAAGGGTCCTGGGTTCAATTCTGGTCAAGGGCATGTACCTTGGCTGTGGGTATATCTCCAGTGGGGGGTGTGCAAGAGGCAGCTGATCGATGTTTCTCTCTTACCGATGTTTCTGACTTTCTATCCCTCTCTCTTCCTCTCTGTAAAAAATCAATAAAATATATTTTTTTTAAAAATAAAGAAAAACAGAAACATCAATGATGAGAGAATCATTGATTGACTGCCTCCTGCACATCCCACACTGGGGATCAAGCCTGCAACTCCGGCATGTGCCCTGACCGGGAATCAAACAGTGACCTTCAGGTCCATAGGTGGGTGCTCAGCCACTGAGCCAGACTGGCCTGGCTGGATATCGTATTATTTTATCCAAAACTCTTTCCACAGGTATCTCTAAAAGATAAGAACTCCACCCTCCCCTTTTAGAAAAACCATCACAATGCAGTCATTATGTCTTAAAAATAGCAACAATAACTGGGAGGGCCCGGTTGGCTGTGGAAGGGGGTCCAGAGGGGAGCCGGTCTCTGAAAAGATCCAGCCTCAGCTAGAGCAGGGACCCCATTCCAGGTAGAAATGGGGTGGCCAGAGCCTGATCTGCAAGGCTGGGTAGTGCAGGGTCCAGGGATAGCGTTAGTGCTCTGGTGCAGGGCCAATGCCGGCCTGGGACCGTCTGCTTGGGGCATGGAGGCCTGTCCCTCTGCAGAGGGCATGTGTGGCCGAGGGGCAGCAGGACTGCCATGGACACGCCAAAATCCTTCCCCCTGCATTTCCTCTTCTCTGGCCAACAGGGGATGATTCTTGAGAAACTGAGAATCTGTTCGATGCCCCAGCTTATCCATTTCCTGCACGACCTGCTGCCGTCCGGCAAGGATCCGGACGTGGTGGTCACTGACCTCCGCTTCGGGACCATCCCCGTGAAGCTGTACCAGCCCAGGAGGACCTCCCGCAGCCTCCGGCCCAGCATCGTGCTGTTCCACGGCGGTGGGGTGATCCTCGGGAGCCTGAGTAAGAATCCTCCCCTGAGACCGGCCTGTGGGGTGACAGGCCACGCAGTATGGGGGTGCCCACCGCCCGGCATGAGGCTGCACTCCTGTCCTCTTCTGGGGTCTGGATGACTCTGTGATGACCTGGCAACACCGGGGCAGCTAGCGGGTCCCAGTTCCTTCAGGCAGCAGAGATACAGAATGCATCGACCTCTCTCTGGAAGGAAGAGAGCAATCTATGCCTGTTCTGGTTCCCCCACTATGCGTGGGGCGTCCTGAGGACAGCCTTCTTAAACCAAAATGATGTCAAGCAAAGAAGTGATTCTCTTAGGATACAGCTTGCCGGTGGTTGCACAAAAGAAGCTGAGATAAAGCCCAGATGCTCAGTTCAGAGCTCTGGACTGGAGGCTGAGATGAGGCGTGTCCCCATGAGAGGAGCTTGGCAGGGCCCACTCTCACTGCTGGGGTGGGCATGGGGATAAGGGGGTGCTGCCTCCATAAGGGCTCTCTGCAAAACAGACGCTGTTGCTTTTCACTGTTTTTTGTTTGTTTGTTTGTTTGTTTGTTTGTTTGTTTTTTGTAAAAGTGAAAATCCACTTGGGACTTCCTTTGGTTAGCCAAAAACAGGTACTAACTCATGTAGTGTTTCATAAAAGCCAAGTTTCAAAAAAGCGGGGCAGCTGTCGATCCCTATGAAATTCCCTAACATAAAATTCACCATTTGGAAGTGTACAGTTCAGTGGAATTTAGTACATTTCTAATGTTGCGTGCCCACTGCTTCTGCTTAGATGGAAATAAGGATTTCTCCAACATGAAAACGACTAAAACACATCATTTTGTCTCATATCAGGAGTTCCTTGAGACAGATTCTGGGATAAACAGACATGAAGACCAACGATTCAAGGAAAATTAATGAAAGAGAAAAAACTCACAATTGAGACAATTTTATTCTCTTATCTCCCCCTCCCCCAACTGTAGGAATTGGGTGGGGAAGGGAACACCTTTATGGTGCTTTCTAGTGTGTGGGGTGCCAGGATCTATTGCAGGAGTCTCTGAGAATAGGGGTTGGATGCAGCCATGGTTTGGGTATGATCTGCATAATAAATGATAGGAACAGCAAGTATTTATTAATTTTTATCCTCACCTGAAGATATTTGTCATTGATTTGAGATGGGGGGGGGGTGAGAAACATTGGTCAGTTTCTTCCCTACTCACCTCCACCAGGGATCAAACCCACAACCCTTCAGTGCACAGGACGACACTCCATCAACTGAGCCACCCGGCCAGGGCAACATCGAATTTATTAATTAATATTTACAAATATGAGGATTTACATGGCAAGCACTGTGGAAGCCCTTTGTGTGCATCATCTCATTGGAAACCCCCACACCCTATGATTATCACTATCCCCATTTACAGATGAGAAAATCAAGCCTCAGGGAGAAAAGGGACATGCGTCACAATGCTTAAACTCAAGTGAAAAAGAGGCAATGTAGCCCTGGCTGGTTTGTCTCAGTGGATAGAGCATCAGCCTGCAGACTGAAGGGTCCTGGGTTTGATTCTGTCAAGGGCACATGCCTGGGTTGTGGGCTTGATCCCCAGTAGGGAGCAAGCAGGAGGCAACAAATCGATGATTCTCTGTCATCATTGATGTTTCTCCCTCTATGTCTCTCCCTTCCTTTCTGAAAAAAAAAATATATATATATATATATATATATGTGTGTGTGTGTGTGTGTGTGTGTGTGTGTGTGTGTGTATCCAATTGCAAATTGTCCACTTGGGAGGGAGTACTACCAGGATTGCTCACTATGATGTGCACTGACCACCAGGGGGCAGCAGGGAACATGACAGGTGACCAGTGGGGGGAGAGAAATGCCTAGAAAGCAAGGGAAGGAAGAGGCTGCAAAGCAGGGAGGCCAGGGCTAGGGACCTAACCCTGCATGAAATTCATGCACAGGTGGGTTCTGACCCACACAAACAAATAGGGGCGAATTGGGCCGGGGCAGGCAGGGAGGGGGAGGGGCCACAGGTGGTTGGCAGGCCAGCCTTGCCTCCTGGTAAAACTCCTGGTGGAACCCCTGGTCGAGGGAACAATTTGCATATTGGTATTATATAGGATGTATAGGATATATAGGAGGCGACATAGAGATTCAAACTTTGGTCTGATTCCAGAGTTCACACACAGAACCACTGTACTGGTGGCCAAACAGCTTCTCAGATATTGTCAATGAACACTCACGTGGAGGGTGTTAGTGGGCGCGGCTACTGACCATGGGTAAAGGAAGCCCACCAGCTTTCCTAGTGAATTAAGAAAGCCTCTTGTTTTCCAGAATTGTACCACAAAATATGCTGTCATTTGTGCAAGGAGAGTGACTCAGTGGTTTTAATAATTGGGTGAGTAAAGGGGAGCATGGGAAGGGTCAGGGAAACCACGCTGTGACCTGGATTGGGGGGGTACGAGGTGGGAACTCAGACAGCAGGGAGTCACGGAACACCAGGAGCAAGGACACCAGCAAGGAGGAGAGGAAGGAAGAGGGAGAGACAGAGAAGCAGAGAACAGGCCCTCCTTCCTGTGGGCAGCTTGTGAGTATGTCTCAATGGAGTGTTCTGTGCATGGCATCATTTGGAAGCTGGGTGGGGGGTGGGCTGCATTAAGCAGGTCAGCTGCCAAACTTCAGAGTACAGCACGTTTGGGTGGAATACTCCTGGTTGAGTAGAAGAGCCCAGCACGTCTCTCCACTAAATGCCCACAGTGCTCTGCGCCATCACCAGGACAACCACAAACATCATTACATCATCTCCAAGTGCTCTCCGGAGGAAGGTCACCACCCTGGCGAGATCCAGCAATGGCAGGGAGAAAAATTAAAAAGCCACCCTCTGTCCTAACCGATCTTGGATAGTCACCCACCGAACCTGGGAAGAGTGTGCAGAGAGCTTGGTGGACATGGGGCAGGAGAGACCTGGGTGGACCTCCTCTCTGGGCAGCCCCCTCCCTGGGCCTCCTTACCAGGCAAACTGGCCACTGTCATGGTGTGGCCTTGTCCTCCTGCTAACATGGGGTCCCACTGGGGCTGGGAGGTGCCCCTGATTGTGCTTCTCCTGCAGTTTTATTGAAATGCACACTCATTCTACTATAGAAGCTAATCTGAATCCTGAGTCAAAGTACATGGAAGTGGCAAGAGAGGACAAAGACCATGGGTAAGTTGACCACCTGCCCCTTAGGAATAGCAATTCCTTTAAAAGGATGACTCATATGCGGTCATTGTGGCCCAGTGGTTGAGCATCAACCTATGAACCTGTATGAGGGGTGGCAGCCAGGGGGCTGGTACCTCCTCATTCTGCAGGTCATAATCTGAATGAATTCCACAAAGTGGGTATTCTGAAGCCAATTTTATAGATGATGAAATTGAGACCCAGACACATTAATAACAACACTCATTTCCTGATTCTTTCCAGTCAGGCTCAAAGCCAGATGATTAACTAGTTTGTCCGAGGCCATTTGATTGGCCAGGTGTTGTGCATTGAAACCCTGATCTGTCTAACAATAACCCATTTCTGCTGTGGCCCATGGCCCATGAGTCCTTTTCTTATCCATCATTCAGAATGATGACCCTAGCCTTACTTGAATCATTTCCCATCCAAATAGGTGTTCCTTGCTGTCTGAGTCAGGTCAACAGAGTCCAGTGTTTTGCCATCTAGTTTCTTTTGTTATCTGGACTGTAGCTTTCTCTAAGTGTGAATGACTTTGGAATTGCTAACCTGTAAGTGCCCAGCTAACACAACTCAGGGGAGATGGACACTCACACACCTTTAAACTCAGACACCCTGGGAATGCTTTCTCACTAAATTCCCAGGATTTCACTGGAAAGATCTGCCATGTAGCCCAGGGCACGTCCCATCTGCATCCCAAATTGCTGTCTTTGGTCAGGAACAGGTAATTTCAGACAAGGTCTGAGGGCAAAGTCAAAAAATTGGCAAAATTAGTCTCTTCCCTCCGGTATCCTCCTCAGGTGCTCCTCAATCCCACCCAGGACCTCTCTTCCTTTCTGATCCCAAACCCTGTCTTCCTCTCCCCCACCCCAATTCTCCTTGCACTCTCTGCTTCAAAATGACTGCTTGGTCTCTCTTCTTGTTCCTGAGCTGGTAGAGCTAGTAGAGGTTAGGATCTGCTGCAGTGACAAATGGCCCCATAGTCTTAGTGGCTTATGACAGCCAAAGACTATTTCTTGCTCCTGTTACTCATTACTCAGCCCTCACCAGTTGGCGTCAGCTCTGCTCCACGTGTGTCTGTCTATTCTGAGATCCAGGCTGATGGAGCAGCCTCTGTTTGAAACATCTCCAGGCTCATGGCAGAGGGGAAAAAACATGGTGGCTCCCAAAGCTTCTGCTCAGAAGTAAGGTTCATGGTCCCTGCTCATCTTTTGTTGGCCAGAGCAAGTCACATGACCAAGCCTGACACTGACAAGATAGAGGGAAGTAGAAATTGTTGGACAATATGACAGCTGCCACACTTGGCATCATATTTCCACTTCCATTCTACCTTTTAAAAAGTTAATTTTGAAATACCCATGTAATACATAAATATTTTTAAATAAAACCTTCAAATGCTAGAAATAGGGCCAAGTCCTTCTTGATGACTCTCCTGCAACTCTATTCCCCTTAATCTGTTCCTTTTGTGGGGAGGGGATACTAGGATCTTCCAACACTTCAAAGCCTGTTCCTATGCTTTTATATACTTAGGTATATATCTACGCAAAGAAAATACACAGAGTAATACTTTGTGGAATGACTGCCATACATTGGTACATAAAATAATAATTCTTCTGTATAAGCAGTGTGCCACTGGGTTTCCCTCCTCAATGTATCTTAGAAATCTAGCCTTATAAACAGTAGAGATCTATCTGCCTCCTCCTTATCAACTACTGCATAATATTCCATGGTCTGGCCACATTACAGTTCTTAGCCATTCCCTTCTGGAGAACACATTTGGACTCTTTCCAGTGTTTTTCAGACAAACAAGTCTGTAGTGAACATTTCTGCACACCCCACCCTCTTCATGTGTGGTTCTTTGTGATAGATTCAAGAAGGATTGGTGGCTGGGTACATTTTGTATATATGAACACATTTTGAAAGTTGATGGACTCTCCCAAAATGTCTATCACGTTCCCTTTTATTCAGCAGATCTCAGCTGGGAGGGAAGTAGTTGGATCTTAATCACCAATGCCAAAAGCAGAAAGGAAATGGATTGTCTTGACAAATGACAGGGTGGGACCGTGTTGACGTGGCATGTCCATATTTTAGAAGGGAAGTTCCTAAGCTCAAATGAAATGCTGCAAGAGGCAGTGAAGGAGTCAGATCAGTCTTACTGGGTTGTTGCCTCTAACATCCTCGCCTCCATCTAACAAAAGTGGCTCCTCCTTCCCCAAGGTGGCCAGGGCCTGCTCTGTTCCCAGGCCAGCCCATCACTATCCTAACATTGCCGCTGGGTGTCTTGCAAATTGTAGGACAAGGCTGAATATGATAAGGCAGTGCCTGAGGTTCGGTTTCAAGGCATTATTTCGTCATAGGTAAAGCCCTTTAAAGGCCCATCACTATGAAACCATTCATGGACTTTTAAGTTGAAAAGACACATTCTGGGTTTGTTGCTGCTGTGTCACAAGGCTTCCCCCAGGAGACAGAGGGATAAAGGACTTGTGGTTTAGAGCCAAATAGAGGCCCGAAGTTCTCTTCATCTCTAGACCCTCAGTTTTCTTTCCTCAAAATGGAGATAATCATATCAAGTGCATGGGGGTTGTTTTATTAGATATTGAGCCTTGAGTATCTGGTGAGGGTAACAAATTGCTTTTGTGTCTAGGAACCTTCTATTCAAAAGGAATCTAGAATTTCTTCCTTTTGGGATATTGCTGCCCCAATGCTCCAAATACACTCCTCTAATATCGAGGAAGGAATAGATTTTGTTACTAAAATCAACTTAGTTCAGGCACATGGGAAAGAGAGGATGGAACATTTATTGACCCCATAGATGTGACAGGCTTTTTGCAAATGCTTGAGTGGTCACTGAATTCTCCTAATCTGACGAAGTATGTGCAAGGTATTTACTCCCAATTTCCAGATTAGGAAACCACAGTTGACTTGGCCAAGGGCCTCGGTAAGAGGAGCAACTGGAAGTTGAAGTCAAGTGTGTCAGAGCTTCAAGTCCATCGTCCACCATAAATGGGTTCCTTGTGCAACAACCCCAAGCTGATTGGCCATCTCCAAGAAGTGTTTCCAGGCCACAGTAGACCAGAGAGAAGTCAGTGCTTCATTCACCTCTCAGGTCTCATTGTAGGCACTACCTGCTCTGGAGAGCCTCCCTCCTCCAGAGGGTGAAATCCCCCCGTGAGTCTTCAGGGCATCCTGCAGCTCCTTGAGCTCAGCACTGAGCACACAGAGTTGTGAGCATGCCATGACTGACGTGCCTGCCCCTAAATTCCCTTAAAGTGGTCCTGTTTCTAATGTCTGCAGGTGACTGGGAAAAAAAAAAAAAAGGCAGTCATCTCTTGGAGGAAGGAAATATCATCCTAGACTTCTCATTATTTTTGCAAATAATTTTTTAGCTACTGGGCATGTGAGAAGAGAAGTGTTAGCAGTCAAAACTCAGAAACAACAGTTTTTTAAAAAGAAGGAAAAAGGAGCCACAGACTGTAAAATGACTGTTCTCTATGTCCAAGGAGGTAAAATCTATAGAATATATCTGTAAATATAACCTATTAACCTGCAGATTTATAATTCCATACATTTGAAAATCTGGAAGGCAAAATGTGATAGGTAATCTGAAAATTCAGAAGGTTAAAACAAATAGAAATTTGGAACTATAAAAAGTAACATTATATATGTGTGTATATATCATATATACAAATCACACAGACATTTTAGAATTGAAAAATGCAACAAATCAAATGAAACATTAATGATGGGTTTAGTAGCATGAGACACACTTGAAAGAGAATAGGGAACTGGAATATAGGTTGGAAGGGATATTTCAGAATCAAACAAAGAGACAAAAGGATAGAAAGTGCAGAAGAGGTGTGCAGGAGTCACGAGGATTCAGTGAGAAGCTACACAAATATGTAACTGCTGTCCCAGAAAGTAAGGAGGAAGGAGGCAGAAGCAATATTTAAAATACAGTGATGGAAAATTTCCTGAGGATCCCCAAACCTCCTTCAGGGAACCTGCAAGGTCAAAACCACTTTCTTAATACTGCTCATATCTTCTTTATTTGTTTGCTCATTTTTTATTACTCAAGAGCTGTACCAATTTAAGGGATTGTAAATAAACTAGGGGTGGGTGCACAAAATTCATACACGGGGGTGAGGGTGGTGTCCCTCAGCCTGACCTGCACCCTCTCCAATCTGGGAGCCTCAGGTGATGTCCTACTGAAGGCTTAGGCCTGCTCCCCATGGTTCTATGCTGTCTGCAGACCTTTCTGCTTGATGACACCACAGGCCCTGGTGTCTGCTCTCTGTGGGGGCCCTGCAGGGGACTTCTTGCCCCTTGATGCCACAGCCAGGGGCAAGCAGGGCCTCACAGTCTGCTGTCTGCTGAGTCACTGCAGGGGACATTCCCACTCTGCCTCTGGCCACTAGCGCACACGCTGGCTTGAAGCTCTTGGGTCCCAGTGAAGTTTCCACCCCACCCCCAGCCACACTGCACCTGTGCATATAGGCCCAGAGTGTCTAGGGGCATTCCTAATCAGGAGCCTACAAGCTCAAAGTGGCCTTGCTGCTGAGAACACCTGTACCTGGAATGCAGGCTGCTTGGCACCAGCGTGTAGCCACCCTGCCCCAGGCTGCTTGGTGCCTGCGCATGTAGGCCCAGAATGGTGGGGGGCATTCCGAGATCCCTGTCCTGGGCCTATGCACAAGCCTACAGGCTCAGAGTGGTCTAGGTCCCTAGGACAACCATCCCCAGGCCCCAAGCCACTTGGTGCTGGCACGTGTACAAGCAGCTGCCCTCCCCGGGCTGCTCAGGGCCTGCTATGCAAATTAACCCACCATATTTGTCAGTTTAATTTGCATACTCACTCCCAATTGGTTGTTGGGTGTCACAAAGTAATGGTCAAATTTCATCTTTCTCTTGTATTAGTGTAGATATTAATATTTATGCAGTATTATATTTCCAATAGCGATATAATGGAAAAGCCATTGATATTTCTTCATTTTTTTAATTAAATTTTTTAGATGACATCTATATATATAAAAGCCCAAGTGACCGTTACAACTGGTTGACCAAATGACCAGTTGGCTAGTAGCTATCACACACATTGACCACAGGGGGAAGATGCTCAATGCAGGAGCTGCCCCCTGGTGGTCAGTACATCCCAGAGGCAACCTCCCACAGTCCCCCTGTGCCCCCCCCCACTCCCTTCCAGCCAGCCCTGATCAGCCCCAATTGCCAGCCAGGCCAAGGGACCCCACCCATGCATGAATTCGTGCACCAAGCCTCTAGTTTGTTAATATATATATATATATATATATATATATATATATATATATATAATCAAGTGTACAGTTCTATGCTACATCTTCTGTATTGTGTGTCTACCATCCTTACCAAGATTTTATTTGTCCTTTTCCTTTTTAAAAAAAATAGATTTTTATTGATTTCAGAGAAGAAGGGAAAGGGAGAAAGATATAGAAGCATGAATGATAAGAGAGAATCATGAACAGGCTGCCTGTTGCATGCCCCCTACTGGGGATCAAGCCCATCACCCAGGCATATACCCGGGCCTAGAATTCAACTAGTGACCTTGTGGTTCATAGGTCGATGCTCCAGCCCTGAGCCACACAGGACGGAACAGGAGAGCATTTATACTCAGTCTATCACCATGGTGACAGTCAACAATACAGAATCCAAGATCAAGTGACCTCTCCCTGGAAGCTGAAAGTGGACTCTCAAGGCCCGTTTATTCTGTGAGGTTGGCAGGCTGTCATCTACATCTCATTCGGAAGGGTGTCAGAGAAGGGAAAAAAAAAGGCACCTCAAACTCAGCAACTTCATAATATCCCTACTCCCCAAACCTAAAACGGTGTCAAGTCAAAGAAACCTGGGGTGAATCCTTATCATGGAGTTTTTGACTGCAGTAAGTCCACAGTCAGTATACACTCCAAGCTGGAAGGTTGAGAGCAAGTATTCAACCAGAGTGCTCACTGGAAACTGGGTGGAAGAGAGGAAGAAGGTAAGGAAAGAGAGAGGGTGGACCAAGGGCTCAGAGGGGAGGCCTGGCAGGGAGAGGTAGGAGTGCAGTCATTACTATATTCAAATTAAGGGCCATAGATGGTTGCCTCTTAAGAATATGGCCTGAAGCCAGGACCAGTTTGGCTCAGTGGATAGAGTGTCGGACTGCGGACTGAAGGGTCCCGGGTTCGATTCCAGTCAAGGGCATGTACCTTGGCTGCGGGCACATCCCCAGTAGGGGGCGTGCAAGAGGCAGTTGATCGATGTTTTTTCTCTCATTGATATTTCTGACTTTCTATCCCTCTCCCTTCTGCTCTGTAAAAAATCAATAAAATAAAATTAAAAAAAAGAATATGGCCTGAGGGTATCTGGGTGGGTACATCAGGGAGTTACATTCAAGCCATCATCAAGGTCCCCCATTATCCCCCCTATTTTGAAAATACCATAGCAGATGTGTCAATATAGTTGTGCTTCACAGAAGGCTTTTTAGTGGAGTGTCTCTAGGCATCTGATGTTTCCGTTTCCTAATTCCTCTGTACCTTGACTTGAAGAATCTCCGCTCTCCCTGGCCTGGCGCTTAGACAGGCTGGGCATCCCTGCAGTGTTGTCTGGGATGAGCTGCTGTTCTCTGGCACCTATTTCACAACCTTGCCCTGCCTGTGCATTTCAGGGTGTTTTGTTGTTGTTGTTGTTGTAGTTTTTTCAAGTCCTAGAAGAAACCATAGGCACTAAATATATTTTTATTGATTTCAGAGAGAAAGAGGGAGAGAGATAGAAACACCATCGATGAGAAAGAGTCATTGATTGGCTGTCTGCTGCACGCTCCCAACTGGGAACAGAGCCCACAACCGGGCATGTGCCTGCGATTGGAATCGAACCTGGAACCCTTTGGTCCTCAAGCTGACACTCTATCCACTGAGACAACCTGGCTACATTTCAATTTTTACTTTCAAAACAGAACAAATGGGTTCATGGTGTTTCCATGTACTTGAAAGGCCATTACAAAAGATGGTACTTTGCCTGAATTGGCCTATTTAAAGTTTGAGTATCCTCATTTTTGGCAATCAGGACTGTGAGCCACTATGCTAAGTGAAAGAAGCCAGTCACAGAAGTCAAATACTATATGATTGCATTTACATGAGGTACCTTGGGTAGTCAAATCCATAGAAATGGAAAGTAGAAGAATGGTGGGTACCAGGAGCTGAAGGGGGGATGGGGATGGAGTTGTTGAATGGAGAGTTTCAGTTTGAGATGATGAAAAAGTTCTGGAAATGATGGGGGTGACAGTAGTTGCACAGTAATGTGAATGTAGTTAATGCCACTGAAATGTACAGTTAAAAATGGTTAAAATGGTAAATTCATTATGTCTATTTTACCACAATGAATTTTTAAAATATAAACCAGAAAATGTAAGAGCGTGGCTCAGTAGTTGAGCATCGACCTATGACCCAGGAAGTAACGGTTTCCTTCCAGTCAAGGGCATATGCCCAGTTGTGGGCTCGGTCCCCAGTGTGGGGGGTACAGGAGGCAGCCCATCGATAAGTCCCTCTCATCACTGATGCTTCTGCCCTTCTCTCCCTCTTCCTTCCTCTCTGACATCTGTCAGAGGGGGTGGGTTTTGAAGCTGGAAGAGATTGTTGAGCTCAGCACCCTTATTCTCCCATAAAAGATGCCAGGGATGGCGAGTGTCTCCTTTGTGTAGCTGGTTGGCAAACAACCACGTAGGTGGCTGCTCTGAGAGTGAAGCAGGAGTGTCCTGAGAGTGCCCTTCATCACTGGCTGGCGTTGTCTTCTGCCTTTGGGGATCCGTGTCAGGATGAAGGGCACCACCCCGGGCCATGTGGACACCCTCAGACCACCGTGTTACTGTTAGTGTGCACCGGGGACAGGCAAATGCATCTCAGAACCCACCACCCGGGACTTCCAGTCCCCAACTACCAGTGTAATTTAATTTAATGAGGCACTTAGCCTTGTCCTCCATGCCCACGCCCTTCCGTTTCTTAAAGACCTCTGGACCCACTACAAACCCTGACGAAAGGCTAAGCACACAGACACACAGTCGTTAAAATTAAGACCAGTCCCCTCTCCCAACACACACACTAAATAGAGCCCAAGCGATTGGACACTTGTTCCTACAGACTCTGAATCGAACTGTTGGTGTGGTGGCTTCCAGGCCATCAGCTCTTCTTTCTGCTTCTGTCAGCATCACCTCCTCCCCCAGGAACAGTCCCTTCCCATCTTCCATCCCAGCTCTTCTTCTCCCTTAGGAAATGCTTGTGGAGCTTCAAGTTGACGGGAAGATGAGGTTACCAGGGAAGACCCCCTCTTGTGCTTCTCTCCCAGGCAGACAGACACAAGAGCCCCAGTTTTCCTTGTTTCTATCTAAGGATGCTTTGCTGCCAGAGGGCCTTGCTAATCCCAGAGAGCTGCCCTCCCAGAGCGGGCTCATTCCTAGATAGTGAACAGCTGGCTATCATCATGCCTTTCAGATGCAAACCAACACTCCAGAGCCCACCCCCCTTCTTTATCTAAACTCCCTCCCTAAGGCAGTATCTCCCTGCCTTAAATCACTCCAAGGACAGGTGCCCCCAACCAGAGGCACTCCCAGGGCCCAGAGCTGTCTGAAATTATTCAACTATCCAATCCTAAACAAACCAACAAACAACCTAGGCCAGTGGTTGGGAAACTGTGGCTCTCAAGCCACAGGCAGCTCTTGGGCCCCTTGAGTGTGGCTCTTCCATAAAATACCACAGCCTGGGCAAGTCTATTTTGAAGAAGTGGCGTTAGAAGAAGTTTAAGGTTAAAAAGTTTGGCCCTCAAAAGAAATTTCAATCGTACTGTTGATATTTAGCTCTGTTGACTAATGAGTTTGCCGACTACTGACCTATGCAATCCTAAACTTGCCTACCCTGCCTGGCCCATTCTCTGGGCCACACTCTCTCTTCTGCTGCTGATCAACCTTGCAGCTGTGCGAGGTGGCCCCTTTGCGGGTGTAGTATGGTGTGCCCCCTTCTTTGGGGGCCTGTAAGCTCTGTTTTCAAAGGCAGTTGTCTCTATGTTTGTCACCTTACCTACCCTACTTGATGAGAACAAAAGTCCTGGGAACATAATCAAGACAGCAGGGCAGAGCCCCAAACCAGGAGGAACAGCATGAAAATCCTGAGGCAGGGGTGGAGTGGGATGGGGTGGGGGTGGGCTCTTCCTTTCCTCCCCTCAGCCAATGGGAACCTTTTTAACTCGCCTTCCTTGGCATTGGAAACACTCTGGGCACCGGGTGATGGGAACCTCTGCTCCCAGTCTGTGCCCATCCCCCTGCCTCCCTCTGGCATTGTGATCTGACTTATTTATGGAACCACCACTTGAAATATTGGGTGCCGCCAGCATTTCCAGACCAGAGCAGACACAGGCCTCCCTGTCTGCTCCAGACTAGAGGATGGGCGTGAAAATCAACATCATCCTCCCTGTAAATCAGCCCAGGCCCCCAAGACCCCAGTCCAAGGCCAAGAGGATTTTCTTAGGAAAAGCACCTTTGCAGTCATATGTCCCAGAGCAAGGAGAACTCGGCTTTCTTCTCCCTGTAAATTACTCCCCACCAAAGAAACCCCGCCCCAGGTGTCCAGCCATAAATCCTGGGCAGAAAGCCGTGCATGGGGCGTCTCTGACTCTTCCCATAGTAACAGGTGGAAATGCAAGGGGCATGCGTCAGGCCCTGCGGGGGATCAGCGTCTTCTTTGGAAATGGGCCCTCGGTGGATGAGACTCAGACAAACAACAGGGTCTGACTTCAGCTCCCAGGGGCAGGCAGCCAGATGGCACTGGCTCTTCCTAGTCAGCGGGCGTCCTGACTTTCACACAAATGTGGCCCCAGAACTCAGGGACTTGGCCCAGGCTGGGGACCACTCCTACCGAGAGCCCACGGCAGCTGAGCTGAGACTGGGTTGGAAGGTGAGCGGTATCGGATCAGGACAGACAAGTGTGCTTCCTGTTCGGTGGCCCTGAGAGCCCATGCAGCCACACTTGACGGCTCCCGTGGAGGCCCCCTGGCCGTCAGCGCCACGACCGCCAAGGCAGGTGACTCTGCCTCCGTCCATGGCCAGGTGAGGCCTTGCTCCCTCAGTCACATGCCTGCCGTGTCTGTCCTTCCAGGGGCTCCCGTACAAACACCTGATCGCCCACCACAAGGAGCCCTCGCACCACCACCTGATCAGCACGTACGACGACCATTACAACCGGCACAATTATAACCCCGGCCTGCCCCCGCACCGCTCCTGGAATAGACATTTGTTGCTGTGGCTTCCAGAGAAAAACGACTTCCCCCTTCTGGGTATTAGTGCTAATCGGGATCTCCCTCTGTTGGGCTGTAAGGGGTCTGCACCTGCCCAGGACTGAGGTGTGCCTGGCTCACGGAGAAGGGGATTCTGACTCCAGTAGAGCATTAGAATGAGATGATGGGGAGGGGCGTCGTATTTGCCCCCAGGGTGTCTTCCTCCTCCTTCTCCTCCTCCTCCTCCTCCTCCTCTTCCTCTTCTTCCTTCTCTTCCTCCTCTTTCTCCCTCCTCCTCCTCCTCCTCATCCCCCTCTTCTCCCTCCTCCTCCTCCTCCTCCTCCTCCTCCTTCTTCTTCTTCTTTTTCTTCTTCTTCTTCATCTTTTCTTTTTAAGATATTTTTATTGATTTCAGAGAAGGGAGAGAGAGATAGAAACATTGATGAGAGAGAATCATTGATCAGCTGCTCTTGCTTGCACCCCACTGGGGATCGAGCCGAAACCCGGGCATGTGCCCTGATCGGGAATGGAACCGTGACCTCCTGGTTCATAGGTCAACGCTCAACCACTGAGCCACACTAGCTGGGCATACTTCATAAATAGTACCATGTCTGGGTACCAGAATATGGTAGCAGCTGGAGACACAGCCATGGCAAACAGGGAGGGACTCCTGCTCTCGAGGACTTGATATTCCTTCCTCTCTGAAATCAATAAAAAGAAATCAAGCTAAGACACCTTGAGGGAAAAGGATAGGGAATGAGCTGCAGTGGTCGGCAAACCACGGCTCGAGAGCCACATGTGGCTCTTTGGCTCCTTGAGTGTGGCTCTTCCACAAAATACCACGCCTGGGCGAGTCTATTTTGAAGAAGTGGCATAAGAAGTTTAAGTTTAAAAAATTTGGCTCTCCAAAGAAATTTCAGTCGCTATACGGTTAATATTTGGCTCCGTTGGCCAATGAGTTTGCCAAACCCTGAGCTAGTAAATGAGCTAATTTGGACCGGGATGGGTGCTCTGAAGAAAAGAAAATGGGTCAAGATAGACAGGGAGGCTAGTACAACGGCCCTTCTCTGGGTGGGATGACTAGGGAGGGGCTGACCCGAGGAGATAAGTGAGTTGAGAAGGAAGGAGCCATGGGGGGATTAAGGCAAAAAGCATTCCAAGGTGAGAGTAGCTGGTGAAAAAGATGCAACACAGGAGGAGAGGAGGACCCCACAGGGACCCACGGGCCACAGTAGGTGCGGATTTGTCCTTCCCACAGTCCCAAGACTCTGGAGGGATTTTCATAGGAGACTTCCCTGCTCTGATTTACCCTGCAAGCTACTCCGGTCCTTGGCCTCCACTCCTTTGCAGTCCTACCCTTCTATGCAAAGCGACCCTGAGGATATTTTCCCATTGATTTTTTTTTTTTTTTTTTGAGGGAAAAAGAGAGTGGAAGAGAGAGGGAAAGACAGAAATACTGATGTGAGAGAAACACACGGACTGGTTGCCTCCTGCACACGCCCCGACCAGGGCCCAGGCCGGGGAGGAGCGCCCTTCATCAGAATCAAACCTGAGGACTCTGTGCACTGAGCCAGATCGGCTGGGGCTGCTCTGTCACGTTGGCAGGGCTTTCTTCCCTCACAAGCCCCCACTGCTCCCGTCCCCGCTGGGGTGGGGCAGTTACAAAGAGCAGGCAGGGCTGCCCTCAGCCCGGGCACAGGGCAGACTTTTCTGAGGCCTCTGGCAGTTCGGGTCCCTCCTGAGTACACAGGGAGCCGGCCCCCACCTGTGACTCCCCGGGAGAGGGTTACTGCCGGAGCCAATATTCCCCTGCCAGCCTGCCTTCCCCCTTTCCCTGTCTGGGCACTGCCAGCTGAATCTCTGATCCCACCGCCTGGGAAGCCTCCATGTACCCCTCACCCCTCATCTCCCCCCCTTCCTGCCAGCCTGTGGGGCAGGCCCCTGTCGACCCAAACCCTGTTTCTCTTGCAGCTCCCCCTACAAACTACGGACTCTATGAGCAGCTGAAGCATAATTTTGAGATATTTACAGTTTAAATAACAAAAATGTATAATTGTAATATATAACTGTATTTAATAAACCAAAACTAATTATTTAATTTACCTGCTTAGTGACTTCTTTGTTCATCTGTCAGTTGGTTTCTTTTGTTGGTCTTGATATTATTTAACTTGTGTGGAGTGCCTTGAACTAAGATAAGTGAGGGAGAAGGGGAATTCTTTAACTAACCTGCCTATTAGTGACTTTTTTGTTGCTGAATTTCACTGGCTAAACCTTCAATTGAAGGTTGGTATTTTGTACACTTCAAGCCCAAGCAAGCGCTACTAACTTCATCTGTCTGATTCTTTTGTTGGTTTTGATATTATTTAATGCTGAGAATAAGGTCTCACAAAAATACATAGAGAGAAAAATTGTGAGTAAAGCCATTGCTATATTTTTTTCAGAGTGTCTGGTATTTGGTTCCAGGCATTGCAAATTTCCTGTTCATACTGGCACTCTGCTTGATTCTCCAAGCGGCACCTTTAACAGCTGAGCCCAGATGCTGTCTTGAAATATTGCAAGTTGCATTTCCAAATCAGCAATTTGCATCCATTGGAAACCATTTAATTCCAAACTACTGTAGACAGGTACATCAGGATACTTAATTATTTTGATGGTCTGTTCTAGGCTTCTAAATTGATTAAATCTATCACTGAACTGGTCAAGTAACAAGTGGTACTAAAATACACTGGTACTTTATATGCAAGGGTTCCGTTTCATTTTGTACAGTTGCACTGGTCTTCTCAAAATACTTTGTTATTCGAGGGAAATACTTATAAGTTTTAGTTTCAACATCTCACTTGAAATTTTTAACTTTACTTTCAAAAGCTTTTATGTATCCAAACATAACGTCAATACTTATGTCAAAACCTTGTAACTTTAAGTTCAATTTATTAATATGAACAAAGAGATCTGTAAAAAAACATCAGATTGTTGACCCACTTACCATCATTGAGCTAAGAAAAGTTTCCCAGATCCTTATCCACAAGAAATACTTTAATTTCTTCAAAGCACTCCACAAAGCGCTTAAGAACTTTGCCTCAGCTCAGCCATCTTACATTATTGTACATCAGCAGTCCACTGTAGGTAGAATCACTACAGACTTGTTTGTCTGAAAAACACTAGAAAGAATCCAAAGTGCAGAAAATTCTCGCTTGTGAAGGGGCGAGCAGCTATTAAATTAACTATTTTTGTAAAAACTGACATTAAGTCGTTTAAGTTGATGAATCCTGCCTTGGCACATAAAACCTCCTGAAGGATAATACAATGAAAAGCACAATTGGATGTCCAATAGCTTCCGTAAACAATTTGACAAATCCAACTTTTTTCGCCACCATGGCTGGTGCCCCATCTGAAATCACTGACACAACTTTAGAGATATTAATGCTTAGGTCACAGAATGTTTGTATAACAACCTTACATATTTCACTTCCTGATGTACTTGTTGGTACTGATACTAACTTTATCAACTCTTCTCTCATTGTGAGACCCTCAGAATATGGACCAATAATGGCCAACTGAGCATGGGATGTGACATCAGTAGTTTCATTAAGAGAGATAAAAAAAATATGTACAATTACTTATGTCTCTCTTTAATTGATGTTGTACGTTTGTGTTCAGTCTATTATTTGGTCTTTTATGATATTTCTACTGAGTGGTAACTCCGATATTCTCTTAATAATTGCGTCTTTATTCTGCATATCATGAAATAGAACTGGTGCACATCTTAGGGGAGTTTCTTCAATAAATTCTCCCTCACTGAGTGCTTTGCCATGTTGAGCTATGGAGGGAGCAATGCTCAAACTTGCAGATGTTAAATTTGTAGAGCTTTTTATAAATTTAAGGATGGAATTAGATTGGCTCTTATAAAGGGGTAGCTGCTTGGAAATGTATTCCTTCTTTTCATCCTCACTTTTTTTCAAGAGCTGGGAATTATTAGTTTCAAAATGTCTATTTATATTCCACATTCTGCTTACTACCATTTCAGTACATAGAATGCAAAATGATCTGCCATTTTTTTCTATAATGCCATACATCTCGGTCCATGTCTCTTGACAGGGTCAGCTACTGCTACTACCACTTCCTTTACTTAACCTTGTTTTTTTTTATTTTTGGGGTTCTCCATCGGGGGGGGGGGGGTGACAGAAGATAGAATTATAAATAGGCTGTTAGCCCTGCAGGCAATTAGGGGTTAACTAGCCTAACTGACCACAAGATGGCACATGTAACTGTCTTTTAGGAAAGGGCAGGGTTAATAAGCAGAAACAGGGGTTAATAAGGATGCACAACAGTAATAATGGTGAAATGGAGTCTGCACTATGCTGCAAAATGGCATTCCTTATATAAATTAATATGGCTGCCGCTATTTCTAATGGTGGGAAACGGCACCCAGAGCACAGGCACTCGCCTCTCCCAGCCTTCCCCTCACTTATCTCAGTAATGATGATCAATTAGAAATCCACGACACCCCAGAACAGTAGATTGGATGATGGTGGTTGTGGTTATGTGTTTGCTAGTAATGGCGATCACAGGGGCCCCAGAGATGTGTCCCCCATGGCATTCCGCTGCTCCCTGCTCCACCGGCCGGAAGTGAGGTCAGAGATCCCCTAATGGTCTAACCAGAAGTCCCAGAACTAGACACTCTGTGTGGGAGTTCTGTTATTTTAGCCCTCAGACCTCCGGCACAGAGTGTCTGCACTACACTACAGCAAATGTTTCATCCTCGGCTATTGTACCTGGCCGTGCAGTAGCTGAGGAGGAAAGGTCCTTCTCGGCATGCGGCCCCATACTTCTCTGTATGCAACCACAAGCGGTTGCGTTTATCGAAAATGGCTACACGTGTCAGTGCTGACACATGTGTCATAGGTTCGCCATCACGGACATAGAACCACATGTGAAGAGGGTGGGGTGTTCAGAAATGTTCGCTACAGACTTGTTTGTCTGAAAAACACTGGAAGGAGTCCAAATGTGTCCTCCAGAAGCGAATGGCTAAGAACAGTAATGTGGCCAGACCATGGAATATTATGCAGTAGCTGAAAAGGACGCAGATAGATCTCCACTGTTTACAAGGCTAGATTTCTAAGGTACACTGAGAGAGGAAATCCAAGTGGCACTGCTTATATTAAAGAATGATTATTTTATGTGCCAATATATTACAGTCATCCCAAAAAGTAATATTCTACATATTTTCTTTGGGTACATATATACCTAAGTATGTACAAGCATAGGAACAGGCTTTGAAGTGTTGGAAGATCCTAGTATTCCCTCCTCCCAAAAGGAACAGATAAACAGGACTAGAGTTGCAGGGGAGTCATCAAAAAGGACTTGACCCTATTTCTAGCATTTGAAGGTTTTATTTAAAAATATTTATGTTTTACATGGGTATTTTAAAATTAACTTTTTAAAAGGTAGAATGGCGGTGAAAATACGATGCAAAGTGTGGCAGCTGTCATTGTCCAAAAATTTCTACAGCCCTCTATTCTGTCAGTGTCAGGCTTGGTCATGTGACTTGCTCTGGCCAATTAAAGGTGAGCAGGAACCATGAACCTTACTTCTGAGCAGAAGCTTTGGGAGCCACCATGTTTTTTCCCCTCTGCCATGAGCCTGGAGATGTTTCAAACAGAGGCTGCTCCATCAGCCTGGATCTCAGAATAGACAGACACACGTGGAGCAGAGCTGACGCCGACCGGTGAGGGCTGAGTCACAATGAGTAACGGGAGCAAGAAATGGTCTTTGGCTGTCATAAGCCACTAAGACTATGGGGCCATTTGTCACTGCAGCAGATCCTAACCTCTACTAGCTCTACCAGCTCAGGAACAAGAAGAGAGACCAAGCAGTCATTCTGAAGCAGAAAGTGCGAGGGGAGTTGGGGTGGGGGAGAGGAAGACAGGGTTTGGGATCAGAACGGAAGAGAGGTCCTGGGTGGGAGTGAGGAGCACCTGAGGAGGATACCGGAGGGAAGAGACTAATTTTGCCAATTTTTTTACTTTGCCCTCAGACCTTGTCTGAAATTGCCTGTTCCTGACCAAAGACAGCAATTTGGGAAGCACCTCATCATCCTTCAGCAGATGGGATGGGCCCTGGGCTACCTGGCAGATCTTTCCAGGGAAGTCCTGGGAATTTAGTGAGAAAACATTCCCAGGGTGTCTGGGTTTAAAGGTGTGTGAGTGTCCATCTCCCCTGAGCTGTGTTAGCTGGGCACTTACAGGTTAGCAATTCCAAAGTCATTCACACTTAGAGAAAGCTTTTGTCCAGTTAACAAAAGAAACTAGATGGCAAAACACTGGACTCTGTTGACCTGACTCAGACAGCAAGGAACACCTACTTGGATGGGAAATGATTCAAGTAAGGCTAGGGTCATCATTCTGAATGATGGGAAAGAAAAGGACTCATGGGCCATGGAGGGCTAATGGGCCATGAGCCACAGCAGAGATGGGTTATTGTTAGATAGATCAGGGTTTCAATGCACAGCATCTGGCCAATCACATGGCCTCGGACAAACTAGTTAATCATCTGGCCTTGAGCCTGACTGGAAAGGATCAGGAAATGAGTGTTGTTATTAATGTGTCTGGGTCTCAATTTCATCATCTATAAAATTGGCTTCAGAATACCCACTTTGTGGAATTCATTCAGATTATGACCTGCAGAATGAGGAGGTACCAGCCCCCTGGCTGCCACCCCCCATACAGGGTTGCAGATAGCTCCCTCAGCATCCAAGTTCCCACTTTGAGGAAGTGAAAATCGCAGGGTCATTTTGACTGAAGGTGCAGTTTCAATACTCACACAAAGGAGGTGAAGTCACAAGACTTATTATTCGCAGATCCCCGAAACAGGGGGTAGATGTGCAATGAGCCAGGGGAGGGGCAGTCCTCCAGCCCAGGTCATGAACCAACAGGAGACAAGAGCAGGGCTGAAGGACTTATTATCAGGTGGTTGGGATGGAGGTCCATCTAACAGTGCTTCCAGTCCCTAAAGTATAGCCCAGTCACCTCCAATGGGGACAATCCTCCAGCGACTCATCCCACTCTTCAGCACCCTGCAGTGGAAGAGCCAACCACCCAATGCTCCAGAAGGTCAGCTCATGTCTCTCCACCTGCCTCCAGAGGCAACAGTGAATAACAAAAAACACACTCCAGGAGGGAAGCCAACCAGACTCAACCCAGAGGTCTGTCTCAAAAGAGACCATGCTTCTCAGATTCCAATGCTCCCCAACAGCTGAATGGCCACCAAACAATGTTCTTTCAATGAGTGGTTTCTAGTTCTCCAACAAAGCCACCTGCGGGTCTGCCTGCTGTGAATAGTTTGAAAAGCCACCCAATGGTTTCTTCTCTGTCCCATGTTTCAGCACAAACATTCAACTGAAGCCAGTTAAAGGAATGCATGGGGGGTTTTGTAAACTTGGGCCTTGGTCTGTAAAAGCCACTGGCCACCCAGGAATAGAGTCTTCTGAAGACTAGGTAGTGTCAGCATGGGAGTCTGGGTCATCCTTTTTTATTAATTTTTTTAAAATATATTTTATTGATTTTTTACAGAGTGGAAGGGAGAGGGATAGAAAGTCAGAAACATCGATGAGAGAGAGACATCCATCAGCTGCCTCTTGCACGCCCCCTCCTGGGGATATGCCTGCAGCCAAGGCACATGCCCTTGCCAGAATCGAACCCAGGACCCTTCAGTCCGCAGTCCGACGCTCTATCCACTGAGCCAAACCGGTCTTGGCCTTTTTTATTAATTTTTTTAAAAAATATTTTTTATTGATTTCAGAGAGGAAAGGAGGATAGAGAAATAGAAACATCAATGATGAGGGAAAATCACTGATGGGCTGCCTCCTGCATTCCCTTGTGTGCATGTGCCCTAACCAGGAAGCAAGCCATGACCTCTTGGTTCAAAGATTGACACTCAACCACTGAGCCATGCCAGTGAGGCCATTTTTAAAAAATATATTTCATTGATATTTTACAGAGAGAAAGGGAGAGGAATAGAGAGTCAGAAATATCATTAGGAGAGAAACATTGATCAGCTGCCTCCTGCACACCTCTTACTGGGGATGTATCTGCAACCAAGATACATTCCTTTGATCGGAATAGAACCTGGGACATTTCAGTCCTCAGGCCGACACTCTATTCACCAAGTCAAACCAGTTAAGGCCAGTCCATTTTTTTTTCAAAAATATATTTTAATTGATTTCAAAAAGGAAAGGAGAGGGAGAGCTAGAAACATCAATGATGAGGGGAAAATCATTGATCAGCTGCCTCCTGCCCACACCCAGGCATGTGCCCTGACAGGGAATCCAACTATGACCTCCTGCTTCATAGGTTGATGCTCAACCACTGGGCCACAATGGCCGCATATGAGTCATCCTTTTAAAGGAATTGCTATTCCTAAGGGGCAGGTGGTCAACTTACTCATGGTCTTTGTCCTCTCTTGCCACTTCCATGTCAGGATTCAATTTAGCTTCTATAGTAGAGTGAGTGTTGATGTGAGGGAAGTAGTCCCTCCCTCCCCTGTGCTCAGTTCAAGCACCAGGTGGAGTTGACTCCACTCTCCTCTCCGAGGATGGCATGGGACTTGTGTCCGATGAGTCAGAACATTCCATTCCCTTGGTGGTGGCAACTGGACACACCATGCCGAAAGCCCATAGAGCCACTCAGTCACAATGTGATTTCTGCTGGGACTGCTGTCAATCCACAGTAATGACCCTGGGAGAATGTAAGTATGGAGCTGCTCAGGGCCACCATGAGACGTGAAGGTAAAATAAACAGAGAAAAGAATTGAATAGAGGAAAGAAGGAAAGGTGGCTGGTGGCATTGTTTGAGTTCCTGCATCAAACCAATCCTAATTGTCCCAGGGGCCAATACATAGTCTCTCACTGAGGTCAGTTTGAGTCTGTGTCTTACAATAGAAATAGTCCTTGCTACACATCTTTGGTACCTTTGGCCCCCCCTCAATTTCTCACTGTCGGTAAGATTGAGTTTGGACAGACTCGGTCTTCATGGGTCTCTGACACAGACCTTTTCAACTGCTCTCTTCTCTTTTTTGTTTTGTTTTCTTTTTGTTTTTGTAGTTTGTGTGTTTTTAATACATTTTTATTGATTTCTGAGAGGAAGGGAGGAGGGAGAGATAGAAACATCAATGATGAGAAGGAGTCATTGATCAGCTGCCTCCTGCATACCCCCCACTAGGGATCCAGCCTGAAACCCCAACATGCCCTTGACTGGAATCAAACAAAGCCCCTTCAGTCCACAGGCAGACGCTCTATCCACTGAGGCAAACCGGCTAGGGCCCAACTGCTCTCTTCTGACACTTTGACACCAAGAGCTCCCCTAATCAGTGGCTCTGAGTTGTCTTCATCTGTCCCTAGCTGCCATTCACATGGAAAAGCTCCCCACTCCGTCCTAATTCTTCCAGCCCAGGCAGTTGAGACTGAACTCAGAGACAGAGGAACAGCAGGAAAAATGTCACCCTGTATTCAGAGGAGGAGAGTGGAACCAGTTTCTCTTCCTTCCCATCCTCTTAGCCCAATTGGAAAAAGCCCATGAGAATGCCCATGATGCCCTGGGTGTTTTCAAGGCCAGCCAAGTGGTCACTCCTGTTCCCTACAGCCTGGATAAGCCTGGGCAGTCTGAACTCGACCTCAGGGAGCCTGTGGGCAACTCTCCCATGCTCATTCCCTCTCGCAAAAGGCCACTACAGACCATTTTTCCCACCGCTGCACACAGAGAGCCCACCCTTCCCCAAACCTGTCACTTCTACTGCTCTTCCTTCAGACAGCAGAAACATGATTATCTGATTCTAGAACCTGAGCAAGAAGGAGATGGCGTCCTAGCCTCTTTGACTCGATGGTCAGAGAGTCAGCCGGCGGGCTAAGGGGTCTCTGGTTCGATTCCAGTCAAGGGCATGTATCTTGGTTGCAGGCTTGATCCCTAGCCTGGTCAGAGCATGTATGGGAGGTACCCAATTGATGTGTTGCACATTGATGTTTCTATCTCTCCCAGTCCCTCCCACTCTCTCTAAAAATCAATGGGGAGCTGGGGTGTGTGTGTGTGTGTATGTGTGAAGATTAATGAAAATATTTAAAAAAACAAAAATATATTTTGTGTGATTAAAAAACATATTTGTTTTTAAATATTTTTTAATATATTTTATTGATTTTTTACAGAGAGGAAGGGAGAAGGATAGAGAGTTAGAAACACTGATGAGAGAGAAACATCGATCAGCCGCCTCCTGCACACCTCCTACTGGGGATGTGCCCACAGCCAAGGTACATGTCATTGACCAGAATTGAACCTGGGACCCTTCAGTCCGCAGGTTGACGCTCTATCCACTGAGCCAAACTGATTTCAGTTGTTTTCTAAATATTTTTATTGATTTCAGAGAGAAGAAGGGAGAGGGAGAGGGAGATAGAAACATCAAGGATGAGAGAGAATCATTGATCGGCTGCCCCCTGCATGCTCCACACTGGGGATGTAGCCCACAATGTGGGCATATGCCTTGACCAGGAATCAAATCATGACCTTCTGATTCATAGCTCAATGCTCAACTGGCCAGGCTGTGTTTTTTGTTGTTTGTTTTTTTTAAAGAAGATGGCAATCTCAATGTGTTTCCCTAGCCCCAGTCAGTATCACCTACATCAGCAACAGAGAGACCCATCAGGAACTGGATGATGGCGGGGCCTACGCTCTCACAGCCCCTCTATAAACTGGACCATGGCCCTCAGAATCCGCGTGGCACTGGGGTGTTGAAAGCAGCCCATGCCGAAGGTGTTAAGCACCCCGTGGAAACCATCCTCCATGTGGTGCCAAGTCACTGGGACGCCCAGGTCCTCCAGTCTCTTCTTGTACAGCAGTGAGTTGTCCCGAAGAAGGTCATACTCACAGGTCACGATGCAGGCTTCTGGGAGCCGAGACATAACTTCATCCTCTGCAAGCAGGGGTGAGTTCAGCAAATCCACAAGGAGGTCTGTCTCCAGGTAAGCGGCCTCATTCAGGGGCGCACGGGCCACCGGGCGGTAGCCTGTCCTAAACCTCTCCGGGAGGTTTTCTGGGCTCAGCCACTTTCTGTACTTTTCCCAGACGTGGGCAGGCAAATGGGCGCCCTTTAGGATAGCGCTCTTCCACTGGGGGCTCACATCCAGGTAATAAAACATACAGAGTATGGCAATATCGAGAGTGAGCAGTGGGCCATTCTTGTTCTGATGGAATGAAGGCAGTTGGTAATCCAGGACTTGGATAGTGCCAAAGACCAGAATCTGAGCCCGGATCTTGGGCAGATCTGACCGAGCCATACATTCTTGACACACTGTCATGACCGCCCCCCCTCCCACGCTGTCACCACAGACCACAACACGGGCTGGATCCACCCCATATGTATCTAGGGACTTCAGGAAGTGGATGGTGGCCACGAGGCAGTCTCTTATGGCTGATGGGAACCTGTGCTGGGGCGCCATGCGGTATCTAAAAGGGAATCAAGGAACACGGTTGACACTCATCACCCCAATAGAGCCCCAAACACCCATGTCTAGCATCCTGGGCTCAAAGTTCTTCTGTTAACTTCTCCTTCTGAAACCTGAGCACTTAAATATAAGGTATGGGGTTTACAGGAGCTCATAAAGTCCTCAGTGCGAAGTACCTGGGCTCTAAAGTGGCAGCTGCTAGTCCCACGATCTCCAGGTCAAGTTAGGGGAGAGGTTGAGACCTCAAAAGCCCTGCCATCCACCTATTGGTCCACAACATAGAAATCGCCACCAGGCCAGGAGCTCCCTCCCTCTGAACCTACCTGCTGGTGCTGTCCTGGCTCACAAGTGCTCCCTACTTTTTGGATTTTTTTTTTTTTATGAGCAACCTCAGGCTGGCCTGGATTTAGTAAATAAGTCTTTAAGGCCTTGCCTCTTAAAGACTTAAATCCTACCAATTGCCAGCAGATCACATACTAGTATGCACCCCTTTCAGATCAAACACCCCAACGCAAACCCATGGCTTCACATAGGGGCAGCTGTCACATGGGCTCACCAGCCTGGCATTTTTCAAGAGATTCCAGAAATCTAAGTTTGGAGAGAAATGTCACTTTTCTAAATGCTGGCCTCTAATGTAGGAAATGCTTCTTGGGATCCACAAAGCTTCTGCCGGCCACGTCCATTCTGATGCCCCCTCTCCTTAGCTGCCTGGGACGGCAATGCATTAAGTCCTAAACCCTGTCTCCCCAGGAGTCATAACATAATGTCCTGGCAGGTATTTCTTGGCATATGTTACCGACCACCTCTTGGTACAGCGCAACCAGAGCAGCACGACATGTAAGGGCCAGCAATTGGGTCAAGGTTTCCATTCCCCAGGCAAAAACCGTCCTGGAGCCAATAACTGAAAGGTGAGGTGCTATCCAGGTCTCTCTCCCTCAGCCGGGACCAGCATCTATTTTCTTTCTTTTTTTTAACTCTACTCAGCTAGCTGTGGCACAGGAAATCAGGGAAATGAAGCCCCGCCAAGATATTGGCAATTGGTACTTCTTCCTGCAGTGTGCATTTCAATAAAACTGCAGGAGAAGCGCAATCAGGGGCACCTCCCAGGCCCAGTGGGACCCCGTGTTAGCAGGAGGACAAGGCCACACCATGACAGTGGCCAGCTTGCCTGGCATGGAGGCCCAGGGAGGGGGCTGCCCAGAGAGGAGGTCCACCCAGGTCTCTCCTGCCCCATGTCCACCAAGCTCTCTGCACACTCTTCCCAGGTTCGGTGGGTGACTATCCAAGATCGGTTAGGACAGAGGGTGGCTTTTTAATTTTTCTCCCTGCCATTGCTGGATCTCGCCAGGGTGGTGACCTCCCTCCGGAGAGCACTTGGAAATGATGTGATGATGTTTGTGGTTGCCCTGGTGATGGTGCAGAGCACTGTGGGCATTTAGTGGAGAGAAGTGCTGGGCTCTTCTGCTGAAAAGTGACATTTCTCTCCAAACTTAGATTTCTGGAATCTCTTGAAAAATGCCAGGCTGGTGAGCCCATGTGACAGTTGCCCCTATGTGAAGCCAGGGGTTTGCGTTGGGGTGTTTGATCTGAAAGTGGTGCATACTAGTATGTGATCTGCTGAAGAGCACAGGAGTATTCCACCCAAACGTGCTGTGCTCTGAAGCTTGGCAGCTGACCTGCTTAATGCAGCCCACCCCTTACCCAGCTTCCAAATGATGCCATGCACAGAACACTCCATTGAGACATACTCACAAGCTGCCCACAGGAAGGAGGGCCTGTTCTCTGCTTCTCTGTCTTTCCCTCTTCCTTCCTCTCCTCCTTGCTGGTGTCCTTGCTCCTGGTGTTCCGTGACTCCCTGCTGTCTGAGTCCCCACCTTGTGCCCCCTCACTCCAGGTCACAGCGTGGTTTCCCTGACCCTTCCCACGCTCCCCTTTACTCACCCAATTATTAAAACCACTGAGTCACTCTCCTTGCACAAATGACAGCATATTTTGTGGTACAATTCTGGAAAACAAGAGGCTTTCTTAATTCACTAGGAAAGCTGGTGGGCTTCCTTTACCCATGGTCAGCAGCCCCGCCCACTAACACCCTCCACGTGAGTGTTCATTGACAATATCTGAGAAGCTGTTTGGCCACCAGTACAGTGGTTTTGTGTGTGAACTCTGGATTCAGACCCAAGTTTGAATCTCTATGTTGCCTCTTATACATCCTATACATCCTATATAATACCAATATACAAATTGTCCCCTCCACCAGAAGTTTCACCTGGAGTTAAACCAGGAGGCTGGGCTGGCCCACCAACCACCCATGGCCCCTTTCCCTCCCCAGCTGGCCTGGCCCAATTTGCCCCTATCCAGTAGGTTGGACCAGACTCTACCTGTGCATGAATTTCATGCAGAGTAAGGTCCCTAGGCCTGGTCTCCCCCCCCCCCCCCGGCCTCCTTCTTCCCTTGCTCCGTAGGCATTCCTCTGCCCCCACTGGTCACCTGTCATGTTCCCTGCTCCCCCCTGGTGATCAGTGCACATCATAGTGAGCAATCCTGGTGGAACTCCCAAGTGGACAATTTGCATATTGGCCTTTTAGATAGATAGATAGATAGATAGATAGATAGATAGATAGATAGACAGATATATTTTTTTATTGATTTCAGAAAGAAAAGGAGACGGAGAGAGAGAGAGAGAGAGAGAGAGAGAGAGAGAGAGAGAGAGGGAGGGAGAGAGAAACATCAATGATGATAGAGAATCATCGATTTGTTGCCTCCTGCTTGCTCCCTACTGGGGATCGAGCCCACAACCCAGGCATGTGCCCTTGACAGAATCAAACCCAGGACCCTTCAGTCTGCATGCGGATGCTCTATCCACTGAGACAAACCAGCCAGGGCTACATTGCCTCTTTTTCAGTTGAGTTGAAGCAGTGTGAGGCATGTCCCTTCTCTCCCTGAGGCTTGATTTTCTCATCTGTAAATGGGGATAGTGATAATCATAGGGTGTGGGGGTTTCCAATGAGATGATGCACAAAAAGGTCTTCCACAGTGCTTGCCATGTAAATCCTCATATTTGTAAATATTAATTAATAAATTCGATGTTGCCCTGGCCGGGTGGCTCAGTTGATGGAGTGTCGTCCTGTGCACTGAAGGGTTGTGGGTTTGATCCCTGGTGGAGGTGAGTAGGGAGGAAACTAACTAATGTTTCTCACCTCTCTATGTCTCTCTCAAATCAATGAAAAATATCTTCAGGTGAGGATCAAAATTAATAAATACTTGCTGTTCCTGTCATTTATTATGCAGATCATACCCAAACCATGGCTGCATCCAACCCCTATTCTCAGAGACTCCTGCAATAGATCCTGGCACCCCACACACTAGAAAGCACCATAAAGGTGTTCCCTTCCCCACCCAATTCCTACAGTTGGGGGAGGGGGAGATAAGAGAATAAAATTGTCTCAATTTTGAGTTTTTTCTCTCTCATTAATTATCCTTGAATCGTTGGTCTTCATGTCTGTTTATCCCAGAATCTGTCTCAAGGAACTCCTGATATGAGACAAAATGATGTATTTTAGTCATTTTCATGTTTGAGAAATTCTTATTTCCATCTAAATAGAAACGGTGGCCACACAACATGGAGAATGTACTCAGTGCCACTGAACTGTACACTTCCAAATGGTGAATTTTATGTTAGCGAATTTCATAGGGACAGAGGGCAGCCCCCGCTTTTACGAAACACCTACATGAATTAGTACCTGTTTTGGCTAACCAAAGGAAGTCCCAAGTGGATTTTCACTTTTTCAAAAGAAAAAAAGAAAGAAAGGTAAAAAGCAACAGCATCTGTTTTGCAGAAAGCCCTTATGAAGGCAGCACCCCCTCACTTCACCCCCGCCCCAGCAGGGAGAGTGGCCCCTGCCAAGCTCTTCCCACCGGGACATGCCTCATCTCAGCCTCCAGTCCAGAGGTCTGAACTGAGCATCTGGGCTTTATCTCAGCTTCTTTTGTGCAATCACCAGCAAGCTGTGGCTTAAGAGAATCAAACCCTTGACAGAATCAAACCCAGGACCCTTCAGTCTGCATGCCGATGCTCTGTCCACTGAGACAAATCAGCCAGGGCTACATTGCCTCCTTTTCACTTGAGTTGAAGCAGTGTCGGGCATGTCCCTTCTCTCCCTGAGGCTTGATTTTCTCATCTGTAAATGGGGATAGTGATAATCATAGGGTGTGGGAGTTTCCAATGAGATGATGCACACAGTGCCTTCCATAGTGCCTGCCATGTAAATCCTCATGTCCTCAGGATGCCCCACGCATAGTGGGGGAACCAGAACAGGCATAGATTGCTCTCTTCCTTCCAGAGAGAGGTCGATGCATTCTGTATCTCTGCTGCCTAAAGGAAGTGGGACTCGCTAGCTGCCCCGGTGTTGCCAGGTCATCACAGAGTCATCCAGACCCCAGAAGAAGACAGGAGTGCAACCTTATGCGGGGAGGTGGGTGCCCCCGACACTGAGAGGCCTGTCACCCCGCAGGCCGGGGCTCAGGGGAGGATTCTTACTCAAGCTCCCGAGGATCACCCCACCGCCGTGGAACAGCACGATGCCGGGCCGGAGGCTGCGGGAGGTCCTCCTGGGCTGGTACAGCTTCACAGGGATGGTCCCGAAGCGGAGGTCGGTGACCACCACGTCCGGATCCTTGCCGGACGGCAGCAGGTCGTGCAGGAAACGGATAAACTGGGGCATCGAACAGATTCTCAGTTTCTCAAGAATCATCCCCTAAACAAAAAGGAAAAAAAAAAGAAAAGAATCATCCTTGTTGGCCAAAGAGGAAATGCGGTGGGGAGGATTTCAGCATGTCCCTGGGAGTTCTGCCGCCCCTCGACCACACATGCCCTCCGCAGAGGGGCAGGCCTCCATGCCCCAAGCAGGCATTGGCCCTGCACCAGAGCACTCAGACCTCTCTCCATCTCCGGACCCTGCACTACCCAGCCCTGCAGACCAGGCTCTGGCCCCCCCTGAGGGTTCCTTATCTGGAATGCCCCACCCCCACAGGGTCCCTGCTCCAGCTGGGCCTGGAACCTGACATTTCTTCCAGAGACATCCTCCCCCATCCCCAACCCCCACCCTGACCCTCTTCCCCAGCCAACCGGGCCCTCCCAGTTGGTGTAACTATTTTAAACATGTAATGACTGCATTGTGGTGGTTTTTCTAAAAGAGGAGGGTGGAGTTATCTTTTAGAGATACCTGTGGAAAGAGTTTTGGATAAAATAATACGATATCCAGCCAGGCCAGTCTGGCTCAGTGGTTGAGCATCCACCTGTGAACCTGAAGGTCACTGTTCAATTCCCAGTCAGGGCACAGGCGAGAGTTGCAGGCTTGATCCCCAGTGTGGGATGTGCAGGAGGCAGTCGATCAATGATTCTCTCATCATTGATGTTTCTATCTCACTCTCTTTCTCTCTCTTCCTTCCTCATTGAAATTAATTTTTAAAAATTAAAAAATATACAATATCCCGGACCTGCTTCATAAGCAAATGCGAATGAGGAACAGGTTGGGGACACAAATGAAGCAAGATGGGCCAGGGTTACTCAACTTGTCGGGTGGGGACATGGGGATTCTTTCTGCTATTGGTGTATGTCTGAAAGTTTGCATCATAAAAAATTAAAAACAAAGTTGGGTCTTCCCCGGGCACTGTCTTTCCGGGTTCCTAACCTTTTTCGTGCCAAAGCCTCTGGGCGGGTAGTGAAGCCTATGACCTCGTGGCAGAGTGTTTTTGACTAGATAGATGGGATTGCAAAAAAAAGGCAGTTTTACATATATATATATATATATATATATATATATATATATATATATATATATCTCCTATCTAATAAAAGAGTAATATGCAAATTGACAAGCCATGCCCACAAGCCAATCAGAGCAAGCCTGCAAATTAACCCAACCAAGATGGTGGTTAATTTGCATATCTACACGCAGAAGACGGCATAAAAGGAAGCCAAGCACTGCAGAAGGGAGCAAAGCTGTGGAGAAGTAAGCAAGCAGCACAGGGGAGAAGGAAGAGAGTGAGGCAGTGGAGACGGGAAAGAGCGAGATAGTGGAGAAGGGAGCAAGGCAGCAGAGAAGGGAGTGTAAGAAGCTCTCAGGCTGCAAGAAGCTCTATTCTTGCAGGAATCTTCCCACAACGGGTCTCTAGTATATATATATAGAAGGCTATTATGCTAAGTGTCTGACCCTCTGGCTGGTGGCTATGATGCACACTGATCAGGGTGCAGACACACACAGCACAGGAGCTACTGAGTTGCAGTGACTTGGCAACGGCAGTTCTCGAGTGACGCACTCTGAAACCAGAGAGGAGGGAGCCCAATTCATTGAGGGGATGCACGATTCCACCTTTGGCTGTTGGTTATGTTGTTGCTGGGGCACTGTCAGCCCAAATCTGGTTTACTGCACACTTACATGCATTCCACACCCTGTAGACAGCAACTTTGCAGAGTGCACTCTCGCACTCCAGGACCCCCGAGGGACATCTGAGAGCTGGTTTCAGCCCGATCCCCATAGGCCAGGCCAAGGGACCCCACCTGCCAGAGCGACCCCACTCACTCTACAGATGCTCTTCCAGCCATGGCGCCACCCCAGGTGCAGCCAGTTGGGGAGGAACTGTGGGAGGTTGGCTCCAGGGCGTGCCTGCCCCATATTGCCTAGTCCTACCCCATTGGCCAATTTCCAATTAATTTCCTTTCAATGTGCAGGAATCCATGCACCAGGTCACTAGTTTTAATATAATCATCAAAATATTGATGTGAGAGGAGAACCAAGATGGCGGCATAGGTAAAACACCTATCTTGCTGTCATACACAGCAATTTTAAAACTACAACGTAACAAAAGAACAAACACCTTCCAAAATCACCGGAAAGCTGGCCGAGGAAAAATTCCACAAATAAAAGTGAAGATAAGACACTGTGATTAAGAGGAGCAGCTGAGGACAGTGTTTAAGATACGCACAGAGAGAGGTTTGGAGGAGCACATGCGCCAGCGGATAGGGTGTGTGGCTGAAAACTGGCCAGTTTTCGCGAACAGGGAGACAAAGACGTCCCACTGGACTGATTCTCCAGCTCTGGGCGAAGTCCAGGGAACCCACTATCATACAGGGTAAAAACTGGAGAGTGGGAGGGCATGCTGAAGCTCGGGTGCTGCAGGGGTCTGCCGGCTTGTGGAGAAGGCGAGCTTGTGCAGATTTCGTGTGAACTTGGGAACAGCGCAGCTGCGTGACCCTGACCGCATAGAGAGCGCTCGAGACTTGCTCTCTCATTCGGAAACCAACCGTCAGACTGCTTTGTTTTACGACCCTGGATGAGACCTTGGATGTGCAGACTCAATTGGGGAGAGTCTGAATTCCCTGGCAGCCGGTGGAGCTCGGCAGCATTTCTCTCTCAGAGGTACTGGCGGCCATTGCCCCCAGCACAGAGTCCCTGGGGCCACACAGGGCAGAGCTAACGCTGTCTGCTTGGCCCGGAGATTCCGCCCATCCAACCTGAGCACAGCTGAATGTCACAGACAATTGGCCTGGAGGTCAACCCTTTCAAGTGGTAACAACGATTAACCTGAGCTTAACTTCAGCAAGACTGTGCAACCCATATCCACCTCAGGTAACTGGGGAGGCTGAGCCACTGTCCCTTGTAGGACATCTACCACAAAAAGCTAATTGATCAACTCAGGGAAGCAGCCACCATGCAGAGACATGGAAAGAAATCAGATTTGAAATAAATGGAGGAAGAAAAATGACTGGACATGGAATTCAAAACCACGGTTATAGGGCTTATCAAGAGGTTCCTAGGAAAGGTTGAGACCTATAAGGAAATAAGCAAGACCAGCAAGGAAATGAATGAGACCCTCAAGGATATGAAGGAGACTCTCAAGGATATGAAAAAGGGCCAACCAGAAATTAAGCATACACTGACTGAAATAAAAAAAATATTATACAAAGCCCTAAAAGTACTCTAGAGCACCCCAAGAACCAAGTTAAAGGTTTGAAATACAAAGAGGTAAAATCCACTCAGCTGAAAAAGCAAGAAAGCAAAAGAATCCAAAAAACTGAAGATAGTGTAAGGGGCCTCTGGGACAACCTCAAACATACCAACATCCGAATTATAAGGGTGCCAGAAAAAGAGAGAGAGCAAGACAATGAAAACCTATTTGAAGAAATAGTGACTGAAAACTTCCCACACCTGGTGAAAGAAATAGACTTAGGAGTCAAAGAAGCGCACCGAACCCCAATATATAGGAACCCTAAGAGGACCACACCAAGGCACATCATAATTAAAATGCCAAGAGCAAAAGACAAAGAGAGAATATTAAAAGCAGCAAGAGAAAAACAGTTAGTTACCTATAAGGGAGCACCCATACGATTGTCAGTGGATTTCTCAACAGAAACAATGCAGGCCAGACGGGAGTGGCAAGAAATATTCAAAGTGATGAATAGCAAGAATCATCAACCAAAATTACTCTATTCAGCAAAGCTATCATTCAGAATTGAAGGTGTGATAAAGTGCTTCTCAGATAAGAAAAAGCTAAAGGACTTCATCACCACCAAACCAATATTATATGAAATGCTGAAAGATATTCTTTAAGAAGAGGAAGAAGAAAAAGATAAAAGTGTAAATTAGAAACAACAAATACACATTTATCAACAAATGAATCTAAAAAGCAAGTGAATTAATAAGCTGATGAACAGAATAAACTGGTGAATGTAACAGAATCACGGACATAGAGAGGGAATGGACTGACAATTCTTGGGGAGAAAAGGGGTGTGGGAAGTGCAGCAAGAAACTGGACAAAAATCATGCAACTATGGGAGAGGACAGTGGAGGGGGGTGAGGGTGGAGGGTGGGATGGGTACCAGGTGGAAGGGAGCTATAGGGGGGAAAAGGGAACAATGTAATTAATAAACTGAACAATAAAGATAATTTTTTTTAAAACTTCAAAAAATAAAAGATTAAAAAATATTGATGTGAATGTGTGATGTCCTACTGTGTGGGATTCCTTATTAGCACACTAAATAGCGAGATCTGGGGGCTGGTCTTATACTATCATCATCTCAAAGGAATAGGGTTCACATGGGAGTTTTCACAGAATCTGCCACCGCTGTAATGAGCTCAGAAAATATGTGATCCCTCTGGTGACCAAGTCCCAGTTTCTGCTGTCACAGCACTGGATTGTCACCCTCATTAGGGATGGGAAGAAACAGTATATTTTCATTAGAGATTAGGGAAAATGGGGTGATTTTTATCTCATCTCAATTCACAGATGCCTGCCTTCTGTCACCCTTGGGGGCTTGGGGAGCCCCATTAATTCCCCACAGCAAGTGCCACTCTGTGAAACATTTTGTTTGTATGTTCCTGACTCTCCCCCGCCCTCTCCTATCCCCCAATTCCCCCCACTCTGCAGGAAAACTCTAGCTGGGACTTTATTACTGACCCTCAGAGCTAGAACAGGCAGATGGAAAGTAGTAGTTGTGTAGAAAAAACCAAATCAACAAACCGTAATAAGGCTAATATTTATAGAGAGCTCACTCTGTGCTGGGTCTTCAGACACACACTTAACTTACTGCCTTGTCACAACATGCTATGAAGTTGGGACTGTTACTTCCCCGTTTTGCAGATGAGGAAACGGAGTTGCTGTAATTGGGAACCCGGAGTGCAGACTACGAAGGTCAAGACCAGGAAGAGGACAGGAGCGAATGATCACGTGGCCCTGGGCAAAGAAACCTGTGGTACCTGGGTTCTTCTGCATCGATGGTTTCCCATGAGAACGGGTGTTTGCAATCACTTGTCATTAGGTAAGAGACTTAAGAAGCCGATTTTCTATCTGCCGTTTCTGCCAGCCCTCAGAACAGCCCAGCAAACCCTATTGCCAACCTCAACACAATTCTCACCATGATTTACTTATATGGATTTCATTAAACTACACACACCAACAACACCGTAATCTAAATCTAATGCCATAAACAGCCTTCCGTCTTGCTCAGCCATTGTGGTTCAGTGGGTGAACCAAGAGGCCCCCAGTTTGATTCCCTGTCAGGATACATGCCCTGGCTGCAGGGTTGACCCTCAGTAGGGAGCATGTAGGAGGCAGCAGATCGATGTCTCTTTCTCATGGATGTATCCATCTCTCTCTTCCCTCTCCCTCCTTCTCCGAAAAGAAAGAAGAGAAACAAGAACAGTCTTCCATCTCTCCAAGGCCAATTATACATATCTATAAAGCCACCTTCTGTAGTTTTGTCCATCTGTACTCATTGCTAATTTGCTAGCGTGCCTCTTTATTTCGTCCTTGGCCAGTTCTAGCCAGCAGGTAGGTAGTCAGGGGGCCTCAAGATGCAGAGTAACACGTTCCTGTCCTCATGGCTTCACGGCATGGTGAGGGCTGTGCATGAGGTGAGACAGCAGACAGGGCCAGGGAGGGGGAGCGGGCCTTTCCTTCAGCTGAGAACGGGGATCATTCTTTGAATTTTGTGGCTCTCAGCCCATTCGGCTTGGGAAACCCTGGGAAGAGGTTGAGAGCCGCTGGTTACCTAATGGGAACTATTCAGGCTCGACAATATACTGTCAGCCTCTACTGCCAGGATGTTAATTCAACTAGAAGCTTCTGCTCTGCTTTCCCAACTCTCTCCTTAACCTTCTCAACGAGGGGACAAATAAGATCAAAGCTCACCCATGACATCAGCAGCTGGAATGTGCAGTGCAAGACCCTCAGCTTCACAGGATGGCCGATGGCCACAGGGATGTCCACAGTGAAGAAATGATAGCAGGTCACCCACAGCCCAACCCCCAGGAAGAGCAGGCAGGGGGCCCCGAGAAGGGCCAGGAGAACCGCCATCCGTTGTTTCCACCACACAGGAGGCCACCAGTGACCTCGCTCAGCACACACCACTTAGGACACGGTTTGGAGCCAGCAGATAGCTCACACTTATACCACAACCTGCCTTCCCCTCCTCCTCACCTTCCAGACGCCCAGGCCAGGTGAGTCACAGACTCGAGTGAGGAGCTGGCTCTACAAAGCCCACAAAAAGGAGAAAGTGGCATGTGGAATCTGGCTCGGCTGGAAACCAGGGCTCCAGTTCCAGCTTCCACCCTGGCACTGCGGGGAGAAAAGGCCCTGCACTTAGGAAGTCAGCACGGACATCTCTGCCCTTTGAGCACACTTCTGCTCCAGACTCTGCGCAGGAGGCCTCAGGGCTTTGGCACTTGTTCTCTGTGCAACATTCTTCCCTCAGGTGTCAGCTGAGCCAACCCTCCCCCACCGCGGGCCTCTGCTCTGATTCTATTGTCACCTCTGAGGGAGGCCGCCCTGGCCACCTTATTTCAAATCGTAACCACTCACCCCCCGCCACACACACACACACACACACACACACACACACACACACACACCTGCTTAATTTATAGTTATGTCTTTTATTATCATCTGACATATATCATGCTTCACTTGTTTGTTTATTGTCTGTAGAATGTAACTTCTAGGGAGACAGGAATTTTAGTTCTGTTCCTTGCTTTATCCCCAGAGGTTTGGTTTGGTACTTAGCAGGTGCTCAGCAAATGTCTACTGAATGTAGGAATGAATATATAAGCACTGTTCTCCGTATTTAGAAATATTCTTATTGATTTCGGAGAGGAAAGGAGAGAGAGAATGAGAGAGAGAGAATATGAGAGAGAGAGAGAGAGAGAGAGAGAGAGAGGGGAGAGAGAGAGAGAGAGAGAAACTTCAATGATGAGAGAGAATCATTGATTCGCTGCTCCTGCATGCCCCCCACCGGGGATAGAGCCCACAATCTGGGCATGTGCCCTGACTGGAGAATTGAACCTTGACCTCCTGGTTCATAAATTGATGCTCAACCACTGAGCCACGCCAGCCAGGTTTCCAATCACTTTAGAATTTGGAATTGTATGTGCTTGTTTTTTCCTGCTTATTTTCTGTCTCCCCAAGGAAATGACAATTCCAGCAAGAAGCCGTGTCCATTTCACTCACTGAGGCATCCCCAGTGTCTAGCACACACTGTAGGTGCCCAATTAATCATCATTGAATGGGTGGATTAATGATGTCACATGACCTGTAGAAAAGGGCAACATGGGTCCTCCCTCTATTTGGTTATGTTTATTTAGGTGCTGGTGAGAGGAGGTGGAATTGCAAAAAGCCTGGAGACAACACACATGAAATCTGTGTGAAGTTTGTGGCTTTTGAAACCATCTTTGACTCATTTAGATTTAGATCCTGCAGCCTCTGTCCCTTCCTTGTTACCCCAGGTCCTCAAGTGGCCTTGACTTCTGGGTAGGGAGAGTTCCACAACCATAAACATTGTTAGTTCCATTTCCACAGATGAGGAGACAGAGGCTCTGTTTGATGAAGCAGTTTGTCCACAGTCAGGGGCAGACAGAGCTGGGATTCAAACCCAATTCCATTCAAATCTGACTCCAAGGCCAAGTGCATCTGTTTCCAGCAACCCACCACAGTCCATATACCACAAAGCTTATAGGAACCACCGAGTTCCTCTCTTTCTGACCCACCCACATTTTAATGATTTCCCATAATACGGTTCTTAATGATACCTGAAAATGCCTTCCTATGAGATGACTTGGGCAAAAATTCTTACTCATCGTAAAGATACGGAAGCAGAAGCTTGGGGTAATGGGTGTTTGCATTATTGTGCAGGAAACCCAATTCTGTTCCTAAGAGAGAACAACAGGATGAAAGAAACTCAGAACAGTGGTAAGCACAGATGAAAGTAAATCGGTACCATGAGGCACAGATAAAACACATAGGGAGTGTTAGGGGCAGATTGTGAGTACACACAGAGCTTAGAGACACCGGGAGAAATAACACAAGTGTTGGAGATAGGCAGTAAGCAAGATAATAACTGTACAACATATTAATAATAGAGTCCAGACACTGAGTGGTGAGTCACGGGAATGCCAGGCCTGGATGGACAGCCACATCACCCTCAATTGCTCACTCAGTAGTAACACGCAATATAGCCCCACTCTGGGCCTACGTGTCCTTCCTGAAGAAAGCTGACAAAATCCACATCCACACAGTGAGCCAGTGATGAGCTCTTGCTGGCCAGGTGTACTGGTCTGCGTCTCTCTGATGGAGTTAGTGTTTATGCTGGTTCCGGAACCCTCCATTCACTAGAATCCCTCCAGGGCTCTTAACCACTCCGAGAGGACTCCCACTGGATGTGGCAATGAAAGAAGACCCATGAACAGTGCCCAGGACGAGCAGGTATGCATTTGCCACCCCCTGACACCGTATTCAATGTGGGCGACTTACCCTTCTCTTTCCTCTTGTTTCTTGCTGTGTTTTAAATGGGCTTAAACCTTGTGATTAGACCAGTGGGCAGCAAACTCATTAATCAATAGAGCCAAATATCAAAGTATAATGATTGAAATTTCTTTTGAGAGCCTAATTTTTTAAACTTAAACTTGTTCTAATGCCACGTCTTCAAAGTAGACTCGCCCAGGCCGTGGCATTTTGTGGAAGAGCCACCCTCAAGGGGCCAAAGAGCCACATGTGGTTCTCAAGCCACAGTTTGCCAACCCCTGGACTAGACCGTCTCAAATTGGTCTATGGGCCTGCTCAGTGACCTCCAGAACTCCTTGCCTGGTAGTATTTGAGGCTATTCCTGCACTGGGGGAATGTCCCACAGCCCACACGGCTGATCTTGAACCAGAAACTTGCCTATGATCTTTCCCTTCTTCATTCTGTTTGTATGCCATCCCATGTTCCCCTGGAGTCTCTCCTTCGAAACTGGCTCCTTCCTCTGTGGTTAAACATGCCAGAGAGGCCGCACCATTATACATTCCCACCAGCAATGAAGGAGCGACCTGTTTGCTCAGCATCCTTGCCAACACTTTATGTAGTCACTAATTTCCTTTTTATCCAATCTGGTGGGAGTGTGGTGATACCTCAATATGATCCCTACGTGTTCCTGATCCTTTAATAGCTACCTATACTAATAAAAGCTAATATGCTAATTAGACTGAACAGCCAAATGATCTTTTGGACTTCCTTCCGGACAAAGCCAGGGTTGTGAGGGCCGAGGCAAGCCTTTGAAGATTCGAGGGCCAAGCCCCATGCACGAATTTCGTGCACTGAGCCTCTAGTAATAAGATAACATAAGTGGAGCATAGACGGTATAGTACACATAAACCCGCAGGGCACGGGAAAAAGAATTCAGTGTGCACACATGAAGATTTCTGCACCAAACCTGTGAGCATTGATGTAAGCAAAATACCTAAGGGCAACAGCTACCTTCATCATGTTGTAGAGTGGGAATTTTTTAGCACTACTGAGACCATGGACTATGCCCCAGACAGAGTAGTCAGTGCTGACACCAGGTCAGGCCTTGAGATATGGTCTCATGGCCCCTTCCCAGCATGTAGGCCTTGCAAGATAGAACACTGTCAGCTTTCTGAAGAACAGGATGACCCTGTAAGTGGCAAGTGGCATGGTCATCAATGGCATGACTCTGATGTAGCTTGGGAAAAACTGTTTTACCTTGGGTTGCTTGTGCAAAAACAGGATGTGGTGATTGTGCTGAAAAGTGGTCTTTCACAAAGGGTCGCTGCTGCTCTCTGGTCTCCCTGCGTCAGGATGGCAGAGCAGTCCCCGGGCCGGCTAATAAAGGCTTCCTACATTTTCATTTGGCCTGGGCTCCAGTGGTCTTTCACTTGCATCCGCTCCACAACAATCCCAACTGCGATCTGAACGCACCAACAAATGGGCTCGGGGCAGATCTGGCTGCCCAGCAAGCAATGAAAACAGCTCTTCGTTTTCCCAGCTGCTAGGGTTGAAGATAAGGCGCCTTGCACCTGCTGAGGAATAATTCCAGCTGGCCTATTTCCTCGAGGCACTGCTAGAACGGACTCCCTGGGTGGCAGAGAGGATGAGCTGGGAGACGACACTATTCTCGACTTAGTGCCCACCTGACAAGTACTTGTTGAGCAACCACTCTACACAGCAAACAGGGTACTTCCTCTGTGAAGCCGGGCGAGGGGGGCCCTCCGCAGACACTGGCTACCTTCCCGTGATTTCTTGAGCATCTGCCAAGTGCCCGGCAGGAATTCAGCGTGTCAGCCTCTAAGTGTGACAAAGGCCTTGCTCAAGGACGCAGGCCACAGGTGAGCCTATAGTAATAGTGCCCTGAGGGTGGAAAAGGTGCGAATGGAACATGGTAGACACAAACATCCCACAGAAATTAGTTGATTTTTTTTGTCTTTTTTAAAATTTCTTTATTGATTAAGGTGTTACATATGTGTCCTTATTCCCCCATTATTCGTGCCCTCACCCCCTGTTGTCTGTGTCCATTGGTTAGGTCCATAGGCATGCATACAAGTCCTTTGGTTGATCTCTCCCCCTTGCTCCTTCCATCCCCTACCTTCCCTCTGAGGTTTGATGGTCTAATCGATGTTTCTCTGTCTCTGGATCTGTTTTTGTTCATCAGTTCATGTTGTTCATTATATTTCATAAATGAGTGAGATCATGTGATACTTATCTTTCTCTGCCTGGCTTATTGCACTTAGCATAATGCTCTCCAGTTCTATCCATGTTGTTGCAAATGGTAGGAATTCCTTAATTTTAGTGCAGTGTAGCATTCCATTGTGTAGATGTACCACAGTCTTTTAACCCACTCATCTGCTCATGGACACTTAGGCTCCCCTTTGACCCAGTAATACCATTTCTAGGAATATATCCCAAGAAGCTAGAAACATCAATCAGAAAGGATATAATACACCCCTATGTTTATAGCAGCATAATTTACCATAGCCAAGATTTGGAAACAGCCTAAGTTGATTAGTTTTATGACCAGACTTGGCTGGGATTGAATGAGGGAGCTTGATCGGTTATTCTGCAAACAGGATCATCTGCTCAAAGGCACAGCATGGGGCATTGACTCTCCTTGACCTACACCTACCTGTGGGCCCTCCATGCAGCTTCAGGGAAACACCAAAGGCCTCAGAATATCCTCCAGGTCCTGCATAACTCCTCACCCCACACCCCTCTCCGACACCCCCTATCCCCACCCCGTCCTCTGGTTCCCCTGTGCTAGCCACACTGACCTGCCTGCAAAGCCCCCAAACAGAGACTCTAATCAGCCAGAAAGCAAACAGCGAAATGAAATCAGCTCTAGCTTGGGTTTTATCCAAGTCAGAGAATTAAAAAAACTAAAAGGGAACCCATTTTATAAGTAAGAGCACCGAGGTCCAGAGAGGGTAAGACACTCTTCTGAGTTACCCAGCTGCTGCCAGCAGGTTTGGGGCTCATCTGGTGACCAGATCAGCAATTTCTCCATTTCAGCTGCAGCAACTTTTCAGCCACAGTTTGAAATGGGAATTAACACATGCGTAAATGTCACATCAGTTTCTGTGGCCGGCTTGGCGTCCTTCCAATGGAATGTTTCTGCTTGTTTTTCCCACTGCAACAATGCTCATGAGCCCTCTCCCACTGCCTGGACCAAGAATTCAGGTAGCGTCAACTTATTGCACAGCTACCGTGTGCACACCATTTATCCCAGCTCATTTATTTCATTTGTATATTGAACCTTCCCGGTGGCCACTATCCCAACCCCCTGTCATTTTATTTTTTCTAAAAAAGCTAAGACTCAATCGAGCTCAAGGGCATCTCCATGTAAAGCATCAGGGCTCTACCTGGGGAGGCCCTGCCCCTGCAGGAACGGAGCCCCAGCACCTGTCCCCAGGAGACAGGCTGCAAGGTGGGGCCTTCTGAGTCATAAGCTCAAACCCTAGGTGGGCTCCTAGGATTGCAAAAATCATATAGGATGCCTTCTGCTCTTGTCTCAGAGATGAGAGAGCTGGCCGGTAAGAAAAAAAAAACAAATCTCAGGTGGGAGGCTTTCACCCCACCGCTTTCTCTCCCTTCCTGCCTCTGTTCACAGACCTGACCTACTCAGGGTACCGAATCAGCTTCATATTCCTTGTATTGGCCATGTGTGTTTTTTCATTCTGATGCTTTCAAATCTGTGACCCTGCTAACCCAGAAGGGCCTGTCCCTGCCAGTGTGAGCCAGGGCTAGCCAGTGATCGTAAGCAGCATCTCCCTATGAACCAGGAGGTCATGGTTTGCTTCCCGGTCAGGCACATGTCCAGATGTGGACTCCATCCCCAGCGTGGGGGCGTGCAGGAGGCAGCCGATCAATGGTTCTCTCTCATCATTGAGGTTTCTATCTCGCTCTCCCTTCTTCTCTGAAATCAATAAAAAGTCTTTTTTTAAAAAACCCAACAAATAAAAAAACAGAACAGCATCCCCATGAGTGGGCTTTCCACATACAAACCAGCCAATTCGGAACCCACACCTCCACACACCTCCTCGTCCACCTGCCCCACTCCAGGCCACTGTTCCCCGACTTAACCACCCACAGCCAGGTTCCAAACAACAGGGACAGCACCTATGTCCGGGAGCCTCTGAAATTATTCAAAGTAGCCACCCTGAGGCCTGTCCTGCCTCGCCTGTTCCTCCCACGGAACCCTCTCCCTCTGCCTCCTGACCGGCCGGTCTTCCCCAGGTGCACTGGCAGCCCCACACCAAAGTGGAGAGCACAGCTTCTCACCCAGTTTCCAAACCTAAATCAGTCCACAGATCCGGAGCCCCTGATTGAAGAAGAGGCCAGGTCCCCTGAAGTTTTTGTATCCCACAAATCCTCCTCCCAGGCCTCCCTGCGGGGCACTGCAACCACTCACCAGAGTGACTGTGCCTGGAGGAAAGAAACACAGGCCATTCGGGACACCACCACCCCTCCCCGCCCCCCAACACACACACACACACACACACACACACACACACACACACACACACACGGTTCTCCTGCTTACAGTTTGTTTGGTTTTTTTTTTTTTGTCATTTATTTTTGCATTGAAAAAAAATTCTTAATTACAGTTGACATACAATATTATATTAGTTTTAGGTGTACAACATAGTAATTACACATCTATATAACTTGCTAAGGGATCACCCTGATAAGTCTAGTGCCCACCTGACTGTATTGTTACAATGTTACTGACTGTATTTCCTATGCTGTACTTTACATCCTCCTGGCTGTTTTTACAATTGGCCATTTGCATATCTTACTCCCTTCTCCCTTTTCACCAATTTCCCCAGAGCCCCTCCAATCTGGCAACCATCAAAACGTTCTCTGTTAAATGAGTTTACTTCTGTGTTGTTTGTTCATTTATTTTGCTTTTTTAGATTCCACATGTAATTGAAATCATATGATCTTTGTCTTTCTCTGTCTGACTTCTTTCACTTAGCATAATAACCTCCAGGTCCATCCATGTTATTGCAAATAGCAAGATTTCATTCTTTTTTATGGCTGAATAATATTCCATTGTATATATGTACCACTACTTCTTCAACCATTTGTCTATTGATAGACACTTAAGTTGCTTCCATGTCTTTCCTATCTATAACAATAAAAGTGTAATATGTTAATTAGACTGGACAGCTGAACGACCTTCTGGATGACCTTCTGGATGAAGCCACAGAGGTGGGGGCCAAGGCAGAGGCAATTGGGGTGATGAGGCAGGCAGGTGAGCTGTTAGGAGTGATAAGGCAGGCAGTATGGTTAGGGGTGATCAGGCAGCCAGTGACTGGTTAGGAGCCAGCTGTCCCTGATTGTGAGAGGGATGTCCCCCAAGGGGTTTCAGATTGTGAGAGGGTGCAAACTGGGCTGAGGGACACCCCCGTCCCAGTGCACGAACTTCTTGCACCAGGTCTCTAGTTGTAAATAATGCTGCAGTGAACATAGGAGTGCATGTGTTCACAATCCCACCACCCATGCACAGGGTTCCCTTTTCCCCAATACTTGTTTGTTGACTTATTGATGATAGCCATTCTGACAGGTGTGTAGACACTGGTTCTGAATAGACACTGATCCCAGGATCAGCAGTACCGGTCACAGTGGGGATTACTATGGCCAGGTGACAAAAGAAGTCTTGCCCAGAGTAAAGAACCCTCAAGGCTTGGCTTCTATCCTGCTAGTCCAACTCACAGAGGGCCTATCAGCCCACAGACTTGGGCATCTGTATTCCTAGTTCCTGAGTGTCTCACTGGAGCAGGTACTTGGACACTGGCAGCATCCTCACATGGGCTCTCTGACCTAAGAGATAAAGGTCATGGAGCAGAAAGGCTAACTGGAAGGCCAGGGCCTTCCCTTCCCTAACAGAGGAAACCAGAAGCAGAGAACTGCACCCCCCAGGGAACTGCAGAGATTAATGCCACTATAGAAGACATCTAAGAAGCAACTCCCACACCCCAATTTTACTCACCATTTTGGAATGTGCAGAAGTCGTCCATCTTGCAGAAGGACAGTGAATCTCCTAGACTTCTGCGTTGCCTCTGAGTGCAGCTGCTGTCCCAGCTGGAGCATGTCCATTGGAGCACATAAACCCAGCCCTGGCACTTGGGATGCAGCCACTGGCCTGGCTGATATGTAAGGCATCCCAGAGCTATGTGCCTTCCTCTTGCAGAGTCAACGGTACAGCTTTACAGCCTCACCTCGGGGCTCTGTCAGTCATGCTTTTGCAGGAAACACAGAGTGTGCTATCTACACATATAAAGCTTGTGGAAGTATAATGTGTACAGAGATCATATCATGACGTTCCACCAAACATTGCATCAGTGACACCGAGCTGATTGGGCCCGATGAGCAGAAAGTAGCAAGCTCTCTGGGTACTGTTTTAGTCAGGTCCAACCAGGACACAGAAACAAGGACTCAAAGATCATATGAACAGCCTCTTCTCCTAGGACCACCCCTACTGAGAGCATGGCCATAACTCACTGGAAGGGGTACCAAGGGAGCCCTTCGTAGGGAAGGGCCTCACCAATGGCACCCGCTGCCAAACATTATGTGTAGTACCAGGTGAAGCTCTGGGCACGGGGTGTGTGCGGGTACAGTGTCCAGAAGGAGCCAGGGATGGGGAGCCACCCCCTGCAGGATCCAGGGGCTGGAGAATTTCATGCTGCAGGAGTCCAGTTCTAGAGGAACCGCAAATTGCTGGAGAGTGCACCAGACCCCAGAAGATAACCCTCTCCTTTTCAATAACTCCCCTGCAGTCTTTACTGACAAACCTTCACTTTATTCCAGGTGAGGGAGAGGACTATAATCTCGGCCTAAGGTTTTATCCTGCTTGCAAACGAACAGGTTAGCCTGCCCCAGTTCCATGGATACGTGTTAGAAAAATGTGAGACACTTTGCTCAGATCCAACGATGAAGCAAGCAGAACGAACCTTGACTTGATTCTCCTTGCCTCTGAGGTCCCATGAAATGACACAGAGAAGCCCAGGTGGATGGGTGCGCACAGTAGGTTTGCATTAATTTTTTTTTTTTTTTACAAAGAAGCAAACTTGCCTGGCCTTTCCCATTGCTTTAAAGATTAATTAACAAACTTTATTTTTAGAGCAGTTTTAGCATCACAACAAAATTGAGCAGAAAGTACAGAAAATTCCCATAATTCCCTGCCATCCCCTCCCTCCCACACACACGCACAACCTCCCCCCACCATCAGCATCCTGCACCAGGGGGTACCTTTTGTTATAATCAGATTGTTATCATTAATGAACATACATGTTCTTATCATCCAAAATCCACAGTTTACATCACAGTTGCTGTTAGTGTTGTACATTCCATGGGTTTTAACAAATGTGTAATGACGTGTATCACCATTGCATTATCATACAGAATAGTACAACTGCCCTAAATATCTCCTGTGCTCTGCCTATTCACCCACCCTCCTCTCTAAGCCCTGGCATCCACTAGTCCTTTTACTGTCTCCATCGCTTTGCCCTTCCCAGAATGTCATAGAGTTGAAATCATATAGTGTATGAGGGGCCCATTGCAAGAAGATTCGTGCAATAGGCCTTCCTTCCCCTGGCTGCCAGCACTGGTTTTCCTCCGGCATCGGGGACCCAGGCCTTCACTTTGGCCACAGCGGAGAAGCCACACCTTGAGGGTTCTCCACTCCAGCCGCAGCGGCAAGTCTCTTCAGTCTTCAGTCTTCACTTGGGCCAGAGCCTTCCGTCTATACCGGCATTTGCAAATTAACCTGCCATCTTTGTTGGGTTGATTTGCATATTCACTCCTGATTGGCAGATGGACATCACAGAGGTATGGTCAGTTTGCATATTTCTCTTTTATTAGTGTAGATAGCTGTTTTACATTGGCTTCTTTCACTAAGTAGCATGCACTGAAGGTCCCTACCTGTCTTTTCATGACTTGATAGTTCATTTATTTTTAGCTCTGAATAACATTCTATTATCTGGATGGATCACCGTTCATTTCATCTATTCCCCTACTAAAAGACCTCTTGGTTGCTTCCAAGTTTGGTAATTATGAGTAAAGCTGCTATAAACACCCATGTGCTGGTTTTTGTGTGAACATAAGTTTTCAATTTATTTGGGTAAATACTAAGGAGCATGGTTACTGTATCACATGTTAAGAGTATGTTTAGTTTAGTAAGGACCTGCCAAACTGTCTTCCAAGGGGCTGTCCCTCTTTGCATTTCCACCAGCGATGAGTGAGAATTCCTGTTGCTCCATATCCTCACCTGCATTTGACGTTGTCAGGGTTTGGGATTCGGGCCACCCTAACAGGGCCAAAGCGATATGTCATTGTTGGTTTAATTTGCAACAATTAAACAAGCTGCCTCCTGCTAATGACATGCTATGTTGAACATCTATTCACATGTTTATTTGCCACCTGTAGATCTTCTTTGGCGAGGTGTCTGTTCAGGTCTTTTGGCCATTTTTAAAATCAGATTGTTCCTTTTTTTATTATTGTTGAGTTTAAGACTTCTTTTTCTATTTTGAATAGCAGTCCTTTATCAGATGTGTCTATTGCAAACATTTTCCCCGGTCTGTGGCTCTTCTTCTCATTATGTTGACATCATCTTCATGGAGCAGAAACTCTGACTTTCAATGAAGTCCCACTTACCAGTTATTTCTTTCATGAATCCTGCCTTTGGTGTTGATCTAAAAAGTTATCACTGCCCCCAAGGTCACCGAGATTTTCTCCTCTATTATCTTCTAGGAGGGTTCTAGTTTTGCATTTTATATCTATGATCCATTTTGAGTTACTCTTGGTGAAGGGTATAAGGTCTGTGTCTAGATTTTTTTTTTTCCATATGGCTATTCAGTTGTTCCAGCACCATTTGTTTAAAAGACTATCTTTCTGCATTGTGTTGCCTATGTTCCATTGTCAACGGTCAGTTAACTATCTATTTACCTGGGTCTGCTTCTCTATTCTGTTCCATGGATCTACTTTCCTCTTCTTTCACAGTTTGTTGGTGATGTAGCCCTCTTGTTAGTCTTCAGGATGTGCAGTGTCAGGGTTCTGACTTGGTTCTTCTTCTTCAATACTGCGTTGGCTATTCTGGGTCTTTGCCTCTCCATGTAAACTTTAGAGAACCAGTTTGCCAACACCCACAAAATAACTGGCTGACATTTTGACTGGGATTGCACTGAACTTATAGATGAAGTTGGGAAGAAATGTCATCTTGAAACTATTGAGTCTTCTTAATCACAAACGTGGACTCTCTGACTCCATTTATTTACTTCTTTCTTTAAAAAAAAAAAAATATATATATATATATATAATTGATTTTTTTCAGAGAGGAAGAGAGAGGGATAGAAAGTCAGAAACATCGATGAGAGAGAATCATCCAACAGCTGCTTCCTGCACACCCCCCACTGGGGATGTGCCCGCAATCAAGGTACATGCCCTTGACCAGAATCGAACCCGGGACCCTTCAAGTCCACAGGCTGATGCACTATCCATTGAGTCAAACCAGTTTTGGCTATTTGCTTCTTTCTTGATATTTTTCATCAAAGTTTTGAGGTTTCCTTTATTGGCTCTAGTACATATTTTTGTTAGATTTTATACCTAAGTATCTCATTGTGGGGGTGGGAGGAGATGGGGGATAATAAATAGCAATGTGTTTTTAATTCCATCTACTCATTGTTGGTAAATAGGAAGCTGTCTCCTGCATGGCTCTTACTCAAGCCCACAACACACTCATGTGCCCTGACCAGGAATCACGCTGTAACCTCCTGGTTCATGGGTTGACACTCAACCATGGAGCCACACTGACCAGGCCTGGAAAGCAATTGACTTTTTCATATTAATCTTGTGTCCTGCTACCTTCCTGTAATTGCTTCCTGGTGTTTTTGTTTGTTTTGTTTTGTCGATTATTTTGAATATACTACATAGATGATCATGTCATCTGTGAACAAAGACAATTCTATTTTTTCCTTCCCAGTCTGCATACCTTTTCCCCCCTTATCTTATTGCATTTGTTATGACTTCTCCTATAATGTTGAAAATCAAGAGTGAGAAAGAGCATCCTTACCTATTCTTTTTTTTTTTTAATATATTTTATTGATTTTTTACAGAGCGGAAGGGAGAGGGATAGAAAGTCAGAAACATCAATGGGAGAGAAACATCGATCAGCTGCCTCTTGCACACCCCCCACTGGGGATGTGCCCGCAGCCAAGGTACATGCCCTTGCCGGAATCGAATCCGGGACCCTTCAATCCGCAGTCTGACGCTCTATCCACTGAGCCAAACCGGTCTCGGCACATCCTTACCTATTCTGATCTTAGCATGAAATCTTCAAGTTTCTCACCATTAAGTATGATGTCAGTTGTAGGGTTTTTTTTTTATCAAGTCAAGGAAGTTCCCTTGCGTTCCAAGTATGCCAAGAGTTCTTATCATGAATGGGTGATGGATTTTGTCAAATGCTTTTTCTGCCTCTATTCATATGATCTTCTGGTTTTTCTTCTTCAGCCTGTTGAAATGATGGATTACATTAAGCAACTTTCAACTGTTGAACCAATCTTTAAGACCTTGGGAAAACACTACTTGTGGTTGTGGTGTGTAATTCTTTTTTAGTCGTTATTAGATTCAATTTGCTAGCATTTTGCTGGTGATTTTTACAGCTATTTCACAATGTCTTGCCATGTCTTTGTCTGGTTCTGGTATTAGGGTAATAATGTTGGCCTCATAGAAGTCTCCTTCTGATTCTGTTTTCTGTAAGAGATTGCAGAGAACTGGCTTGATTTCTTCCTTGGTAAAATTCACCAGAGAAACCACGTGAATCTGGTGCTGTCCATTTTGAGAGATTCTTAATTATTGATTCAATTCCTTCAATAGATATGAGCCTATTCAGAATGTCTATTTCTTCTTGTGTGAGTCATGGCATCTTGTGTCTTTAAAGGAATTTCATCTAGGTCATCAAATTTGACAAAACAACATTGTTCATAAATTCCTTTATTATCCTTTGGATGTTCATGGAATATATAGTGATGACCTCTCTGATACTAGTAATTTGTGTCCTACCTCTTTTTTTCTAGTTAGAGGCTTATCCATTTCACTGATCTTTCCAAAGAACTAGCTTCTGGTCTTGTTGATTTTCTCTATTCATTGCCTGTTTTCAATTTCAGTGATTTATGCTGTAATTTTTATTATTTCTTTTTTCCTGCTTGCTTTGAGTTTAATGTGTTCTTCTTTATCTAGTTTCCTAAGATAAAAGCCAAGATTCTTAATTTTATATTTCTTCTTTTCTAATATATGCATTCAATTGTATACATTTCCCTCTAAGCACTACTTTCACTGTATTCTACAAATTTTGATAAGTTGTATTTTCATTTACTTCAAAATGTTTTTTTATAATTTCTATTGAGATTTCTCCTTTGACCCATGTGTTCTTTTGAAGTATGTTTTATAATCATCATGTATTTGAGGACTTTTTCAGCTATCCTTCTGTTATTGTTTCTAAATTCTAATTTAATTCCACCATGGTCTGAAGGCAGAAATTATATGATTTCCATTCTTTTAAATTTGTTAGGGTATTTTTTTGGTTTGTTTTTGTTTTTTATTTTTATTGATTTCAGAGAGGAAGTGAAAGGGAGAGAGAACTAGAAACATCAATGATGAGAAAGAATCATCTATCGGTTGCCTCCTGCATGCCCCACAGTGGGGATCGAGCCCACAACTCAGGTATATGCACCTACTAGGAATCAGACCATGAGCTCCTGGTTCATTAATCAATGTTCAACCGTTGATCCATACCAGATGAGCCTAGGGTGTGTTTTTTGGCCCAGAATGTGGTCTGGCTTGGTGAGTGTTTCACATACAAATACCTTATAATAACAAAACATTCCTAATGCCTTCCTCTCATCCTTTGTCATTCATTTCATCCATACATAATAATATATAATCAAATATGTTGTTGCTGTTATTTTGAACTAACGTTATTTATTAAATCAGTTAAAAATAAGAAAACTAAAAGATTTTTATTTGACTTTACTTATTCATTTTCTGATGCTCTTCCTTTCTTTATATAAATTTGAGCTTCTAACCTATATTATTATTTTTCTGTCCAAAGAACTTCTTTTAACAGGCAGGTAGGTCTAGAGGCAATGTATTCCCTCAATTTTTCTTTGTTTGAGACAGTTTTAATTTCTCCTTCACCTTTGTTTTCTTTCTTTCTTTCTTTCTTTCTTTCTTTCTTTTTACAGAGCAGAAGGGAGAGGGATAGAAAGTCAGAAACATCGATGAGAGAGAGACATCGATCAGCTGCCTCTTTCACGCCCCCTACTGGAGATGTGCCCGCAGCCAAGGTACATGCCCTTGACTGGAATCGAACCCGGGACCCTTCAGTCCACAGTCCGACGCTCTATCCACTGAGCCAAACCAGTCTTGGCTCTCCTTCACCTTTGAAGGGTAATTTCATAAGGTATAGAGTTCTTGGTTGGCCTATTTTTTTTCTTAAGCTTCAAATATTTCACTCCACCCTCCTCTTGCCTGCTTGGCTTCTTAGGGAATAAATGTAATTCTTATCTTTGTTCCTCTATAACTAAGGTATATTTTTCCTCTGGCTTCTTTCAAAAAATATTTTTAACCTTTGATTTTCTGAAGTTCAATTATGACATAGTTAGGTGTAGGTTTGGAGGCATTTATTCTATTTGACATTCTCTATGCTCCTCGGATCTGCAGTTTAATGTCTGACATATTTGGGGGAGAATTTTTTAGTCATTGTTGCTTGTGTTCCTTTCTTCTTCTGTGTTATGAATACGTTACACCTTTAAAAGCTGTCTCACAATTCTCATATAGTCTACCTGCTTTTTTCGGGGGGGGGGGGTGGCGTTTCTCTTTGCTTCTCAGTTTTAGAAGTATCCATTGTCATATCCTCAAGTTTAGAGCTGTTTTTCCTCAACTGTGTCCACTCTATAAATATGCCCATTAAAGAAATTTATTTTGGTCATAGTATTTTTTTCTGTTTTGTTTATTTTGTTTTTTCAAGTCCACAGATAAGGGCAATCCTATGGTATTTATTTTTCTCTGCCTCATCTCTTTCCCACTCCACCTCCCCTTGGGTTCATCAGGTCAATCTGTAGCTTTATTGATCACAGGTTTTTGTTCAGATTAATACAATTGTTCCTCTTTTTTCCCCTATAGCTCCCCTCCACCCAGTTCCCACCCCACCCTCTTCCCTTACCCCCTCACATTGTTCTCATTCATAGGTATACAATTTTTGTCCAGTCTCTTCCTGCACCACCACACCCTTTTCCCCCTGAGAATTGTTAGTCCTTTTTTTATGCCCCTGATTCTATTATATTCACCAGTTTTTCTGTTCATCAGATTTTTTTATTCACTTGATTTTTATTTATTTACTTATTTATTTTAAGTTTTCATCTTTATTTATTGGCTCTGATTTTTTTAGAATTTCATACAAGTGGAATCATACCCATGTCTTGTTTTGGTCAGTGTACTGTTTTTGAGATTTATCCATGTTGCATATAGCAGTGATTCATTTGATTTTCTTGCTGAGTAGTAGGAAATAACTTCTTTTTTGCTTTGTGGCTTTTGTGATCATGTGTGAACATGGGCTCTGGATCCAGGCAACCTGGTTGGAATTCTGGTTCTTCCACTTAGCAGCTGTGTGGCTTTGGGCAAGTTTATCTTCCCTGTGCTTCAGGCCTTTCTTTTTTTCTTTTTTTAAAATGAATCTTTATTGTTCAGATTATTACAAGTGTTTGTCTTCCCCCCCTCCATAGGTCCCCTCCACCCAATTCCCCACCCAACCCTATACCACTGTCTTCATCCATATGTGTAAGACTTTTTTCCAATCTCTTCCCACACCCCTCACATCCTCTTCCTCCTGAGAATTGTTCACTCCCTTTCTATGTCTCTGATTCTATTATATTTATCAGTCCATTCTGTTCATCAGATTTTTTTTCACTTGATTTTTAGATTCACTTGTTGGTAGGTATGTATTTGTTGTCATTTTGTTGTTCATAGTTTTTTCTTCTCCTCCTCCTCCTCCTCCTCCCCCCTCCTCCTCCTCCTCCTCCTCCTTCTTCTCCTTCTCTTTCTCCTTCCCTCCTCCTCCCCTCCTCCTCTCCTCCTCCCTCTCCTCATCCCCTCCGTCTCCTTCTCCTCCTCCTCCTTCTCCTTCTCCTTCTCCTTCTCCTTCTCCTTCTCCTTCTCCTTCTCCTTCTCCTTCTCCTTCTCCTTCTCCTTCTTCTTCTTCTTCTTCTTCTTCCGCTTCCGCTTCCGCTTCTGCTTCTGCTTCTTCTTCAAGAATACCCTTCAGCATTTCATGTAATCCTGTTTGGTAGTGATTAACTCCTTTAGCTTTTTCTTGTCTGTGAAGCTCTTTATCAGACCTTCAATTCTGAATGATAGCCTTGCTGGGTAGAGTAATCTTGGTTGCAGGTTCTTGCTGTTCATCACTTTGAATATTTCTTGCCACTACCGTCTGGCCTGCACAGTTTCTGTTGAGAAATCAGCTGACAGTCATATGGGTACTCCCTTGTAGGTAACCAACTGTTTTTCTCTTGCTGTTTTTAATATTCTCTCTTTGTCTTTTGCCCTTGGCATTTTAATTATGATGTGTCTTGGTGTGGTCCTCTTTGGATTCCTCTAGTTTGGTATTCTCTGTGCTTCCTGGACTTGTAAGTCTATTTCTTTCATCAGGTAGGGAAAGTTTTCTGTCGTTATTTCTTCTAATAGATTTTTAATATTTTGCTCTCGCTCTTCTTCTGGCACCCCAATAAGTCAGATGTTGGTACACTTAAATTTGTCCCAGAGGCTCCTTACACTATCTTCATATTTTTGGATTCTTTTTTTGTTTGTTTGTTTTTCTGGTTGGGTGTTTTTTGTCTCCTCATATTTCAGATCTTTGGTTTGATTCTTGGAGTTCTTTGATCTACCATTGAATTTCTATATATTCTTTATTTTATTTCAGACAGTGTATGCTTAATTTCTGACTGGTCCTTTTCCATTTTCTTAGCATTCTCATTAAGGTCCTTGAAGGTCTCATCAAGTTTTTTGGTGGTTTTTAGAAGATTCTTGACTAACCTTATAAATGTGGTCCTGAATTCTATGTCCTCCATTTATTTCATTTGTGACATGTTTCTTTGTCTACCCTTCCTGAGTTGGTAGGGTAGCTTTGTGTGCTAGATGTCTCAGCCTCGCCTGTTACCTGAAGTGGACACTCTTCATACATCCCTTTGTGGACTGTGTGTACAGCCTTGTTGTAATTAAGTCTCTATTGTTGTTGGTATCACTGGGAGGAATTGACCTCCAGGCCAATCGGTTGTGAGGATCAGCTGTGTCTACGCAGGGAGACAGCCTTATGTGACAAGACTTGCAAAATTGCACAAGCCTCTGTGCTCAGCTTGGATGTGGAGGAGTTCCAGGGTGGAGCTCATAGTCTTGGCTTCCAGTCAGCCCTGCCCCACGAGGTTTCTGGGTCTCTGTGTCCACAGGAAATCTCTGCAGGCACTTATGAGAGAAATGCACCTTCGAGCTTTATCTGCTGCCAAACAGTCCAGTCTCTCCCCCAGTGAATCTGAACTCCCGATTCTCACTAGGTTCTGGGGTTTAGTGCAGTCAGAACTTAGATTCAGGGCCATCTGGAGCCCTTGTCTCCTTCCCACTAGATCAAGCCAGTGGCACACTTAACTGTCCATCCTCCCTGCGCGCACTCGCATGTGCGCCTCTGGGCCTCCGCCTTTCGCCGTTCCCCTGAGTTTCTGCTTTGCAGTCCCGATTCCCCCTGTATGGGCCTGGGTCCGCAGGGTCTCACCAGGGACTGGGGGGTTCAGTGCAGTCGGAACTGGGATTCAGTGCAGCCTGGAGATTTGTCAGTCTTCTCTGCATGCACTCGCATGTGCGCCTCTGGACCTCAGCCCTTCGCCGCTCCCCTGACATTCCACCTTACAGTCCAGATTCCCCCCGTATGAGCCTGGGTCCCCAGGATCTCACCCGGAACTGGGGTTCAGTGAAGTCTAGAGGTTTTGTCTCATTCCCACTAGAGCACGCCAGCCAGGTACTCAGCCGCTCCATCCTCTCTGGCTGCATCCTCTCCGTGCACGCACCTGTCTTCCTACCTCAGGCTTTGCAGGTCCTCTGATTCTCCGTGTGCCTTTCTTTTTCTTCTAGTTGTAGAATTTCCAGTCAGTCAGCTTTCTTGTGGTTCTGGATGATGTCCGTTTTGTCTTTTAATTGTGTTTTTGAAATTTTGTGCGAGGCAGCAGTTTAGGTATTTACTTATGCAGCCATCTTTTTTTTAAATATATTTTATTAATTTTTTACAGAGAGGAAGGGAGAGGGGTAGAAAGTCAGAAACATCGATGAGAAACGACGATCAGCTGCCTCTTGCACACCCCCGACTGGGGATGTGCCCACAGTCAAGGTACATGCCCTTGACCGGAATCGAACCTGGTACCTTTCGGTCTACAGGCTGATGCTCTATCCACTGAGCCAAATCAGTTTCGGCTATGCCACCATCTTGGTTTTCTCTATTCACTTGATTTTTAGATACACTTGTTGATAGATATGTATTTGTTGTTCATAATTTTTATCTTTACCTTTTTCTTCTTCTTCCTCTTCTTAAAGAATACATTTCAGCATTTTATATAATCCTGGTTTGGTGGTGACTCCTTTAGCTTTTTCTTATCTGTGAACTCTCTGTGAACTCTTTATCTGCCCTTCAATTTTTTTTATATATATATTTTATTGATTTTTTACAGAGTGGAAGGGAGAGGGATAGAAAGTCAGAAACATCAATGAGAGAGAAATATCCATCAGCTGCCTCTTGCATGCCCCCTACTGGGGATGTGCCTGCAGCCAATGTACATGCCCTTGACCAGAATCGAACCCGGGACCCCTCAGTCCGCAGCCCAATGCTGTATCCACTGAGCCAAACCGGTTTCAGCTGCCCTTCAATTTTGAATGACAGCTTTGCTGGGTAGAATAATCTTGGTTGTAGGTTCTTGCTATTCATCACTTTGAATATTTCTCGCCACTCCTGTCTGGCCTGCATAGTTTTCATTGAGAATCAGCTGTCAGTTGTATGGGTGCTCCCTTGTAGGTAACTGTTTTTCTCTTCCTGCTTTTAATATTCTCTCTTTGTCTTTTGCTCTTGGCATTTTAATTATGATGTATCTTGGTGTAGTCCTCTTTGGATTCCTTTTGTTTGGGGTTCTGTGCACTTCCTAGACTTGTAAGTCTATTTTTTTCACCAGGTGGGGAAAGTTTTTAGTCATTATCTCTTCAAATGGGTTTTTAGTATCTTGCTCTCTCTCTTCTTCTGGCACCCCCATAATTTGGATATTGGTATGCTTGAAGTTGTCCCAGAGGCTTCTTACACTATCTTCATATTTTTATATTCTTTTTGCTTTTCCAGTTGAGTGTTTTTTGCTTCTTTGTATTTCAAATCTTTGATTTGATTCTTGCAATCCTCTAGTCTGCTGTTAGATCTCTGTAGAATATTTTTTATTTCAATCAGTGTATGCTTAATTTATAGTTGGTCCTTTTTCATATCCTCAAAGGTCTTGCTAAATTTATTGGCCTTTTCTAGAAAATTCTTGAAAAACCATATAAATGTGGTTTTGAACTCAGTATCCAGTAGTTTATTTTTCTCCATTTCTTTCATTTGTGATCTGTTTTTTGTTTCCACATTTTGTCTGCTTCCCTGAGTTTATAAAGTGGCTTTGTGTGCTAGGTGTCTTATAGGGCCCAGTGGCTCAGCCTCCCCAGTTACCTGAGGTGGACACTCTTGGTGCACCCCTTTGTGGGCTGTGTGCACAGTCTTATTGTAGTTAAGCCTTAATTGTTGTTGGTATCACTGGGAGGAATTAACCTCCTGACCAATTGGCTGTGAGGATCAGCTGTATCTATGCTGGGAGCACTTCTGTGCTGGAGATACCCTTATGAGACAGGACTTGAAAAAGCTTCTGTGCTCAGCTTTGATGGGGCAGAGTCTAAGGGCAGAGCAGACAGCCTTGATTTCCCATCAGCCCTGCCCTAATAGGCCCCTGTGTTGCAGTGTCCTGTGGTAATTGCTGCAAGCATCTCTGAGAGAAAGCCGCCCTTGAGCTCTGCTCACTGCCAGACAGTCCAACCTGTCCCCTGGGTCCTCAGAGTCTTGCCCAGAACTGGAGTTCAGTGCAGTCTGGAGCTTTTGCTTCCCTCCCGCTTGAGAAAGCCAGCCATGCACTCAGTTGCCCACCCTCTCTGTGCTTGCACTTCGGTACCTCTGCCTTCCACAGCTCCTCTGAGTCTCAGTGTGCTTTTCTCTTTCCTTGTAGTTGTATGAATTCCACTCAACCAGCCTTCCTGTGGTTCTGGAGGATGTCTGTTTTGTCTTTTAATTGCAGTTTTGAAATTATTGTGAAAGGCAGCAGTTTGGGTGTTTGCCTATGCCACCATCTTGGTTTCTCCTATCTCGGTCATAGTATTTTTAGTAATATTTCTTTTTTATTCTTTCTAAGAACTTCCATCTCTCTGCATTTTCCATTTGTACTTGCATATTGTCTATTTTCTCCACTAAAGCTCTTAGCATATTGGTCACAGTTTTTTAAATGCCTGGTCTGATAATTCCCACATTCCTGCCATATCTGACTCTGGTTCTGATGTTTATCCAGTCTCTTCGCACTATGTTTCCGGCCTTTCACTATGCCCTGTAATATTTTGCTGAAGGGTGGACATATACTGGGAAAATATATTGTGGTTATGAGACCTTTAGTGATGAATGTAGTGGTCAGGTGTGGGAGGAGGGGCAGCATTCTACAGTCCTATGACTAGGTTTCAGCATTGTGATCAGCCTGTGCCCTGGTGTGTGAACTTCCCAATGCTTATAAGTGTGGGGGCCTCCCAATGACAGTTCCTTCTGGAGTTTTTAATCATCTTGTTCATGCTGAGCTCCCAGCAATTTGTCAAATACAGTTCAGTTTTTCCTACCCCAGCACTGATTCACACAGAGGTTTGTATCCTGGATGCATTGCAGGTCCAAGGCGATATTTCCTTCAATGCTTTTTACTTATTTATTTATTTATTTAAAATATCATTTTATTGATTTCAGAGGAAAGGGGGGAGAGAGAGAGAGAGAGAGAGAGAGAGAGAGAGAGAGAGAGAGAGAGATCAATGATGACAGGGAATCATTGATTGGCAGATTCCTGCATGCCCCCCACTGGGGATCAAGCCCACAACCTGGGCTTGTGCCCTTGACTGGAATCAAATCCAAGACCCTTCAGCTCACATCCACTAAGCCAAATTAGTTAGAACTCCTTACATTTTTTTGGACTTTACATAAGACTTTCTCCCTTTAGAGGTTACAAGATACCATATTGGAAAGGAGAGAGGCAAATTAATATATGGCTTCCACTCAGGAAGTACGGTCCTATGGCACCCATGGAAATAAAATGTGGTTTACAACTTGGGGGTTCACTCACTGTGACCTACATCAGTTGGAGAACACAGGTTATCAGTGCCTCCAAAGAATGCTGAAAAGAGGGGGAGAACCAAGATGGCGGCACAGGTAAACACCTATTGTTCTGCCCAGCGCAACGATTCAAAAACTACAACATAACAACAAAACAAACATCACCCAGAATCACCAGAAAGCTGGCTGAGTGAAAACTCCACAAATAAAAGTAAAGGTGGGACACTGAGACTCAGAAGAGCGGCAGGAGCGCAGCCTTGAAGACGGAAACAGGTTAGGAGCCGTCCTGGTCGCGCGCGCGGGCTGTAGGGCTGGATTTCGCCAATGGGGAGGGCGGAGATGTCCCACTACACGGATTCCCCAGCGCCAGGGGAGGTCAGAGATCCGGGGTACGTGGTGACGTCCCACTGCACAGATTCCCCAGTGCCAGGCGAGGTCTGAGGTCTGGGGGACACACCCTGGAAGCGGGGCGCGGCAGAGGTCTCCTAGTCTGCGGAGAAACCCTGTAGCTGGGAAAAGAAGTTTGCGCGCAAGTGTCGCACAAACACGTGACTTGCTCCCTGGAAACTTGTCTCCTGGTCCCAGAAACCACCTATTTTACAAGCCTGGGCGAGACTTTGGGTGTGCAGACTCATTTGGGGAGAGGCAGAGTTGTCTGGCAAGGGGAAGAGACTAGCAGCTTTCTCTTGGAGGTGCCTGCAGCCATCCCCATCCAACAAAGACCCACGTGCGAGTGCCACATAGGACGTAGCTGACACTGAGGCTGCCTGTGCAGTTCAGAGACTCCGCCCATCCAACCTGAACACAGTCTCCCTTCACAGCCAATTGGCCTGGAGGTCAAACCCTCCTAGGGCTACCAACATCAAGCTGGGTTTAAATTCAAAAATACTGTACAACCCATAAAGGATTGCGGTAAGAGTACCCATCTCAAATAATTGGGGAGGCTGTGCCACTGACCCTTAGAGGACATCTACCACATAAAGCAGCCACCATGCAGAGATACGGAAAGAAATCAGGTGTGAAAGAAATGGAGGAGAAAAGACGACTAGATATAGAGTTCAAAACCACGGTTATAAGGCTTTTCAAGAGGCTCCTAGAAAAGGCCGATGAACTTAATGACAACTATGAGGAAATAAACCAGATCAACGAGGAAATAAACAAGACCAACCAGGAAATGAATGAGATTTACAAGGAAATGAATGAGACCCTCAAGAAAATGAACAAGACCTCTGAGGATATGAACCAGACCCTCACGGATATGAAAAAGGACCAACTAGAAATTAAGCATACACAGACTGAAATAAAAAATATTACACAAAGTCCTAAAAGCAGTCCAGAGGGCCACAAGAACCAAGTCAAAGATTTGAAATACAAAGAAGTAAAATCCACTCGGCTGGAAAAGCAAGAAACAAAAAGAATTCAGATAATTGAAGATAGTGTAAGGGGCCTCTGGGACAACCTCAAGCATGCCAACATCCGAATTATTGGGGTGCCAGAAAAAGAGAGAGAGCAAGGTAATGAAAACCTACTTGAAGAAATAGTGACTGAAAACTTCCCCCACCTAGTGAGAGAAACTGACTTAAAAGCCCAAGAAGTACACAGAACCCAAAAATATAGGAATCTAAAGAGGACCACACCAAGACATATCATAATTAAAATGCCAAGAGCAAAAGATAAAGAGAGAATATTAAAAGCAGCAAGAGAAAAACAGTTGGTTACCTACAAGGGAGCACCCATACGATTGTCAGCGGATTTCTCAACAGAAACAATGCAGGCCATATGGGAGTGGCAAGAAATATTCAAAATAATGAATAGCAAGAATCTACAACCAAGATTACTCTATCCAGCAAAGCTATCATTCAGAATTGAAGATCAGATAAAATGCTTCGCAGATAAGAAAAAGCTAAAGGAGTTCATTACCACCAAACCAATATTATATGAAATGCTGAAAGATATTCTTTAAGAAGAGGAAGAAGAAAAAGGTAAAAATATAAATTATGAACAACAAATACACATCTATCAACAAATGAACATAAAAATCAAGTGAATTGATAGGCTGATGAACAGGATAAACTGGTGAATATAACAGAAACATGGACATAGAGAGGGAATGGACTGACAATTCTTGGGGAGAAAAGGGTTGTGGGAAGTACAGCAAGAGATTGGACAAAAATCATGCAACAATGGGAGAGGACAGTGGGGATGGGGAGGTGAGGGTGGAGGGTGGGATGGGTACAGGGTGGAGGGGAGATATAGGGGGATAAAAAGGGGGAAACAATGTAATTAATAAACTGAACAATAAAGATTAAAAAAAAAATCTTACAATCGCCTGACTGACACACCAGCAAAAATGCTTCAATGAACATCTCTCTTCATACCTCCACAAAAAAAAAAAAAAAAAAAAAAAGACTGCTGAAAAGAAAGTGTGGTTCATAATTGGAGGTTCACAAAGCGAGGCACTAGTCGTGGGCCACAGATTTGCCTACAGCCAATGCCCTGCTGGCTGGTAGAATGCAGGAGAGCTTCCCCGTGGCAGAGCAGCTTGCAGCACAGCTTACAGTGGCCACGGAGCTTTCTTTTGCTCTGGGCCTCACTCAAAACAAGCAAGCAGGCCGGATCGGCATGGCTCAATAGTTGAGTGTCTACCTATGAACCAGATCACAGTTCAATTCCGGTCAAGGGCACATGCTCAAGTTGTGGGCTTGATCCCTAGTGGGGTGTGTGCAGAAGGCAACGGATCAATGGTTCTCTCTCATCATTGATGTTTCCATTTCTCTCTCCCTCTCCCTTCCTCTCTGAAATCAATGGAAGTACATTAAACACACACACACACACACACACACACACACACACACACACAAGCAAGTTATAAGGGATTTTGTAGCTGAGTATGTTGCCTCCAAATTACAAAATAGCCTGATGAGCATTGTGCATTTTTCATGCTAGGTGGTACAGCTGCAGCAATTGGTCATTTACCTTAGAACCGAACCCCAATTAACTTTACTGAAATGGTTGTCCCTCGATTGTTTGAGGTTTTATCCACCTCCCTCCACTTTGCATATGACTTACTAAGGTATTCTAAACTACATGCTTGCCAGATCCAATAGCATGACCAGCCTAGTGGACTATTGTGATGTTTTCTGGAATGCCAAAACGATTGAGATCCCTAGGGACTCTATGACGGCAGAAAGCATGATTGACAAAGCTGTAAAGCTGTACCGTTGGCCCTGTCAAATGAAGGCCCATGGCTCTGGGATGCTTTACTCGGTGGCGTGGAAGGAAACATGTCAGTCAGGCCAGTGGCAGCATCCCAAGTGCCAGGGCTGGGTTTATGTGCTCCAGTGGACATGCTCCAGCTGGGACAGCAGCTGCACTCAGAGGCACTCCGGAAGTCTAGGAGACTCACAGTCCTTCTGCAAGATGGACGACTTCTGCACATTCCAAAATGGCGAGTGAAATCGGAGTGTGCGAGGTGCTTCTTGGACGTCTTCTATGGTGGCGTTAATCTCTGCAGTTCCCTGGGTGGTGGTGGGGGTGCGGGGGGGTTAGTTCTCTGCTTCTTCTGGTTTCCTCTCTTTTGAGGGAGGGGAAGGCCCAGGGCCTTGCAGTGAGCCCTTTCTGCTGCATGGCCTTCCCCTCTTAGCTCAGAGAGCCCATGTGGGGACGCTGCCAGTGTCCAAGTACCTGCTCCAAGTACCTGCACTCAGGAACTAGGAATGCAGATGCCCAGGTCTGTGAGCCGACGGGCCCTGTGTGAGTTGGACTTGAGGCAAGATGGCCTGCCCAAAGGGGCCCTGAGGAAGCCAATGGAGACAGGAATCAGAGAAACCATGAGCCGCAGGATCCAGGCAAGAGGAGCCGCAGGGAGCCAGGGAGAGAAACCCGTCCACCCCTGTCACCTTGCCAGGGCCTTCCCCTTACACAGCTTAAGCTGTGCCAGCTGACAAGGCAAAGACAGTTCAAGGGCACATCTCTGCATTCAGAGAGCGGGCAATGGAAAGTGGCATTTCGGCTGAGAGGCAGCGCCGGGCACCTGGCACAGACGTAGGCACACCCAAACCCAGGAGCCGCCCTCCGCAGACTTCCCGGACATTCCGCCGCCGGGCACAGATTGAAATTTTTCCTCCAAAGGGAAGGACAAGTTGCTGGGCCTCGTCCTGCCGACTGTGGGAAAGAGACGCAATGTTTGGCAGGCCTGAGATCGGGTATGACACACAGTCGTGTCTCCCTGTTCAAGGTACAGCCCTCTGCGCCATTCTCCGCGCCACGGCCCCCTGCTGCCTCCATGGGAAACCACCTGCCTGTTCATCTTGTCATTGTCCGGCCCCTCATCAGAGTCAGCTCCATGGGGACCCTGCTTGCTCTCCAGCGTTCCCTGTCCCTGGAAGACAGTCTGACACAAAGTCAGTGCTCAGTAAATGTTTACCGAATAAGCCCTGGTTTTGCGTCAGCAGTGACATCATCACTCTGCAAAGGAAAGGCCACAGTCCCAGCCAACTAATGGGGTGTTCCCGGGCAGGGGGAGGGGGTGCTTCGGAAAGGGAAGAGTGATCCTGGACAAGGGTGAGACCAGTAGATGGGAGATAGTTAACTCCTGGAAACCGAGCGCAGCTCAAGGCAAATTCAGATGTTATTTCTGCCACCAGGTGGCAGTACATCCCAATCTCAGGGATGTTATATACCGGACCAAGCCAACCTCTTTACATGGGTCAATTTTCTCTCGTGAGTCCATCCACTCATCAGCCTATCCATCCATCCATCCATCCATCCATCCATCCATCCATGTGTCCATAAACACATCCTCTCATCCAAGTAGTCACCCACCTGTCCATCTATGTATTCACACACTCATACAGTCCTTCAAAAATAAGAAGCCCGGGCCAGGCTCGGGGCAGATAAGGCAGCTACAGAGTGGAAGTCTTCCCTGCACCCTCCGAGTTTCCATTTCTAGTTGGAGGAATACAGATGGTAAATAAGGAAACACACCAAGGAAGATCATAGGTCCGGGGAGGGACAGGAGCCATGGAGAAGATTCCAAAGGATGACATCAAGGCTGGAGGTAGGGGATCAAAGGGGGAGTAGAGTGGGCAGAGGGTTCTTCAGATACCATGTTCGGGGGGCCACGGGGGAGGGCCATTTGAGATCAGACTGGGAGAATGAACACAGGGTCACCAGTCTTGCAAAGTCGAGGAGATTCGGGTCCCTTTTTTTAGGCTGAGGCAACAGCAAGGGCAGAGGATGCAGAGAGGGAGGAACCTGGTGTGTCTGCAGCACAGACGCACAGTGTGGCTGCAGTGGAGTGGGTGGCTATGGGCAGGGGGACAGCTTGGGAACTTATGTCAGGAGCACTTGGGGAGGTTATACGAGCTGTTTCCTCCTCCCACTAATGGTGACCTGACCTGATTTTTTAAAAATAAGCATCAAGCACAGGTTTTTTACCATTTCTTTTTATTGATATCAGAGAGAAAGGGAGAAGGAGAAAGAGAGAAACAGCAATAATGAGAGAATCTTTGACCCGCTATCTCCTGCACGCCCCCTACTGGTGATCGAGCCCGAAACCTGGGCATATGCCCTTGACCAGAATCCTACCCAGGACCCTTCAGTCCACAGGCCAGACGCTCTATCCACTGAGCCAAACCAGCCAGGGGCGGATCTGGATTTTTAGGTGTAAACCCAACCAGGCCAGTGGGTGCTGGGGGACCTACCAGTACTTCCCTAAGAAATGCGAGACCAGGAAAACACATCCTGCCACCAGGGGGAGTCTTGAGAGATGGGCTTCCCAAAGGCTCTGCAGAAGTCAGGCCCAAAGGCACCTGCCCCTGAGCAGCCGATGGAGAGGCCTCTGTGGCTGCATAGGCTGCTGTGGCCTGATCTTTGCATCGTAAGACAGGGGACCCGTGGCCACCCTTCCTCACAAGAGTGTGGTCCTGGCGCACAAATCACTCTCATTCCCCTCGGCTGCCCTGACCCCACTCTGACGCTCCAATACAGGCCTTAGAGAGAGGCAGCATGGCCAACATTGAGAGCACCCACTCAGATGCCAGCTGGCCAATTCTGGGTTAGAATCCTGCTTTCCTCTTGGCCTCAGGTAAATTGTATCTGTTCTCTGCATCTTGGTTTCCTCTGCTGTAAGCTTGAGGGTTTGTTTGTGTGTGTGTTTGTTTTTCAGTGAATTTTCACCAGTTTTTGTTTGGTGCTACTTTATTGTGTGGACCATCTACATTAATAAAAGAGTAAGATGCAAATTGACCGCACCTTTGGGACATCCACTAGCCAATCAGGAGTGTGTATGCAAATTAACCCAACAAAGATTGAGAGTTCATTTGCATATGCAGGCACCGAGTGGTGGGGCGTGGGGTGGCTGGAACACTTGCATCGTCACCGTGGCCGCTCCAGGCATCTGGGCAGCATGGGAAGGTGGAAAGGTGGCTATGGGTCAGAACAAAAAGGCAGCCCCAGCCAGAGTGAAGGTGGTGCCAGCAGCCAGTGGTAGGAAGGCCCATTCTTGCATTGATCTTCATGCATCGAGCCTCTAAGTATTTACATATTTGGATAAGTACACAAAACACCAGTGTTGTTAATGGCCTTAGCGGAGGCTCATGCTGAAATTTGCCAGTAAAACAGAGAAGGTTAAAGATTGGCAGGTACCTCATCACATCAGTGCTGTCAGTATAAAGTTGTGGGGCTAAAGGAAGCGGGTATTTTTAACACAATGCTCATGATAATCTATATGCTTGGAGGCCGTGCTGCTAACTCAGCTATAATTAAAATTCTCAGCCCATTGGAGTGTCTAATAGAAGCTTCCTCCATCAATTGGCAGACCAGTCTCTATGAGGCCTCCACTTTCCATCCTCGATTCTCAGGATTCTCTCCAGCTGGTCTTCAGCTGATTATTCCGTAAGTCTGGGTTTTTGCCAGTTACCAATGGATTGCCTCTTGGTACCAAACCCTCACTTTCTGCTCTGTGCAAATGGAGCTGGAACCTTTGGAGCCTTTCAATTGTTTCTGTTGGCCCCTGGCACTGAAGCGCTGTCAGGAAAGGGCACTGGAGTGACAACACGGGCGAGAAGGGCTCAGCTTTCCTGGTTCCAGGGGCTCACAAGTAGGCTCCCACAGCACACGTGGCTCAGCACACGTGGCTCGGCACACGTGGCTTGGCACATGTGGCTTCATTAGTGTCCGGCTTCTGCAGTGTGTGGGGGAAAGTGCAATAAAAGGAATTATTAACTATAACAGGGGAAAAGATATTGCAGGAGACTGGCTGGCAACAAGTAAAGAGAGCTCAAAGAAATATAAGGATTGCAGGTAGGAGGAACAACGATTGCCCCTCAGGCGAGGATGACTCACTCTAGGAAGACCACCTCCCAGCCTCTTGGGCTGAGGTCCAGAGCTTGCTGGAGAGGGCCTACCGTGACTCACTGAACTGGCAAAGAAGTCGCCCTGCTGCTGTCCCAGTAGAACTTGTTGGCATCTACCCTTCCCCACAACCAAAGAATTTGCTGGAAATTTCCCCTCTCTGGTGTGGGGTAAAACCATTTCTCTACAGGGAGATGTCTTGCTGGAGGCACCCTGGATTGGAGCTACTCAGGAGGCTGGGCGAGAAAGCGACTGCAGGAGGGGGGCCGGGGAAGCCATCTGCCCTGCAGGAGCTCGGAGCCAGACAAGCCACACACACTGCAGGGTCTGAGGACAGGAGCAGCCACCCACACTTCAGATGCCAGAAACCCAACGGAGAAGCCTGAGGAGCACTGGAGCCCATGGGCATTATTGAAAACAATAGAGCAATTAGCCTGCTATTAGTGTAGGCTAACAGTTGGGTGTGACACCAATAGAGACAGTTAACAGACAGACCAGGGAAAGGCAGAGAGAGCCCTAATGAAAACAATGTCATCCAGGCTGTCTGTACTCCACCCCAGGCTGCTCACCCTCCAGGAGTGACATCAGAAGCCAGCTGCATTGTGGGAAATAGACATGACTAAAATAGCCCTTTCAAGTCACTAAGCAAACATGAGCACCAAGCCCAGGGAAGAGTGGGGAGAACCAGCACTGCGACAGTATAATATCTAAAGTCTCCAGTTTTCAACAGCAACAGAATTAGGGGACACACAAAGCAACAAGGAAGTGTGATCCACACAGAGGAAAAAACAGACAACAGGAACTGCTGTGGAGAGGACCCAGATGTCAGACTTAACAAAGACTGCCAAGCAGCTGTTACAAATATGTCCAAAGCGCTAAAGACTGGCATAAAGAAGGAAAGAAAAGTTGGATGACACTATTTCAAAGAAAGAATACCAACAAAGTGATACAAATTATTTTTTTAAATGACCAAAGGGACGCTCAGCCAGTGTGACTCAGTGGTTGCACGCCAACCGATGAACCAGGAGGTCCCATGATTCAATTCCCAGTCAGGGCTCGATCCCCAGTGTGGGGGTGTGCAGGAGGCAGCCGATCAATGATTCTCTCTCATCATTGATGTTTTTATCTTTCCCTCTCCCTTCCTCTCTGAAATAAATAAGATTTTTTTTAATGACTAAAGTGAAATTATGGAATGGGAAAGTACAACGCTGAAATAAAATATCCACAAGAGGGGCTCCACAGTGGATTTGAGCTGGCAGAAGAAAGAATTGGCAAACTTGAAGTTAGACTGATGGAGATCATGCAATCAAAAGCAGACAGAGGAAACGTATGAAGAAAAATGAACAGAGCCTCTAAGGACAGGGAAACATCACCCTTACATGCATGTAATGGAAGTACCAAAGGAGAGAGAAAGAAACAGGTAAACAGTCCAATAAATAATGGCTCAGGACTTCTTAAATTTGATGAAAAACATTATACACATGCAAGAAGCTCAGTGAACTCCAAGAGTGATCAGTGGAAGAAGAAGGGTTCACTGGTAATTTCTCTCAAACAAAGAACAGCGGACTCAAATCCTTCATAAACTCTTCTGAAAAATAGGACACTTCCCAACTCATTCTGAGGCCAGTATTACCCGATACCAAAGACAAACGTATCCAAAGAGAACTTTAGGCCAAAAGTTCTTATGAATATACTTAGAAAATCCTCAGTAAAATACTAGTCAACTGACTCTAACAACATAAAAAAGGGGTTAATTACCAACTGGGATTTATTCCAGGAATGCAAAGTTGGTTTAACACATGAAATTTGATTCATGTACTATACCTACCATATCAATAGAATACAGGACAAAGATCGCATGCTCTCCCAGGGCACAGAAGCCAGGAAATGGAAAGTGAGCAGAGCTTGATTCAAAGAGATCAGCAAACCTTTTGCCATGTTGTTTTCCAGAGAGGAAGGTTGAACCTCCTGGAGAATAAGAATATTTGCTGAGCACCTATGCTGGAAACCAAGATCAACAGTAATTAATAGCTATGTGAGGAGTGCACTAGAAGGCTGAGTGTCTCCTTTGAAATTCACAGGGTGAATTTCCATTTTATGACCTACTGCTGACTCAATGGCCTAAAGCAAACTACCCCAAAACCTGATAATCTTACTGTTTACTATAAACATTACCATTGCTATGTCTGTTTGCATTCCTAGAAGGCAATTGTGTATTCTAGTAAATAAAAGTAGCTGGGTAAAGGAGACTTAGTGGAACTTGACTGCCCTAGTCGAGTTCACCCTGGCCTCCCCCACCCTGTAATAATTAAAATTAATCTTGTCTTGTGTGTATCATTTGTACGTCAGCTCTTTCTCCAAGCCTTTGAACCTGAAAGCAATGCTGACCGTGGCCTTTCACACACCTACTATGTGCAAGGCACTGTTTCAAGTGCTCTAAGAATATCATCTTATTTACAGGTCAGTAGAAGCCTCTAGGGTATGTGTTATCCCCATGGAACAGATGAAGCTGTGGGAGGCAGCCTTAGGCAAGACACTTTGAGCATTCTCTAAATCTTTGTGTCAGCTGAATTCAAGGCTCCTGGAAAAACCAGGTCTTTGAAAACATATTCACCAATGCTATCAGCTTGGCCTCAGGTGTCGGGGAAAGAGCCTTGATATGTAAATGCAGGCTTGCCCCAGGAATGGGTGAATGAATAGGGCCTGAGCTCACTGAAACTCCTTTGATCCTAATGTTGGAGAAACCCCTTTGTATTGTGGAATATAAATAAACGCAGCTTCATGGGCTCATTGCGTGTGGCTGTGTCTCCATGAGAGGGAGAACAGATGCCTACCTGGCCCCAGCTTTTTATTCCTACTGATGTGTCTTTCTCTTTTATTCTTCATTTTTCTTTTTTTTTAAATATATTTTATTGATTTTTTTTTTTTTTTTTTTTTTTTTTTTTACAGAGAGGAAGGGAGAGGGATAGAGAGTCAGAAACATAGATGAAAGAGAAACACTGACCAGCTGCCTCCTGCACACCTCCTACTGGGGATGTGCCCACAACCAAGGTACATGCCCTTGACCGGAATCGAACCCGGGACCTCTCAGTCCGCAGGCCGATGCTCTATCCACTGAGCCAAACCGGTTTCAGCTATTCTTCATTTTTCTTAATCCTCAGCTCCTCCACTCAGAAACTGAACCCAGTCTCTCTCCACGCTGGACGTGGGAGAGAGAGAGAGGAAAAAACACCCTCCATAGAAGCAACTCAAAGAAGGGAAGCCCGGGAGCAAGGATTTGATTTAAGTAGTTTGAGCCTGAGTCCACAATCTTAACCAATATTCTTCCTTCCTCCCAATAGAAGGACTCAGAGGACAAACAGGATCAGGAGAGCTCTGAGCTTTGGGATTTTTACTCCCAGCCCATTCTCTTCCCATGACCTCCACCCCATATGGCTTCACTGAGGCCATGGATTTGGCTTGGGTGGGACTTCAGCCTGCAGGGAGCTGTGAGGACAGCAGTGGGCACGTGCAACATCGCCCCAAAATTTCCAAAGCCCGAGGAGATACGGAAGCACGGGTCCTTAGCACATCAGCTGCGGTGGTCCCTGGCTAGAACTCTGGGTGCTCAGGGCAGTCATGCAACAGATAACGCATTGCCGTTTGCTGAGGACTGCCTAGCACCTGTCCTACCGATAGCCAGTGGAGCTGAGCACAAAAATATGAAACCGATTCTGCAAGATGGGTGCAAGGTTGTATCAGCTTCCCCAGATCACCACAACATGGCTTCCTCCAAGTGGGTGAGGCTATGTGTTCATTTCATGCAGGTTCCCATAGCAACATAATAATAGCAGCAGCAACAACAATAAATAAGGTCCACCCTTAGTTTCTTGCTGTTCAGTGCCTTACCTGCATGGTTTATTTATGCTTGAGAGCACCCCAAGAGGTAGGTATTGATGTCATCCCCAGGGGAGGACCCCAAGGCCCAGGTTGCCTAACTTGCCCACGTTTACAGAGCCAGAAAGCAGAAGGACTCAGCCCATCTTCTCCGTGATAGATAGATGGACAGGACAGATGAGCCAGTGGACAGACAGGTGGACAGAGCCAGGAGCCACATGGAGGTATTCTCTGAAGCTGGCTCCCCACACCTGAGCAGGTAGGGGGCTGACTTTCTGGAATTAGACACTGGGAGACCCGTGGGGCATCGCTGATCACAGTGGGGCTCAGAACCAGGTTCCAAAACACAGACACCGGGGGGAAAAACAGCCCAGGGCATTCTGGGTGGCAAGTTAATGCTTCCTGCATCCAGCCAGTGAGGTTCTGTTGTGTCTTCATTTTATTTTTTATTGGTTGCAGAGAGGAAGGGAGAGGGAGATAGAAACATCAATGATGAGAGAGCATCACTGACTGGCTGCCTCCTGCACGCCCTGCACTAGTGACCGAGCCCGACATCTGGGCAATTGCCCTGACCAGGAATCCAACCGGGACCTCCTGGTTCACAGGTCGGCACTCAACCACTGAGCCACGCCGGCTGGACTCCTGTTATGTCTTGAGGACGGGGCGTCCTGCCCAGCTCAAGCCTCACCCTGTTTCCTAAGACACCCTGAGTCTCCTGGAGACTCCCAGCACAGCAAGCTGGAGGCTTAGTATCCCAGCAGTGCTGGGGGTAATGTGTTGAGCCCCATTTCGCAGGTGAGAACACTGGAGTCAGGGAGGGGGTGAAACCTGTCTGGATCTCACTAAGGCCCCAGGCAGCCATCCAAGGGCACCCTCCCCTTTGGAAGGGTGCTGGGTCCCTACTTCCCCGGCTGGTCTCCTCAGGAGTGGGGCTGCCTTCCCTGGGGTGTGCCCAGGCTGTGTGGTTGCTCCTGCGCCCCCTCCATGCACCCCCACACAGGAGAAATTCTGGGACACCAACTAATGGGGGAAATGAGCCTGACCAGTTTGGCTCAGTGGATAGAGCGTTGGCCTGTGAACTGAAAGGTCCCAGGTTCAATTCCGGTCAAGGGCATGTACCTTGGTTGTGGGCACATCCCCAGTGGGAGGTGTGCAGGAGGCAGCTGATCAATGTTTCTCTCTCATCGATTATGTTTCTAACTCTCTATCCCTCTCCTTTCCTCTCTGTAAAAAATCAATAAAATATGTTAAAAAAAATAATAATGGGGGAAACGAGGTGCGGACTGAGCCCCGCCAGGATGCCCTGGCCTCATGGGACAGCGGGAATCCTTGTCCTGATTCGCCCTTCCCTCCCCAGTCCCTGGGCTGCAGCCCAAGCTCCCTGCGCTGCAAGTCCAGCCCGTGACCCAGGCCTGGAGCAGACCCCTTGGGGACACTCCCTCAGCCAAGAATTCCAAGCATTCAGGGGGCAGGGCCCTTGAGAAAACAGACATGTGACTTGCTATTTGGGCCAAAGCAGCGTTTCCACGCCTGACCTGGGAGAGCTCACACCCCCAGGCCCATGGAGGGGGTGGAGGCGGGGTGGGCAAGAGAGGAGGCTCCCATCCACCTGCCTCGCCTTCCAGTGTCTGCTGGGAAGATCCTGAGCAGCCAAGAACCCTCCCTGGGGGGGTGAGCTGCCCTCGGAGGCAAGCAGTGAAGAGGCGGTTTTGCTTCCAGTGGAGACTTGGTTGGATTTCAAAGTCAAAGGAATGCCCTCCTTACCGAGTCTGACATTGAACATGAGGCTTTCCCAGCACCAGCCTGAGCATTCACAGGGGACACTGTGCCCATTCACAGGTCGGGAAACTGAGGCACAGAGAGGCTCATTAGCTTGCTCAAGGTCACACAGCAAGCGAGTCACAGAGCGGGAATGTAACCCCAGGGAACCTGTCCCAGAGGCTGTGATCCTGCCCTCGCTTTAATGGGATGCTAAAGATGACACGGAGGGGGGTCCTTCCCATACTCTGACCACAGTGAGATCCCGCCATTCCTTTTAACGGGGCGAAAAATGACCTCACGAGGCTACCACCCTGTTTCGGGTGTGACGATCCATCCCACAGGGGGCAAGACGCTCGGCTAACATAACCTCACACGCTCTCTACCAGGTGAGGGGCGCTTAGCGGGTCCAGGCTTTTTTCTGAAGGCTTCACCTACCACCTCTCATCAAGTCCTCACACACACACCTCCCACCCCCCCCCCACCCCCCCGCCACGTGGACACCACAGATGCCGCTGTTTCCCGGGTGTGGAGGCGAAGGCCCAGGAGCACTAAGAAGCGTGAGCTAGGACGCAGCAGGTGCGGGGAAGGCAGGTGTGCTCATTTCCTGCAGCTGCTGTAACAAATTTACCACCCATCCGGCTTAAAACAACAGAATGTGCCCCCCCCCCCCCCCAATTCTAGAGGCCAGAGGTGCGGCAGTCGAGGTGCGGGCCTGCCACGCTCCCGCTGAGGCCGGGGAGGAGAACTGTGCCTCCGGCCTCCGGCGGCCGTGACTGCACCCCGCAGAGCGCTGCCTCTGGCCACGCGGCCGCGCCCTCGTCTCTGTGTGTCTGTCTTCTTTTATAACGGCACCTGTCATTGGGCTGAACGTCTATGGGGATCATCCGAGATGCTCTAGATTCGTAATCACATCTGCACAGACCTTTCCCAAATCCAGTCACACTCCAGAGATTAGGATGCGGACATACAGTTTGGAGTAAGGGGTGAGTTAATCTTTTAACTCACTATGGTAGGAGCTGAAGCAGAGTGCTACCTGAGGGGGGGGGGGGGGGTGGAGAGGATGATCTTTAAAAAGCATAGGGCTGGCCCGGCCCGTGTAGCTCAGTGGTTGAGCATCGACCTACAAGCCAGAAGGTCACGGTTCTATTCCCAGTCCGAGTACCTGCCCAGGTTACAGGCTTGCTCCCCAGTGTGGGGCGTGCAGGAGGCAGCTGATCCAGAATTCTCTCTCATCGTTGCTGTTTCTATCTCTCCCTTCCTCTCTGAAATCAATTAAAGAAAAACATATTTTTTTTTAAAAAAAGCATAAGGCTGAGTGGGGGGTACAAGTGCCCAGGATGCCAGCCCCAGTGAGGGGCTCTGCCCACCCCAGGCGGAACCTGAAACACTCAAGACCTGCCTCCTCGAGACGCCTGGTCACAGGAGAACAGCATAGCCGGGACCTCTGGGTGTTGGGGACAGGGAGCCTGGAGGTCTTTTCATCCCCACCCCCCTCCCCTGCCCTGAGCAATCTCCACTTGCCTCTCTTTTGGGCCCCCTTTGTCTCAGGTGAATCCACAGTCATTTCATTCACTCGTCAGTGCCCTCCCCGACAAGCTCCTGCACCCCTCCACCGTGCAGGCTCTGTGCCGGGCGCTGGGGACAGGACGGCTCCGACATCATTCCGGCCCTCTCTCAGGGAGGGAGGCCAGCATGTGAATGTACGTGCACCCCAGGCTTCTGGCCCCCTGTAGCCGTCTCCACCGGGGGCAGGGCTCACAGAGTGCAAGTCGTGGGAGCCAGGCACAGCACCCCCGTGCAAAGTGAACGTGCATTCCCCTGGTTCAAAAATCACGAAGCATCTCCAGACCCAGCAATAGAGCCTTAACCCAGAGTGGGACCTTCCAAGTGTGGGTCCCAAGGATCTGCACAGGCCACGCCCCCGTGGAGCCTGTCGCGCCCACACCTCGAGGGAGCTCCCCATCAGGCGCAGGATTTGGGCTGCTGCTTCCCCTCTGCCTTCAGTGTCTTCATCCGTAAACTGAGTTTGTCCTTGGCTCTTACGCCAGGCTGTTCTGAGCCTGGGGTGAATGATAGTGATAAATCTACCAGAACTGACACCGGGAGAGAGTAGATGCCCAATGAATTATAGCTATTATTGTTGCGATCGGCTTACAGAAGGGGAGGCCCTAACTGGTTTGGCTCAGTGGATAGAGTGTTGGCCTGCAGACTGAAGGGTCCCAGTTTTGATTCTGGTGAAGGGCATGTACTTTAGGCACATCCCCAGTAGGGGATGTGCAGGAGGCAGCTGATCGATGTCTCTCTCTCATCGATGTTTCTGGCTTTCTATCCCTCTCCCTTCTGCTCTGTAAAAAAAAAATAAATAAATAAAAAATAAAAATCAATAAAATATATTTTTTAAAAAATAAAGAAGGGGAGAAGAGGAAGTTCCAAGAGTAGCTTCATTAATGCCGAAACCGGTTTGGCTCAGTGGATAGAGCGTCGGCCTTCGGACTGAAGGGTCCGGGTTCGATTCCGGTCAAGGGCATGTACCGTGGCTGCGGGCACATCCCCAGTGAGGGGTGTGCAAGAGGCAGCTGTTGGATGTTTCTGACTTCCTATCCCTCTCCCTTTCTCTCTGTAAAAAGTCAATAAAATATTTTTTTTTAAAAAAAAGAGTAGCTTCATTAAAAGCGGAGGTGAATCAACGGAGCCTTGAAACACAAGCGCGCGCTCCCCACAGACGGAGACGACGGGGATCCGTGCTGCCGTGGAGGCTGCTGTGGCGATCGACTCGTGTCGCGCTGTGCTTTACGTGTTTGCTCACCTGAGTGTCCCTCCTGTCACTCAGCCTCTGGCCCACAGGCTCCTCCACCTCTGGCTGTGTGACCTCCACCAGCCACGCCCAGCTTTCCTCTTCTGTAAAATGGGTGTAATAATAGCGTTCGCCTCCACGCGCTGTCCCGAGGACTGTGCGTGGAATGCCCCGAGCAGAGGCTGGCACATAGGGAGAGCTTTTGACTTCAGTGGGAGAAAGGAAGCATCTAGAAGTCTCTGGGATGGCAAGCATGAGCTGAGACCAAGAGGAGGGGAAATTTACAGTCACGGGCCTGTGTGTTACTCGGCTAAGGCTGTTGTAACAACACACCATCGCCTCGGCGGCTCACACGGCAGACATGCGTGTTCTCACAGTCTGGACGCTGAAGGTTCTGGATAAAGGCTTGGTGTCTCCGGAGGCCTCTGTCCTTGGCCTGTGTCCTCACAGGGACTTTGCCCTCTGCACGCATGCCCCGCAGCCAAATCTCCTCTTCTTATCACGACACCAGTCGTTTTGGGTTAGGACAACCCTAAGAGCCTCATTTGGACTTAATCACCCTTTTCGAGGTCCTGCCACCAAATACAATAAAATTCTGGGGTATTCGGGGTGAGGGTTCCCACATGTGGATTTAAGAGCATAACAACCTAAGCTCTTCAGAAATGTCAAGGTCATGAGAGACGAAGAAAGGCAGACGACCAGATGAAAGCAAAGGAGGCCCGCCAACGGGGTTCCCCGGGCTCCTCTGGACTGGATCCCGGACCAGAAAAAACGTGTTTGTCTTTTGTTATGAAAGACGATCGTGACACAACTGGCCGAATCTGGACAGGCCCGTGGATTACATAACAGTATTCTATCGATGTCTGCTTCCTGATTTTGATTCTTGAAAAAGTGCTGTCGTTATGTAATAGTTCTTGTTTTTGAGACATGTACGCTCAAGTGTTTGGGACTATGGAGCAACCCAGTCTGCAATGTACCCTCAAAACAAGAAAGATAGATAGATAGATAGATAGATAGATAGATAGATAGATAGATAGATGATGGAGAGACATAGCAAATGTAACATGTTAACTAACACATGAGTGAAGACCACACTGAAATTCTTGTTTCCATTTTTTTCACTTTAAAAAAAAATCTTTATTGTTGAAAGTAGTACATACTAGTAGGTCCTCTTCCCCATCCCCCCGACCATTGACTTCTTCCAGCCCACTCCCATCCTGCCCCCTCCCCCAGGCCCTCACCACCCCATTGTCTGTGTTCACCAGTTAAGCATCTATGCAGTCAAGTTCACTGGTTGATCTTTTCCCACCCACCTCCCCTGCCTTCCCTCTGAGGTTCAACAGTTCTTGGTTCAAATTTTGCAACCTTTCTGTGAGTCTTTTCAGCCCTATAGTGTAAGAACTTTTAAACACTGAGCTATGAAAACCTAGGCAGGAGGTAACCATCCAGGGGCAATGTAGTGGGGACGGGGAAGGAATGTCAGGCAGCCCTTTTGGTCTTTTTTTTTTTTTTTTTAATATATTTTATTGAGCCGAAACCGGTTTGGCTCAGTGGATAGAGCGTTGGCTTGCGGACTGAAAGGTCCCAGGTTCGATTCCAGTCAAGGGCATGTACCTTGGTTGCAGGCAAATTCCCAGTAGGGGGTGTCCAAATTGATTTTTTTACAGAGAGGAAGGGAGAGGGATAAAAACCAGAAACATCAATGGGAGAGAAACATTGATCATCTGCCTCTTGGACACCCCCTACTGGGAATTTGCCTGCAACCAAGGTGCATGCCCTTGACTGGAATCAAACCCAGGACCTTTCAGTCCGCAGGCCAATGCTCTATCCACCGAGCCAAACCTGTTTTGGCAGCCCTTTCAGTCTTACAACAGCCCTGCAAGGCCCCTAATAGACCCCTCATTTTCAATCTTAGGAAATGGAAGCTCAGAGGAAACAACTTGCCCAGCAAGTCCACTCCCATCCCACCCCCCTCACCCAGGCCCCGCTTCCAGGTAGGGCATCCAACCTTCCCACCCACTTTTGCCACCAGCCCCCAAAGCAGCCCTAGAGAAGGTCCAGCCCCCGGGGGAGGTGGGTAAGTTACTGCTGCGTCTACAAACCTGTGGTTTTTGCTGGGTCCCGCAACTCCAGGGGCTGCCTCAGCCCCTTTCCGCCCCACAGATGCACAACGCTCAAGCGAGATGAAATAGAGACCCACCGTGGTCCGAACAAAGTGTTTCTATAAACTCATGAAAAGCGTCCTTATTAGCACGGCTCAGGCAGGAGACAGGCGTGGGGGCCGGGACACGCTGGTCATTTCTGCAGCCTCCTGGCGAGCAGTGATCATTAGCAGATTCTGTCCTGGGCAGGCTCAGCGTCAGCTCCCCGATATGGGATTTTACGGGATTTGCGCGCAGAACTTGCCTACAAAGCAAGGTATTATAGGACGGATTAGGCAGCTCCAAACGCAAAGGTCTGGCTCCCGTCTGGTTTCCTAGCACATTTTTGAAGAGGCCCATTGTCAGAGCCCCCTGGTCTCACACAGAAACCCCTGCCTCCTGCCGCCTCTAAAACAAGCGAACTTCACAAAAAGATCATTGAGTGGGTTTTTCTGAATATGAACTCATTCTAGAACGTTGGGGATATGTAAAAAGGCATTTTAAAAAGATGAAAATCACCTCTTCCACCATCCAGAGACTGCCCACCTCTTAACACTCAGACGTGCTTCCTTTCTGTCTTCTTTCTGTGTGTACACACATGTGCGTGTGCGTGTGCGTGTGTGTGTGTGTGTACGTGTGTACGTGTGTGGGGAGGGAGTGACACAGAAAGAAAGACAAAGAGCCAGAGCAGGGAGAGAAGGAAGCAGAGAAAAGGGCTTTGGAGGAAAACAGAGCCAACTTTGAATTCCATACCTGCCCCTCAGTGACTCCATGACCTTGGCCACGCTGCTTGACCTTCAAGTCCACAGATCTCAATGGGGAATGTAGAGCCTCCCCCAAGGGGCCCATTTTGATTTCAATGAGATTAAATTAAATGAATCCGAAGCATTCAGTGAGTTGCCTGACACGCAGTGAGTCCTGGCCAAATGGTAATGAAATAAATATGCGTGTATACCATAGCCTTTTTCTTTCCAAAAGGGGGATCATACTAGCTCTACAAATCTGTATCCTAACACTTTAAGGGTTTTACTGTTAAGACTGTGGGGAAATAGAGCTCTTTCCCAGGAGCTAAAAAAAAAAAAAGAAAAAAAGTGTAACATTCCCAATTGCACCCTGCCCTGTAGCCTACATATTGAATGATATATATTGCGAATATTGTGCATATGTTTTGTTTTTGTTTTTTTGGGGGGGGTTGTTCTTGTTCTTTTCCTTTCCTTTGTAATCCACCACCCCAGAGGCTCAACGGGCACCTGGCCGGCAGCATCACCACGTCCAGGAGGCCTGGTTACTCCGCTGTGTCCAGCAACGCCACATGACCCTGTATGTGTGGACGAGGTAGGCCGCTCTGGCCTCAGCTTCCCCATCCATTACATTCAGATGACACCTGTTGTCCCTCAGCAGGTGGCTGGGATGGCCACAGGAGATAATCCACATGAGGCAGGATGCCCACTAAGTGCTCCCTGGAGGGTAACATAACAATTACTATTCAGTTTCTTACATTTAAGAGACATAATCTCCATACTAGAAACATCCGCACTTCCGCTCGTCTGTTTCCTACTTGTTTTTGTAAACTGCAATAGGCAATGAAATGCTGAAATCATCACCCATGGGGGTGAGGGAGGCCTTTTCAACAGTGGAGCCAGGGCTGGCGGGCCCCAAGGGGCAGGAGGCCAGATGTGGCCAAGGAAAAGGAGTCTGGAGGATCCGAGAAGCGTGAGCAAAGCTAAGGGCCTCGGGTCTGTCTGCACCTGAAGGCATGGAGTGGGTCTTCTTGGGCGTCTCTGAGAGCCCTTAGAGTGAATGGCAGAGATGTACTAGAGTTAGGGGTGTCCATTATTGAGAGGCAATGAAGGGGAGACACCGAAAGTTCCACTTCCTGCTTGAGTGTGTACGAGTCTGTGACCTCCTGGGGTGTCCTCTCTGTTAGGACCAAATTATGTTTGAGAAGCTAGAAACAGCACCCACGGTGTGTGAGCTCTCAGTGAATGTTCACGAACTGTGATGACTTCACTCTCTTGTTGGACTCTCATGTCCATGGCTTTCGGTTTTCCACTTCTCAGTGTGGACTCATTCTCCCCCGTGACCCTCACAGCAGACGGTGACCTGGTGGGTCCCCGTGAACACATTCCCAGAAAGTGGCAAGAAACAGAGGCTGCTTTCCCAGAGCTCATGCTTCACTGACTTCTTAGTCTTGATCGATTGATGTGTGATGTGCCAGGGCAGAAATTGGCAAACTGCAGTCCACAGGCCACGTAACTCCACGGAATACGCTCCCCTGTGGGGGAGGATTTCATAGTCTGAAAGGAGCCATTCTACCTGCTTTGGGTCTTTTTAAAAATACGTCCAGTCCTATTAGCCTATGTGTCCTCACCAAGGGAGAAAGGGACCTTCTGGCAAATGTTCTGGATTAGAAAGGGAAGGTGTTTTATGAGGTTTTTAAACATCTCCAACCTTGGCAGACCCATGTCCCCTCCCCATAGAGACTTGCCACACGTCTGAAGCCTGTTTCCCACTCACTTGCCACATGTCTGAAGCTGTCTCACACAGCCCCTGCCCCCCCACCCAGGCGTCCATCTCCACAAAGATGTCTCCCCACCCCACCCCTCACCGCAAGGTAGCCCATCTTGAGCTTTAGGGAACACTGCTCTCTGCTAAACCAGGAGGCTCTCCAAATCCAACCCCCTCACTCAACATTGCCAGCTCGTTCTGCTCGGGCAAAGTAGCCAGCTATCCCATAAAGCCGTGTGTGTGTATGTGTGTGTGTGTGTGTGTGTGTGTGTGTGTGTGTCCAGGTGCCCCGTCCACCCACCGTGTACCTGTACCTGGGGGCTGTGGCCATTTCTCCCTGAACATCCCAGGCCACTTCCTCACCTCTGTCCCTGCATCCACCCTTGGTCTCCCACAGGCTGTTCCGGACCCAGCAGCTGAACACGGCTTCTAGAACACGGATCCCCCCACCTCCCCTCCGCTCCTGTCACACTGAAAATGATACCCACAGTCGTCCCCGTGGCCTGCAGGACGCTGCCTCAGCATTCCTCCAACTTCAGTGTGCATAGAACTACGGGGGGGGGGGGGGGGGGGCGGAGTCAAAATAAAATGCAGACTCGGACTCTGGAGGCCTGGGCTGGGGCCTGGGATCCAGCACATCTTACACGGCATCCCTGGAGCCCCGCCCACCCACCTCCTGCTCCCATGATGCCCGTCCAGCACCACACAGATGTCCCTGGTCCAGGGCCACACTGAGCCTGGAAGCCCTGGGAGTGGCCCTGCCCACACACCTCCTGTTCCTGGAGCCCCGCCCACCCACCTCCTGCTCCTGGAGCCCCGCCCACCCATCTCCTGCTCCCTGGAGCCCTGCCCACCCACCTCCTGCTCCTGGAGCCCCGCCCACCCACCTCCTGCTCCTGGAGCCCCGCCCACCCATCTCCTGCTCCCTGGAGCCCTGCCCACCCACCTCCTGCTCCCTGGAGCCCCGCCCACACACCTCCTGCTCCCTGGAGCCCCGCCCACACACCTCCTGCTCCCTCGAGCCCCACCCACACACCTCCTGCTCCCTCGAGCCCCGCCCACACACCTCCTGCTCCCTCGAGCCCCACCTGGCTGCTCCAGCCCACCACGCAGTCTCCTGCCCTGGTCCTTCCTTCCCCTCCATTCGGCGGTTCTATACTCAGATTTCCTCAGCTTTCATTCCCCACTTCATTCAAGTCTCGCCCCAATGTCGCCTCAGAGAGGCCTTCCCTGGTTTAACAGCTGCCCAACCCACCCCCATCACTGTCCCCCAAACACCCCCATCACCCTGTGCCCCCACATCATCACGCTGGCCCCCCAGGACCCCATCTCTCTGCGCCCACCTGGCACTCTTTGCCTCCTGCCAGTAGAGATGCCTGCCCCACGAGGGCAGGGACTGTGCTGTCCCTCCCACTGCTGTCTCTCCAACACCCAGAAAGGGCCTGGCACATGGCAACTGCTCAGTAAATATGTGGTGAATGAATGAATGAGTGAGTGAAAGAATGAATGAATTGTCGAAAGCCAATTCCAGCATGTCATAATTGCAAGAATTTCATCAAAAGGTTGGTGGAACTTGGGGACTCAACAAGGGCTGAGTCACATATATTATCACCTGTTGGGAATGGCTAAAGGCATTTCTCCAACCCTGAAAAGGATGACTGCTTGCTGCCGGACAGCTCAGGGCACCTTAATCTACATGTCATTGCCTCCTCCAGGCCAAACACCTGAACAACCTAAGGCAATTCCCCATTCTGACAATGGATTCAGTAGGAAACCCCACCCTTTGATGTGTATATCTACCTTGCCTGAGGACAAATTCCTATCTAATAAAAGAGTAATATACAAATTGGCCGTACCTCCGATCAAGCCACACCCACAAGCCACACCCACACGCCAATCAGAAGCTGGGGAGGAGCCAGCCAGCGAGTGCATGGCCCGGGGGGCGGGGCCGAGGCAGCTAGGACTGCAAGATGGCGGGGGCAAAGGCTCGGGGGGGGGGGGGGGGGAGGGGAGAGGGGGGGCTGGGGTAGAGCAGCTATAGGCCCCATTGCAGGGAGATGGCTGAGTGCCCAAGGTCCTCAGGCTTTAGGCTGAGTGGTCAGTAGAACATCCCCTGAGGGCTCCCAGTATGTGTGAGGGGGCAGGTTGGGCTGAGGGATCACCCACCCCCAGTGCACCAATTTCGTGCACCGGGCCCCTAGTGTGTTAATAAAAAGCAAGGGGTCCTGAGACAAGGAGAACTTGGTTTCTTCAGCCAGGCTCGGACCACCCCTCCCCCCATATGCCTTTCAGAATTATGTTTTGTCTCTGGACTCTTATTTAATTCCCACATAGCCCCATTCTCCTGATTCCTGGACTCTTCTAGATGCTGGATCAAGACCCACCAGCGTTAAATGGCGTCCAACGTCTGGCAGAATGAGTGAATGAATGAATGAATGAGTGAGTGAATGCATGATGAGTGAGTGAATGGAGGTACGTTGGAAAGACGTCACTGCCTTGCTTGGAAGCTTTGTCTCAGTGACTCAGTTTCTTCACTGGGGCAACAACAGATCTGACTTCCCTTCTGGAAACCAAGTTGAACACAAAATCACCAGTTTTGAGAAGGTGAGCATTAACCCACAGCATGGCCACACACCCACCAAACCCCTCTGCCCCTCCCCTCACCCCATCCGCCCAGCCCCAGTCTGAAAACCAGCGATGACAGTGCGGTTATGCTGAGAGGGAAGGAAGTACAGGGCCAAGAGGAGGGACCCCTGGGAGGCCTGGTACAGAGCCATTGGGGACTGAAGGGAGGGGAGGGAGCTGGGAAGAGCTTCCTGGAAAAAACCTCGCAAGATGAACAGGGGTTACTTGGCCACAGAGGAAGGTCCTGGGGAAAGGGCGCTGGCGGGAATGGGGTGGCAGGCAGCTGCTGGTTGGCCAGCTCTGCATCTCTTTGGGTGGTTGGGAGGCAACTCCCCAGCGACATGCAAAGGACCTAGCCTGCAGGGCCCACGCTGGCATTTCCTGAGCTCTGCTGACCCTGTAGTCATTGTTATCCTCCCTGTGCAAGTGAGGAAGCCAGGGTTTGAAGTAAAGCTGCTGGAACCCCAAGCCAGAACTCCCCCATGTCCTGCTCTCTAACACAGCTGGCCTCATTGCCCTAGCCTCCCAGCCCCTAGGGGGGCTGCCCAGGTGCGGATTGGCCTCCCAGCCTTAGGGGGGTGCCCAGGTGAGGACTGGCCTCCCAGCCCCTAGGGGGGTGCCCAGGTGAGGACTGGCCTCCAAGCCTTAGGGGGGTGCTCAGGTGAGGACTGACCTCCCATCCCCCCTAGGGGGCTGCCCAGGTGAGGGTGCGATGGTGGTGTCTGACTGACTGATGGAGAGGCTTCCTTGCCTCTCTGATCCCCGCATGCGCCCTTCCCTCTTTCGCACTTAGGATGTGTCCTGTGTGCAGGGCTGGAAATAAAGAGGGGCCATGGAGGAGCAGCAATGGAGGTTCCAGAACATTCACCTGTCCTCGGATTCCTGCCCCCCTCCCCACACTCCCGCCAGGATGCTAGTCCAGAAGTCTAGGCTGGAAGCCCAGGAACCTGCATTTTGACAAGCTCCCTGGTGGGTCCTATGGGTTCTGAGAGCAACCCAAGCAGACAGAGCTGAGCGTTTGACCAGGGTTCAATTCCCACCTCCCTCTCTCAGCGTGGAGACCTTGAAGGACTTTCTTTGACTCCTCTAAACGTCAGGTAAGTAAAGGTAGAAGGCAAGACTGGAGACCCATTGATTTCCAGCTCTCAGCTGGTAATGAGGAAAGTGCCTGGTGAAAAAGCTTCAAGTGTGTGTGGCCCTGGAGATGCAATAAGGGAGTAAAAAATAAATGGGGCGTGGCCCCGGGGGTGCGAGGAGTGAGGTGACTGGGTACAACCTGGTGGCCCATCCAGGGCCAGTACGTTCCCCGCAGGTCACAAGTGGCTCTCTCAGGGAGGGGGGACATCTGTAACCCGGGAACTAGCTGCCTGGCTAGAAGGCGCCCCAGCCTGCCCTGCTAAGCCCTCACACCTCCCTGGGCCGGGAGAGCTGAGTCATGGAAACAGTTAGCTCCTCAGGCTGCACCTCACCTCCCTCCTCCTTCAAGCCCACAAAGGCTCCTTTCACGTTTTGGGGGGGAGGAGGGGAGAGAGGCCGTGGGGCCCTCTCCCCAGGCTGAGATGTGAAATTCAAACTTCACCCTGGAGTTAAATTCCCCACCCCCTGCCCCAAAGGAAACTAAGGGGGGAGGGTCTACCAGGAGCCAGGGACCTGGGGTGGGGGGAGAGGGTGCGACGGGAGGGCAGTAGGCTCCCGTCCCTTGCAATTCTCCCTGAAGCCTCGGTGCTGGCTGAGAGGTGCACGTCCCCAGCCAGCACCCCTCGCCCTCATCTTCCTTGAGAACTTGGAGGGGGGAGCTCAGAGGAAGTGACAGCACCTCTCCGGGCACTGATGATGGAAGAGGCCTGAAGCTCACAGGGATACCAGGCCCACAAAACGCACACCCTGAAGATGGAACAATAGAAGTGAGGTGTCTGCTTCCCAGCTACCGTCCAACCCCAGCTCCTTTTAGGATTGCCTGACGTTGCTTTTTACTCCGATTTCACCCCAGACCTGATGGTGGGGGGAAAGTAAGGCACACCCCGTGTGGCCTTGTACAAGTTATTCACATGTGCTGAGCTCCCCTTTCCTCCCAATAAAGGGCACCGCGGCACCCACCTCCTTGGGCTGTGAAGGAGAGTAAGCGAGAACCTGTGCACAAAGTCAGTCTGGGCCATCCACCTCCTTCTCGCTCAGACACAGGCCCAGAGAAACGATAGGTAGGACTGAGTGGTCACCAGGTTGGCCTGGCATCTGAAGCGGTTGGAGAGCAGGGGCCTCAAGTGAGCACGCTGCTGCGTGTATGAGCTACTTAACACCTCTGTGCCTCAGTCTCCCCGTAAAGCGGTGGGTGTGTGGGGACCTGGGGCGAAGATCTTCAGGAGCCTTTGGGGCCTGGAAGGAAAAGGACAGCTTGGTGGGTTAGCAGGAAAGTGGGAGGCGGGAGGCGGGAGCAGTACCACACCCCGGCCACTAGGAGGCCTCGAGGATAACATTTGAGCCCAGGCTGCGCGCACCCTTCAGCCTTCCTGAGCCTCTTGGCAGGCCTGGCAGGCTGACACCAGGCATGGCCGGGTCGGAAGGGCCGGTCTCTCAGGGCTGGGATTCCTTTTCCATTTTTACAGACCTCCCTCCGAGGTGGGAGGAGGCAATCACTCTAACCAAGTGCTGACTTGAGCCGTGGCCTGGGAGTTGGATGAAGGCTTGGATGGAGGCCTGAGAGAGGGAGCCCCATTCTGCCCCTCTCTCCTCCCTCCTGCCGGAACCGGGTTGGGCGGGGGAGGGGGGGGAGACAAATCAGGTCTAGATTAGGATCCTTCCCTCCTGGGCTTCCTGGCAGGGTCTCCTGGCAAATGAGGATAATGGGTTCCCATTGCATGGTCAGTGGCAGATACAGTCAGAAGATAAGCATTTTTAAACATTTATTTTTATGGTTGAGAGTATTATAGATGTCCCCCCAGTTTTACTCTTTTGCCCCGCTCCACCTGGCTCCTGCCCCACCGCCGGCCTTCACTGGACTACTGTCTGTGTCCATGGGCTATGCATACACGCATAGAAATTATTTGGTTAATCTCTTCCACGCCCCCTCCCCGCTTCCCTCTGAGATCTGACAGTCTGCTCCTGCTTCCAGGTCCCTGGTCCTCTTTGTTCATTAGATTCCACATGTATGCTTTCAGTGTAGGGCAGAGAGTCTCGTCCGACCCCACTCCCAGCTCTCCCAGCTGCTTCCTCATGAAGAGTTTCCCAGTTCACCTGGAGGATCCTCCTGTGCAGAACTTCTCCCCGAACTCGAGGGTCTTTGCAGCAGAGGAGGGAGTAAACCCCAGCCACCTCTCCCCAAATCAGCCTAGCTCACAAAGATCTCCTCAGCAGGCCCTCAGCATTGGCCCAGCCGATGCCAGCACACCGGGAACGTGGGGCGGGAGGCCTGAACGGACCTGCTGCCCCAGATTGCAGGGCAGCTCCCTGGCTCCCCCTCACTCCTCCCCGGCCTGGGCCCGTGGGGGCAGCAGGAAGCAAGTCCCATCAGCACTTTTCACTGGGGCTGCTTCTTAGTGAGTCACCTCCCAGACTTCCTGCACCAGACAGCTCTGCATGGCTGGGTCCCACCCTCCAGCAGGGGAGACAGGAGGCTGGGAGGAAGGGGGTGCCCAGCAAGAGGGCAGCCCAAGGAGCCCCCCGGAGAGAAGGGGCCGCCAGCACCGAACAGGGGGGCACTGGCTTAGGACGTTTTGTTTACAGGCTTTTGTTATTAAGGAAATTGCTGTCAGTCACGGTAATTCTAGCCCAATGAGCAATAAATACGCTCCCACCTAATCTTATGGGGATTTTATTGGCACCTTGGGGGCAGAGTTCCTCTACTCTGCCCACCTTTGCTCCTCACAGCAAAACCCTGCTCCCCAGCTGTTTCCCCCGCATCCGCGGCGTGCGGCTCCCGGCGCGGCTTTGGAAAGTGCACGCTAAGTGTAGACAGAAGACGTCTGGGCAAAGGTCGGGAGCGGCTTCCTGGTCCTACCTGCAGGCTGGGGGGGGGGGGGGGGGGGGGTAGGGGGGGCGGCCAAACGGCCTGAAATAAACCCTGGGCGACCTGCTTGGATCAAGGCATGCACGAGCTCCCCCGGGCCTTCCCCCCGATCGCCGGGGCTGTCACCTGGTCCCCAGGCACCCCCCGCTCCGGGACATCGCGTCCCCGGGACCAGGAGGAACGTGTCGACAAGGAAGCCGGGTCACAGGAGTCGGTTCCAGCGCGTTGGAGTTCCAGCTGCGAGCTCTCGGAGGCCCGGCCGGCAAGCCCCGGCTTGCAAAGAGGGGAGCCGGCCCCGGGAGGACTCGCGGCGGAGCGAACCCGGGGGCGCGCCCCGCGTGCCCGCGCGCCCCGCGACCGCGCAGGGGGGCGGGGGGGAAGCCGCGGCAGCCACTCAGAGGAACGGGAGCGAAGCCTCCGACCAACTTTAACTGTCAATCAGACTTCACGGGGTATTAAAAAAAATGGGGAGGGGGGGAGGACGGCCGCCCTCTAGCTCCGCGCGCGGCAGCCCCGGGAGCGAATGAATAAGGCGGCGCAGACCCGGGGGTCCGATCCGTGCGCGCTCCGCGCCCGGGCCCGCTCCAAGTTGGAAAGGACAACAAGGAGGCGATCCATGCTCACGGGGGAGAGAGAGGGAGCCGGATCGGGCGGCAACTCCCCGCCGCGGCTGGAAGGGAGAGGGAGGGAGCCGGGGAGAGCGAGCGAGCGCGCGCGAGGGCGAGCCCTGCAGGGAGAGAGACTGACACCCGGGCCCCCCGCTTCTGCGGCACGTTGCTGGCCATCGGAGCGAGTTTGAGCCGTTTCCTGCGCCCGAGTATAGCCACGAGCCGGGAGGCTTTGGCGGGCTGACATTGGGAGCGCCAAGCACTCCCCCCACCCCCACTTTTTTTTTTTTTTTCCTGGAGAAGGGGTGGGGAAGCGCTTACAATTTGGAAACAGCTTTTTTTTTTTTTTCCATCTTGCACTTTGAAACCGCGGGCCTGTAGCAGGGTGCGCGCGTGTGGTTGGTGCCCTGTTCCCCCCCTTCCTCCGCCCGAGCGCCTCCGTCCGCCTGTAAACATTACCTGCGAATTCCCCGGCCCGAGCGGCAGGCCGCCGGGGCAAGAAACTTCTTGTTCGAACTTCCCACCTCCGGCTTCCCCTCCGCCCCTCTCCCCGCCGCAACCTTCGGAGACGCTTTTTCTCCTCCCCAGGAGGACTTATCTTTTCTTTCTTTCTTTTTTTTTTTTCCTTTCTCTCCCCCCCCCCTTTTTTTTTCTTTTTCTCACTCGGCGCTTTGCACTTGGGGAAGAGGTGATTTCCAGGGTGGCCAGGTGGGCCGCCTCTCTGCCCCCCCCCCCCAATTCCGTCTATTTATTATTGTTTTGGAGGTGTTTTCTTTTTCAATTCCTGTTTTGCTCGGCCCGGGGAGTTTCGCCCCCCGCCCTGCCCGGCCCCGCGGCGCGGAGGATGGTGTGGAAATGGCTGGGCGCGCTGGTGCTGTTCCCTCTCCAGATGGTCTACCTGGTGGCCAAGGCGGCCGTCGGGCGGGTGCTGCCCGCCAAGCTGCGGGACCTGTCCCGGGAGAACGTGCTCATCACCGGCGGCGGCAGAGGCATCGGGCGCCACCTCGCTCGCGAGTTCGCAGAACGCGGCGCCAGGAAGGTATGGGGGGGTCGGGGTGGGGGAGAGCGAGGCGAGTCCGGCGGGTGGGGGGCCGGAGTTGCTTGGGACCACGGGAGCGGAGGGGGTAGGTGGTGGTGGTGGGGGTGCGCCCACCTGCCGCCGCCGCCCGGACCCGCGCCACCCGGGGATCGGAGAGTCGCCCGCCGCCCGACTTCTCTGCGCCCCCCGCGAACGCTGAGCTGGTCGGTTTCACCTTGTAAATTTCCCGGGCCCGGGACTGTCTGTTTTTGGCAGGTCCCGAGCTGAGCTGCTCCTGCAGGATCCGCGGTTTGGATGGCTGCTCACCCCCCCAACCCCCCTCCACACACACACACACACACCCCGAAACTTGGGAGACCCACCCATTCCCCACATTGCTCCCTCCCCGGGAAGGTGTTGCGTCGCCCCTCGGCGCTCCCCCTCTTTGCCACCACCGTGGAGGGTGTGCGCGCTCCGGGGGGGGAGAGCTGGGAGCCGGCGGCTGCTTGCTGGCGCTTCGTATTTTCCTTGGCAACCCGCTCCCCGGCCCCGACCTGGGCGGCTGCGGCGCTGGAGGCGCGGGGAGAGAGGAAACTTGGTTTGGGTTTGAAGAAAGGGGAAGTGGTCTGTGATGGTCTGGTCTGGTTTGACAGGCGCTAGAGTCCCAGGTGTTTGGAAATCTGGAGAGAGGGGGGGGGACGGGGAACCCGGCAGCTGATAAAGAGCCCTTGTTCTTACCTTCAATCCCTGTCCCCACCCCCACCCCCACCCCCCAATATACAGCCTGGGAGGGGAGCCTTGCCTCCAAGCGCCGCCTGTAACTTTTGGGTGTCCCACCACTTCTTCCTCCCAAGTTTCCCCAGACCCGGTGCCGGGGGAGCGGGGAGGGTGAGCCGGCTGTCACCCAACTCCAACCCAAAGCCAGGCTGACTCACCCAGCCCTGTGAAGAGGAAGAGCAAAAACAGGGAATTCGTTTGAAACTCAAACTGCTGAGAGCCAGGGGGTGGGGTGGGGGTGTGTGTGTGTGAAAGGATCAGCAAAGCCAGCTGATCTGACAGGGGGCCACATACCTAGGAGATTAAGTAAATATGCAGAAAACCAAACCTGCATATAATTCCAGGTTGCTTTTGTTTTGTTAAATGCTGCCCCGAGATTTACAATTCCTGGGGGTGGCTGGGACTGCGACTGAACTTTGGAGCCTGAGCTATGGGCCAAAGCTGATGGCCATTTAACTCTTCCCTCGCCGGCGCCGGCCGGCGGGGGGGGGGGGGGGGGGTGTCCCGGCCCCCCTGCGAGCTGGGGTCTGCCGTCAGGGCTCCCACTTCTCCTTGGGTGGTTTGGACAGCTGCTTGACCTTGCAGTTGGAAGGGGAGTTTGGAAGTGGTTTTAACCCTTGGACACACAGAAAAAGGAGAAGTAGGACTTGTTCTCAGCAGTTTCATTTCCTCGGGACGGTGCCCCGGCCAGGGCTCCCCAAGCCCTTCGCCGAGGGGCGCGGGAGGGCGGATGAGGGTGTCCTCGCAGGGGGACAGTCGCGTGTGATTGTCATTCCTCCGCTGTCTGCGTCCCGCAGAAACGTTCTCCTGCTCTCCCCGCTGGCCCCAGTCCCGCCTCTCTCGCTGCTCCCGTAACTGGCTGCAGTAGGCACACGGAGAACTCCTTTAGTCGATCTGGAAAAACTTGACTGACTATAAACAAGCCTAAATTGAAAGAAGTCTATGGCATCGGGGGAGGAGGGGGGAGCGTGCAGAGTGGGCCCTGCAAGTTCCCTCACTGGGAACCGCACCCCACCTCCCCCCCCCCCCGGGGGGGGGGGTTGGACGGTCTCTTCCAGGGAATGAACCAGGACCGATTGGAAATAATCTTAAAGGGGCACCAGGTCCCCAGAGACAGGATCCATGGGGCCCCCCGAAACTCGCAGTGCCTTTCAGCCTAGGTTCAGTCACCAGACCTGTTGGGGTGACCAGGAACGCTCCCTGTAACACATAATTATTCGGCCAATTACTGGAGCGACTTTTGAATGAGCTGTCCTCTCTCTGTCGCCCTGTCGCCGTGGGAAGTTTGGGATCTTGCCTGAGCCCATCTGGGCCCAGGGAGAGGGCCTTGGGACCATCTCCAGACCTAGGAGTGTTTGGGGGCCCAGTGGACTTGGGGATCAAGGGACAAGTGTGGTGGAGTGGGGGATTTCCAGGAGACTATGGAGTGGGTGACCTGCGCCATGGGCCTTGGGTAGGTCCTGGAGCTGCTGGAGAGAGCTGGGAGGGCAGCGCCCCCTGCAGCCTGCAGGGAGGTTAGACAGGTGGTAGTGTCAAACTGCAGATGACTGTGCCTCTTTGGTGGAAGGAGAGGCTGCCTCTGAGAGTCCTCCCAGCTTGGATTTGGGATGGGTTGGACTCAGAGGGGGAAAGGCCCCCAGAGAGAAAGAAAGGAGGGAGAGCAGAGTCTGCAAACAGCCAGCAGGTCCAGGAAAAGCCTTTTTACTTTTGGGGGCGAGTGCCTATCCAGTTTCACACAATGACCTTGAGTCAAACAGGATTTGGCAATATTTGTGGACAGTAGTATGCCTTAGGTCGTCAGGGTGACCCAAATAAGGGCTTTTCTTAAAGGGACACAAAGGCTCCCGGAATTAGAAACGGCCCCACCATGTACAGAGGGTGCCACTGCGGTGCCAGGCAAGGTTAGGGTCTCTCAGGGCAAGGCTCTTCCCTTTTATTTTCCATGTCCTCCTGGGGTTCCTCCCATGAAAGCATTTGTAGAGCTTGGGCCCATCCCTCTTCCCCCCAAAGGCCCCTGGCCAGCTAGTCAGCTGGCCCAGCCTCCCAACGTCTTTGACCTTGACATGGTTTTTACAGGAGGAGGGGGAGGAAGAGGAGAAGTGGACTGTTTGTTTGGAAGGATTTGCAGTGGCTGTTCCAGCCTTGGGTCCGGTACAAGGAAGTGGCTGGATCGGAGGCCTGAGGCATGATGGCAGGCGCCACATTCCGGGGCCTGAGCGCCCCATGGAGGAGGGTAGAGCCGGGACTCGGGGACCCATTTCAGGGAGGTGGTGTGAGAACTGGCTTGCGGTTGCGTCTGCCTTGCTACTACTGAACTGACAGTGTGTGTGTCTCTAGCCCTGTTCCTAAAGCAGCTGGCCATGAACTAGCCTCTGATGTAGATTTGTGAATCCCGTTCTCCGTGGCAACCATCCAGCAAATCCTATGCTCTTCTCCTTCCTGACACGGTGGCAGGCCCAGCTCATGTGCCCCAGGATGGCAGTCTTGGGGAGACCTCAGCAAAGCCTGCTGAGTGTCTGCAGTGTTGGTGCAGTGCTGGGTCCAGGTTAGGGCAGTGGTCGGCAAACTCATTAGTCAACAGAGCCAAGTATCAACAGTACAACCATTGAAATTTCTTTTGAGGGCCAATTTTTTAAAAATTAAACTTCTTCTAATGCCACGTCAAAATAGACTCGCCCAGGCCGTGGTATTTTGTGGAAGAGCCACACTCAAGGGGCCAAAGAGCCATCTGTGGCTCTCGAGCCGCAGTTTGCCGACCACTGAGTTAGGAGGTGGGTACAATAGAGATGAATGAAGACAGAGAGACGTGGCCAGGTGCTTACAGTCAAGGCGCAGATCACAGCGTGCATTAGTTTCCCGTGGCCGCCGTAACAGAGTACCACAAACTCGGTGGCTTACAACAATAGCAACACGTTCTCCCACGGCTCTGGGGGCCACAAATCTGGAATCAAGGCGTTGGCAGAGCCCCACTCCCTCCAGGGACTCTAGGGGACAACCCTTTCTTGCCTCTTCCCGTCCCTGGTAACTCCTCGTGGCTCCTGGGTGGTGTCCTCGGCTTGTGGCAGTCTCTGCCTCTGTCTTCACGTGGCTGTCGGCTTTGTAGCTCTGTGTGTCTCTGTGTCCCCTCATCTTCTCAGAAGGACACACTCCTTGGATTTAGGGCACACGCTAAATTCAGCCTGACGTCACCTGGAGATCCTGAACCAATTACTTTTCCAAAGACTTTAGCGGATGAAAAAGGGGTCACCTACTAACCCCGACGAGCTCAGGGGAGGCCGGCATGGCAGGCCCTGCGAACTCAGCCGGCAAGTAACCACACGGGATGCCCAGAACACGAAAATTCTTCACGAAAAGTGAGTCATCGTGGTAGTCACATCCTGGGCCTGTGGCTTCCTTGACAAAGATCAGTCTTTACCTTAAGGGAGCCTGTCCGTTGTCTTCTGCATCTCAGATAACATTCCTTTGAACTGTCAGAGGAATCTCCTTTTTCAGACCCCTCAGGGCTCACGTAGGCACCAGAGCAGAGACCAGAGATGCTCTCCCCTGTCCCCTGAACACCACCTCCATGCGCTGTAAATAGGAACCGCTGACTATCCCGCACCCAGCAATGTCAAAGAAGTATGTGTTTCCCCGCTTTTCTGTAGACCCAATCCCAGGGAGTCCCTCTCCCCTTTGCTTCCTCCCGCCGCCTTCACCGACCAGCACTGGGTTCCATGTAACCCTCCTGTGTCTCCTCCTTTGATTCTAACGGGAACTGAGCTGCGAATCTGCCCTTCTCCCAGCATCTTCTCAATTCATGACAAATTTTGCTTTCTGCCCTTGTCCGTTTGGTTCAAATACACTCATTAAAAAATTCTCTGCAGGTTTGGACGTTTCCTACGTCCACACCCTATTTCCAAATTAAGGTCAAGCTCAGAGGTTCCAGGTAAACTTGAATTTTATTTTTGCATGTTTTATTGATTTTTTTACAGAGAGGAAGGGAGAGGGATAGAAAGTCAGAAACATCGATGAGAGAGAAACATCGATCAGCTGCCTCCTGCAAACCCCCTATTGGAGATGTGCCCGCAACCAAGGTACATGCCCTTGACCGGAATCGAACCCGGACACTCTATCCACTGAGCCAAACCGGTTTCGGCTAAACTTGAATTTTTGAGGGGACACAAAACAGTGGAGCAGTTAAACTGGCTCCGGGGAAGCTTCATGGAAGAAGTGACATTTGAGTGAGCCTCGAAGAATGTTAACCAGCCCAAGCCGGTGTGGCTCAGTGGTTGAGCATTGACCTATGACCCAGGAGGTCACAGTTCAGGTCCTGGTCAGGGCAGAAATGCTCGGGTTGTGGGCCCGATCCCAGTGTGGGGTGTGTAGGAGGCAGCCGATCAAACAACTTTCTCTCATCACTGATGTTTCAATCTTGTGCGCGCTCTCTCTCTCCCTCTCCCTTCCTTTCTGAAATCAATAAAAAAAAATACATATATATATATATTTTTTTTAAAAAGAGTCAACCAGAGGATGTGAGAAGGTGGATCCAGGTGCAAGAAACCACCTGGTCAAGGGCTGTGTTCGGGGCTGGAATTGAAGGAGGGAGGGAGAAGGCGAAGAAGGAAACTGTCGCAGAGCTTGAGAGGAAAGCAGGGACTTAGGACCCTACACTCCCCATTAGGCAGGTATTGATGGGAACAGGAAAAAGGAGAGAGAGGAAGGGGGTTCAGCAAGGTCATCTCATGGGACGACGCAGAGTCAGAGTCAGTCGTCGGGGCAAATTGCTGCACTGAACAACTGGCATGTGATGAAGGTCACAGGGCCATGGGTGGCTTGGGAGACATCAGTGCCATCTCCCCGATCCGCACCCCAAATGCAGCCTTTGGCGGGAATTTCTGGGGAAAGCAGCAGGCTTCCATCTGGCAGGAAGGTGGGCTGCTCCTCCTACCTGCAACATCTGGGGAAAGCCTGTCAGCGCTTGGCATCCGGTCCTGAGGTTTCAGACCATGGGCCGTACAACGCGGCCTGTCTCCTGAACAGACCAACACCTCCCTCTGTCTGCCCACCTCCTTCCCCCGGAACTAAAGCGCCACCTCCAGGGTCACGCCCCCTGCTGCCTGGCTCACCTGGGCTGGGAGGCCAGAAGGTTCTAGACTGGGCTCGGCTGAGACCCTACTCCCGGCTGCAGCTAAGAAACACACCTGTGAAGCGAGAGGGGCCACAAGGGCCACTAAGATCCCGTTCTGCTCTAAAGGCCTCCCATGTGGATCGGCCATCCCAGGAAAGAAGCCGATGGCCAAGCTCCCAGAGTTGCGAGGAGACGCCAGCAAAAGCCGTCTGTCCTCGGGGCTACGCATCTGAACCTTTCTTGCTGGCCATCAGATTCCAGTTAATGAAAAAGCAGCAACTCGGTTAGAAAATACACCTTTGGTGGGTAGGACACCCCCCTCCCCCACCCTCAACCAGCAGCTGCCAGGTAGCCATCTGCCATGGATATATTTCTTCTCCTGGCGGAGATGTTAATATTTTCAACCTGTACCTTTCCAGGTAATGGGCGGCCTGTTTTCCAACGAGCGTGCCAAGCATAACCTCCTGTTTATTACCCTAAAATCACCACATTGTCTATTCGGGCTTCAGAGGACGCTCCGTAGGCCCAGTGACACTGAACCTGAGTCTAGAGGTCCTATTTTGGTGTGGCTCAGTGGTTGAGGCCACGGTTCCTGCTTGGGTCTAGCTAGCCCACGCCAGACGCTTCTGAGCTTTCAGCTTTTCCTGCACAGACCCCCCCCGCACCCCGCACCCCGCAACCTCCTTACCACGCTGGTTACTTCTGGTTCATCTCCATCTCCTTCACTGTTTGAGGTATCACTGAAAACACCATCTCGACCTTATTCATGAGAAGTTAGCTCTTAGCTATCCTTTTAGTTTTTAAAATATATATATTTTTTATTTCAAAGAGGAAGGGAGAGGGAGGGAGAGAGAGAGAGAGAGAGAGAGAGAGAGAGAGAGAGAGAGAAACATCAAGGATGAGAGAGAGCCATTCATCGGCTGCCCTCTGCACGCCCACACTGGGGACTGAGCCCCGCACCGGGCATGTGCCCTGACCGGGAATCAAACCGTGAGCTCCGGATTCGATGCTCAGCCACTGAGCCATGCCGGCCGGGCGTAGCCCTTCTTTTCTATCCTGGAAAGAGACCTGGCAGGTGCCGTCCCTGCCACTTGTCCCCAAGCCCTGGTTCCAACCTGCTGCCACCCTAATCCAGCACCATCCTGGGCATCCGTGCAGGCAGGGCTCCAGGCCCAGCACCCTCTCCTTCGCCTTTGGGCAAAAGCAGGAGCACACTTAGGACAGGAGACGGCGTGCTCCCCGCTGGCTGCGGAAGACGCGATCCGGAGACCACCCCCCGCGGGCGGGACGCCCGAAAGGAGATGTTTGGGACATTGTTCAGGTGAAGCGCACAGGTCCGTCCGGAGGCAGTTGCAGCCAAACGAGCAGGAGGAACGCGAACCCCGAGTGTGCGCTGGTTGCGGGGACCAGGAGGGCCTTAGCATGCGGTGTGAAGAGGCGTGCGTGTCTGGAGTCGGAGGAGGAGAGCGGACGGACAGGCGAGGCCCCCGGTTGACGGACGGCGCTCATGCAGGCACTCGGCGGACCGTGCCTGGGCCCCTGCTCCCTCCGGCCCCGCGTGGCCTCCTCTGTGGGCCTTGCCTCCTTCCTTTTCTCCTTCCCACTTGCGATCCAGCCGGTTATTTTGTGTGTCTTGTTTATCACCTGTCTGCCCCGCTCTGAACTGGCCGCTCTGGGTGGGGATGTTTGTCGTCACTGCTCGCTGCTACATCCCCAGCGCCTGAGGAGGGAATGTGCCCTGTCCCCTCCCTTCACCCCCCCCCCAATCCCTTATCCTGCTCCTCCACCCCCACCCAGCTCCCTCACACCCCACACTCTCCCCCCCCCCCCTCGTTCTCCGTGCTCCTGCCTCACCGGCCTCCTCGCAGTTCCCCGCATATCCTCCAGCTCCTCTTACTATCGGTGACCCTAGTCCCACATGTGGCCACCATAGCGCATGTGACCGTGGACCCCACGGGGCTGTAGTATTGCATGTGACGATAGTACTGAGTGCGAGGGGTACCCCATGGGGCTGGAGCGCTGCAGTGCCTGCAGCAGTCACGTGACTGTGGTGCCATACGTGAGGGTGCCGTGCCGACTGGGGTGCGATGTGTGACTGTGCCCTGTATCCTACAGGACCGAACGGCGCTTTGGCAGGTTCGCCGTGTTGCCCACGCGCAGGGCGGGTACGATCAACAGCCCATTTCTAAGACGCAGGTGAAGTGAGCCGCCCAGGAGGCTTGGCCCGAGGTAGACTTTGAACCCCAGTTTCCCAGCTTCAAAACCAGGGCCCTTCCTGCCAGAAGAGATAACAGTCGGCCAGCCGCCTACCCCAGGCGGGGTCACGGAGAGGTCAGGAGGCAAGCTGTGGGGTACGTCCCCCCCCCCCCCCCCCCCCCCCCTTGCACAGAGGGTTCTGCAGTGTGGGCCGATAAGCAGGAGCGGAGTCAACAGGATGGCACAGGATGTAGTTAAAATTACTTTGAACAAAAACGACTTTTTAGCCACTGAGTAGCAGCATTTGCATACAATGCCTGGGATGCTTGCCAGGGCATTGAGGCAGTCCTTGGTTATCAGGCTGCCTCTGCTTCGAACAAGGAGCTGATAAGCACACCAGCAGCAGCCGGTTTCATTCACTTGACCACAGTGTAGCACCTCACACAGCACGGAGCCGGCTCTCAGGGGCCAGTGAGCGAGCAGGCGAGCACTGCTCCTTCCAGCCAGACCCGAGGTCACTAAGCTGGAGCCTCCGAAGTGATCCGAGAGCTGTGATAGGACAGAGTAGGGAGAGATCATTATACATTAAGGGAAACCTTAGAAGGCTTCCTGAAGGAGGTGGCCACTGACGGGGTTACAGCGAGTCTTTCTCTTTTGCTGGTTATAGAGCCCTTGGAGGATCTGAAGAAAGTATAAGTGCCCCAAGAAGAATGCACAAAGATTCACATTTTTACAATTTTCAGGGACCCCCGCGCCCCCCCAGCCCCAGCCCCGTGCCCATCTCAGACTCCAGGTTAAAAAGGCCAGGGCTAGATCTGACCAAAACCCGTCTAACTCCTTCCGGTTTGGATCCAGGTCCAGGACTGGCGCTCCACCAGAAGCCAGGACCAAGCCCGGGGCGGGCAGTGCAGATCCGTGGCCTGGTGGTGCTTCATGCCAGCAAAGGCCACCCAGCCCCAGCCTGTCTGACCTCAACTGCCACCCTGCCTTAGTGAAGGTGACCTTGAATTCCCTTTCAGTGGCCTTTCAGGGAAGGGGCTAGAAAGTGTTTGGATCAATGAACCATGTGGTCATGTCCACACTGAAAGGGACCCCTGGGGTATTCAAGGATAACTGTCTCCTGTCTAAAGACTCGGCCAACTGGACCCCAACAGCTCCCAAGGCAGACCCCAGCTCCAGCTGGTGTTTATTTGTTTTATTTACTTACTTATTTTAATTGATTTCAGAGAGGACAGGAGAAGGAGAGATAAGAAACATCATTGGCTCAGTGGATAGAGCATCGGCCTGCGGACTGAAAGTTGCCAGGTTCGATTCCGGTCAAGGGCACATTCCGGTAGGGGGTGTGCAGGAGGCAGCTGATTGACGTTTCTTTCTCATCGATGTTTTTAATTCTCTATCCCTCTTCCTTCCTCTCTGTAAAAAATCAATAAAAAATATTTTTTTTTTTTAAAAAAGAAAGAAACATCAATGAGGAGAGAGAGCCATTGATTGGCTGCCTCCTGCACGCCCCACACTGGGGATCAAGCCAAAAACCGGGGTGTGTGCCCTGCCTGGGAATGGAACCATGACCCTTTAGTTCATAGGTCAACGCTCAACCACTGAGCTATGCCAGCTGGGCACCAGTTGATGTTTTCAAACCACATTTCCAAACTGGGTTCCAGGGCACCCAAGGGGCTCCAGGAAGGTGGACCTTCTGGGAGGGGCAGCAGGTGGGGTTCTGAGGGGCCCCCACCTCCATGGAACTAGATTGGCTTCCATTCCATGTAATCTTATGTTCCATGTAAGAGCATGTGTGTGTGTGTGTGTGTGTGTGTTTCAAGAATGCCATGGATTTCAAGAGAGGAAAGAACAGGCTGGAAAATCACTGTGTTAGCAAATCACTGCCGACACCTCTCCCTTACTTGGATCTGCCGAGGCGTCTCACTAGGTCTCCCCAACCTTCGGCTCTTTGCTCCGTGTGAGGGAGCTGGTGGGTGGAAATGACGCCTCTTAGTTTGTGCCTTTGCCCCTCAGGAAAGGGGCCCTCACTCTCACCCCAAGTGTGGGGAAGCCCAGGCCCTGCTCATCCCTCAGCCAGGGCCCCTCTGCCAGCACTGCGGAGCCCTAATTATCAAGCAGGCCCGAGACAGCCTCCCCACGGGGGCCCAGCCCAAATGGGGCTGCCCAGCCCCAAAGCCAGGGGCTGCCTATACGTACAGCCGCCAAAGCTCTTTTGAATGGCAGAGCCCGGCCCGCCTGCCAGAGCACGCATGCCCTTGTGCAGGTCCGGGCTGCTGGGAACCAGTTCCTGAACCCACAAATCCTAGGCGGCCTCCCAGTGACCTGCTGTGTGACCTTGGACAAGTAACTTGATCTCTCTGGGCTTTATCTGCCCCATCTGATATTTGGAGTGAGATAACGTAAAACTCCCAGGGCAGCACGAGAACACGGGCCAGAAACGATGGCTCGGGGGTGACAGGGGGTCCCGCAGCCCTGGCCCTGCACCTTTTGCTTGTTGAACCAGGTGCTCTGCTGGGCACGAGGGGCAAAAGGCAAAAGACCCGCTGGCCGGACTCGCCCCGCCTCTGGGATTCCCCCGGGAGGAAGGGAGATCGCTGTCCGTGCCACAGAGGCCTCAGGAATGGCGGCTCCTGACCCCAGCAGTCAGTGGGAGGGAATCCGCCTCCCACGGGGAGGGCTCACAGCCTGTCGAGGTGACTGGTGACAGCAGCCTCTTTCTTCGTGGGCAGGGGCTGGCCCAGTGCAGGTCCTTCTGTGGCCGAGGCGTGGAGGCCGGTCCAGGGCTGGGCCTCTGCTCTGTCCCTGCTGCCCACTCCCCTGGCCGCCTCCCAACTTCCCCTGTGTGAGCGTTAGTCATTTTCATCGCTGCGTCCAAGTAGCTCAACTGGCCAGGGTTGGGCTGTGGTGAGGTCAAAGTCATGGGTTACCATGGCAGCTCCCCACGCTTTGTGGCTGCTTGTTGTCTTTTCCGAAAGACTGTAAGAGCCTCGGAGACAGGGGACATGTCCTCTGACCGAGTGTCCTGGGCACCTGGCACAGCATCTGGCACCCAGTAGGCTCTTGATAATTGTTTGCTGTCTGAGCAAGTGCATGACGGAACCATCATAGCTAAGTAGAGAGCTATGTTTAGGGAGCACCTACTATACATGCCAGGGCCATTCTGAGTACTTGACAGTCACTTACTTCCTCCCAGTGCTGTTATCATCTTCATTTCACCCTGAAGACGCTGAGAGTCACGAGCTTAAGAGCACACAGCTAGCAAGTGACCAAGTAGGGTTTGAACCCAGGACATCTGCTCTTGAACTGGTGGGTTTGTTGCTCCCCAGTCATCCTATGGAACAGACTAGATCGTGTTAACAGCCCCGAGCAGAGTCTGTGCGGCGCATGCCCTTAGCAGCCAGGCCGTCCCAGGGGATCAGACGCCATGAGCTGCAGACTGTCTGTGGGGGGAGCTGTACCTTAGCCTGGTGTATTGACTCATGTGGCTGGTCTCACTCTGGGCATGGTATCGTCAGGACTCGGTCTCTCTTTCGGCAGGCCCTCTCTGCCACGGGGTTGCTCCCCCCTGTCCCTGCTGCCTTAAATCCCCCAGCTCCGATTCAAGCGGGCAGAATGGCGTCTTCTGCCCTGCCATTCCAGAGGGTCCAGGGATTGCGTCTCCCTGGCGGGGACTGCGTCAGCCTGAAGAAGTCACTTGTCGTGGTTCCATGATTGGTTGGCCAGTTGTGAGTCAGGCCCGTCCCTGAGCTGGGGGTGTATCAGCCCCGGCCAAAGCACTGTGTTTGAGAGAGGGGAGGTAGGCTTTTTGTGGGTCAAATTGGGGTGCTGTTCCAGGAGCAAGAGGATTGGGAACAGATGTCCAGACCTCCCTTCTTGCGGGAGGACCAATCCAGTCCTTAAGAGGGAACTTCCAGGAGATTTCATGGCTGCCTGTGAACTAGTCCTCTGGGGTCTGGTCCTGCAGACCTTGTCAGGTCATTTACTGACGCTCACAGGTAAAAAGATGAGAGGAACTCTGCAGAGTTGAGCTGAAACATCCTTGCCCCCAGGAAATGTGTAGTTCAAAGAGGCAAAGTGGGCAGCCACTGAAACCCTAGTCTGTTGTCAACAGACCTTCTCTGTAGTTCTTTGTCTGGGTTTCAGGCCACTGTGACAGGAGAGGAAAAGGAAAGTCCTGTGTTCAGCCACCATCCATGGTGGTGTGCACTGGGTGTGAGAAGCCGGCTCTCCCTCCTTTCCTGCTTCAGGCAGATGAGCCAAGGTGGGAGGAAGCCTCTGGGTCCCTTAGGGCTCCTAGAACCCAGGGGGGACACGGTCAAGCCCAACCCACTAGCCCAGCCTGCCCTGACCTCTCACAGGCCCCGAAGCAGGTCGTGGGGGGCTGGGGCCAGCGTGACCAAGGGCAGCGTGACCTTTCTGCAGACAGGCAATCCTGCCAGGCACTCCCATGTGGGGTCAGGCCACCCTGGGCTCCCACATCCGATGTCCTCACATCTCACTTGGCACCGAGGGGGAGCCGCCCCTCACCTCTCCAGGCCACTTCCCTGCCAACATGCAGCAGAAGGGGGGGGGGGGGCCTCCAGGGCACAGGAGTGGCGTGAACTGGGCACTCCGTGTGCCCTCTGAGGACTCATGCCTCCTTGTATGGCAGATCCGTTGTCTTGATCTGGGTCTTGGTGTTGACAGATGTGTTTGTGTGTGTGCACGTTTTTTGTTTTTTGGTTTTTTCCTTCCTCATGGAGCCAGTATAGAATGATGATTTGTGTTTTGAGCTCAGGACTCAGCAAAGTTCACATGTCGGCTTTTCCATTCACTTGCTGAGTGGCCCAGGGCAAGTTACTAAACCTCTCTGAGCCTGTTTCTGCACCTGTAGTGAGGACTAATGAGATAATGTATGGAAGGTCCTGAGTACGTGTTGGCCTTGGTGGTGGGGCTGTGGCTCAGATCTGACTGTCCACGGCAGCCCCCGCGTGCACCTCTACGACAGCCTCAGAGGCATCTCTCAATGACAGAAGGGGCTCGTTTTAAATACCGAGGACGGCTGTGTCATTGAGGGCCCGGGCTTTGGAGCAGCTCGGGTCCCTTTTTCATTATATTATTTTTAATCCTCACTCGAGGATTTTTTTAAAATTGATTTTTAGAGAAAAGGGAAGGGGGGGCGGAGATCTCTGTGAGAGAGAAACACTCATCAGTTGCCTCAACCACAGATCGAACCCGAAACCTAGGTATGTGCCCTGAGCAGGAATCAAACCCACAACCTCTTGGTGTATGGGCCGATGCGCCACCCGGCTGAGCCACCAGGCCAGGGCCGTGCCTGGGTCTTCATCCCGCTGCTCTGGCTGGAAGCCTGGCCTCTCCTGTGAGCTTCCTGTGGCCGCTCTAGCACATGACTCAGTGGCTGACACAGCACACATTCATTCTCTCGCTGTTCTGGAGGTCAGAACCCGACACAGGTTTCCTGGGGCTACAACTACCGTGTCACAGGCGCTGGAGGCCCTTGGGGAGAATCTGTGTCCTCGCCTTGTCCACCTTCTCTCAGCCGCCCGCATTCCTTGGCTCATGGCCCCTTCCTTCCTCCCTTTCAAAGCCAGCAAGGCTGCATCACCCTGAGCCTTCTTGCGGGAGGACCACACCCCCGATCTGGGGTGTGGGGGGTTGGGAAGGGGCTGGTTGGTGGTGGAGCCAGCCGCCGGGGGGGAGGGTTGTGGGTGGTTGGCTTCCAGTCGCATCTCCCTCGAACCCCCTTCTTCTGTCTCCTTCCTCCATCGCTAAGGTCCCTGGTGGTTACACCGGCTCACCTGGGGAACCCAGGTACTTTTCTGTGAAAGCCAACTGATCAGCAAATGCAATCCCACCTGCCACCCTCACCCCCCTCTCCCATGTCGGGTGACATGTCCCCAGGTTCTGGGGATCAGGATGTGGGCATCCCTGGGGGAGGCCATTATTCTGCCGGCCACGCTCTCTGAGCCGGATCCGAAGTGACAGGGCTAGTCCCGCCTCCCAGGGCCCGGGAGGATTCCCCGAGACTGCCGACCGCGCAGGCCAGCCGCGCAGAAAACGCTGCGTGGACCCGCCCCGAGCACCAGCTGGACACTAAGCTCTGTGCCAGGTGCCACCGAGTCCCCGGGGATGGGAAATGCCCCATCCCCGCTGCAGAGCAGCTGGCAATGTGACTGGGCAGTAGGATGTCATCGGGAGGGTTTGCCCTTGGAGAGCAAAACAGCAACGGGGAACTTTCATTGACCCCGAGCTGGGTGGGCAGCTGCTCACAGGAGGGAAACTCTGGGTCAGCGGGCAGGCGTCCTATGGGGGGGGGGAGGGGAGGCGGGAAGGGCGTGAGGGCCTTTCCTGGGCACAGGGACCAGGTGGGCAGGGAAGAGTAGATGGACCAGTGGCATCAGTGACACTACGGTGTGGTGGGTGCTTTGACAGCAAACCAGGCAAAGTATGGGCACAGGCGTGGCTTCCAACCTGTCTTTGTTTTTTTTGTTTGTTTGTTTCTTTTATCTTTTATTATTAGACTAGTGGCCCAGTGCATGAAATTCGTGCACGGAGGGGGGGGGGTTCCCTCAGCCCAGCCTGCACTCTCTCCAATCAGGGATCCCTTCGGGGATGTCTGACTGTTGGCAGTCGGACATCCCTCTTGCAATCTAGGAACACTGGCTCCTAACTGCTCACTGGCTTGCCTGACTGATCGCCCCTAACCCCTCTGTCTGCCTGATCACCCTAACCACCTCTGTCTGCCTGATCACCCCTAAGTGCTCCCCTACTGGCCTGATTGCTCCTAACTGCCTCCGCCTTGCCCCATACCTGGGACCCAGCTATAGGCACCCAGGACCACAGGGCATGTGGCCTAACCCCAGGGCTAGAAAGGACCTCCGCCCCTCGAGCTGCCGCCCCGCCCCTTGCACCTCTGCCATTTGTGCTGCCACCCCGTTCCTTGTGCCGCCCGTTCTATTGCAGAGCGGCCTGGGGAGCGGATGCCACGCACCAGCGGTCCCGGCCGCTCCGCTCAGTGCTCACTCCGTTCCCTCTTGGGGCCCCGCGGAGTGGCCTGGGGAGCGGACACTGCACACCAGCAGTCCTAGCTGGCCTGCAGTGCCCCACGGAGCGGCGGCAGAGGCATGAGGGGCAGGGCCACATGGCATGTGGCCCTAGCCCCCGCTCCTGATTGGCTGGTAGCGTAGCGAAGGTACGGTCACATTACCATATTACTCTTTTATTATATAGGATTATATAGGACTAGAGGCCCAGGGCACAAATTCGTGCACGGGTGGGGTCCAGCTGCTCTGCCTCAATTGTGGTCATCAGGCCAAGTGGTGGGAGGGGCTGCAGGCGGTTGGTAGGCTGGCCCCACCCCTGATCTGGGGTGTGGGGGGTTGGGAAGGGGCTGGTTGGTGGTGGAGCCAGCTGCCGGGGGGGAGGGTTGTGGGTGGTTGGCAGGCAGGCCTCACCCCCTGGTCAAACTCCCAGTCAAGGGAACAATTTGCATATTAGTCTTTTATTATATAGGATCTTCATTGTTGAAAGTATTACATACCTCCCCTGTTATCCCCACTGACCCCCTCCTTCCCCCACCCCCATCTTTGAATCATGATTAAAATTCTTCCTGCACACTGAGTGACTTACAGGGATAATCTGATTGGGTCCTCAGAGCAACCCAATGAGGCAGGCACTATTACTGACCCCATTTTAAAAGTGAGGAGACTGAGGCTCAGAGAGGTTAAATACGTGCCCAGCGTCACACAGCACACACGCAGTCATGGGATTTGAGTCCAGGCGGTCTAGCTCCTGGGGAAGAAAGGCTGGCGACGGCTAGGACCAGGGTCTCAGGAGAGGCTTCGGGGATGCGGCGGATGCAGGACCTGGCAGAGCGTGGTGGCCGTGACATTGGACTCGATTTGGGAACACTCGGGAGCCAAAGCAGGGTTTGCACAGGATGCATGGCCAGGCCGGCTGAAAGGAAGGGGAGGGAAGCCTGGTTCTCCAATGGGCAGGGTGGGGTCTCTGGACCCCTAAGAGCCACTCTCTGTTGGGCTGCTGCTAAAGGGAAACCCGCCCCACCCGACTTCCTGGGCCGAGGCCCATTCAGGTTTTTTACCAGCATCCGGCCCCTGTAGGATGTGCTGACCAGGCCACTTCCCTTCGCGATGCTGGGGCGCTTTCCCTGAATCCCCCCCCCTCCCCAGATCCCCAGGCTGACAGTGGATGCCAGCCACCAGCCAGAGAGAAGGGGCAGCTCTGTGGCATTTGACCTTCATCAGCAGAGAATGCAATGGCTCCGAATGAAGAGCTGTAGGAGAGAGAGGTCCCCTGGCACAGCTTGGCAGTCATCTGAAGCTTGTCCTCGGGAGGCCAGGGCATAATTAGTGGGGGGGGTCTCCCTGGGACACACTAGCCCGGGGACCCCCGAACTTCAGGTGGGGTAGGATGGGGATGCTGAAAGAGATACCCTGATTTAAAAAAAAAAAAATGTCTGCCTTTCCTCTCCCAAAACAACAGCTGAATTCTCACCTCCACCCGCAGCTCCCAGAGGTGTTGCCAGGATTGTGGTCCTGGCTCAGCCGATTGCTGTGCCCTTGACATTTCCAGCACCTCAGCGCCTGTCTCTAAAATGGACCCGTAGCTCCGGTCCACAGCCCCGTGAGGACTCGCCTAAATGCCTGGGTCAAATGAAGGGGAAAAAGGACTTTGGAGTTTGGGGGATGGCGGCACCGAGGTGTAGGCGCTGTGGGTCCACGTAGCGCTCGAGAGGCTCCGGAGCCAGTGCCCCCGATGGCGACCAGGGCTCTGTGGTTGCTCGCCCCCCCCCCCCCTTGCAATGTGCCTCCTTGTTGGCTGCGTTCACCTTTTGCGGGGGTCATGGGGTGTGTGCGGGCACCCCTTGCTTAGCCAGCTGCAGTCAGCCCTCCCTTTGGGGGTGGGGCACATGCTGCCTCACACGGGGGTCCTGCTGCCCAGGGAAGGGGGGAGCCTCACCCGAGCTCTCGCTCTCTGGCTGCGTATTGCTACGGAGCCCCTGTGTCATGGCCCGGCCCCTGGCTTCGCCCCCCTGTGCAGGCACACGGGGCGCCGGCTCAGAGGCGCCCTGCTGCTGCCGCCTTGGAAAGTCCTCAGTGAGGTTGGAAGCAGGGTGGGCCTTGCACGTGACGACCCATCATGTCACAGCCATGACCCAGGGGTGGTCGACTTTTTCCCTCCCAAGGTCCCCCACCCGTCCCACAGGGGGCGCAAAATGATGTCATTCATTCATTCCCAAACTCACAGAAACCTGGTTACCAAGCCAGGTGCTGGGTGAGAGCCTCCTAGAGGTGTGAGTGTGTGTGTGTGTGTGTGTGTGTGAGTGTGTGTGCATGTGTGTGTGTGAGTTGTGTGTGTGTGTGTGTGTGAGAGTTGTGTGTGTGAGTGTGTGTGAGTGTGTGTGTGTGTGTGTGTGTGTGTGTGTGTGAGTGTGTGTGTCTGTGTCTGTGTGAGTGAATGTGAGTGTGTGTGTGAGAGTGTGTGTGTGTGTGTGAGTGTGTGAGTGTGTGTGTGTGTGTGAGAGAGTTGTGTGTGTGTGACAGTGTGTGTGTGAGAGTGTGTGTGTGTGTGGTGAGTGTCGGGGAGAGAGGATAGACAAGAAACCAGCAAGCAAATGACTAAAAATTTCAGACAGTGGCAGCATGCTCCAAAGACAGTAACACAGGTGACGAGAGAGATTTAAATATTAACCTCAGTGAAAGGGAAGCCTATTGGCTCTGGTGTTAATCTGTGCCTGCTGCATTCCCGGGTTGCTTTTTATTTCTTTAAATATATTTTATTGATTTTCTACAGAGAGGAAGGGAGAGGGATAGGAAGCTAGAAACATCGATCAGCTGCCTCCTGCACACCCCCTACTGGGGATGTGCCCGAAACCAAGGTACATGCCCTTGACCGGAATCGAACCCGGGACCTTTCAGTCCACAGGCCGACGCTCTATCCACTGAGCCAAACCGGTTTTGGCATCCTAGAGTGCTTTTTAAAGACTTGGGGTCATTTCTAGGTTCCCCCAACCCCCACAAGGACCTGAGTTGGTGGGTTCCAGGTAGAGCAGCCAGTGTGTGGGGTTCGAGGTTCCGGGGCACTGTTTACCTCTATGTCTCCAGGGCCCCAGGCTTTCCTTCCCCAGTGAACCCGGAGGCCGGTGTGGGAGGCGGGTAGGGGAGTGAGAGCCTGCCTTCGCCTCTCCCAGCATCTCCGTGTGCTCCCTGCCCACCCGGGGTTCACCCTCGCAGCCCGGGGAGGGCTTCGTGCACTTGTGACCTTCCGCACACCAGCCTCCGGGGGCCGCTTTCGATTCTCCCCGCTCCCCAGGAGGAGCCGAGGAAGCCCAGAGATGCCAAGTGACTCATCCGAAAGTCACACAGCAAATCAGCTCCAGAGCAGAGCGCTGGCCGCCGGCTCCAGCCCGGCTGCTCTCCGTCCCCGGGGGCGGCTCGGATGCCGCTGGGGCTGCCAAGGGCTTGCGGTCCAGGACCCGCTCAGGGAGATCCCTGGGCACAGGGCGACCCCCTGCTTGGTGGGCGGGGAAGTGGCTGGCGGAGCACGTTGGCATCACCGGGAGGCAGTGCCTCCAGGCTAACTTCCGAGGAGGGGGGAGAGAAGGGGGGGGAGACCTCCCCAGGGTGGTGGGCAGAGAGCCCACAGCTGCCCCGGAAGCCCGGCGGGTTTGCAGGCCTCCAGGGGAGGCCCAGCCCCGGTCCCTCTCGGAGAGGCTGCCCCAGATGCGGGGAGGCTGCCAGCCCCGGGAGGGGACGCTCCGGAGGAGGGCGGCCGCTCCAGCTGGGCCGGTGCCGCGGGCGGGCGGGGGGCGGGGCGGCGCCGGGCCGGTTCACGCCGCGGCCAGCAGACGGGCTGCGTGTTGCAATGTCTGGTGGCGTTTGCAGCATCCTGTCCGCGTGTGCAGCTGGGGTAACCTCAGGCCGGCCGGGGAGCGTGTGTGGCTCGCGGGCGGCGGGGCCGTGGGCCGCTGGCACCTCGCATCTCATTGGCAGCTCCGGGTTCAGCCGCGGGTCAGCGGCGCCGTGACATCACCGCGTTTGTTTACCGCGGCGCCCGGGGGAAGCGGGGCGGCCCGGGGGCGGGAGGGGACCGCTCCCGCCCCGCCCCGCCCGCCGTCCACGCCCCGCCCAACCCCACCCCGACACCCTCCCTGTCTCATCCCCACCCCAACCTGTCCCCCTCCTGGATTCTCGGCCCTCCCATCGCGCCCCCACCCCAGCCCTAAACCAGCGCCCTTTACTCCCCCGTCCCCGCCCCCGTTCCACCCCATCTGCGTCCAGATCCCGACCTGGCCTCCTCCCCACACCTAATCCCTCCCCACCCCCATCCCTGTCCCCCAGCACCCTAACCAGACGCCCCGCCCTCCTCTTCCCAGCTCCCTACCCTTTCTTTCCGTCCCTTCCCCATCCGCCAAACGGGGTTCCAGCCCAACCCCCACCCAGGGTTCCAGCCCAGCCCCGCCCCAGCCCCTCTGGGGACCCCCGCGGTCCCGCCCGGGGACCTCTTTCCCAAAGAGTTCCCGGAGCTCCCGCCAGCCCCGCTGAGGTTTCCCGAGGCTCCTCCTGCCACCCTCTCACCCCGTCCTGTGAGCGCAGGCTCGCCTCCCCAGGGTGCGGGGCTGAGCAGGCGCCGGCTCTTTGCCGTCGGGGGGCAGGGCCGGGATGGCCGCACATTGTCATCCGGGGAGGATGGGGGTCAGGGCTGGCTGGGATGGCCGCTCATTGCTGGGGTGGGGTGGGGGGTGGGGAGCAGGGCCAGGATGACCGGCCACTTTGTTATTGGAAACCGGTGTGTTTACCAGCGGCACTAGGTGGGTAGCTGGCCTGCTTGGCGGGCCTCCAGACACCTCGGCCGGGGAGGCCGCCCTGGCACCTGGAGCTGCTTCCTCTGGTTAAGGCCGGTGTTCTGGAAGCTGGAGGGACCTGGGATGCCGCTCTTTCTCCCACCTGGGGCTTCCCAGAGTCCTTCCCTGGAGAGCCGGCTCAGCGGCCCAACGCCTGTTCCCTCTGCTGTTCTCAGGCCACGCCCTGGCCCCCCTCTCAGGCAGCCCCACCCTGCAGCCTGAGGCTCCTTTTCCATCACCTCCACCGCAGTCCCTCCTCCTCCCAATCCGCACATCTGTCACCTGCCACAGCTCCTAACTGGCCCCTCCACCACCCTGGTTTCCACCCCCTGGCACCCCTCACTTCCGCAGACAGGACTGGTCCCCAAATGCCGGTCAGAGGCTGCTGTCTCTCCGCTCGCAGCCCTCAGGAGGGCTTCCCATCACAGGGAGTAGCATCCAAAGCCCCCACCCCTGGTGACAGCCTCCCACCTCCTGCCTCCCATCTGGCTCAGCCACTTGGCTCCTTGCTGTCCCCCAACACCCCAAACTCAGTCCCACCCCAGGGCCTTTGCACTGGCCGGCCCCTCGGTCTGGAATGTCTGCATCGCTGCCTCCTTCACGTCCTTCAAGTCTCTGCCCAGATGTCCCCCCCCCCCCCCGCCCCCCGTCAGAGGCTCTCCCGGGGTCCCCGCCTCCATCTGACACACTCCCAGCCCCACGAAGCTCCCTGTTTCTTCCAGGCGTGTTCGGCCACCTTTCCATACTGTGTAGTCAACTGTCCCTACGTTTGTTGTCACACATCTCCCACGTGTGCACAGGAAAGCAAACTCCAGGAGGGCGGGGTGCATTTATTTCCTGGTGAGTGAGTGCGTGGGCCCGTGATTCGGGGGAGGGAGCTTGCCTTTGGAGTCCAGGTTCAAGTGTCGCCTTGAAACGTGCCTGCCTCAGCCTCGCCCATGGGCTGAGTTCTGGTCCCATTTCTCAGGATGGTAATTCTGAAGATGTGCCCCCTGCTGGAAAGCAATCTAAACGCTGGCTCTCCTCTCCCTGTGGGGGCACCCCTACCTCCCTCCGACACCCCCTCCCCCAGCGACCCCCCCATGGCTCAGAAGGAGGAACTGGGACAGAGGTCCTGGGGATCAGCCAGGAACTCCCACCTGAGCTGCTCCACCCCCGTATTTTGCCAAGCCCAGTGTGAAGGAGGCACAGCCCTCGGGCCGGTCTCGTGGGCAGTTCGTGTTTGTGGAAAGAGACACTGGCCCCCTGGGTCTCTGGCTGGATGTGAGACGCTGGCTCTGCTCCCCCCCCCCCCTTTGAGACAGCCCCCCCTGGAGGCCGGTCCAGCTGCCCCAGAACCAAGCCGAGCCCCAGGGTTTGCGCCGCCCGGGATGGAGGGGCCGACAGCCCGGTTGTCACACTTGCTCTCTGAGCACCTGCGCTTGGCGGGGGATGACGGTGTGAGGTTTTGAGGGGGGGTGTCCTCTGTCTGCGGGGACACAAGATGTGCCTCGGCCCCGGGAAGAGCCTCAAAGGGCAGGGACATGCCCGCGGATGTTCCCAGCCGCTCTCTGCCCGACTGCCCAGACTTGCCAACGAACGGCCCTTCAGTGGGCGAGCGGCTGGATAAGCGGCAGCTCCAGACAGTGGGGTGTTATTTCCTCCGTGCTCCCAAGAAATGAGCCGTCGGGCCGCGGAGAGACCCGGAGAGAGCCCTAGCCCATGCCGGTGACCGGGGAAAGAGGCCGGCCTGAGAAGGCTACATACTGTGTGATTCCGACTCCCCGGCATTCCGGAAAAGCTCAGTGGCTGCAGGGGCTGTGGGGAGAAGGGGTGAGTGGGCAGAACACAGGGTTTAGGGGGGTGAAACGGCTCTGTAGGAGCCTGCAAGGTGTGTGCGCGTCATTACGCATCTGTCCAAACGCACAGGAAGCGCGACACCCAGAGCGGCCGTGTGAGGTCTGGGCTCGGGCGATAATGACATGTGGGGGGAGCTCCTGGGTGGTAACAAGTGTACCATCCGGTGCTCGGGTTGATGGCGGGGGCCTGCAGCTACCCCAAGGGCAGAGGCAGGCAGAGGCAGGCGGAGTTTGGAAATGGCTCCCAGGAGGAAGGGGGGGAAGGTTACGAAGTCCGGAAAGGTTTCAGGACGGTCCCCGGCCACTGTCATCGGTTCTGAAGGGCTGCCTTTGCACACAGGGCTGGTGGCCTTGTTGTGCCCCCACCCCCACTCCCCAGGGAGAGCTGGAGGCACTGAGAAACAAACAGCTTCAGGGGAAACAAAACAAAACAAGCAGGCAAACCTCAGTCTTTTTTTTTTTTTTTAATGCAGTTTTTATTGATTTTTTTACAGAGAGGAAGGGAGAGGGATAGAGAGAAACATCGATGAGAGAGACACTTCAATCAGCCGCCTCCTGCACACCCCCTACTGGGGATGTGCCCGCAACCAAGGTACATGCCCTTGACCGGAATCGAACCTGGGCCCTTCAGTCTGCAGGCCGACGTTCTATCCACTGAGCCAAACCAGTTAGGGCAAACATGAATCTTTAACAAAATAAAGAAAGAATACAGTTTTAATGACTTCAGAGAAGAAAGGAGAGGGCAGGAGGGAGAGACAGAAACATCCATGATGACAGAGACATTGGTCAGCTGCCTCCTGCACACCCCACCCTGGGGACGAGCCCACAGCCCGAGCCCGCGCCCTGACCGGGAATCGAACCGTGACCCCCTGGTTCCCGCAGCCACGGAGCCCCGCTGTTGGGCCGAAGCGCAGTGTGTTTTAGCCGCAGAGCCTCTGTGGAAATAACTGGTCCAGAAGCCTGATGAAGAGAGCACGGCTCTCTGGGTGACCGGGTCCCTGTCTCCCCGGCCCCAGCTCTCAGCAGCCCCAGGGAGTCCTCAACGGACCCCCCCCACCCCCCCCCAGTTCAGCACGAAAACCTCTCCTACAGAGAAATCCCCTCGATGGGGGATCGGCAGCGCGCGCCGCCCTGCAGGGAGGCGGCTGTCCCTGGCCTCCCCCTTCCGGGCCGGGAGCGGGTGGAAGAGGCCGGCTCAGTCGGGGAGGACAGGAGGGGTGGGTCTTCTAAGAGTCTGAGATTCGGCCCAGTCAAGGCCTCTGTCACCCCGATGACTCCCCTTCTGTGAGGGACAGCGGGAACTTCTGTGAGTGTGCGTGTGGGGGGGTCTGTCTCTGTTCCTGAGTTAATCACAATAATAATAATAATAGCTGACACTTTTCCTGTCCTTTTGTCTCCCAGTCGGCCACCCTTTGGATGCCCCAATAACCACAATTTACAGCGCAGCCAAGTGGGTTTCCACGCTCGTGTGAGTCCTCAGTGGCGGGTCAGAGAACCGAGTCCAGGCAGCGGCTCCCGGGTTCTGGGCCCCGCTACGCACACGGGGATCTTTTTCTGGAAATGGACGGGGATGGGGACGAGGGGAAGCTCCATGTTTAACTCACACACGCGGCACCTCGAAGGGTGTGCGTGTCCACGTTTCAGACGCCACCTGCCCACCCACGGGCACCCCCCCCCCCCCCGTGCCGGGCTAGCCCCCAATGTTTGCACTCACGCTGTTGCTTTTTAAAAAAATCTATTTTTTTACAGAGAGGAAAGGAGAGGGATAGACAGTTAGAAACGTCAATCAGCTGCCCCCTGCACACTCCATACTGGGGATGTGCCCACAGCCAAGGTACATGCCCTTGACTGGAATCGAACCTGGGACCTTTCAGTCCACAGGCCGATGCTCTATCCACTGAGCCAAACCGGTCTCGGCTCACGCTGTTGCTTGCTTGTTCTCAGGTGGCCACGGGAGAGATTTGTATGAGCATCTTTCCCGCTGGGGTGCTGGGCGGCCGAAACTGTGCACCCCCCGGCACTGTGGCCTCCCGCCCTGCCCGCCCTGCCTGGTTTGGGGTCTCTGGTGGGTATTTTCTTTGCTTCTGAGAAGCCAACTCAGCGGCGCTCCAGTCCAAACCACGGTGCCCGTGGGACACGAGCGGGCCTGCCCAGGACCTGCCCAGGGACCTGATCGCCCCAGAGCTGCCAATCATAAACAGGTGCTCCCGGGACCCGCCGAGACCACCCTGCTCACGCCTCTGGTGGAGCTGTGATCTGCAGCTGAGCGCTAGCCCTGAATGTCAAGTCCAGGCCCTCTGGGTGAGGAAGGCTAGGCTGGGTGGAGAAAGGCTTGCTCTCTGGCCAGCAGAGCTTTCTGGAGTCCCCCTGGGCCAGGGCCATGTGGCAGTGTTGGCTGCGCCTGGCCCGTGCTGGGTGCTGAGGTTCCCAGCTGAGGAGGACAACCCAGAGACCTTGTGACCTCGGGGGGACAGGGATGCTCCCACAGACAGGCCCAGCCCCCTGGCAGCTGTGCCCAGCGGAGGTCCGAACCAGGGTCAGGGCTGCCGGGAGGGAGCGTGAATTCTGAGTCACACTGCTCTGCTCATTCTGGGCGCTGTGCACTTGGGCGAGTCATTTTATCTGTCTGCACCTCGCCCATAAGATGGAGGGAGGGACCATCCTCACGCGGGACTGTGAGGATGAGAGAAGAAAGCACGTGGATGTCCTCGGCACGGCACCTGGCCCACGGCGAGCACTCCCTAGAGCAGTGGTTGGCAAACTCATTCGTCAGCAGAGCCGAAGATCAACAATGCAATGATTGTCATTTCTTTTGAGAGCCAAATTTTTAGTCTTCAACTTCTTCTAACGCCACTTCTTCAACGTAGACTGGCCCAGGCCGTGGTATTTTTGTGGAAGAGCCACACTCCAGGGGCCAAAGAGCCGCATGTGGTTCTCGAGCCGTGGTTTGCCAACCACGGCCCTAGAGGTTAGCCATGGGGTAGTGTTGTAGGGAGGATGGAAGGAGCAGCCAGAGAGGCTTCAGAACTGAAGGGGCATTCTAGCAGGGTTCTGCAGGATGAGTAGGAGTCTGCAAGTATACTTGGCATTTAAAACAAAGGCACACAGCCTGTGCTGGGCATGAGGTAGGGCTACAGGGAACCCACAATGGGTGAGATTTAGTCCCTGCCTTCCAGGAGACAGGATGTAGACTCAAAACAGCGATGACAGCACCCGGGGCCAAGCGCACCGTGTGAGGAGCCGGTGCCGACCGGAACTCTGGAGCCCAGCACTCCCCTCACCCAGGCACTCAGCAGCCGGAGAGAGGTGCGCACGATGGGAGGGAGCCCCAAACGGGCACTGCCGGGGATGGGAGCAGCAGGGGTTGGACCTGTGCTTCTGAGTCACCCGTGTGCTAAACATCTACCCTGTTTTCCCGAAAGTAAGACATCCCCCGAAAATAAGACCTACTCGCTGTAATATAAGGCAGCCCCTCCCCCCCGAAAATAAGATCTAGTGCATCTTTGGGAGCAAAAATTAATATAAGACACTGTCTTATTTTTGGGGAAACAGGGTAGTTGGGGTCTGATTTGCAGGGGAAGCTTAGTTCTGCCTTCCGTTCTGAAGATCATACATAAGGGTACCTGCCCTTTAGACGCTTCAGGTACCACACACCACCATCCCACCCGAGACAACCCTGATCCCAGGCGGCCTGGTGACTTCCGTTCACCCCTGATCCCAGGCGGCCTGGTGACTTCCGTTCACCCCTGATCCCAGGCGGCCTGGTGACTTCCGCTCACCCCTGATCCCAGGCGGCCTGGTGACTTCCGTTCACCCCTGATCCCAGGCGGCCTGGTGACTTCCGTTCACCCCTGATCCCAGGTGGCCTGGTGACTTCCGTTCACCTGCTGAGCTGTTGGGGCCGAGCTGACCCTATTGGGTAACGCCGCATCTTCTCCGGACCCTTAACTCTCTGAGAGTTTCTCCAAGTCGTGAGCACTCATGGTTCTAATGGCTGCAGAGCAGGGCACATGGAGAGGCTGTGCTGTGCGTGTGTGCACTAGTATGTGTGGGTTCTGTGATTTTCTCAGCTCCCCCCAACCCCCATCCCGGGGAAACAGTAATGAGAGCGCTCACTGAGCTCTTAGCTTCTGCGCACTCATTCCCAGGAGACCGCCTGAAGAGAGGAAATGGCTCTTCTCCCACGGGGGGAGGGGGAGGAGGTGATGGTGAAAAATCTCCCTTCCAACCTCAGTTCTGTCAGTTGCTGTGTGACTTCAGACAAGTTGCTCAGCCTCTCTGAGCTGCAGTTTCCTCATTATACAAGGATGTAATATGGCAACCCCACACCTCCTCCCCCGCCCTTTGCCCCCATTTAATACAAGTTCCCGTTTATTCTTTATCCTGCTCATGGTAATTTGTGTTCAGTGCTTTTCTCCTTCCTCTGGGTCTGCCTCCTCGGGCACGTGGGCTCCGGGGACAGGGGCCACGTCGGTTCTCTGCCAGCTGCCAGGCCAGGCACAGCGTCCGGCCCACGGGGGCGCTCGGCGGGGTCCTGGCGCGCAGGTGGACACGTGGCTGTGGACAGGGGGCGAGACAGAGCTCAGGAAGCACTGGGTGGAAGTGACTGCTGAAGTGAGGACACCTGGCACTTGGGAGCAGAACTCTCAAACTCACAGTATCCCAGGGTTGTGTGTCTTGGGGTTCAGGGGTGCCTTTGTGCAAGACGGGCTCTGGGTTGGAATCCTGCCTCCACCACCGTCCGAGTGTGCCTTTGGGCCTTTATTTCGTATAAAAAGTGAACAATTACAGCCTTCAACTCAGTGAGGACAGCTCTGGCCGGGGTGGGGGTGGGGGGAGAGGATGGGAGGGATGAGGGGGCCAGAGGCCCTGGCCAGGCAGGGCAGCTGTGGCCAGTGTGGGCCCACCGACCCCAGGAAGCCACAGGTCTTTGTCCTCTTACCCTCTCGCCAGTCACAGGCGCAGGAGGACAGAAACTGTCTGTCTGTCCCAGGGGAAGGGAGGCCGGGGGGTGTAGAGCTAGCTGCCCTGAGCCCTTATTTGTAAACCCAGCTTAGGCATAAATTCTGGGCCCTGACTCTCCCCAGCTGCTCCCCATCGGGGTAGTCAGTCAGGAGGAGGCTGCACTGGGTCCCATGGACTCATAAATCTGTCCCCTCCCCAGCCTGCCTCCCCCCCCCCCCTCAGACCTGCCTCCTGCCCGCCGGGTCCTCGCCCGCGTGGGGTGCTGGGTGGGCCTCTTCTGCCAGCTATCGGGGCAGGCGACAGGGGGTTCTGGGCAGGGCCACCAGGTGGGCCAGTTTCCTGGACCGTGCCTCGGGTCCCCGCAGGGGCCGGGGCAGCGGACTGGGGGAGGAAAACCCCAGGGCTTGCTGGCTCTTGGTCTGAGTCAGTGGTTCTGAACCTTTCTATTGCCGAGACCCTTTAATACAGCTCCTTGTGTTGTGGTGACCCGCCATAACGTTATTTTTGTTGCTACTTCCTAACTGTCATTTTGCGACTGTTGTGAATCTTCATGTAAACGTCTGTGTTTTCTCAGGCTCCACAGCCGTGGCTCTCGACCTGCAGGCCGAGACCCACGGGTTGGGAACCGCCCGCAGGGTCACTTAAGATCATTGGAAGACACAGAGGTTTACATCACAATTCATAACGGTAGCAAGACCAGTCAGGGCAAAAAATATATATATATATGTCTTAAAAAGAAACCATTAGACTAACCCCCAGAAGACTTCGTCTCTTCCTCTCGCCAGTGGTCTCCAGCCCCGCCTGCTCTCCCTCTGCGCTGAATACTGAGTCTTCTTTGGGGTCCAGTCTCCCCCCCCCTCCGCCTCGGACTCCCCCCTCTCCTGCAACCCTTTTGCCAACAGGGGCCTGCCTCTCTGGGCCCAAGGGCAGGTCATGAGGTGTGTCCTCGCTAACTTCCAAGGGGGACAAGGGCATGGACCTGGGCTGCGGGCACATCCCCAGGGTGTGTGTGCAAGAGGCAGCTGATGGATGTTTCTCTCTCATCGATGTTTCTGACGTTCTATCCCTCACCCTTCCTCTCTGTAAAAAATCAATAAAATGTATTTTTTGGTCAAGATTGAGAGACAGCCCGGCTTCTTCTCTGCTGAGCCTTTATGGCCGGCCATTCCTCAGTTTGTCCAACCCCTTTAAGAATCCATCTTCCGGGCCTGCCCGGGTCCCCTCCTGGCGTGATGAGCCCCGAGTTCATTAACTGGGTCGGGGATGGGGGGTGGGAGGAGGAGGCCGTTTCCTTCTCAGCGGGAGCCTGGCTGCCGCAGAGCCTGGCCCTCCTTCCGAGTGTGACCAAGTGTGACGGCGGCCAGGTGGCGGCTCGGCTCAGCACCGGCGCCGGGCGGCCGGAACCTCCCGGTGCGATCTAACCGCCGTGTCCATAAACCTGGCTCCAGCCCTCGCTGGTGAGAAGGCCAGCTTGTTCCCCGCTGAGAACGTTCTGGAACATTCTGCAGAAAGAGCTCAGTGATTGCTTGGTTGTAGCTGTGCGGGATGCCTGGAGTGGGGCTGGCAGGAGGGGACCTGCTGGAAGGAATGGCTCGGGCTTGTAAATATCACGTCAACGACTGAGGTCAGAAATGGCTCAGAACCGCCTGGCTCACTGCAGCTTAGGCTGAGTCCTTTATTTTATTTTATTTTATTTTTCTTTTAAGAAGGTGGTTGTTTCTAAAAACATATATTTTTATTGATTTCAGAGAGGAGAGAGAGAGATACATACCAATGATGAGAGAATCGTTGTTGGTTGCCTCCTGCAGGCCCCACACTGGGGGTCGAGCCCCGAACTTGGGCAGGTGCCCTGACCAGGAATCGGGCCGGGACCTCCTGGTTCGGAGGTTGGTGCTCAACCCCTGAGCCCCGCCGGCTGGGCCGTGTCCCTTTTTAAGAAGTCATCTTTTTTTTTTTTTTTTAATACATTTTATTGATTTTTTACAGAGAGGAAGGGTGAGGGATAGAGAGTCAGAAACATGGATGAGAGAGAAACATCGATCAGCTGCCTCCTGCACACACACACCCTGGGGATGTGCCCGCAGCCAAGGTCCATGCCCTTGACGGGAATCGAACCCGGGACCCTTCAGTCCGCAGGCCGACGTTCTATCCACTGAGCCACCCCGGTTTCGACTTGAGAAGTCACCTTGTTCGTTTGCTTTGCTTACTCCCTTTGGGTGGAATCGGGAAGGCCGGCCCCTGGCAGGCCCCGTACATACGGAGTGTCGGGCGGCGGGCCTCGCACTGCGGCAGTGGCGTGCTCGGTGAGCCCCTGCCCAGTGCCTCATCCTCGCCCCCCAGATCGTCCTCTGGGGCCGCACGGAGAAGTGCCTGAAGGAGACGACGGAGGAGATCCGGCAGATGGGCACCGAGTGCCACTACTTCATCTGTGACGTGGGCAACCGGGAGGAGGTGTACCAGACGGCCAAGGCCGTGCGGGAGAAGGTGAGCCGCCGGGCGGCCGTCCTCGCTCAGCGGGCGGGAACCGCCCCTGGGGCCTGGGGCCGGGCACGGCCAAGGCAGCACGGCTGTTTCCAGGGCCTCTCTGGGGACTTTCCCGTGGAGCTGGCCCGAGGGGATAAGCCCATGTGTGTGCAGGCATGTGTGAGTGAGCATGTGTGTGCGGCGGGGGCAGGGACGAGGGAGGGGTATGGGCTGATGAATGACAGGAGTAATCATCTCTTGTCCCCTTTGGAATTTAGACCAAGTGTCCCGTTGCCCTCTGGGAAAAAGGCTTCTCCTGACTCCAGCCGTCTATTTCGACGGCTCTGAGTGACTCAGTGAGCTCCCGGGGAGCAAAGACCACCTGCTAAGCACCTGGCACACGGCAATGTTCACCTTTACATAAGAACTAGAGGCCCGGTACACAAAAATTCATGCAAGAGTAGGCCTTCCTGCCATGGCTCCTGGCACCGGCCTCTCTCTAGCACCCGGGACCCAGGCTTCCCTCTTCCAGCCGCCAGTAGGCACCCGGGACCTGGCTGGCTTCCCTGTGGGCTCTGGCTTTGTCAGGAAGGACATCCGGAATGACATCTGGTCTAATTAGCATAGTACCCTTTTATTACTATAGATAACTTCATGTGTGGTAAATGCACTCTGTGCCAGGTCTGTGGTGTGTCATAAATTATTTCTAACCCTCCGAACAGCTCAAACCAAGGCCGGTGCTCAGCATGGGGACGTGGCTGCTCAGGTCGCGTGGCCAGGGGAGGGGTGGGGGGAGGGCAGGCACTGGGGCTGCCCTGACAGAGCTGCGCCCCCCCCCCCCCCCGCCCGCAGGTGGGCGACATCACCATCCTGGTGAACAACGCCGCCGTGGTCCACGGCAAGAGCCTGATGGACAGCGACGACGACGCCCTCCTCAAGTCGCAGCACATCAACACGCTGGGCCAGTTCTGGGTGAGGACTCCCGGGCACCCACCGGGCCCGGGCGTGGCGGGGACAAACGCCTGCCCTCCGGGGGCCTGGGGGCCGCAGGGAGGGAGCGGAGGCTCACCAGGCCTGGAGCTCGGGCCCAGGGGGGTACCCAAGGTCATGGTGCTGGACCGGAGGACCCAGGGCCCAGGAGGCGTCTCCCGGCTCTGTGGCTGCAGGGCAGGGTGGTCTGTTCTTCCTGAGAGACGGGGAGAGGGGCTTTGGGGAGGTACATCCGCTCCCCACCCTGACCCCCCACCCTTTGTCCGCCCTCAGACCACCAAGGCCTTCCTGCCGCGCATGCTGGAGCTGCAGAACGGCCACATCGTGTGCCTCAACTCCGTGCTGGCGCTGTCCGCCATCCCCGGCGCCATCGACTACTGCACCTCCAAGGCCTCGGCCTTCGCCTTCATGGAGAGCCTGACCCTGGGGCTGCTGGACTGCCCGGGCGTCAGCGCCACCACCGTGCTGCCCTTCCACACCAGCACCGAGATGTTCCAGGGCATGAGGGTCAGGTCAGTGAGCAGGGCACCCCCTTTCCCGGCCGGGCGCCCTGCGGGTTGGACCCGGAGGGAGGCGCATGCACGGAGAGAGCACAAAGAGAAAAAGCACTAGAGCCCGTTCCCTTTGGCTTTGAGCTCTGGCACCGGCTCTGTGAGCGGGGGGGGGGGGGGGGGGGCTGTGGGGGTGTAGGGTCCTGATTCTCAGGCCGGGAGCTCGGTGGAGTATCGCCCACCACGAGAGGGAAGAGTGGGGACACTGAGGCACACGGGTGGATGGAAAAGCATTCCGTTGAGCACAATGAGTCAGAGACGAAGAGCACACTCTGTGGTCCCGTCCGCATGGCGTCCCGGAGCAGGCAGAACTGGGCCGTGGTGACAGAAGTCAGAACCAGGGAGCTCGAGAGAACCTTCTAGACTTTTAGGAAGGTCCTCTCTTCTTGCTCTGGGCGGTGGTTACAAAGGTAAATGTTAATCCCGCTGCACACTCACGTTGGATGCCTTTCATTCTAAGCCAATCACAGGCGTCCACGGAAGGGGGTGCCGTGTGGGACCGCGCACCCCCCCCCCCCCTGCGATGGTCATTGAGCATGGTTTCGGGGACCAGGAATCAAAGCGCCTGGTTTGAAGCACACCTCCGCTGCTGGACGGCTGGGAAACCTTGAGCCAGTTTTGTTACCTCTCTGAGCTTTTACTCCACTTGACCTGTCAGTAAAACCGCGGGAGGGACGTTTCCTCCGCGGGAGGGATTATTAGGAGAATGAGAAGCCTGGGGCGTGCACACTGCAGGCCCAGGGACGGACCACAGCTCTGTCTTGTCTTGTTAATCCTCACCGAGGCCGTCCTCCACTGCTTTGTGGAGAGAGCGGAGAGAGCGAGCAGGGAGGGAGGGGGAGAGGAACATCGATGTGAGAGACACACATCGATCGGCTCCCTCCCTCCTGTGCCCATTGAGGGTAATTGAGGGCCGGGGATCAAACCTGTAACCAAGGTGCGTGTCCTTGACCGGAATCGAACCCGGGACCGTTGAGTCCGCAGGCTGACGCTCCATCCACTGAGCCAAACCGGTTTCGGCAAGAGAGCCAAATCTTTTAAACTTAAACTTCTAACGCCACTTCTTTAAAACAGACTCGCCCAGGCCGTGGTATTTTGTGGAAGAGCCACACCCAAGGGGCCAAAGAGCCGCCTGTGGCTCTGGAGCCGCAGTTTGCCGACCACGGGCCTAGGAGAAGAGCAGCGAAGAGTGTTGGGTCAGCACCGAGCTCTCGTTTCCTGAAGGAAAAGGGGGACAGCACTGGCTTCCTCCCCAGCCGGGCTTAGCCGCTCCCCAGGCTGGAGGGAGGGAGGTGGGTGTTTAGGACAAAATCAGTGCGTTTTCCAGCTGCAGTGCCATGGGGGGGGGGGGGGGCGGGGGGGTGTTGCTATGTGTTAACTGCCATGGATTGAGTTTCTGTGTTCCAGCCAGAAACACTGACCCCAAATTAGCCCTCACCCCCCCCCAACCCCAGCGAGCTCTCCCCATTTCACAGATGAGAGAACTGAGGCTCAGAGAAGCAAGCTCACTGGCGCCACACAGATAGAAATCAGCTGAGCAAGCGTTTTCCAGAGTGGGTGCTGCCTCCGTGGGAGTTGAAAGCCCTGTTAGTTCTGTATACCCCCCCCCACCCCCCCCCCCGCCACGGAGAGAAAGGAGCCTGTTCCTCCCATAGGGGTGAACGGGGGCGACTCTCCGGTCCTCCTGCAGCTCCCCCCCACCCCCCGACCCACAGAGCTGGGTCTCTCCCCTGTCTGCCCTTCCCCCCGGGAGCAGGACTGGCCCAGGTGAGGACGGAAAGCCAGACTGTCCGCTCCGTCTGTGGGGCTCCAACACCAGTGAGCTGCCTTCACGCCTTCACCTCTGCAGGCTCCTGGGGGCTGGTCTCCCCGATGGCGGGGCGTGGGGTGTGCGGCACGCTGAGGATGCCCAGGGCGGCAGGGATGGGGGTGTGGGGGTGAGATCCCTGGACTCTCAGAGGCCAGCCAGTTGGTGTGGGGGGCCCAGGAGTTGCCCTTTGCTCAGGGTGACATCAGACCCAGGTGACTCATCCGCCTTAATCCTCCCGGGGCCAGGGCAGCTCGCAAGGCCTTTGTGGATTGAGGTCGGAGCCAGAGGCCTCAGCGCTGTGCCTCAGGGCGGTGCGTGAGGGCGGGGCGGGGCTCTGTGCAGGCCTCACCCCCTACCCACTCCCCAGAGCCTCAGTTTCCCTCTCTGTGAATGGGGGGGAGTGATTCCCGGCGAGCACTTAGACCAGGCCTGGCACTCGGGGCATCATCAGCCTATGGGCGTCAGGCCGGAAGCCTGTGCCTGGCCATGAGCAGCCCTGATGTTTGCTTATTCGATCGCATAGTCACGCTCTGTGAAGGGTTCAGTGAGCCCGTGTGTGAGTGACCCAGAGGCGGGCAGAGGCGGCCATTCTCTGCAGAGTCCCTGCCTCCAGGCAGGATCAGCGGGTCATATTTGAGGAGGAGCAAGTCGCTCACTCATCCAACCATTCAGCAAGAGTTTTTATTGCGCACCTGTTATGTGGCAGACAGAGCCCTTGGGGGATAGAACAGGGAGCAAGACCCAGCAGACCTCTGTCCTCAGGGAACGCACCGCCTGGTGGGGGAGACAGGCCATTAGTAAAGAAACAAGCTGCTGAAACCGGTTTGGCCCAGTGGATAGAGCGTCGGCCAGAGCGTCGGCCTGAGGACTGAAAGGTCCCAGGTTTGATTCTGGTCAAGGGCATGTACCTTGGCTGTGGGCGCATCCCCAATGGGGGGTGTGCAGCAGGCAGCTGATCGATGTCTCTCTCTCATCGATGTTTCTACCTTTCTATCACTCTCCCTTCCTCTCTGTAAAAAAAGAAAATCAATAACATATACTTAGAAAAGAAACAAGCAAGCAGACCAGGCCGTTGCAGGTGTGGTGAATGCGGCGAAGCACATTAGCAGGGGGTCGAGGTTCGAGGCCACTCCGAGTGGACCAGCCGAGATGCCTCCTGATGGGACGGCTGGTGAAGACCCTGAGACAGGAAAGAACTTCATAGATAGGAATCGAAAGACTGGCCGGGACTGCCGGAGCCGAGGAGGGAAGCGGGGCCAGGCGGCAGGCCGCCCCCCACCAGGAGTGAGCAGGGCTCTAGAGAACACGGGGAGCCTGGGGGGATTGGGGCCCTGGTGGCTGGGCTGGGAGTCCTTGATTCTCAAAGGGAGACTCAGCGGGCAGAGGGAGGGATCAGGATCTTCTGACACATGTTGGGGGGCGGGGGGGCGGGGGAGGTTTCAGCAGGTGTCGGGTCTCCCGATTGCAGGTCTTCTCAAGGAGACGCGGAAGGGATGGCCCAGGCCTGTCCGCCGCGGGCACTTTTCGCAGCGGCACCCACTTCCCTGGGGAAACCCACTGTGTCTCTCCCTGCGTTCAGGTTCCCCAACCTCTTCCCGCCCCTGAAGCCGGAGACGGTGGCCCGGAGGACGGTGGAGGCCGTGCAGCTCAACCAGGCGCTCCTCCTGCTCCCGTGGACGATGCACGCCCTCATCATCTTGAAAAGGTACGAGGCCGGGGAGCAGGCACTGGGCCAGGCTCCTGCCAGCTGCCCCTGAGCCTGTGGGGAAGAGGCCTCAGGCAGGAGGAAGTAACACGGGATCGATTAGTCATGTCTGCTGTGGGCATGGAGACGAGGAGCACGGGTGTCCTGTCCTGAATTTGGGGCCTCCGTTCTCAAACTTGTTGGTTGTGGGACCCCTTTTACAACCTTAAAAATTATTTTAAAATATATTTTTATTGATTTCAGAGAGGAAAGGAGAGATAAACATCAATGATGAGAGGGAATCATTGATTGGCTGCCTCCTGCATGTTGGACCGAGACCGTAACTCAGGCATGTTCCCTTAACGGGAATCGAACCTGGGACCTTTCGGTCTGCAGACCGATGCTCTGTGCACTGAGCCAAACCAGCCAGGGATGCAACCTTAAAAGTGGTTGAGGTGCCCAGAGAGCTTCAGCTTATGGGAGCTGTGATATTACTGCTACTGTCTTAGGAATGAAAACAGGAAACATTTTACAAGATTTACACACTTGTTTATATTCATAATATCTATTCAACCAATTCCGTGTTAATAAACGATTTCTTATGAAAAGTAAGTACATTTTCAAAATAAAAACAAGAACGTAGTGAGGAGAATGGCATTGTTGTCCTTTCTCGCAGTGGTCGGCAAACTGCAGCTCCTGAGCTGCGATTTGCAGCTCTGTTGACTAATGAGTTTGCCGACTACTGGTAACGTAACTGAAGACAACTGGATTCCTCTATCTGCCCCTGATTTTCATCTGTGCGAGAGGGTATGTGAAAAGGCAGAAACCACCTTAGTCTGATTAGAAAGGCAGCTTGACCTCGCAGAGCACCAAAGAGGTCTCAGGTACCCCCAAGGGTTCCTGGGCCACACTTTGAGAACCACTCTTCTAGCACCTGCTTGTTGGCCGCCCGCAGCCTTCAGGAAGTTTAATCTAACGGGGAAGACAGGGCTTAGGATGCTGCAGGACCACAGAGGTGTCCCAGGGCCAGGCCGGTGGGTTTCCCGGGGCAGAGTACCTGGCAGGAGGGCTGATGCAGGAGATGGTCTGCCTCCAGGATCTGCCCAGCATCCCATTCCCTAGAACGTTCCAGACCTCAGGCGGCAAACCCTTCCCATGGAGCCCAAACTGCAGGGGCCATTCCGTGCCACCCACGCAGGTTTCATGCCACGGCCTCCTGGCCCTTCAGCCCCCCCCCACCACCTCCAGCCCCCAAGCCCTGGCTGGCGGCACCCCTCTGCCCCAGAGGCTCCTATGGGAAGGGAGGCACCCAGGCACCAGCTCCAGCTTCCCTCCGGCTCCAGGCCCCATGGCTCCAACTGCGGGCACAGAAACCTCATGGCGGAGGGGCGGCCATCAATCCCTCCTCCTCAGACTCAAAGCCCTTTCAGAGCCACGGGACAGGGTCGGGGCTGGGGGCACCTGAGGCCGTTGGCCACACCGCAGCCTCTCTCAGGCCATGCTGCCGGTTGCTCTGAGCTGCTCCTTGGCTGTCTCCTTGCACCTCGGGAGCGTGTCAGCAACCTTTCAGACATTCTAGAAAAAGGCAGAACACCTCAGTGTTCTCACAGTAAGCCGCCAGCCTACGTTTTCTGTTCTGTCCCCTGCTACTCGCCCACAGGAAGCAGAGCTTCCCCCCCCCCCCCGCCCATGCCCCACATGACACCCCATCATCACCTTCCCCAAGAGAATTACAGGCCAACGCCATTGACACCGCCCCCAGGAAGCCTTCCAGATTGCTCTCGCTGGAAGGGGGCCTTTGCCATGTTGCACCAGGGTGGGCGAGGGCCCTTCAATTTGACTCAACAAAGGGACCGAGGCCCCCTCATGCCGGGGCCCGTGCTAGGGGCCAGACGCAGAGGTGAGCCATCTGGGCCTGACAAGTAGACAGTAAGGACCACACCAGGGCTTGCTGGGGAAGCAGTGCACCATGGGAGCCCAAGGAGAGCCAGGGCGTGATTGTGGGGAGTTTCCCCGGAGGAGGGGACACCTGGCCCATAAGCCCTCAGCCCCACGGCATAAATATCGGTAGAATAAGTGGTATTTGGAGTTACTTGACCTCTGAGATACCGATGGGCACTAAAATCAGAGAATGTGGCTTTGAAAGTTTATTTCCCGCCCTTTGTAAGCAGTGGTTTATCGCTTTCTTGAAAGTCCTTCCTCCGTTGTGATTGCGGGGGGGGGGGGGGGGGGGGGAATGGCTTGTGAGCTTGCGAGGGGGGGGGGGGAGAGTTTAGGGGCATCACTCTACCGTGCCATCTTGTGTGGCCACAAGTGACCCACCTGCTGGCCCCCCACCCGCTGACCGTCTTGTTTTGTCTCTCTCCTCGCTTCCCCCAGCATCCTCCCCCAGGCCGCGCTGGAGGAGATCCACAGATTCTCAGGAACCTACACCTGCATGAACACTTTCAAAGGGCGGACATAGAGGCAGGACAGACGCATGCTCGAATGCCACGGAGCCGGTTGGGGCCACGGCACCTGGACACACACCCACGCGCCCGCCCAGTGGCACACTTCTGCTGGGTGAGCAGGCCTGTCTTCTCCCTGGGAAGAACCCGGTGCCCCCTGCCGGCCCCAGGACCTTTGCACAGGACTGATGGGCATCACTCTGGCCCCCAGGGGGAGGCAAGAAACCAGCCAGCAGCCACCTTGACACTTTTGTACATTTCTGATTCTGTAGAGTTTATTGTTAAGTTGCTTCTCAAATCTAATCAGCCTCAGCAGCGTGCAAAGACTATTTCTGGGAGGGTCTGTGCCCAGAGGACCCTCCTTCCCCTCCAAAACCCACTCATCCTCAGCTTCTGCAAACCGGTTGAACGGCAGGAATGAATAAAGAGAGATGGCTTTTGTGAGTTGTTTTGTTGAAATCCTTGGCCCTGGTTCTTGGTGGCAGTGGGGAAGGGACCAGCTCCAACCACAGCACCCCATCTCTAGAGAGAGAGCTGGTCTGTGTGAGGTCCCCAGCGGACAGGAGTGAAATGGGCAGAGATCGGGAGGGAATTGGAGCTGGGCCTGGGCATACAAGTCCTTGCTGACTCTGCCAGGCCCCTCCCAACGCCAGGGGTTAGGGAGCACTTTGCTTCCCCACCCCCTCCCATGAATAGCAGTGAACTAGGCTGCAGAGCAGCCCCCTGCCTGCCCCCTGCGCTGCCCCAGCCCCACCCGCCACGAAGCCACCAACTCAGGGGAGCAGATCAGTCTCCATTGAGCACCGGTGTCTACTGGGCACGTGCTGGGCGCCAAGAGGGGCTGTTGCTGAGAAGCCAAAGCCCTGAAGACACCAGCACCACCGGCCACACCACGTTGGCTGCAGGGGGTAGAAGTGAACGGGCATAGAAGGAGGGGGGGTCTATGCTGCAGGGGAGATGGGCACGGGCTCAGTCATCGGGAAAATGCCAGCCAGGAGGAGTGGGCAGAGGTGCCCAGGTTCCCAGGTGTGCGTTCCCAGGTGTGCATACTCCGCTCCTGCAGCAGCTTCACAAACCTGACCTTGGGCCTAGGGGCAGGGGGCCCTGGCGTCTCATCTAAGTAGCCTCCGTCCACACGGCTCCTGCGGGGAAAGGAGTTCCGGGCGGGGGGCGGGGGGTGGGGGGGGCGCGGAGGGGCAGGCAGTGAGAGAAGGTCCCCCGCCACAGATTCAATGGAGGGACTTCCGCTAGGGTTGCTTACAGCCTGCTGTGTGCACTCACAGCCGAGCATGGCTGGTCCTGAGGCCTGGGTGGGGGCGGGTCTGGTCTGTGTGCAGAAATGCCACCTCCCGATCGCGCCCACCGTGTACCAAGCACCTGCCGAGTCCGAGGCCCAGCATCTCGCCGCTGGTTACCCACTGCCCCCCGCAGCAGCAGCAGAAGACCGGAAACAGCTCTCCACCCGAAGACCGGAAACAGCTCTCCACCGAAGACCGGAAACAGCTCTCCACCAAAGACCGGAAACAGCTCTCCATCCGAAGACCGGAAACAGCTCTCCACCCAAAGACCGGAAACAGCTCTCCACCAAAGACCGGAAACAGCTCTCCACCCGAAGACCGGAAACAGTTCTCCACCCAAGACCGGAAACAGCTCTCCACCGAAGACCGGAAACAGCTCTCCACCGAAGACCGGAAACAGCTCTCCACCCGAAGACCGGAAACAGCTCTCGGGGGCCCCTTACGGACTGCTAGCAGCCACAGTGTGTTATCAGCCAGGACGTGACCCCCAGGTCTCAGGCCACGTGGGGAGCGGCTGCTGCTCTGTTCTGCATCGTCTTCATTCGGGGACCCTGGCCGACCACGGAGCCTTTGTGGGCGTGGACAACGTCCTCTCATGACAGAGGGAGACTCAGCTGGCCGCCCGCATACTGGCTCTGACACTCTGCCTGGAAGCAATGCATGGCACTTCTCACATTTCATTGGCCAGAGCTGGTCATGCGATCAAGTCTCCCCATGGAGGCAGCTGGGTATACCATCTCCATGGAGGGTGACACGACTTCCTAATACAATACCCTCTGCCACACAGCGGGAGAGCAGGGAAAAGCCCAGCTGTAGGCAGAGGATGCGGGAGGCAGACAACACTGAGCTGGGATGACATGGTGACCTGTCAGTGGCCCACCAGGTGCTGGGCAGAGGCCAAAGAGGCACTGACCATTTTGCAGGCGAGGGAACAGGCTCAAAGCAGAGACACTATGTGCCCAGGTGTGTGTGGCTGGTGAGTAACCGTGTCAGAATGTGAACCCGACTCTATCCAACCCACAAGCCGCCCCTCCTCCTGCATCACCCTCACTGCGGCCATGTGTCACCAGAGGGTAGGGCAGGGAGAATGTTGTTGAAGGGGTCGGCCTGGCACCCTTGCTGGCCTGGCGAGGTTGAGCCTGGAGTGTCCACTCATCACCCATCTTTAGTGTCTGGACAGCACGGTGGGTGCCCTGGGCTCGGCCTGCCACGGCCCGGGGCCTGTCGCAGGTTCTCACGGGGAGCCAGGCTGGCAGGCCCATCTCGGTGCGATGGGATGGAAGAGCAGGGAGAAGTGGGGATCCTGCCGGCTGAGCCCCGACTTTTCAGTCCGTTCTTGAGTGGCAGGCGGGCTCTGTGCTCCCAGCCTGGCTCCGGGCCAGCCTTCGGGGATGATCTGACGCTCGGGGTTCCATGGAGTTGCTCTTGGCCTGCAGCCGGCAATGTGAGGCCACCCGGGGGTCTAAGGGACGTCAGCGCCGCCAGCCCCCCAGCCCCGCTCAGGCCCCAGTGGGAGCAGAATCGGGGTCGTGGCTGCAGTGGGACGGCTTCCCAGGGCCCCAGAGGCTTCTCCTGCCTGCCGAGCCAGCCTGGACCCCCCTTCCCTCCCTGCTTGGACACTGTCAGTCTTTTTCTGGATCTTTTCCCAGAGGAACCAGGGAAAAAGCCTTGGGCAGGTTCCCAGGAGGCCTGTCCTGGTCCCTCCCCAAGATGGTCTGGCAGCGAGGAGCCGTGGAGAGGGCGAGCGGAGAGCTAATTCCGTCCCCGGGCCCAGCCAAGCGCGAGAGAGTGACAAGCACTCCGCCTCCCCGAACCCCGAGGGGCAGGACAGGGCGTGCCAGCCATGGGAAGGAGGCTCGGGCCTTGGGAAATGACCCAGTTGCCGTGCCTGGGGCTCCTCCCCATCTCGAAGAGGACCAGATGGGAGGTGGGCCCCAAGCCGGGAGGCGCCGGCCCCCAGTCCCATCCTGACTGGGTCCAAGCGGCCGGGCCTCTCTGTGGCCTGGGCTGAGCGGGGTTCCGATGGGACCCCGGGGCCACTGGGCCGCCCAGGCCAGACGCTCTGAGACGCGAACTCCCTTTCCTCAGCCCACACGGACAGCCAGAAGGGCCAGAGTAACGAAACGCTGCTGTGCTGACCACAGCGCCCTGCGGCCAGCCTTCTGAGGGTTGACAGCCCGCGCCCCTGGGGACGTCCCAGTCTGATGGGGACAGAAGGAGGAGGCCGGTCCCAGTGCTGAGCAGCGGGAGGGCGGGAAACAATTACGGGGGTGCGCGGGGCGGGGGTCACGTCAGGGCCCCGTGGGCTCTCCCGCCCACCGCAGCACACCCAGGACGTCTCGGCTTGGGGTCAGCGCTGATGTCCAGGGCGGGGATCAGAGGAGCCCAGAGGTCTGCTCCTCAAGAGGCTGTCCACACACATGCCTCTGGCTCCAGGCCAAGCCGGGAGGTGGCCCGCCCATCCACCCCCCTGCAATCGCCCCGGTTGGAGTGGGAGGAAGCTGGGGGGCAGCCCCCGAGGAGGGCAGAGGGAAGGGCCCGAAGGGAGTGGAGAAGGGGACACTGGCCTCCTGCACACCGGGCAGGCTCAGCATTGCTCTGGCACCTGCGCCGCTGCTGGCTCCGGGCGGGCCCTTTGCGCCCAAGCCTCTCTGTGGCCGGGGGTGAAAATAAATGCGGGAGTCCCCGGAGCCGTCACTGCCGGGAGCGGCGGGACGGCCACTGCGCTGCTGGCAGCTGCTCTGCTCCAGGGCCTCTCCGGTGCATGGCCAGGCTCAGAGGCAGGGCCCTCAGCCCCCCAACCCAGCAGGCAGGGAGGGCCCAGGGGGGCCGGCGGGTCTGCCCTGACGCTGGCTCATGCACAGCTGTGCAACCAGGGTCATGACCTCTCTGGACTGAAGCAGCTGTGGGAATATTTCTGCAGGGCCCTGAGGCCTGGATGCCCGGCCTGTCCCATCCCTGCCTGCCAGGCGTCCCCCTGAGGCCGAAGCCCAGCCTGTCCCATTGGTCTCAGGGCCTGCCAGGTCACCTCCAAAGGGTGAGCCTAGCCCTGCGCCTCCCTGGGCTCACCCTTTGCCGCTGGGATCGGGCTGGCACCGAGCAGCGTCATTCGGAGTGTGCGGCGCAATGTGCTGCTGCATTCCCGGCCGTACAGCGGTCAGCGCAAACACGCCTGGGGACACATGTACAGGGCGGGTCTTCTGTGTCCGGCTCCGTCGGAGAAGCAGACTGTGGTCAGGGTTCATCCTGCAGGTGCCAGAGCCCCTTCCTGTCCGCGGCCGGACGGCCTCCCACTGCGTGGCGGCCACGGTGCGTCCGCCCGGGCCTCCTTCCCGCGGCCCCTGGGCCACGGCGCTGCCCGCGCTCTCGTTCGGCCCGACTCTCCCCACACGACACACTCGGTCCGCGGGGCCGGCGGGGCTCGCACCCAGGATGCCGCAGGGCGCGGAGGCACCGGGGAAATGTTTGCTGTCGGGAACCGAGAGGGACAGACCTTGGAGGGCTGTGTCCTAGGCAGCTGACATCGGTGTGGGGCCTTCTCCCTCCACCTCCCCGTGCACGTGCAGAAGGGCCCAGCGGCATGTAGGATTGCATGTGTTTTCCATGGCGGCCCTCCTCCCCTCCCCCTCCTCCCCCCCCTCCTCCCCCTCCCCCCTCCCCCTCCTCCCCCTCCTCCCCCCCCTCCCCCTCCCCCTTCCCCCTCTCCTGTCCCTCCCCTCCCCATCCCCCTCCCCTCCCCTTTCTCCCCCCTTCTCCCCTCTCCCTCTCTTCCTTCTCCCCCACCCCCTTTCTTCCTCCCCCCCCCCTCCCCCCCTCCTCCCTTCCTCCTCCACCTCCCCCTTCCTCCCCCTCTCCCTCCCCCTTTCCCCCCTTCTCCCCCTTCTCCCCTCTCCCTCTCTCCCTTCTCCTCCTCCCCCTCCCCCCTTTTCCCCTTTCCCCCTTCTCCCCCCTCCCCCCTTCTCCCCCTCCCTCCTCCTCTCCCTTCCCCTCCCCCCTTCTCCTTCCCCCCCTTCTCCCCCTCCTCCTCTCCCTCTCCTCCTCCTCCTTCTCCTCCTCCTCCAACACCGATCAGCTGCCTCCTGCACACCCCCCCCGGGGATATGCCCACAACCAAGGTACATGCCCTCAACAGGAATCGAACCTGGGACCCTTAAGTCTGCAGGCCAGTGCTCTGTCCACTGAGCCAAACCGGTCAGAGCAAACACAGTTTCTTATTCTTTCCCATTACAACCCCCCCCCCCCCAGGAGGACTTGGCCTTGAACAGCAGAGGAGTCTGAGGACCAACGAGAGGTTTGTGGCCTGGCCACGGGGAGGGGACACGACCAAGCCGGGGCCAGAGATCAGGAGGCCCCCCACGACCCGCCCCGGCCCTGCCGGGTCACCTCCAAGTGGCCTTTCTCAGTTTCAAACTCCCTCACGCCGCCCTCTTGGTGAGTTCAGCCAGCACGGGAGTGTTCTGGCCTGCCCCCAACCCTCCCCCCCCCATCACCCCAAATCCTTATCATTCCTTTCATTTTTCCATGTTCACGGGACAAAGGAAATAAGCAGACACAAGCTGTGTTCGTTCCTTAGCTGCTGCTGAGCCGAAACCGGATCCGGCTTGGGGGGGTCGTGCTGGGACTGCGAGTGGAGCCCGGCCGTGGGCATGTTAACAGCCACCCCCCCCCCCCGCCGGCGTGCGGAGAGGGGGCCGAGGCAACTGTCCCCCGAGCGCCAGGATGGGCTGCGGGGCGGTTGGCTTCTCAGGGGGGTGATGGAGGACCAACAGGGGACTGGGGGACCCACTCGGCCCGTTCAGTCAGGAGCGTGGAGCAAGCAGAAGAGGAAGAGGCTCGACTTCGGTCCTCGGCCTCTGACTGAGGTCCCAAACGCCGGCTCTGCGGGCCCTGGAGCAGCGCCCTGACCCGCCCGGAGCCTCGCTCCCTCGTGTGTAAGATGAGACCAATGGCCGTGTCCTCCATGACGTCTTTGGTGTGAAAATCAAGGGGCTAACACCCATAAGCGAAGGCATGTGTGCTAGGTATTCACAAATGGCAATTCATAAATTAGTAACTTGTATTGGCATATTTATTTTCTAATCAAAGTTATGTTAATTGTTGTGTACTTGGTACATGCCAGACCCTCGGTGCCTCATGTGTATTTAATGATTAACACCCCACCCCCAGCACTTCCAGGAAACAGAGGGAGCAAGAGATGCAGTCACCTGCTCAGGGCTTACCACACAGCTAGCAACTGGCAGAGCCAGGATTTGAATCCCTGCGTCTAGTGGCAAAGCTCTTGTGCTCAGCCCTTGGGTCTCATGGTTTCTTGGATAAGAAGCCTCGTATGGAAATAGCGGGGAATATACACTGAGTGGCCAGATTATGTTGATCCCTGAATGCATAATAATCTGGCCACTCAGTGTATATCCTATAGAATAAAAGACTGATATGCAAATTGTCCCCTCGACCAGGAGTTCGGCCCGCAGGCAGGCTGGCCAACCACCCATGTCCCCTCCCCTGAGCCAGGCTGGCTGGACCCCATCCTTGCATGAATTCATGCACCGGGCCTCTAATATATATATACACATACTGAGTGGCCAGATTATTATTATTATTCAGAGATCATCATAATCTGGCCGCTCAGTGTAACCAGTCATTTAGTCACCAACGTTGCTACCACCACGCAGCGGGTCTCTTCCCCGCCCACCCAGGGCCCTGACGCTGCGGGGTTCCGACCCCGTGGCCACTGCTCAGTCCTGGTTGCCGGGGGGCCAAGGCAGGCTGGCCTCGGGGCAGTCACCTGAGGTCTTACCGTGACCAGACGTATTCAAGATGGGTTTCCTTGCAGAGTTTGCTAGGGTTGCTCTGCCTCTGCACTGTGGGCCCAGGAGGGAGGGAGTGTCCACTCCCAGGGTGCCCCAGCCCATCCTCAGACACACATGCTACACACATGCACATACACATACACGCGCGCGCGCACACACACACACACACACACACTTCCAGTCCTCAAGCTGGCTCTAAGCCAGTGCCCGTGCAGAATTGCTCCCCTTAGCTGATTTCTGAGCCCCTAAAATGTGCCTAGCAGTCTGCCAGGTGCTTTAAGGAACACTTAATTTGCAGGGTGCCCGCGGAGGGCGTGAACAGTGGTGAGCAGCAGTCTGCCAGGCCCGAGCCGGGAGCTGGGTTCCCTTTGTGTTTTCCCAGCCCTGCCTTCTCTCAGCCCCTCTCTGAGGGCAAGAGGGGCTGGCAGCTTCTTGGTCCGGGTCCCAGCAACAGGCACTGACTGGACGGGGGAGCTCAGAGGGGCCGGGCAGACCAAACACCAGGCTTGGGAACTGGCAGAGGCTGAGCAATTCAGCTGGACCACAGCCGCCCGATCCTGCCACAGGGCGGTCTGGACCCTGGGTGCCCCCGTGGCCCTAGGCATTCCCTGCTGCTACCACTACTGAAGAGGACTACCCCTCCTCTTACCCCTCCACCCCCCCCCCCCCCCCACACACACACACACTTGTCGGTGTCACTGGTTTGAGTCAAAGGCTGGGGAGCATCTGACTGGGGAGACTGTGATGGCAGGCCCTGCCCCAGCAGCCAGGAGCAGGGCAAACAGACATGGAGCCTATTGGTTAGTGGCTTTCAGCCAGGGCTTCCCCTGGAACCACCCTGAGCCTCCCACCAGCAGGCGGCTCCCCATCGGACACTGGCAGACCCCCTGAGTGCCGGCGGGCCCCACCCACAGCAGTGCTCGCTCAGGCAGAAGGAAGGAGTTTTCCGGTCAAAGAACTGGACAGCCCAGGGATCACTGGTTTCAGGTACGGCTGGATCCAGGGGCTTCAGCAGTATTTCCGGGACCTGACTCAGAAGCCACATTCTCCTCCTTTGTCCTCTGGTTCCCCATCCTCTGAGTTGGCTTTGCCCTCAGACACCTTGTTCTAGCCATGATGGCAAATGGCTGCCCAGCTCCAGCTTCACACCCTCCCAGGTTCAAGGACAGCAGGAGAAAAGGTCCTTTCTCTTTAGTCACCCAGAGTTCATTCTGATTGGCTTGATTTGAAGCACGTGTCCTCCTGTGATCCAATCACAGCCACTAGAGAAATGCAATGTTCTGATTGGCCAGTCCTGAGTCCTGTGGTCTCTTTTACCGCCTGGGAGGGAATGACCCCGCTGAAACACACCGCTGTGAGTTGGAGAGGCGGGGGTTCCCCGAGCCCAGTGGGGTGCCTTGGCCAGGAGAAGGGTGAGAGGACTCTGGGTAGCAAAAGCAGCCGTCGCCAGAATGGCCGTTGGAGGACTCCCTGCCTTGCTGCTGGGCCTTTCAGAGTGACAGCTGGCCATGTCTTGATGTTCCCAGAGGGGACTTTGGCCTCTGTGACTGACAGTTGGCCAGTGTGATGACAGGCGGTTGGCGGCCCTCCTCTTGACTCCTGGCCCCTCCTGATTGGCAGGCAGTGGGTGCCTGGGGAGGGGAGGGGGCAGTTGGCTGGTGCAGTGCTTGGCAGTTGACCAGGTCTATCTGGCCATCCCTCATGGGACTGGCCTGAGGGAGGCAGGGAGGGAGGCAGATCTGCTGGGGACCCGCCATTGTCTCTGCCTCTGCCCCTCTTGGCCACACAGCTTATAAAAAAGTCCTTTTGTCCCCGAGTGGTAGCAGGAGCTTCCGTCCAGGGGAGCAAGAGGCCACTCGGGGCCAGCAGTGCCCTCTGGGAGCCAAGGATAGTGGCTCCGGAATGCGGGGTTCAGGAAACATCCTGCTCACACACGGGCACTCAGCTTCCAACAATTGGCCCCGAAAGGCCCGCTGTGGGCAGGCCCTGGAGGGAGGGGTGGCAGTGACCTCAGCAGGCGGACACCGACTCTCTGGGATTTCAGCCCAAGGGCCCGACCTGCGTGATGACAAGTTAGGTGTGACACGTGTCGGGTGGGGGTGTGGGGGTGGCCCTCCAGAGAGAGATGTGGAAACTGAGACCCCGGCCAGTCTCCCTCGGGAGGATGGGGGAGAAGGCCCAGCTCACAGGGTGTTTCAGGCCATGGAGAAGGTCCCAGGGGCCGGAGCGTCAGGAAGGCCAGATCGAGGGGGACATGATGGGCCTGGCAAGGATCTGGAACCTTCCACCACCAGCAGTGACACGGTCAGGTTTTGGTTGTGGAAGGATCGTTCCGGACTCAGACACACAGACCGATGGATCGTGGGGGACATGGGCGGAAACAAGGCGGTGGCGCAGAGCAGAAGCGGATGTAGAGAAGTGGGCGATTGGAGGGACGGCTGCTTGTGGGACCCACGGCCCGGGAGCTGCCCGAGCTGTGCTGTGCGTGAGCCGCTACTGAGGGATGTCCCCAGCGGGATCGGGTTCGTGTACGAACGAGGGCTTCCCTGTGTGCACGCCGCTGTCTGTGCACACACACACACACCTCGTTTGTGGGGGCCAGTCACTCGAGATGCGGAGCAGGATGGGCTGGGACTGTTCATTTTTTTTTTTTTAAATGTGTTTGTGTTGATTTTATCTTTTTTAATATGTATTTTATTGATTTTTTACAGAGAGGAAGGAAGAGGGATAGAAAGTCAGAAACATCGATGAGAGAGAAACATCGATCAGCTGCCTCCTGCACACTCCCTCCTGGGGATGTGCCCGCAGCCAAGGTACATGCCCTTGACCGGAATCGAACCTGGGACCTTTCAGTCCACAGGCCGACGCTCTATCCACTGAGCCAAACCGGTTTCAGCTTTGTTGATTTTAGAGAGAGGAAGGGAGAGGAAGGGAGAGAGAGAAACATCAATCGGTTGTGCACCGAATGACACTCGACCAGCTGAGGCACGCGGGCCGGAGCTGGGACAGCTCATTCTTTACGCACCTTTGTTCCTGCACGGGTCGCTGTGACGCGTTCCCCTTACCGTTCTGAAAAGGGTTTTCACGAAGGAATGAACAGCGAAGGCAGCGGCTGAGAGCTGGCCCTGGTCGGAGCGGCCTGGGCTGGAACCCTTGTTCCTAGGAGACCTGAGGAGGGTGACCCGGCCCGGCCTAGCCCCGTCTTCCAGCCATAAAATGGGGCTGTTGTGTGGACTCTGGGAGAGAGCGCGCATGTCAAGTGCTTCGCCCAGAGCCAGGGTGCTGTCCTCGCCTCGCCACCCTTCTCCCTCCCCAGCCCTCCTCCCTCCACCCACATCCCGCTGCCCGGGTCCCGGAAAAGGAGGCTGAGATGAGGCGGTCTGCGTGCCCAGCCCGGAGAGGCCGGCACAGACGGGAGGCCACCCCGAGGCCAGGGGAGGAGGCAGCCTCGGCTCAGGGTCGCTGGCCCAGGCGTCCGGCTCCTGCCCAGGCCAGGATGACAGATGGGCCCGAAGGAGAGGTCACCGTCTCGGGAGCAGTTGTGTGTTTGGCGGAGGCCGGCGGGTGGGGCGCCTCTCGCTCGGCCCATGTCTGGGGCCTGGGGGCCTGGCCCTCGCCAGCAACTGGACTTTATTTTGGTTACTGAAGATGGGAAGGTTCAGCCATAAATTACCGCCCGGCAGGGCAGCCACCGCTCCCCCGGGGGGCAGCCCGCGGGCCGGAGGCCTCTTCAAGGCCGGCGTGGCCCCCGCCTCCCAGCGCGAGCGGGAGGTCTGGTGGCGGCCTGGAAGCCCAGTGGGGAGGCGGGGGAGAGCGCAGAGGGGTCTGGGGGCCGGGGTTCAGAGCAAGGTTAGCCAAATAGCGGATAAATTAGGCGAGGGAAACAGACAGCTCCCCTCGCGGTGAACTTTTCACCCAGCGAACCTGCTCCTCGCCCGCTCTCAGGTGGCTGCAGCGCCCGCCCGGCTGTCACCCCTCTGGGGGGGTGACTTGCCTCGTCCCGGGCACCATCCCTGCCGCCCCAGGGGAGAGGCTGAGGCCGGAGGGGTCAGGACAGGCTCGAGGAGACGCGGGATTTGACGCAGCCCGAAGTTCAGGCTTTCTCCTCCCCTCCTTCCCTGCAAAGCCCTGTCCCCGGGATTCTGGCGGACCCGGCACCTGCCTTGGACACGGCCTGAAGTTGGCCGTGGGGGGGTCGGGCGAGGTCTCCAGCAGGACCCTGAGCCCAGCCCCGCGTCTCCGCTTGTTTCTGGGCTGAGCAACCCCTTGGGCAGCCAGGTCTGTCTCCAAGGAGCCCTCTGAGCCGGGCTGGGGACAGGAATGGCCTCAGGCTACAAGGTGGGCGCCAAGGACGGCATGTGGGAGCCGGGCCAACCCCAGGGAGGATCAGCAGGAAGGGGGGCTGCAGAGGAGTGGGGGGCGGTCCCCAGACCCCGTTCCCGTCTCCCGTCGTCTCCTCCCACCGTCCTGTTCCCCGGAGCGGCCCAGCCTGGGTACAGGACCGCGCTCGCTCGGAGACAACCTGTGACCCAAACGAAAGCTGGGGGAGCCGAGCCAGGAGGGAAGGGCGGGTGATCCGGTTGGGACACGCAGGACACCCTGAGGCGGGCGCTGGGAGTCGCCCGGCAGTCGCGCCATCGCGGGCACGTCCAGGCGGGTGCCTGTGGCATCCTGAGCGCGGGGCCTGGGCCCGGAGCGCTGGCGGCGAGCGGGCCGGGTGCCGGAGTTCACAGGGCAGCGAGCCCGGTGGGGGCGGGACGGCAGGGGAGACAGACGTGGACAGACAGACAGACAGCTGCCCAGACCCAGCACGGGCAAATGCCGGCCATGACAGGCCGGTCGGCAAAGGCCTGCGGAGGAGGTGACATCGGAGCTGAGGTCAGAATGATAAGGAGGGGACAACCTCATCAGGGGCGTCGTGTGGGCCAGGTGGAGAGCTGGGTGGGGCAGTGTCAGAGGCCAGGCCAAGGTCACAACCTCACATGTGGCCTTGACCCTCCTGGTAGATGGTCTCATTGTCTGCTGGAGGCACCCTGCCTCCCTGACAGGGCCACGGCCCGGTCCTACCCGCCGCGGGGCGGAGCATGGGTGAGCCCTGTCGTCTGGATGGAGCCTTGTCTCCTGCGTGACGCGGGCGCCCGACTTCCGCCTGGGGGCCTCAGCTTAGGTTTCTGTGAAATGGGAACGCACGCCCCCCTTCCCAAGGCCGGAGGGGAGTGGAGGAAGGCAGCGGCGTGAAGAGGAGGCTTCCCCAGGGCGGGACAGGGAGGAGACACCGAGCTCCTGGCCCGGCGGGAGAGCTGGGCAGGCGGCCTCTCGGGCCACAGACAGGGGCCCAGCGGCCGAGGCGTCTGCGGGAAGGGCAGCCTGAGCGTCTCTCCCCAGCTCACCTCCGCAGGCCGCGTCTCCGTGGAGAAGCCGCGGGTCCTTCGCTGGACCCAGAGCCGCCTTTCCCGTCAAACAAACGTTGCTCATTTCAGGCCAAATAACGTCGAGAACCTGTTCCCCTGGAGTTGTGTTCCCGGAGGGGTCTGCCGCATGGGTCTCCGCCTCTTCCCACCCGGCAGCGAGTGGCCAGAGACCCCTGGGCATGGACCCCGGGGCCTCGCCCTGTCTCCCTGGTCCGGCCTCGGGGGCAGGACTGGGGCCCCGGCGGAGGAGGGAGGGAATTTGGTGCTGCTACAGTGAGAGCCCTGGTCCCCGAGTCCTCCCGGGGCTCCACACACCATCGCCCCGCTTTTGTCTCCGGCCGTGAGGTTAGCTCTGCTTCCTGATTGGAAAAAGAAGAGAGGCTCATTATTATTATTATTATTATTATTATTATTATTATTATTAACTGATTTCAGAGAGGAAGGGAGAGAGAGAGAGAAACATCAATGATGAGAGAGGATCATGGACCGGCTGCCGCCTGCACACCCCACACTGGGGATGGAGCCACAAGCCGGGCCTGTGCCCCGACCCGGAACCAAATCGTGACCTCCTGGCTCATAGGCCGATGCTCACCCACGGAGCTACGGCGGCCGGGCTGGGCTCATTATTTTTAAAAGTTAAAATAACGGCACTGCAGTGCCGAAACCAGTTTGGCTCAGTGGATGGAGCGTCGGCCTGCGGACGGAAGAGTTCCGGATTCGATTCCGGTCAAGGGCGTGTGCCTTGGCTGCAGGCACATTCCCAGTGGGGGTGTGTGTGGGGGGGTGTGTGTGTGTGCAAGAGGCAGCTGATCCATGTTTCTAACTTTCTGTCCCTCTCCCTTCCTCTCTGTAAGAAATCAATGAAGTATATGAAAAAGAATAATAACGGCAGCGGGAGCCCTCTGTCTGTGTGCGGGCTGCCTACCTGACACCCACGGAGGGCTGGACCCGTCCCCGAGGGAGTGCCGGTCCCGCAGCTGAACGAGGGAGGGAGGGAACGAGAGAATGAATGAATGGGTGGGTACACTTACAGAAGCCTTTACTGACAGCTGACTCCTTCCAGAAGAGGTCATCGAGACCATCAGCATCCTGCCCCCCAAAGAAGCAGGCTCTCCTCCAGGCCGAGGCGGACACAGTGGGGTTTCCCTGGGGCGCGGCGACCTTCCAGCTTCCTCCTGTCTTTCCCACAGCTCCGGGCCAGGGGCTTCCCAGAGCAGATGGCCTCTCCATGGGCTCATTGTTGTGAAGTATTTGTTTAGTATTATTAAAAAGACGGCGTCGTGACAAGAAAGAGAAAAAAAGGAAGAAGAAGGAAACACCCCCTGGGCATTCAGCGACTGCCCTCGCAAGGACATTGCCGCCCGCAGATGGCCCGGGACCCAGCTCAGCACAAATCTGACCGAAGCTGCAGTTTTCGAACTGATGTTCACAGCGCAGAGTATTTACTGAGCCTTCATCGGCTGTCCCCTGTGCTTCCACGTGACCGTCAACACGCCCCCTGTAAAGGCCATCTCAGTGGCTGGCCCGGACGGATGGACGGGTGGTACCCAGATTTTTTTGTTTTTTCCTGCCATTGACAACGATGCAGCTGCACATGTTTTGGCAGCTGTGGCTTCTGCGTCCTGTAAGCCTCCTCCTTGGGGTGAAGGCTAATGGAGGGTCACAGGGACCAGGAACATAAGGGGTGCCCTGGCTTTTCGGGGCATCGTCCAATTTTCTCTCAAAAGGCACTGCCCCCTCAGCGCCCCCAGCCGTGGAGTGAGCGTCAGACCTCCCCTGCACTGCTGCCAGCGCGGGGTGGGGCCTTACAAACGCTTTTTTTGCTCAGGTAGGAAATACAGAAGTCTCTCGGTGCTGCCTTCATCGGCTCTTCGTGGATGGTTAGTGAGGATAAACCTGTGTTGCCCCACTGGTTCCCCCCTCCTCCACCTCGAGGCTCCGAGCAGGCGAGCTGGCCCAGTTCATGCATCTTTAGCACCAGCTGGTCAGACGTAAGGGGCCAATACCACCTCTTGGTGACATCACTGTGACCCCTGTTTTCTGGCTCGGCCTATCACGGTCCTTTTTTTTTTTTTTTTTAAATATATTTTATTGATTTTTTACAGAGCGGAAGGGAGAGGGATAGAAAGCCAGAAACATCGATGAGAGAGAGACATCGCTCAGCTGCCTCTTGCACGCCCCCCACTGGGGATGTGCCCGCAGCCAAGGTACATGCCCTTGCCGGAATCGAACCCGGGACCCTTCAGTCTGCAGTCCGACGCTCTATCCACTGAGTCACACCGGTCTCGGCCTATCACCGTCCTTTTATCTGCATGTTTATAGGAGCGTGGGCCGGGGCAGCACTCTCAGAGGAGATACTAGTCCGTGGTCGGCAAACTGCGGCTCTCTGGCCCCTTGAGTGTGGCTCTTCCACAAAACACCACGGCCTAGACGAGTCTATTTTGAAGAAGTGGCGTTAGAGGAAGTTTAAGTTTAAAAAATTTGGCTCTCACAGGAAATGTCAGTCGTTGTCCTGTTGACATGTGGCTCTGTGGACTAATGAGTTTGCCGACCACCGGTCTAGTATCTGTGAAAGCGAAGTTCTCTTCCCCAAGAGCTCAGTCTGTTTTCTTGTTCCCGTCGCTCCTCAGCACCGCCCTCGGTGCGTCTTTGAAGAGTCGCTTGAACGTACAACAGTGATGCCGTCACCTGCAGAACCCGGGCCAGCTCGGCAGGAAATGGATTTGACTCTAGACGCGGCTGGCAGGGTTGTGAACGCGAACCACGGACCGGCCCCTCCACCCGGATGAGCGGATTGGACGGCGCCAGCACCTTCCCAGCGGGAGGCTGAGCGGAGACTGCCGTGCGGGGCCCGGCCCCGCCTCCACGTTTCCCCGCTGCACTTCCTGCGACGCAGACCGCTCTCGGTGTGCGCACCCGGTGGACCCGACTGCTTCCCGCCGGCCTCTGTGTGGAAACGCATGTTCTCCGCTCACGTATATTGACCCGTGGTGTTTTTCTTGTTTGTTTAAAATGCTCTTTAGATGTGGTAGCCGTTCTCCCGTCATCATCTCCTGCCTCCTGACATTTCACGGTGGTCTCGACATTCAGAATATTGGGAAGCTTGTGGGTTGGGACGTCTGCTCCTCCCCAGAGCTGTCCTGGGCTACACTGGAGCCGCCCCCCCACCGCACCCCTCACCCCATCCAGGGGGAGCGGGCCAGAGTCTGGAGGCTGCACAGTGGAGTCATTTAGCTGCTCTTGTCTTAGGCTCAGTCAGCTTTCCCCGATGCCATGGCTCCCCGGGGGCTGGCTCACCGAAACGCGCAGAATGATCCTTCTGAAACAAGGACTCCGCATCTCCTGGCTCTGTGGGCGCTCAGCCCAAACTAGATCGCTTTCTCCATATTGTGGTAGTTGTCCTTTTTTTTTAATGGCCTCACACATTTATTACTGAACCATCCTACTATTGCAAGAGGAAAAAGTCAACAGAGCAAAATCACAAGTTCATTAATTCTCCAATTAAAACGCCCCAACTCGCCGAGACCGGTTTGGCTCAGTGGATAGAGCGTCGGACTGCGGACTGAAGGGTCCCGGGTTCGATTCCGGTCAAGGGCATGTACCTTGGCTGCAAGCACATCCCCGGTAGGGGGTGTGCAAGAGGCAGCTGATCGATGTCTCTCTCTCATCGATGTTTCTGAAAATATATTAAATAAAAAATAAAATAAAATGCCCCAACTGCCCAGACAGTAGCAGCTTTTCAACCATTTAAAGGTGTAGGCCGGTACAGCCATCTCTCCCGGGGTTTCTCCGGGCCCAGTTTGGTTCTTCTCCGCTGTCTCCTCTCCGAGTTGGACCTGATTGTATTCCCCGTTTCCATCCGAATCCATCGGGAACGGGCCGATTCTGCTTTTGTTTCTTGGCCAGGAACCTCTCGATCCCGAAAGTCTCGCGGGAAGACGTGGCCAAGGAGAAGCGAACGCCCGCACCTCGATGGCGGAGAGAGAGAGAGGCTGTGTGCCCACGCCAGGCAGGCCTCAGATGCCCACGGAGAGCTCCTCTGTGAGAGAGACGCTGCGTGTGGGGACGGAGCGGTGAACAAAGCAGACGTGTCCCTGACCCCCCGCGTCCACAGTTTGTTGGGAGCCGCACACTGGCCAGCAGCACTGCTCAGTGAGTCTTACCCGGTGCCAGGCTGTCCGCTAGGGGCTGGGGACCCCGGGGTGGGCAGAGGTGACCCGTCATTCACCCAACAGCCACACACATAACCAGAGGGCGGCCTATAGCTCGTGTGAGCGTGAAGGCAGGGCCGGGGGGCTGTGCAGGCTGGGACACGGGGGGGACTGTTCTGGGGCCCGGGGACGGGAGAGGTGTGTGATAGGAAGGCTCCCTGGGGAAGCGGCAGTGGAGGGGAGCCCTGAAGGCTGACTGGACTCAACCAGGCGAAGAGGGGCCAGACTCTTTCCGACAAAGGGAACGGCAGGTGCAAAGGCCTAGGAGACAGGAAGAAACAGTCCGCGGGAACCAGGGAACCAGGGTGCGGGCACTGGGCCTGGGCGGAGGGCGGGGCCCCGCCCCACTCCTGGCCCCGCCCTCCTGTCAGTTCGCCCGGCCCCGCCCACCTGTCAGTTCACCTGGCCCCGCCCACCTGTCAGTTCACCTGGCCCCGCCCACCTGTCAGTTCACCTGGCCCCGCCCGCCTGGCTGTTCCTCTGTCATGGCAGGAGAGGTGTCAGGAAAGCCGAGGGCGGAGCCCACGTTTGAGGACTGCCTGGCAGAGAGGGAGAAAGGGCCTTGGAGCCCCGCGGCCGCCCTGCTGCTCTCTCTGGCTCCGCTGGGGCCTGGCTCCCGCCTCCAGGAGTTCACGGGGAGGTGACGCTCCTCTCCTCTGCGCGGGGCTGGGCCTCTCTCTCCCCGGTGGGCGGCCTGTGAAAGCCGAGGCCATTGTCCAGCTCTGTCCCCTCCCTTCCCCAGCTCTAAGGACCCAGCATTGGGGCTCCCGTGACATCCTGTCCAGGCCTGGGTGGGTGGGAGACCCCAGATCTGGGGACCCTGGGGCTGGGCCAGACCACTGTGAGTGCCCTGGGCCAGAGGGGCTGGTTCTCTGGGTGCCCTGCTCCCCAGGAGGGGCCGGGACTGGCTCCGAGCTCCAGTCTGCCCTGTGGCTCCAGGGTGATGGTAAGGGCGGCCGCCTGAGCTCTGGGTGGGCTCTGGGTGTTCCGTCCTCGAGGCTTGGACCCCTGCCCTCTGCAGGGCTGGGCCGGCTGCCGGCTTCCCGCTGTCCTTCCAGGGACATTCCAGCCGCGACGGAGGCCTTGAAAACAGACTCGGGAGCCAGACCACTTTGGTGGGATCCCGGATCCGCCTCTCCTCTCTGCTGGCCCCGGGCAGATGCCCCTCTTGGGCCTCAGTTTCTCCACTGAGTGCGAGTGGGCTCACGCCCCCTGCAGGCTGCGGGGCCCATGGCTTGGCTCCTGGTGACGGTTCCTGGCTGAAGCTGGGGGAGGGGACTTTGCCACCATTGGCTGCTCTCAGCGAGCCTTTCCACTCGCTCCTGTGTGCAGGGGAGATGGTCTTAGACAACCGGGTAAACTGAGACCTCGCTTGTAGGATCCTGCATTCTAGCTGGGAGGCTCTGCCAACAGGTCTCATTTCATTCTCACGAGAACCTAGGCTTGGATATGTGAATAGCATCAGCCTCTTCCTGGGGGGGGGGGGGGGGGCTCTCAGGCCCAGAGAGGTTGTCAGAATCACTCAAGGCTGCACAGCAAGAAAAGGCCCAGCACAGCGAGGAGGGGCGCTTGCTGAGAACCTGGCCCGGGCCTGGCCCAGAGGCTGAAGCTCAGAGGAAGATGTTTCCCACGCCAGCTCTTCCTGCAAGCCCAGAATTCCCCCCCACCCCCCCATGCACCACGCCTGCACCCGCAGCGGCTTCTTCGGCATCTGGGGCTCTATCCAGAGGGACCTCGGCCCCTGCGAGGGAGCTGCCTGTCATTCTTCCCCAGCCCCCGGAGGAGCCGCGGCCAGTGGGCCCGCCCGGCCCTTTGTTGACGCTGACAGGACGGTGCAGCAACCACACACTTCAGCTGCCAACTCGCTGCGGTCACTCAATCCATCACCGAGGGCGGGGGCTCCCGGCCTGCCGCTCGCCTGCCGTGTTGTTCTAGTCCGCCTGGAGCTGTGAGATAAACGGGGCATGAACCGGGCCCCTGGCAGGGGGTCAGCCCCTTCTGCCCTCATTAAAGTGCCAATCAAGAAGAGGAATGGAGATGAGCAGACGGAGCTCAGCCTCCCAGCCACCAAGGGGACGGCATCCAGGCTTCTGCCTCCGCCCCAGAGCGCCTGGCGCATTCCACCGCAGGCCGGAGCGCCTGGTTGCAACAGTGCCCTTGGTTTTCCTGCAGCCGGAGAGGCTGGGGTGGGGGCTGGGAACCCAGGCAGCAAAGGCCACTCACAAGGGCTCGCTGGAGTTGCCGTTTGATTACCTGCTGCCATGTGACAAGTCACCCCAAAATGTCGTGGCTTAAACAACAACCAGGTTATTACCTCTTGAATCTGCATGTTGACTGGCCTAGCTTAGCTACGTGCGTCTTTAGCTCTGTGTGATGTCGGCTAAGGACCCCCTAGGCCAGAGAGTGTCCAGATGGCTCATGCATGTGTCTGACACCCCTGTGGGGGGGGCTGGTCTCCCCTGCCATGCCCCTGGCTCACACAGGAGGCGAGAGTGGAAGCGGCGAAGCTATTTAGGGGGCGACTGCAAACATCCAGGAGAGCCTGGCCAGAGTGGGTCCGTTGGTTGGTATTGCCCCGTGCACTGAAAGGTTGTAGGTGTTATGCCCAGATTTTATGATCCCCAAAGACCACCAGGGAGCCGAGTCCGATGCAAAAGCAAAAGAGCCTTTATTCAAGCCCGGGCTTGGCTCTCTGCCTCCACTGACGCAGCGGCAGGACGCAAAAGAGGGCATGTTTCAAAAGCCCAATGATTTTATAGGGCTAGGGGTCGGGAGGTGGGGTATATTCCGATTGGTTGGGTGAGGGTTAGGGCTAGTGATGCACATAACCCCTGACACACATGACCTGTCCTTTGCTCTTGATTGGAGCTCAGGTGCACAGTCTTTCCTGATTGGCTGTTTCAAAGGGAGGGGTTGGTCTTTGTGATTTCAAGATGGCAGCCCCCAGGTAAGTTTACACATCATGCGGCCAACATGGTGGCTGCCAAGTCACACAGTCCAAAATGGCAGCTGTCTACATTGTTGTTTGCAGTCCCACCCTGCCCTTTGCACATACCTGGGTTGTGGGTTCAACCCCTGGTCAGGGTGCATACGGAAGGCAACTAATGATCGTTTCTCTCTCACACCAACGTTTCCCTCTCTCTTTCTTCCTCTCTCTAAGCTTGTCCTTGGGCGAGGATGAAAAAAACAATTATTAAAAAATCCAGGAGACAGATGATGGTGATAGATTTCTAAGATTTGATGGTGGGTTGGATGTGGAGTTTGAGTAAAGAGAAGTTTCAAGGATGACTGCACAGCTGTTGGCTTGAAGAACTGGAAGATGGGAGCTGTTTATCAGGATGGGTAAGAGCAAGGGAGAGACAGGCGTGTGAAGGAAGAAGACCATGAGTCCTGTTCTGAACATGCTAAGTCTGGGGTGCTTCTCAGACTTCCAAGTGGAGATGGTGAAAGGGGCGTTGGAGCTCCAAGCCTGGGTTTCAGGGCGCAGGTCCAGGCTGCAGATAGAAGTCTGAGAATGGTGAGTAGGTCCGTGTTATCTGAAGCCTTGGGGCTCAAGGAGATAACCGAGAGGAGTGTGGATAGAGAAAGGAAAAGATCTGATAGTGAGTTCTGACTCTTTCCAGAATTCGGAGGCCGAGAGGCAGCCACAGACCGGAGACTGGAGAGGGAGCTGCGGGTATCGGGAAGGAAACCAGGAAACGATGGTTTCCTCGAAGCCAAGTGGGAGGAAATGTGTTTCAGGAAGGAGAGTGTGACCCATGCCGGAGAAGGCTGCTGACAGTGCAAGTTAGACAAAGCCTTATCGCGAAGAGTGGAGTCGCCAGGGCAGAGGTCAGCGATGACCTTGAGTAGAAAGAAGGGTTTGAGGATAGAAGCTTCATTGGAAAGGGCTCAGAGGGGGAGGGGGGGAGAAGACATTGCTGGTTCTACTCAAGGCAGAGTAGCTGGTATTGGACCCATCTGCCTGTCATACATGAAACTGGACGAAATACATGCAACAGCCATTGCCATTGAAACACAGGTAATGCAAGGCTGTGGTCCTTGAGAGAAGAGAGGCCCAAAGGCTGAGCTGCACATTCAACTTGACTCTCTGCTGAGGGGCCCAGAAGAGATGGTTCGAGGGGGAGAGCTGAAGTCCCACCTGGTGGAGAAGAGAGAGCCCAGGGTCTAGGGCTGCCAAGACAGCTGGTGATTGCGAGGCAGACCCCCAAAGAAGAGGGCTTGGCTTCAGTCTTCTCAAACAACACGAAAGATGCAGGGGTTTCTGCACAGTCATCAGGTCACAGAAAAGGAAGTGGCTCTGCCGGAAGCCAATCATTGCTTTAATAACGGAGAGCTGTGGACCGGGTGTTAGGAGGGCTGGTCAACCTTGATTGCTCTGAGGGGTTGGAGCTGGTTACTGGGATGTTGATGGTTGAATTCAGCTCCCACCTGTTAGTCCTAAGAAGATCTATGATTGACTTTTACTGGTGTTTCTGGCCTGGGGATACAGCTGTATCTTATGATTTTAATCTTAATAAAAGGAGTGGTAAAGCCAGAGCAAGTAGTAGTTCTTCCACTAGAGCCTGGCCCCCATTTTCCAAATTAGTATTTTTCTGAGTCTCTTATTCATTGGTATTTGGCCTCCTCCAGAAGCCCAAACCCTGGGGACCCTGAATCACGAGGGACATGCAAAGGGGTTCCCACATGGCTCTTCAACATCATTTCTCATGAGGGCGAGAAACACACATGAAAACTGCACTCAGAGACTCATTACTCCCAACTCAGCAAACATCCGAAAAAGTGCCGACCCCCGGTATTGGGGAGGGAGTGAGGAAACGCTCTCCCATTCATTCCAATTCATAATTCTCTTATTTATTTATTTTTTCTCTCAACTCCTAAATTGATACAAACTCTATAGGAGTAATTTGGCAATATTTATAAAAATTACAAATGTGCGAAGAATCCAGAAATGCCTCTTCTAAGAATTTAACGTAGACATCCAAACAATCTGGTCTGTACAAAGCGATTCTTGTTGGGATAGCAAGGAGACTGGAAACAACCTAAGTGACGGTCTGCAGGGGATTGGTTACGTAAATCACCGTACATCGTACAGTGGGAATCACACTACTGTCCAAGAAAGTTCTTTGTGTGCTCATATGGAATGGTCTACAAAACATACTATTAGGTGGAAAAAAAAAAAAAAGCAAGGAAGTCATATGCTACAACTTTGTAAAAAAATATTAAAATTAAGAGAGAGGAAAGGATATAGATAGACAGGGTGGGACAAAAGTAGGCTTGCAGTTGTGAGTACGCATAGTTTATTCTTGTACCGTTATTTATTTTTGTATTATTTTCCATTCGAATGACTGTAAGCCTACGTTGGTCCCACCCTGTATGTATATATCCTCTATATCTTATATCTCTATCTAGTCTGCGTGTGCGTGTGGGTGTGTGTATACGTGTATCTCTCTGGAAAAATACACAGGAAACCAGGAAACGGGGTGCTGGTTGATAGGAGTGGGAGGGAAGAAAAGATAATGTAACCGTCAATACAGACAAACACAGGAGACAGCACTGAGCTACACAGCACCGGCTACTCTGCTTCCTGTTCCCTTTCTGAAGGCTGCGTTTTATCTTCTATATAGATATGCTCCAGGCATTCCCTCAAGAAAATCTGAAGAACATTTAAACCCAACAACTTGACTATAAACCGGGCTGTAATTGGACCCGAGGGGAGTGGTAGATAAGGCAGAGGTCACATTTGCTAAGTGCCTACTCTGTGCTTGGGAGGACGAAGCCACACGCCAACACTAGTAGAGGTCGTTAACCATCGATGAGCCACCGTAATGTTCTCCATCTGCTGACGTGTTTTCCACACTATGAATCATGACGCTAATATTCAGATATTCTCTTCAGAGGACGTGCGAGGGCCCTCTGGGTGCAACAACCAGATCAACAGAACGAAGCCGAGGGCCCGATGTGGGCGGTGAGATGGGAGGATGCGTCCTCCCCGCAATACCTGTGCTTTTATGAACATGGCTGGCGTCGCCGCCCGAAGCACACGGGCTGGAGTTTGTAAGCACGGACTCCTGTGCTGGGCCCGGCGCTGGGGGTCAGGCCTCGGCCCCGAGGCCTCAGGTTGGCCGGCTCTTCCCCGATGACGCCCCACGCGGGGTGTCCGTGTGCACACCCCGCCTGCCTGTGCCTTTAAACAGCCGGGCAGCGGGCCAGGGGCCTTGGTTTTGTTTACCGAGTTGCCCAATCTGATCCCGGTGTTTGGCAAACAAAGCTCTCCAAACAAGGAGAAACAGATGACCCTCTCGCCTCTTCTGACTCCCAGGGAGCTCCAGGTGGCCTTGGGGGCCCTTCTGCAGGCCCACTTGGCTAAGGGGTGTTGGGAGCGTCTCCCTATGCCTCTGGGATCCCCTTCTGCACCGGGCACCAGCTGAGAACCGGTCACTCCCCACAGCCCGGGCCTTGGTTTCTTCCTGCGGAGCCTCGCTTCCCTTCCGGACTGTTCCTCGCCCTCCTCCCAGCAGATGGTGCTCCCACAGAGCTCCCAACGAAACAGGTCTGCGACCCCAAAACTGGTAAGAACCCGCCCTCCACCCCCCAGGAAACTCCCCAAGTGCCAAGGCCTGACTCGGAGGCCGAGTCCTCATGGAGGCCTGTGGCCATGGCTGAGGAGGGGTGGGGGGGCTGGGGTGAGGAGCCTTCCCACAAACAGGTTCTCCCCATCTGCCCACGTGCCTGGGTTCCGTCTGCTCTCATGGACCAAATGTCCATCCCGGGCCAGGCTCACACGGTTGGCTACTGGAATATGACTGAGTGCATACACACGTAAAGGGAGTTCTCCCAAAGCAATTCATGGTTTGGTTCCAGAAGAAGTGAGGACTGATGTCCTGGACAGGCAGCAGTGGCTCCGCCCACCACTCAATCACAAGCACCTGCCTTTTCTCCTCCCTGTCACACCTGCCAATCAACACACTGGGCGGACCCTTCTCTTCTCCTGGCTAGACCATTTCTTCTCTTTAAAAAAAAAAAAAAAAAAATATATATATATATATATATATATATACATTTTTTTTTTCATTGATTTTTTCACAGAGAGGAAGGGAGAGAGACAGAAAGTCTGAAACATCGATAAGAGAGAAACATCGATCAGCTGCCTCTTGCACACCCTCTACTGCACACCCCCTACTGGGGATGTGCCTGCAACCAAGGTACATACCCCTGACCGGAATCGAGCCTGGGACCCTTCAGTCCGCAGGCCGACGCTCTATCCACTGAGCCAAACCGGTTTCGGCCTGGCTGGACCATTTCAATAGTCCTCCAAGGAGGACATCTCCCTTGCTCATCCCCATTCAGCCCATCCTCCACACCCTAACGCCGCTGTCCTTCAAAGCTTACCCCGGATCCCACCCTTCCTTTGCTCGCACGGTGTCGGGACCCATCCCCGTGGTTCTGTGTGTAGGTAGTTTGTTCACGTCCTCGCTGAGTCGTTCCACTCCTCGCTGAGTCGTATTCCATCCTGACGTTCCACTCCCGTCTGCTTGCCCGCTCACCTGTGGGTAGACACTTTCCTTTAACCCTGTTTTTGGCTATTGTTCGTGTACAAGTGTTTGAGTGGACGTGGTTTTATTTCTCTCTCTCTCCTTAAAAATTCATTTTTTATTGATTCCAGAGAGGAAGGGAGAGGGAGAGAGAGAGAAACATCCGTGATGAGAGAGCATCATGGATGGGCTGCCTCCTGCACGCCCCACCCCGGGGATCGAGCCCGACACCTGGGCATGTGCCCTTGGGACCTTTCAGTCTGCAGCCAAACCGAGCCAAACTGGCTAGGGCCGGTTCATTTCTCTCGACAGCTTCGAGCAGAACTGATGGGGCATAAGGTGGGGTGCGTTTAGCTCTTTGAGAAACTGCCAAGCTCTTTTCCAAACCAGCCCTGGACAGGAATCCCACACGCTCCGCATCCTTGCCGACGCTTGGTTTGTCCAACGTTCTCCTCTCATTACTCGACAGGTGCTGGGTGATATTTAACTTTGGGTTTAACTTGCATTTCCCCAAGAGGGATGGTGCCCTTTTTTCACGTGCTTCTTGGCCCTTTGTGGGTTTCTTTCATGAAGTGCGAGTGGAAATGTTTGCTTATTTTCAATCAGTTTCCGTAACTCACCCCCTTTAGCATCTGCTCCCACAGTGCCAACAGGGCTTTGCTTACCGGCCATGTCCTCGGATTGCTGAATGCAACACACCTCCCCTGCCTTTTCAGCGCCCTCAAGCCAGCTGGCCACCCACGCCTCCGCGCTTCCTCGTCTCCCCCCGGCCCACTGCCCCCGGGCAGTGCTGAGCCCAGGTTCTCCTCGCTCACACTGGACTCTCACTGTCTGATCCCTGGTGAGCCCTGCCCCGAGGCAAGCCGCTCCCTCAGGAGTTCACTGCCCACCTGCCACTCTGCTTAACAGGTCGCTGACATCTCAACCCCTAAACGCCCGCAACCTCAGGCCTCCATACATCCATTTGACATCAACACACAGTCAACAGTCAGTGCAGGGACCCCGACCACCAACATCTGCTCTTCCTGCCCCGCCCCATCTCAGCAGTCACACCGAGACTCCTGGTTACTTCAGTTGGACCACCCTTCCCGCCTCTCCCTCGATTCCTCCTCAGGAAACCAGTTCCTCTGTCTCATCTCTTCTCTGAGAACTATCCCAAGTCCTCTCCCCTGGCCTCTCCTAGACATGCCCATCGGTCCTCACGTGGAGCCCGGCACAGCCTTCCTCTTTTTTGTTTGTTAATCCTCACAATTCGTGCATGTGAGGATATTGTTTTCCATTCTTTTTTTTCTTTTTTTTTTTTTTTGAGAGAGGGGAAGGGCAGAGGAGAGACAGAGAGAGATATATTGATGTGAGACGCGTCAGTTGGTTGCCTCCCCGACACGCTCTGACCAGGGCCGAGGATGGAGCCGGTAACCGAGGTATGTGCCCTTGACCAGATCGAACCCAGGTCCTTTTAGTCCCAGAGCCAATGCTCTATCCCAGTGGTCAGCAAACTGCGGCTTGAATGTGGCTCTTCCACAAAACACCACGGCCTGGGCGAGTCTGTGTTGAAGAAGTGGTGTTAGAGGAAGTTTAAGTTTAAAAAAATGTGGCTCTCAGAAGAAATCTCAATTGTTGTCCTGTTGCTATTTGGCTCTGTGGACAAATGAGTTTTCTGATCACTGCTCTCTCTACTGAGCCAAACTGGCCAGGGCATGGCCTTCCTCTCTTGATGCATTCTACCCGTTCTCCGTGTTTATGTCAGTTTTGCAGGGACTCCAACCTTGACCTCCTGGTTCATAGGTCGACGCTCAACCACTGAGCCACGCCGGCCGGGCCTTTTGGTGCCTTTGAGTCAGACCAGAACAAGCAGGAGGTGCCGAGTTTGATGGCCCCCGGGGAACTATTTACACCGTGAGCGCTGGTGGGCGAGGCCCGTGGGAGACCGAGGTCTGGCTCCTCCGGGGGCCGGCGTGGGGGGCAGGGAAGGCAGCTCCTGCGCCATTATTCCAGCATCCAACGCTCCCCGGCTGCGACTGCACTCCCAGGAGGCCCGAGGAATTCATGAAAGATGCTGTGTCTTCTTCTTCCTTCTCACTGTTTACTTCAGGGGCTCACTGCCGCTTCCCAGGCGAACAGCGCAACTGAGAAACCGCTCCTCCGGCCGCTTCAAGATGTAGGTCAGAGCTCTCCCGGACACAAGGCTGAGGACGACCGTGCAGGACTTGATAACGCTGCCTAGAAACTTGTATCTGCAAGCACACGGGCATCCGCCCATCAATGTTCCCACCTGCCTACAGTTTCATGCCTCAAAGAGAATAGAGTTTTGCTTCTGGTGGTCATGGGACATTCTAAAAACCGGCCAACTATTTGGGCAACAAGAAAACCACAGCAGACTTTTAAACAAATGCGCAAACCTTCAAGTTACATGAACTGATTATAATCCAATATGTGAAATGACTAATTTAAGGAAGGTAGTTTTTTTAAAAATATTTAGAAATTGCCAACATATTCCTAGACAAAAGACATCAAAAGTAAAATTAAATGCCAAGGTAAAAAGAAAATGAAAGAACGCTTAATAGTAAAGTTCGTGAGATAAACAAAAGGCTGAAGATGCGGTCCATAGTTAGCACTGCTTTGTTTTCGCTGGCCGGAAACACATCCTGAACCAGTTCTGGGAAGAGAACAATAACGCCCTCAAAAACTCGGTTATGGGAAACACAGAGCAGAAAGATGCAAGCTGAGGCGTGAGAAGGGAAAACAACCAGGAAGAGGGTGTTAAAATAATCTGCGAGAACATGTGCAGCAAACTAACAGACCTAAGAGAACTGGGTGGCTTTTAAAATATATATGTTTTATTGATTTCAGAGAGGAAGGGGGAGGGATAGAGAGAGAGAAGCATCAATGATGAGAGAGAATCATCGATCAGCTGGCTCCTGCACACCCCACACTGGGGATCGAGCCTTCAACCCGGGCATGTGCCCTTGGCCGGAATCAAACCTGGGACGCTTCGGTCCCCAGGCTGACGCTCTATCCACTGAGCCACACCGGCTGGGGCCTGGGTGGTTTTTAAACACCAAATATGCCACAAAAATAGACCCATGCAGAGAGGGAAAACCTGACTGTTCCAGTTAACAGAGGCCACCGGGGGCTGATGGCTGAAGGGAGCTCCTGAAGACATTCTAGAACCTGACGGGTTTGTGGCCTGCTTTCACCGAACTCTAAAAACGAGGACGGGGGATTCTAATGTCATTTAAACACCGTGGGCCATTGAAAACAGTCCATCTTATAAAGGCAGCCTCATTTTAACTCTAAAATCTGATGAAGATACTAAACAAGAAAATGATAGACCCCCCTCATTTAACTTTTTTGTTTAAAAATTTACATTTTTATTGATTTCAGAGAGAGAGGGAGATAGAACCATCGACGGGCTGCCTCCTGCACGCCCCACACTGGGGATCAAGCACGCAGTCCAGGCACGCGCCCTGACCAGGAATCGAACCGTGACCTCCTGGTTCACAGGTCGGCGCTCAACCGCTGACCCATGTGGATTGGGGGACCTTCCTCATTTTAAAGATGCAAAGACTCAAAACCATTAGCAAACAGAAGAAGAAAACGTACCAAAAGAATGACACGTGAGAACATTATGACCAAGCGGGGTGTGTTCCAGGGAGAAAGGGTGGTGTGGAATCAGGAAATTTATCCACGTAATATTACATCGCAAACATTAATGAGAAAAACAATACGGTCGTAATAACAGATGTAACTCAGCAGCCATCCCTAACTGAAACCCCACAAAGGAAAACATGGCCCAGGGCTAGGGAAGCCGACACCGCTTTGTGCCTGTCTGCGGGGCAGGCGGACCGGGAGGAGGCGGCTCCCGCCGGCCGCATTCCCACCAGCGTTTGGGAAAGCCATCTTGCACGTGCGGACCCTCTAACCCCTGGCCCCTGGGAATTGGCACGGAAATAAAAGTCGTGCCTATGCGCACTCGGGGGAGGCTGTTCTTGGGGGAGAGTGAGGCAGGGAGTGGCCTGAAAGCCAAGGGAAGGCCCACAGGAAAGAATCGTCGAGGGATTACAGAACTTTTGCATCAATATTCCGCCGCATCGGAGAGAGGACAGGTACGCCAACCTGTAGGTGGCACAGAGAAGTTGCAAAAGGGGATGTAGGACTCCACCTTCATAAAAGCAAATGTCGGGAAGTGTGAACCAGAGGCCCGGTGCACGAAGAGATTCGTGCAATAGGCCTTCCTTCCCTGGGCTTCCAGCCCCGGCTTCCCTCTGGCACCTGGTTCGTTCAGTCAGGGTCTGCCCTCTTCATCTTCACCGTAGACTCAAGCCAGAGTTTGCCATCTTCGTCCTCACTGCAGACTCCGAGTCTGCAGTCTTGTCTTCACTGCGGCACTCCACTCCTGTACATCCCTTCACCTGACCCCCTGCACCCTCTCCCCCCCCCATAGCAGGTGGCCTGCCCTGCCTGGCCACTCCGTGCCTGGAGCAGCTGGGCAGTCGCCATCTTTGGCCTTCTGATTTGTATACTCACTCTGATTGGCTGTGTGTGTAGCGGAGGTACGGTCAATTTCCATGTTTGTCTATTAGGTAAGATGTGTGCATCCATGTACATGCCTGAATGTGAAGACTATGGGAGTGTAGTGAGCACACGGGCAAGGGGCAAGGCTATTAGTCTTGAGGGGGTGATATTGGGGGGGGGGTTACAAAAAGGGGAAAATGCAGCAGTAACTGCCCTGAAATATTCTAGTGGGCTCTCTCTCATTGGGGGTGTTAGCCACACCTCCACAGTCTCCCCCACGTAGAAGGGGCATTTGGTTTGGATGCTGGGCTTTGGGTTGGGAAGTGTAGGGTTTGTTTGGCTTTGGGTTCTGACCGGCTCTTGCTGAGTTCTGGGGGCATCTGTGGGTGGGGTGTTGGAATAGGCAAAGGGGCACATTCCTTGATTAAATCCAATTCTTTGCCGAATCCATGCTAAACAAGGTTCCTGGCCTCATTGTAGTTCACGACCCCCAGCCTCAAACGGGCCCTCATGCTAGCTCCCTTCCCAGTCCTGACTGACAGCTGTACATCGCCTCCCCTCTCCACATCCCCCCGCCCCGCCGCCTGCTCTGCCTGCTGATCTCCCAGGAAACCGGAGCGACCACATGAGAACCTCCTGCCGCCTCCACACCTGCTGCCACCTGCTCTCCTGTGACGGCCTTCCTTCAGCCGCCTGTCCTTCTGCGAACAGGTCACTCCGAGGCAGTGTCGCCTCCGATTCCTGTCTTCCCCTGGGAACCCCTGCCACCGCCTTTCACCCTCAGGAGGGTCTCCGAACCTGCAAGCTGTACACCCGACAGTAACTGCTGGTCTCATGCCCCCCGACTTCTCGGCAGCGCTTGCTCGTTCATCCTGCTCTCCCGCCGTCCTGGTCGGCTCCTGGGCCCCCACTCCCGGCTTCACTCGCACGTCACCCAGCGTCCTGCTGGGTTCCCCTCACTGTTCCTCTCCATCTGCCTGACTCGAAACTTGGGGGACCCCTGGGGCTCAGCTCTGGGGCTTCCATCCGGGGTCCTCTTGTCACTGGTGCACGGATGGCTCCCACCCGGCGCCTCCGGCCTGGACACAATCGCCCGAATCCCAGACTCTCGGGCCACTGTCTTCCTGGCTTCTCCCGCGGGTAACCAGCAGGACCCCGAACTGAGCATGTGCTGGGGGAGCCCCGGATCTGCTCCCCGAGTCTCCCCTTCTCGGTAAGCGGCAACCTCCTGCTGCCAGGCCGAGCCCACCAGCCTCGGCGTGGTGGGGTGAGAAGCAGCCGGCAGGACACCCGGGCGGGGCCTGGGCAGAGTGTCCAGTGCGGCTCGGGGGCAGGACTGGCCCACAGGATGCGCTTTCGTGGAGCAAGGGAGGGGGCGTGACTGTGAGCGGTCACCGCGGGCGTTTGTCACTGGCGGTGGCTCTGGACTCTGCAACACGGAGAAGCCAGAAGAAAACGGGTCTGGGAAGTCCACAGAGCTTTTATTCCGCGGGAAGGACAAGAACGACCTGACCCGGGACAGACCGGCGGCTGCGGCGCCGGGTCCCCAGGAACGGGCGTCTGTGCTCGGGTGGCCTCAGCCAGCCATGGCAGCATTTTGAGGCCCAGATGCTGCTTAAAAACGAAGTGGCGGCCGAAACCGGTTTGGCTCAGTGGATAGAGCGTCGGCCTGCGGACTGGAAGGTCCCAGGTTCGATTCTGGACAAGGGCATGTCCCTTGGTTGCAGGCACATCCCCAGTGGGGGGTGTGCAGGAGGCAGCTGATCGATGTTTCTCTCTCATCGATGTTTCTAATTCTCTATCCCTCTCCCTTCCTCTCTGTGAAAATCAATAAATTCTATTAAAAACAAACACAAAACAAAGTGGCCCTGGAACCTCCCTAGCTGGAGGTAGGTGCCACCCAGCAGCAAGACACGGGCTGGGAGGCTGCTGTGCCCTCTGGCTGGCCTCTCCAGCGGCAGAGCAAGCAGCTGTGGCTGGGCAGCGGCCTGGGTTGGCCAACAGGGCTGGGTCAGGGAGTTCGGAAGCTTTGGGTTTCTCCTTCCATTTACTTCGCTCTCCTCGGAGAGGAAGCGTGAGCTGAGGCAGCAGGAGAAGCGGTGGAGACGGTTCTCCCCGAGCTCCGGGCATCGTGGGCTGAAGGCTTGTGGGAAACGGGCATCCACGGAGCCAGGGCCAGAGCCGCTTCGCCCAGAGCCTCGGATTCTTTCCTGGCGAACCAGAAACCTGTGCTGGAGCCCCGAGGCCTCCTCGCCACGCCCGGCACGCAGGCGGCGAGGGCAGGGCGCCCAGAGAGCTCTCGACCGGTGCCCGGCCAGTGCCCGGCCGGTGCCCGGCTGGTGCCCACCTGCCCCCACCCAGCCCCACCGGTTTGGTCTCCGGTTCCCACTGGAACAGTCTCAGGCGCAAATGTCAGAGAGGAGTTGCGCAATCGGGGGAGATGGACAGCTATTTCGAGGGCTGATTAAATTAGAAAGGGGGGCGGGGGGCCGGAGCCGGGAAGCGCCGTCCTGCAGGAGGCCCCCGCCCGCCCGCCCGCCCGCCCCCCGGCTTTCTGCCGTCAGAGCCCAGAATATCCCGTTGCTGTGGGCGGCGGGCAGACTCGTTGTCTTTAGTAACCAAGCTCCTTCCTGTGGCACAGGCTCCAGGGACTTCATCCCGGAAAAAGTGACAGAGGCTCGCTGATGACAGCCCCCCCTCATCTTGAGGTCCTGACGGCAGGTGGCGGGCGGCCGCAGAGGAGCACGAGTGGGGTGCGGGGAGGGAGGCCAGGCCCGCAGGGACCGCGTGTGCGCTGACCGGCCCGACTGCCCGCCAGCAAAATCCAACCAACCAACCAAGCAGCCAACCGCCCTGCAGGCCCAGGCGGCAGCTCTGTGGTCCCCAAAATCCAGGCTCAGTGACACCAGTTTGGAGCACAAGGCTGCCCTTGCAAACACCCTGAGCTGAAGTGCGTGCACACTATGCTCAAGGGCCTTTTTGCTTCTTTGAAAACAGCCCGCACCCCACAGCCCACACCCAGGTGGGAGGGGAGGGAGGGAGAGACCAGTGTCATCGGTGTCTTGGAAGGACCTGCATCTCGAGTTGGAAACCCCGAAGCCGTCTCCACACCCGCTGGCCCACCAGGTCGTTTCAGATCTCGGCTGCATGTGACACGGTGGCCCACACTGACCAGTTTATGGAAACAGGAATTTTAAACCACAAGGCTAGTCGTTCATCCCACAGTGGGGTCCCCGGACTTGTCTCTTCCTCACAGTGAGGGAGACGGAGGCCCGGGGAGGCAGGCGCGCACACGGCCTGTGGCGTCTGAACCGAAAGGCAAGCACAGGGGAGGCCGGGCCACATCTCGGCAGGAACAGTGGCGCAGCCTCTCCATACTCACACCTCCTTCCCTTTCCTAAGGCGCACCCCCCGCTCGCGCCTGTGTCCCCGCGCCTTTACTCTGCGGAGTCCTCGGCCCTTCTCCGCTGCTGCCCAGGAGGAGAGAGAGCATCCTTACTGGGGCCTCAATAAACGTGTGGGCTTTTGATTTGCTAAAACAGAGATTTTTAGGGGACTTTCCTTCCAAATCAAACAGGGTCTCCGCTGCTCACCCAGGGAAAGCGCACGGTGCTGGTGGGGCGAGTGCAGGACCGACCCCGTTTCCCTCAAAGCCTGGCTAAGCCGAGGAGATGGGCAGGAGAACAGCGCCATAGCCTAACACCTCCTTTAACACGGGGAAGAGAAACAGATACAAGATGGGTTCCTGGGCCACTCCCTGCTCTGCGAGGGCCGGCTCCGGTCCTGGCCCGAGATCCGCAGGGCCGAGGGGGCTCTCCCAGCACTGCCCGCCCACCCCCCGGGCCCCTGCACTGGGGACTCGCTGGTTTCCGGCCCTGAGACCTGACGCGCTCTGGCTTCCGGCTTCCCAGAGAGTTTCCCGAACCGGACGAGTGGAGTCAGTGCAACAGAAGATCCAATATAACTTTATATTACTTTACAGCCCATGGGCCTTTACACACATCACAGGCCCCGCTGGGAAATGCGCCTACATATTTACAAACACACAGTTGTACATATATACATGGTAACAAAATACAGGGCAGTCCAAAAATTAGGTTCATCTCCGACACTTTTTAACGTTATTCAACCAATACCTTTAAAAAATTACTTCCCCATAATCTACAGTAACCCCTGGCCCTCGGATCGATGCGGCTGGTTTCCGTTAGTGTCCCCGTCAGCACCTGCTTCCTCTCGGTCCTGGAGGTCGCCCCCAGACCGTGCTGTGGCTCGGCCTCTCCCTCCGGCTCCTGACTGGCAGGGGGGGGCCGAGCCCCGCGCAGCCGCCGCCTCAGGAGTCCAGCTCCAGCTGCTCCTGGTTCTCGCTGAGCCTCAGCATCAGCTGCTGCTCGTAGTACAGGCTCTTCGCGTAGTTTATCTCCTGCGACAGCTTGACAGCGAGGACCTCCGATCTCACGTGGACCTGCAGGACAGAGCGGGGTGAGCACTGGCCCTGCCGGGGGGACGGCCACAGGGCCCAGCTGTAGACACCAGGGCGTGCACTTTTTTTTTTAATGTTTACTCAGGTTGTCCTCTTTTTCTTTTTTCTTACATTTATTTTATTGGGTTTTTCACAGAGAGGAAGGGAGAGGGACAGAAAGCTAGAAACATCGATGAGAGAGACATCGATCAGCTGCCTCCTGCACACCCCCTCCTGGGGATGTGCCCGCAACCAAGGTACATGCCCTTGACCGGAATAGAATCCGGGACCCTTCAGTCTGCAGGCCGACGCTCTGTCCACTGAGCCACACCGGTCTCGGCAGGACGTGCACTTTTAAGAGAGGGCCTCCAGTTAACGCTGACGTCAGGTGGGGGTGGGGGGACAGAATCTGCGTCTTTAACAAGTTTCCCGGGTGACTGTGCGGCAACCGTAGGTCACCGGAGGTTGGGGACTCCCTGCACCTGGGGACCAGTGTCAGCTCCCGAGGGCTAAGAGCATGAATGGGGGACTGCACCTCTGGGGTTCAAATCCACATCCGGGCCACAACAACTCCAGGCCTTTCTTATCCAGAACCCGGAGGGCTCACTTGCCTTGGCAGGGGCAGCAACGTGGCCGGCCAGGCACCCCAGCATGGAGAGGAACTTGTGGACGTAACTCATGCTTTTGGGTGTGAACTCTGGCCATCCACCAGCCCTGACTGAGGCCGATGACCCCCGGGGAGCCTGCACCAGCCGAACCAACCCCGAGTGCATTCCTGGGCAGGAGGAGGTCAAGGGAAAGAGGCCCCACACGGCTGGTTGCTGTTTCTGCGCTGTGGAAAGACCAGAGGTGAGCAGGAGCCTTTCAGTGACGCAGCCTCCCCAGTGCGGCCCGAGAACCAGCATTCCGGGGAGGAAGGGGCAGGGCGAGCCCTGGGGCTGGCGGAGACAGCGGGTCGGATTCGGCCAGGACGGAGCCTCCTCCCTCGTCTCCTGCCGAGCCGGCGTCCCTCCCAGCGAGACGGCCACGTGGCCGGGGTCCCCGCCCCACGTTTTGAACCCCAGCTCCTTAGGGCGGTGGTTTTAAAGGCCCTGCCTCAGCAGCGCCGCCTGGCCTTCGGTGCTTAGGAGTGACTATGTCGTTCACGGCGCGTCCGCCCTGGGCAGGGCTCCGCTCGCTGCTGCTGCTGCTCTGCAAAGAGAAAGCTCGTTTCCGACTGTCACACGGGAGAAACGGGAGAAGCCGGTGTGCTGACACCGTCCCGGATCCACGGCGCCCGGAGTCCCGGGTGGGAAAAGCCCCGCGTCATGTCAGGGGTCCCCACTGCGAGCATCACGGGCCCTGGCCCAGGAGCTGGCCCGCGCCGGCGCCCGGGGGCAGAGCCGGGAGGCAGCACCGGGGAGCAGCCGCCTGGCCCCGCAGAGCTCCGGAGGGGCGGGAGCAGGCGGGGTGCCCTCGGCCTCGCTGTCTCTCCCGCTCTGACCAGCGGTCCGGGGGGCAGGAGGGGGCCCGGCGCACTCACCATGGGCTTCTGCTGGGAAGGGCCGGGGATGGACACGCCGCTGCTCGTGTTCACCGCCTTCTTGGTCACCTGCACGTACACCTTCCCGTGGTCTCTGGAGACGAGGCAGTGGTAGAGATCGTCGTACTTGACCTCCAGGAAAATGGCCTCCCGGTCCACGTAGTCCCCGCTTTTCAGGAAGTAGACGGCCTTGGAGGAGATGAGCACGCAGTAGCTGTCGATGTTCTCCACGGCGATGAAGCTGCCAAGCAGAGGGGACGTGAGCAAGGCGCCCGGAGTGCTCCCCGTCGCTGAGCCGGGGGGGGGGGGGGGGGGGGGCCTGGTGTCTTAAGGCCTGACCCCCGTCCAGGCTCCCTCCCTCCCAGCCCTCCCCGCAGGTGGCTCAGTCGCTTGGAGCCTGTTTGCCGGTCTGCGAATGAGGAACAAAAGCCAGGCTGGCAGCACGGCCCCCACGGGCTCGGCCAGCGTCACCCTGACAGTGGCCGGGTGTTTCCAGGGAGACGAGGGGAACCTGCCCAGTGCTCTGCTGGACAGAACAGGGGAAAAGAGACTGTGCGTGTGGCCGGGAGCAGCCGAGGGACGTCTCAGCGCAGGGGAGGCCGGGCGGGGACAGATGGAGGAGGTGGGACCGGAAGGCCACCAAAGGGCCCGAGGCCCCGCGTTCGCACTCGGACATCTACTTCCTCCCGGCCTCGGTTCTGAGGAGGCCGAGCAGCCCTGCTCAGCACCCCAGGGTCGGCGCCGGTGGGACTCCCACCCGATCTTCAGGGCCTCCACAGGGCAGGAGGTGCCTCTGCTAGACCCGCTGCAATCCTGGTTTTCCCAGCTTCCGGCCACTGCTTCCTAGGGCTTTGGGGCAGCTCAGAACCCCCCTCCTCTCCCCCCGGAGCACCGGACTGGGGGCAGGTTCGCACTGTAAGCCTCTGGGCTCAGCTCCCGCACGGGGAGCGCGGGGCCGGGGAGCGCGGGGCCGGGGAGCGCGGTGGCGGCTCTCGGGCCTGGCCGCCCGCCTCGGTGACGGCCTCCACAATGGGCGGCCGCGGGAACACAGAGACTGACCGCGGGCTGGCTGTCAGGCTGAGCCCCCTGGGCCTGGATGTCCTGAGAGGAATTTGCCAACTGCTGCTCGGAGCCCAGGCTCCCCCTGGAGCTGCTGGAGGACCAGGGCCCCAGGACGGCTTTGTCTCCACATCGGGGAAGAAGGCTGCCTGCTGGTGACAGGCGGCTTCTCTCAGTCCCACCTGTGCCGGCACTTGCCCCTGGGGACTGCAGCTCCCAGCCTCAGCCTGCATTCAGAACACAGTCCTTACCCACCTCCCTCCTCCTCTCTCCACCCACCTCCCTCCTCCCCTCAGCCACCTCCCTCCTCCTCCCTTCACCCACCTCCCTCCTCCTCTCAGCCACCTCCCTCCTCCTCTCATCCACCTCCCTCCTCCTCTCTTCACCCACCTCCCTTCTCCTCTCAGCCACCTCCCTCCTCCTCCCTTCACCCACCTCCCTCCTCCTCTCAGCCACCTCCCTCCTCCTCCCTTCACCCACCTCCTTCCTCACCTCTCAGCCACTTCCATCCTCCCCTCAGCCCACATCCACCTCCATCCTCCCCTCAGCCCACATCCACCTCCATCCTCACTCTCAGCCACCTCCATCCTCCCCTCAGCCCACATCCACCTCCATCCTCCCCTCAGCCACCTCCATCCTCCCCTCAGCCCACATCCACCTCCATCCTCCCCTCAGCCACCTCCATCCTCCCCTCAGCCCACATCCACCTCCACCCTCCCCTCTCAGCCACCTCCATCCTCACTCAGTCATCTCTATCCCCCTCTCAGCCCACCTTCACCCTCCTCCCTTAACCTATCTCCATCCTCCATCCTGAGAGCTCACAAGTCCCAACCTTTGGCGCAGCCTCTCGGAGTTTCCCATGGAGCACCCTAAGCTCACCCCACTTTTGAACACCTGACTGCTCCCCTTCTAAAGCGCTGCCAGACACTCGCCTGTCCTGTCTGTTTCCCGAACAGGACTCGGCGCCGACTATGCCGATGGAGCAGGGGATCCACAGCCCCCTCTGTCCCCCTCATTGAGGACTCGCTCAGCAAAGATCTCCCGCTTCCAGTCGCCATTTAGTCACAGCCTCACATGACAAAACCGGAGTTTCTCGTCCTGTGCTAACCGGTGCCAGTGCCAAGAACGCGGACTCGTAAAGGCTTGATGCTCAAATGAACACTGCCCAGCAGCTTTGGGGTCCAGGCCGCTCAGCACACAATCCCCACCTCCTGGCCTGCCAGTCTTGGGACACAGCGTGACCACTTGATGGAACTACATGGGATCCCCACAGCTGGCCCGGGGGAAGGAAAGGGTCAGAGAGACAGAGCGGTCAGCACTGCTTCCCACCTGAGGGAAGCACCACAGGCCAGCCAGGCCTCGCTGGGAAATGAGGGACAGGTGGAACACAGCCGGCAGGTAGCTGCCGAGGCTGCCCTGGGCTCTCGAAGGAGGCCCCCAAAGTTGGCCGGTGCAGTTGGGGTGAGAGCAGGAATGTGCACTAAAACCCCAACCGAGATGATTTGTTCTGGGCCCCTCTGTGCCTCACCCCGGCCCCCAGGCTCACCCAGCTGGCAGCCCCTGCGCCGAGCTCTGTGCACAGCTCAGCCCTGAAAAGGGCGCCCCCTCCTCCACGCGGGCGCTGCCCTCACACGCCGAGTGGCCGGCATCAGCACACTTCCCACCGGGACTTCCACAGGCTTCACAGCTCCTTTTCAAGACGCCACCGATGGCACAGGTCCTGGTCAGCCAGAAGCCGGGGGCGGGGCGGCCCTGAGCTGGGAGGCCATGCTGGGTGGCACCTCCACGGGGCACTCAAGGCGGCGGAAGGAAACCCCGTGGGCTGCGAATATGCCAGGCCAGCTGCCTTCTCTGCGGCCGTTTCTTCATCTGACAGAGACGATACCAGCCGCCAGCTTCCAGCACAAACTTAGCGAAGTCAAAAGAATCCCGGCCGTACAGAACGGGGAGGGGCGGGAGCAGTAAGGGGCACAGAGCTCGACTCTGCGAGTCCAGGGGCTCATTCACAGGAAGGGAGGGAGGCAGTGAGCCACAGCAGGTGGCGGGAGCACTGGATCCCACCCCGGTCAGCACGGGATCCCCACCCGGGTCAGTACGGGATCCCCACCCCGGTCAGCACGGGATCCCCACCCTGGTCAGCACCGGATCCCACCCCGGTCAGCACGGGATCCCCACCCGGTCAGCACGGGATCCCCACCCCTCGGGAGGCACAGGATCCCACCCCGGGTCAGCACCGGCTCCCACCCCGGTCATCACCGGATCCCACCCCGGTCAGCACGGGATCCCCACCCCGGTCAGCACGGGATCCCCACCCGGGTCAGTACGGGATCCCCACCCCGGTCAGCACCAAATCCCCACCCTGGTCAGCACCGGATCCCACCCCGGTCAGCACAGGATCCCCACCCGGTCAGCACGGGATCCCCACCCCTCGGGAGGCACAGGATCCCACCCCGGGTCAGCACCGGCTCCCACCCCGGTCATCACCGGATCCCACCCCGGTCAGCACGGGATCCCCACCCTGGTCAGTACAGGATCCCCACCCTGTCAGCACGGGATCCCCACCCGGGTCAGCACGGGATCCCCACCCTGTCAGCATGGGATCCCCACCCGGGTCAGCACGGGATCCCCACCCTGGTCAGTACAGGATCCCCACCCCCCCGGGAGGCACTGGATCCCACCCCGGTCAGCACGGGATCCCCACCCGGGTCAGCACGGGATCCCCACCCTGTCAGCACGGGATCCCCACCCGGGTCAGCACGGGATCCCCACCCGGGTCAGCACGGGATCCCCACCCTGTCAGCATGGGATCCCCACCCGGGTCAGCACGGGATCCCCACCCTGGTCAGTACAGGATCCCCACCCTGTCAGCACGGGATCCCCACCCGGGTCAGCACGGGATCCCCACCCTGTCAGCATGGGATCCCCACCCGGGTCAGCACGGGATCCCCACCCTGGTCAGTACAGGATCCCCACCCCCTCGGGAGGCACTGGATCCCACCCCGGTCATCACGGGATCCCCACCCTGGTCAGTACAGGATCCCCACCCCCCCGGGAGGCACTGGATCCCACCCCGGTCAGCACGGGATCCCCACCCGGGTCAGCACGGGATCCCCACCCTGTCAGCACCGGATCCCACCCCGGTCAGCACGGGATCCCCACCCCGGTCAGCACGGGATCCCACCCCGGTCAGTACAGGATCCCACCCCCCGGTCAGTACAGGATCCCACCCCGGTCATCACCGGATCCCACCCCGGTCAGCACGGGATCCCCACCCTGGTCAGCACAGGATCCCACCCCGGTCAGTACAGGATCCCACCCCCCGGGAGGCACAGGATCCCACCCCGGTCATCACCGGATCCCACCCCGGTCAGCATGGGATCCCCACCCTGGTCAGTACAGGATCCCCACCCCCCGGGAGGCACAGGATCCCACCCCGGTCAGCACGGGAAACCAGAGATGGACCTGGCAAACTAGTCTCCATTTTCCTCCTGCCACTTCCTCGACAGCCCCAACCCCCAAACACACACTTGCGTGCACATGCACACATACACACGTGTGTGCCAACACACACACACATACACATACATGCATGCACACACACTATTTTTCAAATTACAAAATCTGGACACCACATGGGAGAATTCTGAAACTGAGCTCAAGATGAGGGCTTCTCTCTTATAATGCAGACCGACCCCACACTCGTCACTGCCAGAACGGAGCCAAAAGTCGGGTGTGAGAGAAGCCGGGCCCCGCAGTGCTCTGGGCAGGCTCGGCTGCCAGCACCCTCCCTCCCTGGCCCCCCACCGCGGAGGCTCCACCGGAGGGCTCGGGCCCGCCAGGGAGCAGCCATGGCAGCGCCGTGTGCCCGTACAGCCAGACCCCGGCTTCCCGCTCTGTCCCCCAGTAACCGCGCTTCACGCTGGGCTCTCCGGCCCATGAAGGCGTGGCGCTGGGACCCACCGAGGCGGGCCCGGGGAACGCCAGCCACCGGGTCTCGGGTGGCCTGAGTGCTTCCTGCCGGTCTCTGACCTGCTGGGGACCCCGAGGGGCGGGGAGTAAAAGCCAGGGGCAGAAACGGGGCTCGGACGAACCCTGACTCTCAGACACACGCACCGGGAGCCGCCGGGTTCGGGAACGGCCTCAGGCTGCGGGGGGCACAATAGATCCCACACACAGCAGGTGTTAGACTTCGGTTGGGAGTTTTACTTTAACTCTCCTACACGGAGAGACAGGCACGCTGACTTGGGGTAGTGTCAGCAGCTCCTTCAGAGACAGGAGGGCTGGGAGCTCAGGCACCGGACACCCCCCAGACCACGACCACCGGGGCTTTCTCAGGGCACCGGTGGCATCGCCCCCGCCCGCCCGGACTCGCCCCCGGTGGCGGGTGGGACGCCTCCTCCCGGCCACATGGCAACGGGACCTCCTCCCCTCTCTCCGCTCTGCAGCACCTCTCTCCGCCCGCGGGTCCGGGATGCGCACAGCCCTCCCCGCTCCCCGCTCCCCAGCTCCCCAGGCCGAATTAATCCCTGCCCGGGGCCCGTGACACGTGGCTCGCACTCTATCTGAAAAGCAGTCCTGTGCTACAGATGGCTGGTGATGCTGTCTGCTACCCCTGCTGGCCTGGAAACGCGTCAAGGAAGCGGCCAGCTCCTGACTCGTCCTTGCACGGTAGCACTCAGTGACTGCACACGCGTGGCGGCCTCAGCAAACGAAGACGAGATGACATCGCAAGGTCGATGGTGCCCTCACCCATCTCCATCACAGCGGTGATTCTAAAGCTCGTGTCAGTGAGAACTCCGCCCGGCCGCTGAGGACACATCAGGACCAGCTGGAGAAGCTGCCACACGCAAGTTTTAACTCAGTGGCATCTCAAAGCATGTCCTAGGTGTCAATGGTTAAGACAGATGATTTCCTGGCTTAGAAAAGGAAGCCACGAACGCTATCCCTTCCTCACAAGGACCTGTCTTACTATGAGCTTTGTATTGATAATTGCGTGCCATTAGAATCAACACTGTGACCTGTGCTCAGACAGATCTCCCTGCTTGCTCTTTCTCTCTCTGCAACGCCTCAAGGAGGACAGGCAAGACACAAATACCATAAACATTACATTCACCAAGGGGGCAAGGAGGGAGAAGTTTACTCTGGGTTTTATTTCTTCCTGTGCTCTCTGAACTTGCCGACCAGGCATGAGTTTATTTCATCAAAAAGAGAAAGGACTTAGTTCACTGGTGGGTCTATAGGCTATGTTTATTTTTTATATTTTGCTGTACGTAACTTGGTCTGCGATGAAAAATTAGAAATAAAATAGCTACTTTTATTTATTTATTTATTTAAAAAAGAAAATGAGGTTCCTGGCTACAGATAAACACCAGTCCTAAGGAAAAATCAATTTAATTAGATAGGACAAATTTTACTTTGACTTCAGCTTAAGCCAGAGGGATCCTATTTCAAAACCCAAATTGAGAAAAATGGGAAGCAAGGGTAATTCTGCAGCATACCAGAGAAGCATTCGATTCATTCTGAACTAAAGCCTCCGCAGCTGGCCAGACCTCCAGTCGCATGTCAGTAACTATCATTTTAATACTAATTAATTAAGTAACATGAAAAAAAAAAGGGATGAAACTTGATCAGGGAGCACAAACTTGAAGTAACCATGGCACTGGGACTTGGTGGGGTTTTCGCTGCGTCAGGAAGTAATTACACAATATTTTCCAGAAGTGAAACAGTGAGTCTAACTGGAAAAAAATGTGGAAACATTTAGTTAGAACAGTAGAGCAAGGTATTAAAGATCCTTTTAAGGGGTTAACTCTGAAGGAAAATATGCAAATAATTAGGTCTGTAAACATGTTCTTAATTACAATTCTAGGATAAAAGTCAGAGGTATAATTGGCACTCGTGTGCTTTTCCTGAAAACCCCTTTCTGGCAAAGTGGTGACTCTAATGCTCATGTCGCCGGGAGGGCCCTGCCTGGCAGCTGAGGACACATCAGGGGCAGCCCGCGGAGTCCCCGGCGACTCCTCACACACTGAGCAAGGCCATGGGCACCTGCCTCCTCCACGCTCGCCGGCGCCATTTACCCCACATGCATGGAGACGCGTGGTTTTCATCTTTGGTCAAACTTCATTCATGCCAATCTCTTCCCCCAGTTCACATGAATTTCAAGAGCTTCAGGAAATTCATTTTACCGACTCCGCTCGGATTCCCGCTTTCAGTTTGCCACAGCTGTTCTCAGAGTGTGTGGCTGTTTCTCCCTGAGCTGCTGGCACATGCCATTCTCTCCAAAATGAATTTCGCAAGGACTAGAGGTGGAATTAAATGCACAATGTACAGTAATTTATAATCTCAACCGCTGATACCTCTCCAAAGGAAAAGTGAACATTAATAGAATGGTAAACTGCAGCCACACAAACATTCCCTGCATGCCCATGACGTGCCAGGCCCTGTTCTAGATGCTGAGGGCTCTGCCGAGGATGGGGCAGACACAGCTCCCTGCCCTCCTGGGGTCACCATTCTAGCAGACTCTGCCCTTGCCAGGCTGAACCTGAAGGCTAACTTCTGGGCCTTCTGTCCAAAGGCCGAAAGTCCCACCAGAAACGTGGCACAGCTCGGCTGGCGAGGCTCTGTGGTTGAGCGTTGACCTATGAAACAGGAAATCACGGTGCGATTCCTGACCGGGGCACAACGCCTGGGTTGATCCCTAGGACGGGGCATGCAGGAGGCAGTTGGTCAGTGATGGATGTCTCTCTCTCTCTCTCTCCACTCCTCTCTGAAATCAATAAAAACACGTGTATTTTAAAAAGTGGCATAAAGAGCAGTCGCGTCATGAAGTCCTCACTACAAGGAAGCAAGAAACACAGTCATCCCTGGGGTGAGGGCCCGTTAGTGTTCTGGACACCGGAGAGACGGCCAGGGCTGAGGCTGGACTGAAAGGACAGAATGTACGAATGACACCTGCCGTGGACTGAATTAAGTTCCCCTTCAATTCCGAGGTTGTGGGTTTGGTCCCTGACTGGGGCACCTATAGGAGGCACCTGACCAATGTTCCTCTCTTCCTCTCTCGCTCGAATAAATACTAGCAAACGTATCCCTGGGTAAGGATTAAAAAAATAAAAGAAATTAAACTAGCATTTTGCTATCATCAGGCATAAACTAACTGCTTTCTCTGGGCCGGCGGCTCTAACACTTAGGCTAGCGAGCATTTTATATGAAAAGTCTCTGGAGAATCCCCTAGCATAGTGATATACTGCATTCTACCCTATTAACTCGGAATGATTTCACTAGTTTAGAATACTACAAGATCACAGGACCAGAAGGCTCCTCATTCAAAGAGTAACAAAACAGTTGTAAGAAAATTGCATTCCCCGTATTTTCAGCTACTAGTTATTATTGGCTCATCTGCCTTGTTTCACTAGCTTTCAGCAGCAAACACTAGGACACTAAAGTCTAAGACAATTTTACAGAGAAAAAAACCCTTAAAATGGAGAGTATTCTATTATCATCTCTCTTTGATCTAGAAAGAAACTGCCACGTTCTAGAAATAAAACGTGAAGGCCCCGCTCTGGAACTGTTTCGAGAAGCACAGCTTGAAGCAGAGGGCTGTTTTCAAGCGGCTTATCTGAGCCTCTAGAACATCTGGGGCCGGAACCCGCGACCAGCTCCAAGGTCTGAGAGTCGTGAGGACCCTCGGGTCAGACGGGAACTTCTCAGACTCGGACAGAAAAGACAACGGAACCCCCCCGCCGGCTCTCCACTTACAACTCGTCCTGGATGTTGTCCGTCAGCTTGAAGAGCTGCTCCTGCCCCTCGGCCTGGCTCTCCGAGTAGCGGGGCAGCAGCCCCTGGGGCCCCGTGCAGCACCGCGGCTTCCGCACCCTCTGCGCCTGCGTCCTACACGGGACAGGGACAAAAAGCAGAGGTTAGGTGCTAAAATGGTTTCCCAGCTTCCTCTAAGACAAACCCGCCGCCTCCTACAACATGCACTCTACACAGTGACTGCAGCCGATCCACAGGACTCGCTGTGCTGCACAATGACACTGGGGTCAAAGACACCAATTTTGGATTCGAGCCTGGCCTTCGCCACTCCCTAGCTAAGTGAGAATGGACACGTCGCTGAACTTCTCGAACCCTCGGCTCCAGTTTTCTCTGTAAAATGGAGGCCGGCACCTGCCTCGTGGGACTGCTGTGGAGACCAAATGAAATAATGCCCACGAGCTCGCACCTGGCAGAAGGGGGCTGCCCGCCAGCAGCGGCCGTGCCTGCTGTAGCCGTCACCACCGGACTTCCATCCGGGCACCAGGCTGGCGGAGTTCGGGGACAAGGGTGAGGGACTGTGGGCGTTTAGGAGCACGTGCCCAGCTGCTGGGTTTCTTCTACGATGAGCTCAGCTGCGGGGGACGGGGTGAAGGGCCCAGGAACCGCGTGGGGGAAGAAAGCCCGTGGACGGGCCCCAGGCCACGGCCCGTGTCCCGCAGAGGCTCTCTCGGCTGTCGGCTGCCCGGAGGAATCTGCTTTGCTATGGCTTTGGGGGCGGCGATGTTGTCTCTGTCCACAAACCACACACGGGATAACTGATAAGTGCTTTCTGGTGTTTTCCGAGGAGCAGGAGTCCGTGTTTGTCTTGGAAAGGCCGTGCATATTTCAGATGGCTGATAAGAGTGCGCCGGGTCTGTCCACGGCCTTGTACTCCCTGTACTTTTCATTATTTGTTCCTGGATTCCACCAAAGCACAGCACCCCTCTCTAGACACATCAAGAGGAAGCACAGGCTTGCACCCCGAGTTGGCGCTTCAGAACCAGGTCCTTGCAAGGGTGACGAGTGCCTGGGGGTTGGGGTGGGGCAACTGGGGTCACGATATGGGGTCATGACATGGGCAAGCTGCCACAGGCCATCACTGGGCTAGCTGCACACCTGGGCAAGTCCAAATCCTCCCGGACAGGCCTGCACTCTGCTCACCAGCCAGGCCGGCCCGAGTCCCACACCTGGGGGAGGATGTTTGCTGCGCTCTGTGCTGGAGAGCCAGAAATCCAGCGAGGACATTTTAAAAGCTCCCTAATAAGAATGCCCTATGAACTACTAGTTGTGCTCTTCCGGGGTGATGTAAAGAACCTGCAAATTAGTCTCAACAGCCTGGGTAAACAGTAATTTTATTTATATCACACACTCCCAGCTCCCACTAGGCACAGTCTCAATGTCTTCTTCTCCAAGACTCAGGCCTCCTGCTGGCCGGCTAGGTCCCAACTAGTGACCGAAGGTGGAGGGCGGCGGAGGCTGCTGCTGGCCCATCGGCAGGGAGGTGGGCAACTGCTGGTGGGGACGCAGCCACCAGGGTGCATAAGGAAACGGGGGGGAGGGAGCCAGGTGGGCTTTCCTGGCAGCAGATCCCCATTCTAGGCCCCACCTAGTGATACCCACCGCCACTCCCAACACTGCCAAGTGTCTGTTCCCCACGGGGGTCCTAGCATTCCGCCCCAGGAAGCTCCTGGGAGAGGTCTGGCTATGGTGGCAGAAGCTCAGAGGCCACCCCAAGAGAGATGTGACGGGGCCTGTTCCTCAGCACCTTTCAGGCCTTTCCCCAACCCATCCATTCGGAGCTCTGCAGGCTCGATGTCCGTCTGCATCCCCAGTCCAACAACCCGCCATCTCGGTCACAACTGACCACGACCTCTGGATCAGTAGTGGGTTATTACAGTGGTCGGCAAACCGCGGCTCTCGAGCCACATGCGGCTCTTTGGCCCCTTGAGTGTGGCTCTTCCACAAAATACCAAATGCAGGCGCGCATGTCCAGTGCAATTGAAACTTCATGGCCCATGCGCAGAAGTCAGTTTTCTGCTCTCAAAAGAAATTTCAATCATTGTACTCCTGATATTTGGCTCTGTTGACTAATAGAGTTTGCCGACCACTAGGTCATTACAATAACCTGACACCGTATTCTATTGCCACCCGGCCCACTCTCCTCATAGCGATGGGACTGACCCTTTCAGAATACAATTGGATACAATCAGTCATGTGCTCAAAACACATTTGTGTCACATCTCACTTAGATCAAATATCTGCTCCCTGCGTGGCACCCCACCTGAGAAGAGGGATTTTGTCTCGTTCCTGCTAGCCCGGGAACCAGAACAGTGTCCGATCCACGGGGGAGAAGCAATGCACCTTAGGTGAGTAAGTAACTGAATGTGTGCGGGGTGGGGGCGGGGATAGGGGCCACTGCGAATACGGAGCTAAGAAAGGAGAGGTCACACGCAAATTGGTGGAGCGCTGGGAGACTGGAGTCTGGGCTCTGAGAGCCAACAAAATCAAGGCAAAACGAGAACCAGCTAGAGCCCCAGCTCTTGACGGAGAGGGCCGGGGCGGGTCTGTCCCGTTCACTGATCTCAAAGCAAAGGAGAAGCCTGGGGGTACAGTCATCAAGCTATGCCTCCGCTGACACACGCACTTCCCTCGCAAGAAACCACCCTCCACGGAAGTGGGAAAACATGCCCCCCAGGAGAGGAAACTCACTTGGAGCCCTAACCTCCTCTGATGGGACCGGGAGCCAGAGAGGCCAAGGAAAGGCGCTGGAGCCCACATCGTGCACAGCCTTGGGCCACGGGCGATGGAAGTAAGCGTGCCTCTCAGCACCGCATCGCCACCAGCGTTTGGCTGCACCAATGGGTGTAAAGTGGCCCCGTACTGTCCTCTCCTTCCCACCCTCTCTGCTCTGCCTAAAAGGTAATGGCGTCCAATGGAAAAGCGGATGGCTAGCGACTGCCCACGGGCACAGGAACTGAAAAGGTCCCTGCCATGTTCTCAGGCCCACCGCCGAGGGGACCCCCCCCACCCCCGGGCCTCCCCTGCTGGCCCGCTCCTTTCCTCACCCTCACCCCTACGGTCCAGACTGGCTGCTTCTAGGGCAGGTCTGGCATTGCATCCTGCGGATAACAGATCATCAAACCAGAGGCGGCAACTCTCCACCCACTCGCCTCTCGGCGGCTGACGGCACCTCTGGCTAACTAACCTGGACATGAAAGGTAGTTTACGACAGGAGTCCGCCCGGTGCGCATGCGGCGACTGTGACTCCGCAGACCTTTGTTCAGCCAGAGGTCTGTGGTGGACTTAATTGCTGCCAGCTGGGGGCTGCTTGGCCATCTGAAGCCCTCGGCGGCTGCGGTTTACAAATTTCACAGTGTATAGAAAGAAGCAGGCCTTCCAGTCAACCAGCTAATCCAAAATGTCAGCACCAAACCAAGCCGGGCTTTGAACTCCACGAACACATCAGGGAGTCGGCCGCGCAGCACGGACGGGTCTCCCCGGGGAAGGGCTGCTGATACAGTGGCTGATCCGCTGCAGAGACCCGCCGGCGAGAGAGATCAATGCCCGAGCCCGCGCCTCGCCATTGCTCCCCGACACCCGCCGGAGGCCCCGCCGAGGATCGGAGCAATGAAAGCAGTCCTGTCATTCCCCTCGGGCAACAACAAACCCAAACACGGTGACACAGGAAGCCCTAACCAGTTCCACTCGGCTGAGCTCGCCTTTCAGCCGAGGGTCAAGAGTTGGCCAGCCGTTATTTGTTCTTCGCTCACACGATGAGTAACTATGTCACAGTTCTATTAGTTGAAGACAGATGTTGTACACACACACACACACACACACACACACACACACACACACACCCCTGTATGGCTTGAGCTATCGGTAGGTTGAGAAATCTGTCATGGCCAATGTCTATCAACCCAGTGAGTTTCAGAAACAGCGCAGAGGAGGAGAAAGTGTGTGTCAAACAGGGGACTTCCCCGCGCGACAGCCTGTGCTGACCCCACCGAGTGAGGGACTGTGCCTGCATCTACTTCACACGTGCGAACAAGACTCTTGTGTAATTAAATCTCTTACTGATACATCTATATCTACATCTAAACCTATATCTATGTCATCTATACCTATATCTATATAATCTATATCTATACTTATCTATCATCTATCTATCTATCTACCTACCTACCTACTACCTACCTACTTATCCTTGTTTGATGGCACAAACAAGTAGTAGGCTGCGAACAGCAAGCCAACCCAGACCATCTGTTCTGACACGGCTAATGGCTAACAGTTCTAAGACACCAAGATTCTCGCCTGAACGGTTCAATCAGTCTCTAAAGGAAGTCAATAGGCTAAACAGTGCTCGGCATGGAGTGCGGGGGTTACGCTCCCCCTGGTAGCCCCTGCCGGCCAGCGGGACAGTGGCTGGAAGGCGGAGAAGCCCACGGGCCACCGGCGACCTCTGACCTCTGGCCTGCAGGCCCTCCGTCCTGCTGCAGCCCCTCCCCGGCGAGAGGGAAAGCACCCCTTCTCCACACCGAGGCCGCTCCTCTCCGCCCGGGGTCTCCTGGAGGGGAGGCCTAGAGTCGGGCTCGGTTTTCATTGGAGCCCAGGACAAACAGAAACCCACTTTCTAGAACTAGCCAGGGAGGGTACCGAACACACAGGGTTAATAACTGCTGAGCTCTGTGTTAAACCTTGACCCAAGACATCTCCCAAACATCTCCGACCATTTGGGTTCTGAGCACAAAGCAGGCTGGGCAGAAAGAGCCCCGCAGCAGCGGAGACGGGCTCCCAAACGGAGCTGCGGGGGATCCAAACCGAGCAGCCGGGACCCCGCCTGCTCAGGGCCGGAGGATGGCCGGTGCCCTGCCCCCGCCCGCCCCCTGCAGTGGCTCTCCCCGAGCATCAGACGCACAGGCCGGCGCCAGGCTCTCGGGAGACAGGCAGGAGCCACGTTGCCAGGGGCCTCAGGGAACCTAACGGAGGAGATGACAGACACCGGCAGCAAGGGCTGAGAGGGCAGGCTCCGGAGCCAGGCGGCCGGGCTGACGCCCCGTTTCCCCACTGACACACCGGGACCTGCGGCAGACTGTAACCCCCGGGAGCCTGGGCTTCCTCGTGTACAGAACGGGGACGATAATGGGACGTTGTGAGGAGAAAGTCAACACATGTGTGTGTCTGTAACAAACAGGACTTGGTGCACAGCAAACACCCAGCGGCATGCTACCTATGACGGCGACAGCAGAAGCGCTCCTCTGTAGGGGTGCTGGGTACAAGAGAAGGGCCCCGACCTAGCCCAGCTGGCTGAAGGCCAAGGTGGGCTGGGTCCAACGTCCAACAGTTTTCTTATTGAAGAACTGGCTTCAAACTGAAATATCCCCCCCTTCCCTTTGCTTTCTTTTTTTTTAAAAAAAAATATATTTTATTGATTTTTTTACAGAGAGGAAGAGAGAGGGATAGAAAGCCAGAAACATCGATGAGAGAGACACGTCGATCAGCCGCCTCCTGCACACCCACCACTGGGGATGTGCCCACAACCAAGGTATCTGCCCTTGACCGAAATCAAACCTGGGACCTTTCAGTCTGCAGGCCGACGCTCTATCCACTGAGCCACACCGGTTTCGGCCCCTTTGCTTTCTTGTTAACAACATTCTCCTCAACCTGTCCCTAGAGTTTTGAAGCCACTGTGTAACAACACGTAAACTCCCACACTGTACGGTCGGAACTGCGAACGTGGGAAAGATGCTGAATCATATCGTTAGGAATTCTACCACCGTTGCTGTAAGTTTTAGGAATTGGACATCCTGTGGTGGGGGAAGACATTTCCTGGGCTGAACTCTCTCCCATCAGTGGGATTCACACCTGACTTGTTTATAGGGGTCAGGGCTTCCTATAGCCTAACACATAATTTGGGGACCCCACGACATTGCAACTGTGACAGCGGGTAGAACTAATGCCACAGGTACGCCTGCTGGGATTTAAAATCTTAAGAACAAAACTACTACTTGTTCACTAACTGCTTTGAGGTGAGCCTGCCTGTTCATGGGGCGGGGGGAGGGGCAAAGCGGACCGGCTCCATAAAGAATTCCAACCTGCCCGAGCTGGGTCTCCCAAACGCCCCACTTCTGCAGTGCATTCTGGGGAGGCTGTGCTTAAAAAGTAGACAACTGATAAAGTGGCTTGCAACTTTCTACACTGTCACAAAAATGAGGTACCAAATGCAAGCATGCTTAGTTTGTGCTCTAGGCCGCCACTCTGAATCAGATGTGTAAGGAACCCCTCAGCGACGGCCGAGCTCCCCACTGAACTGCCGCTTTTAATGCCAATCCGAGACACGTCCCACGGGCTAAAATACACAATTTCGGGTAAACTTGATTCTGTAGCTATTAAGTACAAGCTCTAATGATAACAAACTGACTAAATAAACCAGATAGTTTCAGGTTAATTTCTAGAAAATGATTACGTAATTTAAAAAAAACCATTATGTTATGTATCTTCCCCCCAAAGTTGCTTACTCTTAAAAAAAAAAAAGATTTTGGAGAGAGGAAGGGAGAGGAGGGAGAGAAACATTGATCAGTTGCCTTTCCAAGATGCCCCAGTGGGGATCGAACCCAGGACCTATGCTATGTCCACTGACTGAAAATCGAACCTGCAACCCTTCGGTCCCGGGCTGAGGCTCCACCCGAGCCACACCGTCCAGAGCAACAGCTGGTCTTTGTAAGGAGACAGAGTTTAGGAGCGCGTGGCACAGAGGAGAACGTAAGGCTCTGGAAAGAGCCAACAGAGGGAAGCCCAGTCCAGCGGCTTGCTAGCTGAGCGGTGCTCATGGAGCTGCTCTCAGTCTGTTTCCGTATCAGTAAATGAGGATATAACACTTACTGGCTGATCATATTGAGACGATAAACAAAAGTGCCCAGCACGGTGCACACAGTAGGTATCAGAAACGCCGTCTCCCTTTCTCCTGCCCTTACTCACAATCGCTGTATGTCAAGTCGATTTAAAACACCTACTGTAAGTGCACAACTTAAAACGCAGGTGTGAAGTCAGAGTCTGAAGGCTCCCTGTGGACCCGACTCCCCGACGTGCCAGGACATAGCGACTGTGTGGACGCTCTGGCTTTTCTAGGGAGCCAGCGCCTTGCTTCGCAGGCACCCTCGCGTGGCCTGCCCCAGTGGTGGGCAAACTCATCGGTCAACAGAGCCAAATATCAACAGTACAACGATTGAAATTTCTTTTGAGAGCCTAATTTTTTAAACCTAAACTTCTGCTAACACCACTTTTTCAAAATAGACTCGCCCAGGCCGTGGTATTGGAAGAGCCACCCATAGTCAAGGGGCCAAAGAGCCGCATGTGGCTCACGAGCTGTAGTTTGCCGACCACGGGCCTACCCTACCCAGAGCTTACGTATTGCTTATGCATTTTTTGGAGCTAGAGCTAAGCAGCCTAGCAGCTCGAGAAACGATACGAAATGCCCCATTCCTAAGACTGGGATGCCCAGCGTTCCAGCGCTCCTCCTCCTCCTCCTCCTCTTCTACCTTCTCCATCTTCTCCTCCTCTCCCTCCTCCCCACTTCCTCTTCTTCCATCTCCTCCTCCTCTTCCTCCTCCTCCACCTTCTCCATCTTCTCTTCTTCCTCCTCCTCCTCCTCCTCCTCCTCTTTTTCCATCTCCTCCCCCTCTTTGTTCTCTTCCTCCTCCCCTTCCTCCTCCTCCCCAATCCCCTCCCCTTCCTCCTCCTCTTGCTCCTCCTCCGAGACAGGCTGGGGATTGGGACTGACCCAGGAACCCCTGGAGCGGAAGCATGCTGAAGACTCCCCGGAGGAGCGACACTAGACAGTTACTGACCGAGGTCACAACTAGGCCGTGCTCCCCCGGGACAAGTGGCCAGCGCCCGGGCGGCACCTCTCCAGAGAGGAAAGAGCAGTGGGGCCTAGGGATCCGGCTGCCGGTGGAGGGTCCAACCCCATCTTGACCCTAAGCAGCTCAGAACCTCCTGATGAGGCACTCTGCACTGGCTCAAACTCCACACACTGCTCCCCAGGGCTTACTGCACGGCTCTCATTCTTTCAATCCCACCTTTTAGGTTCTTTTCAACCTAGAAACAAAGATGTCCACCAATCGCCTACTCCTGATCTTCCTTTGGCCAACGGGTGCATTCCTATTCTCCGTGTTCAAATTCAACCCTGGCCACGCTGCCTCCAGACGCCAAAGCCACCACTAGTCAAACCTGCCCTCTACAACCAAGAGATGGCACCTTCTCCTTGACCTTGGTCATCCTGGCTCTGGCCCATCATCCTAATGCCCTCAAGAGGATCTCAACTTTTCTCTTTGTTCCGGCTCTTGCCACAGAGCCCAGGTATCAAGCCAGAGCAAGAACGAGGCAAGGAGTCTGCTCCTGTGTCTGAATGGGGACTGGCTCAGAGGTGGCCTTTCCCTTCGGACAGGAAGGAAGCCGGGCACAAGCTGGCAGCTGTGGCGCCATGCGGTGCCTCTAAGTGGGGTACATCTCTGCCCGGTGCCATGACGTTCCACCTGGTGACAAAAGATCATTGTTCACCTGGTGATAAGGAGGCCGAGCTGCCTTATAATTAAGTGCCTCGGTGCGAACATGAATGGGACTGACTGCCACAATCCATCAACCCTTGGCAAACTGGTTTGTTTGGTCTGGACAGCAAACATTCTGCACTACTGGATTTCCCCCCCCCCCCTCCCAGATGCCCTGAGGCCCCATCACCCCCTAAACCTTTCATAAAAACTACAATCTGTTCCGCCGTCTCGAGTTACATTCTGTAAATAATAAGCAACGCTGATGAAATGCAAAGGGCTGCAAATTCGCAAAGCAGAGAGATCTGCAGTGTGTCCTACATCTGTGTCACATTAAGTGTGCGCTCAACAGCCTTGCTGGTTCCTGTCTAATCAGCACGCCAGGGTGACATCGCCAGAGGGGCTCTCCCGCTACATGCCCCGGCGGGGCCACCGAGGCAGCCCTGGAGGGGCCAGCGCTGCACCACGCGGGGGAGATGCCGAGCCCCCGGCGCAGAGGCCGAGTGGCCTGCTCAGTCCTGGGACATGTGCATGGCAGACTGTGGGTCACCACTGTGGTCAGGCTGGGGACAGAGACGGCTCAGAACCCTCCTTCCCAGTCCTCAATGTGGCTGAGCTGGGCCCGCAGCGGTTAAGCTAAATAACATGGTGTAATGACAAAATGTCTCATTGGGAGGGGTTGGGTCCCTATACATTAAAAGGCCTCGAAATAAAAATAGAAAAGGGAACCAATTAGCATCCACTTGGCAGAATGCTTAGGGGCTACTAGAGATGTTAGTTGTGATGCCAGGCAAAATGGGATCCCATCTTTACTTCTTCTAAACTTTTTACACGCACACGCACACCCCCGCAGGCACGCATACGCCCGTGTAAGAAACACTGGCAGAGCCTAAGAGGGAGCTTGGCAGGCTTTAAACTTGTGGCGCTGTGCTAAGCCCCTGAATGATGAGAAGGCTCCGTGTTGGGAAAAAACAGATTCCGACTCCACAGGGTCTTTACGCAGAGGGGGCGGGAGTCTCCGGGACACGGGAAAACTCAGCGCACCGCCACCTCAACCGGCTCCCCTAGATCTGGATGTTCCCATCAACGAGAGGGAGAGACGTGAGAGCTGAGACTGGGGGGCACCAGGGCCCCCCAAGTGTCTCTACCACTGCGACTGCTGAGCTGACTGTGCCCTGGGCGCTGACCGTCACAGCATTCAGAAGGGTGCTATCGGCACTGCGTTTCACAGAGGAGGAAGCTGTGCCTGAGAGAGACTGTGAAGCTCAGCCAAGGCCATTCTGCTGGTAAGTGGCAAAGACAAACCCGGTCTTGGGTTTTTCTGGTTCTCTTGAACTCAGCACACCTACTAGCAGCATGACTGAGGACGAGAACCTAACTCTGAGTCCCTCCCTGCAGTAAGCATTCTGGGGATGCTGGAGGCCCCCAAAGAAGGCACTAGTGTGACCCCGAAAAGCTTACAATCCAACTGAGAAGCGAAAACTTACATCCAGGCAATGACTGTGGAAGAACCCTAGACTCTGTGCCAGCGATGAAAGGGCAGAGGAGGCCTGGCAGCCCACTACAGAGGGTAGGATGGGCTTCCTGGGAGGCCGGGCCTCACGCAGAGCCCCGCCCAACGACAGAGCAAGATTTCTATTACCACAATAATGTACAGCATGGGTGCCAACCTGCCAAGATTTTGCTGTCTTACTGCTCGCCTGAGGCTATTCCCACTGCTTTCAGACAGAGTGGAAGGGCAGGGAGAAGAGGGGGGAGAGGGAGAAACATGGATGCGAGAGAGAGACATCGATTAATTGCCTTCCGCATGCAGCTTGACCAGGGCTGGGGAATGAACCTGCAACCCAGGTACATGCCCTTGACTGGGAACCAAACCCCTGAACCTCTCCTTTGGTGTGAAGACCGATGCTCTGACCACTGAGCACACCGGCCAGGGCCCAACCTGCCAAGTGTTCACAGGAATTACCGTATTTTCCGATGTATAAGACGAGTTTTTAACCCAGGAAAATCTTCTCAAAAGTCGGGGGGTCGTCTTATACGCCGGGTGTAAAAATACCATAGGTTGCAAGTATGATGGCCGTTGCTAACTCGCCGGGGACTTGCCTGGCACTTGCTCTCTCTCTATTGTTTGTTATCTTCCTCCTATCATCATCAGTTCCAGTCGTCTTATTCACCAGAAAATACGGCAATGTTAAATACTAAGAGTGAGAAGGAAACAAATAGCAAGGTAAAAGCCAGTTAACAGACCACACCACATGTAACCTGAACACACGTACTGAAGCCCCTCTCTCGATGCTAAAGCAACCAGGTGAAGAACCACGAACAGTGACGGCTCTCCTTTATTAGTCCCGATGCAGCTTTAACTCACGGAGGGAAATACTCCAGGTGACTAATCTCACTTTCATTAACACCTGGAGAAAAGATATGTGCTAATATGGGTGAGAAAGTGAGGAAATGACAACTATTGGAAGTAGAGGATGCAGGCAGCATGAGAATAAACAGAAAACACACTAAAAAGGAAGATAAATTCTGACCAAGGGGGCGAAAGGAATTGGGGTGAAGAATATGCAGATAATCCACAAAAGAAGAAATCCAAACGCCAACTGGAATAGGAAAAGATGACCCAACCCTCCTATTTGTCCAAGAAATCTAAGCAGCAACACAGACATGCTCTCACACTGGCAGACTTAGCAGTGACACTGCCCTGCTCTTAGTACGCATCCACGTCACAAAATCCCGCTGGATTCTGAGTGGGGAGCTGGGCCCGGCAGAAACGGGCCTCCCAGGCCTGTGGTGGGAGTTCAAGTTGCTCCAACTCCCTAGAAGGCAATTTGTCATGTGTTTCAAAATAGAAAACGTATACACCGTCCAACCCAGCAATCTTATTTTTAAAATGGAGATTAAACACATATGAGAAGATATATGTAAATATGTTTATAATAGCGAAATATAGGAAAGCAATAAAGGACCAGTTAAGTATATTATTGTAATTTATTATTATATAAATGTTAAAAATGATTCACTTTTGGGATGGAAAGATGTTGAGTCACTGTTAAGTGAAAAGAGATTGGATATCAACATTCATGCTCCTATTTATGTGAAATCGTATATAGGTACTAGTGGCCCAGTCCATGAAATTCGTGCATGGAGGGGAGGTTCCCTCAGCCCAGCCTGCATCCTCTCCAATCGAAGACCCCTTGGGGGATGTCCAACTGCCAATCTATGCTCCTGATTCTGTGGGATTGGGCCTAAATTGGCAGTCAGACATCCCTCTCACAATCTGGGACTGCTGGCTCCTAACTGCTCACCTGCCTGCCTGCCTGATCATCCCTAACTGCCTCTGCCTGCCTGCCTGATTGCCCCTAACCCCTCTGCCTGTCTGATCACCCATAAGCTCTCTGCCTGCCTGCCTGATTGTCTCTAAGTGCCTCTGACTGCCTTGCCTGCCTGCTTGATCACCCCTAACTGTCCTCTCCTGCCGGCCTGATCTTACTTCCAACGGCCCTCCTCTGCTGGCCTGATCTCGCCCCCAACTGCCCTCCCCTGCAGGCCAATTTGGTTCTGATTGGTCTGTTTCTATGCCAGTCAGCATCTCCAGGCCTACCTTTGGGCCTAATCAGAGAGGTGGGGCTGATCAGCAGCCCCCGTGGAGGCCTAGAGAGAAAGAGAGGCTCGGCCGCTGGAGAATTCTGGAGAGAAAGAGGCAAGGACTGACCAACAGGTGCCACGGAGGCTGCGGATCAGACCATGCCCCCCTCTCTCCGGGCCTCTCTCCGGACCTGATCCGAGGCCCCCTCGGCAGACAGTGCTGGGTCACCACGGCAACCCAGGACTGACTGCAGGACTGACCTCTGGTGTTCGGTCAAGCCTTCGGTCATTACGGACCCTGGGTTTTTATATAGCAGGATTTTTTTGGTGCGCGCACCTATAGACAAATGCACATAACCTGGCATGATCACCATGGCTAGCTTTTTGGCGATTACTGACCAGGCTTGAGTTCTTATTTTCTTTTTCTAAATGGGAATAATAGTAGCAATCTGTGCAGTTTGCTGTAAGAATTAAAGAGATAATTAGTACAAAGTCTTCGGAATACTGTCTCTACACCGTACGTGCTCATGTGTTGTTTACATTTTCAGGACAGTTTCCATGTGTACACATCTTTAAACGCAAACAATGAAACCACGGTTTAAAAAGATGATTCCGGGAGCGGTCAGGCACAAATGCCAAAATGTCTCAAGCACACTTAAGAAGCGAAGCATGAATGAGGACACACTCCTGCCATCACACACCGTGTGCAGCACGGGCTGGGTGAGGCTGGGGAAGGAGGAGCCTGCCCGGCCAGGCCTCGCCTGGAGCAGGTCTCCTCCGGGCAGTGGAGGCCCAGTGCAGCTCTCTCTCCAGAGGCAGCCCCTGGATGGGCCATTCCCATGGAGGCTACCTCTCCCAAGACGGGGAAGCGGCCCCACGCTGCAGTGGATGGAGGTGGCCGTGGAGGCTGCTTTGCTCACCTGAGACCTTCTGCCCCGGCCCGGCTGCCTTACTTTCCCAGCTCTGCTGCTCTCTGACCCTGAACAGTGGGCGAGAGCAGCATGTCCTGACTGACCGGTGGGAGGGGCGATGCAGAGCCAAAACGGACCCACGTGATCAAAGAGCCCGGTGAGGTGAGACATGACCTGCAAAGGGGAACTAAGAGTAGGTAAAAGCAAGGGCACTCTGCCCCCAGCTTGCCCGAAATCCCCTTCCTGCTAACGCAAGGAGAACATCTGGAACTGGTTTTGAGGCTCCCCAGCTGCGGAGCCACTAGACTGAAGTTCGTGTTTCTTTGGAAATTGCATTTCAGGGGCTTAGAGACTGTCCTTTCTGATTGTCCTCAGGGTGAAGTACAACCTAGAAGACAAGCTGGTTCAGAGACCAACTCAGCTTTGCTTTGAAATGTTCTCCTTTCCCCACCCCCTTTGACAGCAGAATTAATGGTCCAGGTGGTGCGAAGTCAAAAATGAAAGAGAAGGACTTGGGGTCACCTCAGGTGCATTTCGATGTCTTCAGAAAAATCAGACGCACCCCGTGGGCCAGAGCTGACACCAAACACCTTCAGAGCACGTGTCCTCCTCGGAAGCAAGGACCCGTAAGACTGAAACCATTTCAATCGCGGGCCTTGGGCTTGCCTCTATAGGACTAGGGGGGGAAATGTGGATTCAGAATGTACTAGAACTCACCGAGAGCCAAGGAGGCAGCGAGGGAAGATACTAGACCACTGCAGACAGAGGGGCGGCACGGCCAGGCCCCCACATCTGGTGCCAGCTCTGCTCGTGCCCACCACGTGCTTTTGGCAGTTGGCCTCTGGGCACTGGGACACGGGCTTGCGAGCAGCCCTCCTGCCTGGGCCCGGACCCCTGTGCCTCTGGGAAAGGTAGGTGCACCCGGGAGTCTGTCCAGGGCACAGGCAACAGCATCTCCTCGCACTGTATTAACGGTGACCACGAGACCTCTGTTCTAGCCTCTGCCAGCCGAGGGCTTGTCCCCCTCTGGACGGGGGCAGAGGCAGTTAGGCAGGGCAGGCACGTGGCTTTCCAAAGACCAAGTCCCTTGGCGTGGAGAGAAGCAGACAGTCCTAGGACACCAGTGATGGGGAGGGTGAGTCACACAGGGCACGACGTGGCCCCTCATGGTCCCCTCCCCAAAGAATCACTGACACAGGAAGCTGGGACCAGATCTCACCCTGCATGTTACATAAAGCACTGGCATTTTCTAGGCCTTTCTGTCTATAAATCCCAGTTAGTGGATCATCTGGTTTCCTCATGGCATCTTATTAAACTAAACAAAAAATAATTCAAAAGAGCACAGCATTTCTCTCTACAACTTAACCACTCGCTTAGCATTTCTCTGCCACATCCCCAAAGGCTAGCCACACCATAGCTCCTCGATGCCAAAAGAGCTCAAATACCGACAGTGAACCCCCAAACAGGTGCCCCATGAAGAGACAGCCCAGGTCTGCTAGACTTTGGGGTGAGCAACCATTGCATGGAGTCCTCCATCCAGGGACTCGCTCCCTGGGCCTATTTCAGGCTTTTCAAGCATCCTGACCCTGGAAGCGTGACTAATAGGAGCTGACGGCCTCAGAGCTGGCCAGCCCTCCGTCTCTTCCACTTCTGGGAGCCTTTTCCAGGCCCCGCCCCACACGATGAACAGCAGTTATATCCTTAGCCACCAAAAAAGGCAAGCGCAGGGACCGCCTTCTTCCGAGGCTTCCTGTCCTGTGCACCAGGCCGAGTTCCCAGGTGTCCAGCTGGTGGGATGGACCTGGCCGGACGGCAGAACAAGGACAAGTTGGGAACCAGGATGTCTGACCGCTTTTTTGGTGAAACTGGCAAACTCTGACCGCGAAGGCTGCCGTGGTTCATCGTTGGGGGAAGGTGTGGGGGGAGGGGTGGTTGGCAGAAGAGAGGCCGGACAGCACCGCTCCGGGACACAGAGCTCAGTGACTGGTCCTGGGTCAGGCTGGCGGGGTGGGTGCCAGCAACAAGCACCCTTCACGCTGTGAGGTGCGAACTTTACAGCATCTTTCCCCCCAAGCGTTAGCATCTTTTCTCAGATCTTCTGGGTCACAGGCAGATATCCGACTCCCACCCTCCACACCCGAGAATCAAAAGGAAGATTGAAATCATGGGAGCTTCTGACGGGGGGGGGGGGGGGGGACGGAGAGATGGCCCCGGGGCAGCAGAGAAGTCAGGAGTGTGTGCTCTGCAGTCAGCTGCCGGGGGTTCAGGTTCTAGTTCCCCCTCTCACTGCCTGTGAGGTCTCAGACAGGACATGCAACTTCTCTGTGCCTCAACTTCCCCGTGTGTAACGTGGGAAAACACAGCACCCACCTCACTGGGTTGTTGTGAGGAGGAAGGCGTCATGCATGTGAAATGCTTCCGACAGCGTGTGGCGTGCGTGAGCACCCCAGGTCTGCAGCATCGCCATCTAGAGCACAGGGACCCACCTTCGGTGGAAGTGACAGCAACCCAGGTCTTGCCGTCGGCATGGACACAGGACGGGCAGGTCCCCAGTCTGGCAAAGGGCGAGATGAGCTGGTAGACAGAACTACCTTCACCCACTTTCCCCCGGGGTCCCCTGACTAGCCTTGCACCAAAGCCCGGTGCCTGTCCCTTTATTTGCACCCAGGCTTCCCCACGCCCTCCCTGGTGAGGCCGGTGTCCGGACAGCCAGCACACCAGCAGACAGGCCACTCGGGGGGTCAGCCCTCCACGCGCCCAGCTCTAGCGTTTCCGCGCGGCCGTGGGAAGCCAGACAGCGAGGCCATTCCCCGCCTGCGAGGAGGCTGCAGGGCGAGCCAGGGAGAGGGCTCATCGGCAGCCCGGCACCCCAGCACCTCTGCCACCGGCGCAGCCTCCTCGGAGACGGGTAGGTTTCCTGTTGTGTCAGCCCCGTTTCCTCCAGCAACATTATACCCCAAACACGGAGCTCCTCCGACGTGAGGGCGGCGAGGGTGTCCCGTTTCTGGCCGGGGGAGGGGGCAGACTGCCTCGGGGCTGCGGCTCCAGAGGGAGACGTCACCGAGCCGTGACCCTCCGGGCAGCGCAGCTTCCGGCTCCCCGGGCCCGAGAAGCCGCCTGGAGGAGAGGGCCAGGCAGGCTCTGGCTCTCCGCCCCCCCCCCCCCGCCCCCCGAAGGGCGCGCCGAGTGGCGGCCGGGTCCGTGCAGGCGGCGTGAGAGGGTTAAACAGGACGGCCTCGACTCTTTGTAAACTTTTGCCCTGTGGATATGTTCTCATTGGCGGCAGTACAAGACTCGAGCTGTATTACACGCCTTAACGATACGGTTCAACTGTCGGTCAGGCTTGGGCCTGGCACCGGGCCAGACCGCAATCAATGGGACACAGAACCCCCCCTTTCAGATCATCGCGAAGGCTCATATTATCTCCTTTTCGTCGTGCTGGTGAAATTTATGGAGCAGAACCCTGCAGCCGCATTCCTCGGCCCGGGCCGGCCCACGGCCCTCCCTCCCTTTGTTCGGTACTGTAAGCGAGCCGCTCCGGCCGGCCGGCGGGGTTGTTAGTTCAGGCACTGGCTGTTTGCTCACCACTGAAACGAGGAGAGTTCAGGGGAAGGGCAAAGGGACAGCCCAAGTGTAAAGCCCCATCCCGGCAGGCCCTGGGCCCCGACATTTGGCCCCGCGCTGCTCCCGAGTGTGGGGCTGCCCTGTTCTCACAGCAGCACGGGCTGCGGGCTGATTGCCGATAAATCTCCTGTGCATCAGCGGCCACGTCCTCCCACACGGCGCTGCCACGTGAGCGCGGGGGCCTGGGGGGCCGGGCAGGCGAGCTGGCCCGGTAAACAGCCAAGGGCAGCCTCCCGGGCCCCCCGGGGAATGGCAGTGCAGGCACTGACCAGGAGCTGGTCGTGTTTCTCGTGCTAATAAGAAAAGATTAGCCAAAACCGTTTGGCTCAGTGGAGAGAGCGTCGGCCTGCGGACTGAAGGGTCCCAGGTTCGATTCCGGTCAAGGGCACGTACCCCGGTTGCAGGCACATCCCCGGTAGGAGGTGTGCAGGAGGCAGCTGATCGATGTTTCTAACTCTATCCCTCTCCCTTCCTCTCTGTCGAAAATCAATAAAATATATATATAAAAAAAAGCCAAATTAAAAAAAAAAGAAAGAAGAAAGGAAGAAAAGATTAAACTGATCCTCAGGCCCTCTCATTGGGTCTTTGGGGAGACTGCCTTACCTACTGCGCTGATGGTCAGACAGGAGTTAATGGACTTGTCATTCTAAAGCCAAGGGTGGGATATGCGGACAGTGCGCGGGAACACGCGTGTGCGTGCAGAGTCTGGGAGGGAGCGTGCACAGCAGCTTCAGTCCCCCGGAACCAAGCCGAGGGCCCCGTGCACCGGCATCCACGCTGCCTCACTCTCATCCTGGATGTTCGGACCCGACCAGTGCACAAAGGGCTCGGAGCAGCCTGACGGCCAGGGTCCACGGCACGAGGGGTGCCCCGCAGCGCACCCCAGAGAGCGGCGTCACCCCAGAGGTCGGTCCAGGGCCCGGGGGGCTGTGAACCCAGGGCCCACCGTGTGTGTCTGCGGTGCCTCGGTGAGTCCAAGCGCAACAGCGCAAGAGGAAGTGAGAGGAGCGGAGAGAAAGCCCCCAACCCAATCTCTCCAGACACGATGAGGGGACCGGGCCTCTGAGGGGCGTCATGGGGGGTCACAGTGCTCGCCGCCAGCTCTGACCTTCAGCCACTGTTAGGCAACACCAGGCAAGGGCCAGAAACCCTACAGCGACAGCACGCACGCAGACGGGCTTTCCGAGGCCGGGAGAGGCCGGCTCCTCTGGTGGAGCCGAGGGAAGCCGGGGATCTGTTTTGAATCAACTCCTGGTTCAGCCCGAAGGTGAGAGGAAAGCCGCGTCCTGAACCGGGGGTTTCCGAATGGAAGCCGCGCCGTTCTCGCCTCTTCCTCAGCCCCTGGGCCGAGGGTCAGACGGGAGCGGGTGGATTTGTCATTCCAAAGGCGAAGGCACCTTTTGGGGAGTAGCCAGGAGGTGCCATGGAATGAACGGATCACAGAAAACTGTAGCTTGCTACTGAGAACCCCTTTCCTAGGATAGTACTTTTTTTTATTATTATTGATTTCTTTTACAGAGAGGAAGGGAGAGGGAAAGTCAGGAACACTGATAAGAGAGAAACATCGATCAGCTGCCTCCTGCATACCCTCCATCTGGGGATGTGCCCGCAACCAAGGTACATGCCCTTGACCAGAATTGAACCTGGGACCTTTCAGTCCGCAGGCCGACGCTCTATCCACTGGGCCAAACCGGTTTCAGCTGCAGTAGTTTTTTTTTTTTTTAATATATTTTATTGATTTTTTACAGAGCAGAAGGGAGAGGGATAGAAAGTCAGAAACATCAATGAGAGAGAGACATCAATCAGCTGCTTTTTGCACGCCCCCTACTGGGGATGTGCCCACAGCCAAGGTACATGCCCGTGCCGGAATCGAACCCAGGACCCCTCAGTCCGCAGGCTGACGCTCTATCCACTGAGCCAAACCGGTCTTGGCACCTGCGGTAGTTCTTATATACTATCTGTTCTCATTTGTGAAAAATAAACCACTCTTAAGTCAGAAAAGAAGAGGCAAGAAAATGTTAGGTAGCCTCATTTAGGAAATTCTCTAGGAAAATGTGTAATCCATTCAAGCTGTCTCTAGGTATTCATACAGGAGTTCAGGGTTCAATTAAATCTTTAGTCATAGCAAGGCCTCGCATCTCCCGGGACCGTCTACACGGCACTTGCACGCACATTGTCACGCAGGTTCCACTCCGTCCTGAACGGATCCAGCCTCCGCGAGGTGCTGGTGCGTGACGGCGGGGCTCCTGGAGGCTTAGCGGGGCCCACGCATGCGCCCAGGTGCACCGACTCTCTGACGCTGAAACCCGAAAAGCCGGACCCATCCCCGAGAATGCGACGGACTCGGAGACCTTACCCACAGTGCCCGGGAGCCCCCACTCCTGCGGGGCGCTCTCCATCTCAGGGTCACTTCGATGACCACGTTCCAAGGACGTACAGTCACAGAGGCCAGACCCCCAAAGGGCCGGAACCGGGCTGCTGGCGTCAGGACGGGCCAGCCACCGCCGCCCACTTCGCCCTGAGCTTTCAGGGTCGCCCGCGCCGCCGCCGCCAGCCCTGCTCTCCCCGCTGGCCCTGCGGGCAGGGCTGGCTTCAGGAGGACTGACTTGATTCGAGTTTGAGAACTAAAAGGAAGTATGTTTTGGAATCTGCTTTTTCACACCATAGACACCCCTTCTTGGTGCAAAACGGCCTTTCAAGGCTGGTGGTTGTTTTTTTTTAAATTTATTCCTTGGCCGCCAGCTAACGGAACTGCGAACACTCAAGCCCCTCCACAATGACCGAGCGCGGGAGGAGGTCCATCGGGCACAGCCTGCCTGAAGGGGTGCTGTGCAGCCTGTCCTCACAGCCTCCCTCCTGTGACCTAGCCTGTCACATCGGGCCACTTTAGTCTTCCCAGAGGCGAGGGCAGAGGGGGAGGGCCGGAGCCACAGATCCAACCCCTTGGCAGATGAGATGTAACCAACTGGAAGCGAACTCAGCCCCGATGAGGTTCGGCAAGGGCCGGGCCGCTCAGAGCACCCGAGGCGCACGCTGTCGGATCAGCCCACCGCCTTGGTACTTGGCGATAACATTATGGAGCTTTCTACGGCCCCCCGGGCTTTCTGCTTCTCGATGCCCAGCTTCCGCCCGGATGCGGAGCCAGCTCCAGGAGTGCCACTTCCCCCTCCCCGCCCCCATTCTTCCAGGGAGTTACCCCACAAGTTAGTCACTGCAGCCAGGGGAGGGAGGACCCTCTGCCCTTTGGAGTGGGGAGACCCACTTGAGGGGGCCACAAAAGCAGAGTGGTGTCAGGGCTGGGTCCAGGGCGCTGGTCTCCCCGTTTGCAGTCCTCTTCTCACGCTGCCTCCGACACCAAAGGCAACATCCAGACAGGTGACTGCCCACGGAGGCCTGAGCCGAGGAGGAAGTGAGCCTCCACGGACAGCTTAAAAGGACGCGGACTGCTGCCTCGGCCCGGCGGCTCGGCAGGTTGGAGCGCTGCCCTGCGCACCAAAAGGCTGCCGGTTCGATTCCCGCTCTGGGCACACACCTAGGTTGTGGGTTTGATCCCCGGTTGGGGCATGGAAGGGAGGCAACTGATCGATGTTTCTCTCTCTCCAGCAACACTTCACCAAAGAAACATACACCCCTAGCTGGTTAGGCTCCGGGGACAGAGAGCTGGCCTGCTGACTGAAGAGTCCCAGGTTCGATTCTGGTCAAGGGCACATGCCCGGATTGCAGGCTCCATCCCCAGTAGAGGGCGTGCAGGAGGCAGCTGATGAACGATCCTCTCTCATCACTGATGTTCCTCTCACTCTTCCCCTTTCTCCCTGAAATAAATAAAAACATATTAAAAAATATATACAAAGGGCCAAAAAGCATATGAAAAAATGTGCATTATCACTCTCAGGAAAATACAAATTAAAACTAAATGAAATATCACTGTACACCTTCCTCTTTCTCTAAAAAGCAACCGATCTATCAAACAAACCAATAAAAACCCACACACAAAAAAACGTATCCTCGGGTGAGGATTAACCAAAGAAGAATGTGACCTGCTGTCACTTCGCCACAGCAAATCAGACGATGCTCCGTGCTCCTCTGTCAGCTCCCCTCGGCACTTGGGGAATAATAACATTCCCGACCCCCCCCCCCCCCCTTCAGTTCAAAAGAACCTGGGCTCTCCGAGACCTCAACGACCGTCTCTAACCGCTCCCCCTGGGGCAGCTGCACTCATCCCCTGGGTCTGTATGAGTCCGAGGCCCAAAGGAGTTGCCGCGTCTGGAAGCCTCCCCCCCAGGAGCCATCTCTCCCTTGCCCAGGGACACTGAGGATTTCCTAGGGCAGTGGTCGGCAAACTCATTCGGCAACAAGGCCAAATACCAACGGTACAACGACTGACATTTCTTTGGAGAGCCAAATCTAAACGTAAACTTCTTCCAACGCCACTTCTTCAAAACAGACTCCCCCAGGCCGTGGTGTTTTGTGGAAGAGCCGCACAAGGGGCCAAAGAGCCCCATGTGGCTCGCAAGGCGCAATTTGCCCATCACTGTCTTAGGGGGTGCAAAATGTAGCTCACATTCGGAGCTACATTTCTGGAAACAGGACAAATGGGAAGATGAGCTTTGGAACGAGTCACGAAATGAACATGTATGGCTAGAGAAGGCTCATCTTCAAAGGCCCAAAGCCGACAGGAATCCCGACTTGTCGCACTTCCCTCCCGCAGACCCGGGCACGGAGGGCTGATGAAAGCGCGTTGTAAAGAGCCCCTCATGCCTCGCTGCAAATGAAAGACGAGGTTTTTCCTTTAAACTCTAGCCCAGAACCGAGAGCAGTGTGTGTGTGTGTGTTTAACAGACATTGGGGACCCTGACCTACACGATAGCATTGTTGTGAGCCTGTCCTGGCGGGAGTCAGACAGATAAGCCCTGGATGGTTCCCGCAGCCCCGCTGAAGGGGGTCGGGTTCGAGTCAAACCCTCCACCGGGGCTCACCAGGGACTGTCACGCGTCTGGAAAGCATAACCGTGGCGAAGAATGCTTTCCAGGCCACGTAATGCTTTCAGGCTGTTTATCGGCGGCTGGATGAGCAGCGGTGGCCCGTAGCCGCGTGTCAGCTGTCCCGGGGCCACATGGCCCGGCCCCGTCGGCCGGCGCTCCGTCACTCCCGGCGCCCCGCCCGCGGCAGGCTGCGGTGCCAGCGCTGGGAGACATTGGAGACACGGCTCTGGCCGACACGCCCGGCTCCGGGACAGATTTCCATGTCATGTGGGCTGTTGGCTGAACTCTGCTCGAACCCAGAGGCGTATCACTTACGGCAGACACTAACAATAGTTTGGGGTCACCTGCTCTTCCCGGCGGGTTCAGGGCAAGTTCGAGGCCTCTGCACACCTCTTCCGGTGTGGTTCCCACACACCAAGGCGGACGGGACGGCCCAGGGGAGCTCCTCCGCCCGGCGCTGCCACCCACGGGCCTGTCACGGGCTGGCAGGCCCGCATCACACCGACTGCGTGTGAAGAAAGGATGGGGAGGCCCCAAACCCAGCAAAGGGTAGGAACGCCTCGCCTCAGCCCTATACCGAGAGGCCAGCGGGACACAACCCCTGGCTGGCTCCTGTCTCACAGTCGGAGCGGATCCGGCCCGGATGCCACTGCCCCCGCGCCAGGCCGAGAGCTCCGCACACACCACCGAATCCACATCACCGCCCTCCGAGGCACGCGTTCCGATTCCCATTCCACGCGAGCCTAAGGCATGTCACGGCAGGGACACGAGCGGGGAGGGGCGGCGTGATGACTCAAGCCAGGCCGGCTGACTCCCCGCTGCCCTCTGCCCTCCTGCCGCCCCGTGGGACCCACACCGTGCCCTAGGAGCGCCCTCTCGTTCCCGCACACGCCTGCTTGCTCTTCGCACTGGCCACCACGGGCCCCTCCCGCCTCTCCCCAGGACGGGGGACCTGCGACTGGATGTTCTTTCCGCGTCTCCTTCTGAAACAGGCGCTGCTCTTTGAAGAAAGACCTCTTGCCCTTGGAGTGTCAAGATAAGAGAACTTTCAGCAGCTTCCCCTGGAAACTACCAGACACCCATCAGCACCCAGGATCTAAGTACAGGCCCCTCCCCAGCCGCCGGCCCCTCGGAGTAGCTTTTATGGTTCAATGAGGGGTGGTGACAGGGCCGTCACTACCGTGGGGCGCGCTACCTCTTTCATGTTCCTGGGGTCTGACAAGAGCCTTCCACAACCTGTTTCTTTACAACACACAGGACGGGGGATGAAAGGCCAGCGGCAGACGTGGAGCGGCCACCTCTCTCCCGTCTCCGTCCGCCCGGGAAAGAGCCGCCGGCCGCTGAGCGCACTGCCCGATCGAGCGCGGCGACACGTGGAGAAGACGCCGGACAGTGCCAGCCAGCATCCCAGCCGAGGGTTCAAAACGTTAACAATAATGTCACTGTTATCTTTTAATACCACCAAACTTCCAGGCTGTTTTTAGCAGCAATAACGGATTTCGGCGAAACCGCATTAATCCAGAGTTTACTGGCTGGATGTGGAAGGGAAAGGACACCACGAAAGGCTTGAATGAGTCCGTGGAAAGTCTAACTTATAGGGCTTGTGATTAAATACGACAGATTGAGTCCAGAGACCCCTCTGCAGGGAAAGCGGAGGGATGCAAATGGCACCCATCCAGAAGGATCAAGAGAAGGTGTCAACAATATTTTAGAAGCTGAAAAGCAGATGGGCAAGTGGTGCTGAAATGTAAGCCTGAGGGAGTGGAAGCCACAAGCAGTAAGCTAATTAGTGCGAAAACCCGCTAAATGTCAGAAAGATGGAGGCACCAAGCCAGAAAGATGGAGGCACCAAGCCGCTCTGAGGGCCTGGGGCACTGGAGAGGAGCAGTGAGGAGGGAGGGAGGTGGTGAAAAGCCTGTGTGAGAAGCGTTAGACCTGCAGGCCCCTCTCTCCCCCCCACCGTCCAGCCTGCTCCTGCTGTGGAGAGGAGAGCCCCCCCTCCCAGCTGACCCACCCTCAGGAAGGCCCCCAGCCCCCCCGCCCCCCCGCTCAAGTCCCACTCTGCTGGTTAGTGCCTCATCAGGAGTAGACAGAGTCAAGAGTCACCAAACACCTGGGAGCAGTCTCTGTTCATGGAAGAAAAAGACCGAATGAACAAATGCAGGAACTCAAGAGGACTAGGGCATTAGCGACCCAGATCTAGAAGCAACCAGTCCAAAGAGGAGCCAGAGCCACTTAGAGAAGGAATTTCCAAGAAACTGGTAAATTATTTAATACTAGTGGCCCGGTGCACAAAATTCATGCACATTAAAAGGGAATTAATTAGAGGAAATATTTTAATATTGCTATTGACATCCCCTGGCCCGGTGCTGAGCAGGGAGGCAGCCTCACGTCCCAGGTGGCGTAAGTCCCTGCCCACCAACACTGCATGTACCCTGTGCCCCTCGCCGCCCCCCCCCCCCCGCCCCGCCTGCCTCGCACACAGCCTCCTGCTGTTCGGTTCTTATGGTGCCATGGCATGATGACCATTTGTATATTAGCCTTTTATTATGATGATATTTCTAAACACACAGAGGAATATTACTATTACTATTTTTATGGATGAAATAGTAATAGGCAGATAAAAAACAATTTTTTTTTTCCAAGAAGTTACTGCCCTTGCTGGCCAGTGGCTCAGTTGGTTGGAGTTTCATCCTGTTCACAAAAGGTTGTGGGTTTGACCTTGACCCTGATCAGGGCACATGCAGGAGGCAGCCAATCGATGTGACTCTCATATTGATGTTTCTCTGTCTCTCTCTGTTCTTTTCTTTATAAATAAGTAAATAAATTTATTCTCAGGTAAAAATTAAAAAATAAAAGTGTAGATATTTATTTACTTTGATAAAATAAAATTTAATTTGAAAAATATTTTAAATTGCTATAGTGAAAGTAAAAACACTATCCTTAATTGTAGATACTAAATAATATTTAGGAAATATATATAAGGTATAAAGAATAATTGAAAATAATCAAGAGATCATTTACCAATTATAAAACCACTAGAGGCTCGGTGCACAAAATTCAGGCACGCGGGGGGGGGGGGGCGGTCCCTCAGCCCAGCCTGCACTCCCTCCAATCTGGGACCCCTTGAGGGATGTCCGACCACCTGTTTAGGCCCAATCCCATGGGATCGGGCCTAAAGGGGCAGTCAGACATCCCTCTCACAATCCAGGACTGCTTGCTCCCAACTGCTCGCCTGCCTGTGCCTGATTGCCCCTAACTGCTTCTTCCTGCCATCCTGATCACCCCCTAACCACTCCACTGCCAGTCTGATTGATGCCTAACTGCTCCCCAGCTGGCCCGATTGCCCCTAACTGCCCTTCTCTGTTGGCCTGGTCACCCCTAACTGTCCTCCCCTGCCAGTTTGGTCACCCCTAACTGTCCTCCCCTGCCAGTTTGATCACCCCTAACTGTCCTCCCCTGCAGGGCTGGTCACCCCTAACTGCCCTCTCTGCTAGGCTGATTGCCCACAACTGCCCTCCTCTGAAGACCTGGTCTCCCCAAAATGCCCTCCTTTGCCAGCCGGATTGCCCCTAACTGCCTTCTCTGGGTGGCCTGGTCCCCCTCAACTGCCCTCCCTGCAATCTTGTTCCCCTCCAATTGCCCTCCACTGCAGGCCTGGTCCTCCCCAACTGCCCTCCCCTGGCTGGCCTGGTCTCCTCCAACTGCCCTCCTCTGTTGGCCTGGTCACACCCAACTGCCCACAATTGCCCTCCCCTGCCAGCCATTTTGTGTCCATATGGGGCAGCCATCTTTGGCCACATGGGGGCAGCCATCTTATGTCATGGAGTGATGGTCAATTTGCATATTACTATTGTATTAGATAGGATTAATTAAACTACAATGGTTTTGAAAGAGCTGTGAAGGGCCTGATAGTAAGACTGGGAAAAAAATGCCTCTATGTACCAAACCTCCACAAGATATATCACCACACACATGCAATTTTGTTGTTTTCAAGAACAAACAGCAAGTAAAATAACTAACAAAGAGTTACTTCAGGAAAGTTAAAGAAAACTTGCTTTACTGAACATGTAAGACTAAAACAGTTTGATGATGCTCGAGAATCTAGAAGATTCTTCAAAGCAGTTTGTTCTCAAGTATTTAAATATTCTCAGCACTTACTATTTAGTACATGCTTAGAATACGAAAATAGTCAACACTTGACCAGTTAATGATTTTCTACTGCCAATTTGCCTGCTCTTGAACCAGTGTGCTTAGTAAGCAATTGTATCTAAATATCACAAGTTCAGAATTGTCTAAATTGAAGCAACAGGGCCCCTCAATAGTTCAAAGACATAAAAACTCTTTGAGGTTTGCATCTGCTCACAAGGGGTACGAAGGCATTCTACACGCAGTAATCTGGACTTGGGCACCTTAGGAGGTGGGTGGTGTCCGTTACCGCCGCGCTAACCCTCCTTCCGGAGCCAAGCTCACCCCTGCCCATCCCCGCGGCGTTCCGGGAGATTGCCCACCTCCTAACTCACCAGGTTCACGGGATTCCTGTGACCCATCGGCCTCGTGATGAGAGCTGTCTGCCGTCCTGGGATTTTATGAAAAGGCCCGGGTCACCTCTGCCAGGATCTGTGTTTAAAGCCTGTTTGGGGAGACCTAGTGGGAGCCGGCTCTGGTGTTAACGCAGAACAACTGTCTCATAAAAACTGCTTTCCGAGGAGTTCAAAGGGCTTATCCAAATACTGCAGGCTTGTCCTGCCCCACCAACTCGCTAGGGTAGGAAGCCGAGGCTTTGCCAAGTAAACTGACACAGACAAACCTTCTCAGTTTCCCGACGGGCTCCGGGCAGAGCGAACGGCCCAGGGGGCTTCTGACAGGAGGGACCTCGCACTTTGAGGCCATCGGCCCCGCACTTCCCATGCCGCTGAAGCTAAATGTATTTGGACAGCAGGTGAAGGTGAAGGACTAAGTTAGGTAAATTATGGAGAAAACTCTTTCTGATATGCGATAACATCCTTCCAATTGGCACTTCAAGGAACCCAGTGAAAGTCAGGAGCGAACCAGGAGGGCTGACAACTGCTGGAAGCCAGAGCGAAGCATCACGTGACCGCAGCTCCGGCAGCCTGATCCTCATTAATCCTCCAGGGCCGCTATGTGCACCTCTCAGCAGGACGAGGGGGTCCCCACGTTCTCCAACAGAGCCGCTTGTTAGGGAAATTCACCAGGTACAGGCGGCTGGCGGCACATCTGTGGAGCCACAGAAGGTGCGAGGAGCGGCACCGTTTTCCATTTTACAGAGAACAGCTGCACCTCTCAGCAGCCCCTACGTCGGCCTGGTGCAATCCCACACGCTGTGTAGCTTCTGCGAAACTCCCCTGCGCAGTGATTAGAGAGTGTCGTAAAATAGTTATCTAACCACATGTGAGCTCGTTTGGAAAAACAGGTTTGACCTTATGGGTCCCTGAAAGATTTGCCCAGGCGTCCCCAGACCGTACTTTGAGAACCTCTGTTCCAAAAGGACCCATATGCCCAGCCTGTGCTCGTTAGAAACCCGTTTCCTCTGGGCATTAAAGTAAATCCACTGAGATGGGACAGTCACCTCGCTAACCGGATTACAGTTCTATAAGGCAGATATGACAAAATTACTTCTTTTAGCGTATATTGTGATTAAAATGCCTTACTGATTCAATCTTATACTCATCCCCCCCCTCCCGCCTTGCCCAATTTGACAAATTAGTGAGAAACTTAGCAAGAATCTGTCTTTGAGAGGCAGTCTGGCAAAAGGAGTGTAAGTGAAGGCAAGAGGCAATGAGACAGGGTTAACTGGAACACACAAGCCCACCTCTTCTTCCCCCGGACAGGACAGCCCTTGGCGTGTAACACAACACTCCAGTCTCCAATGCCCTGCTGGCCCACTGTCCTCCGTGTATCTAGAAAGATCTCCCCGTCTGCAGCTCTCTGAGTAGGGGATCTGAACTCGGACCCAAATCCTCTCTGGAAGGGCGAGTCCAGCTCCATCCTGGCCCAGAGGGATGGCGCTGAGGGAAAGCTGTGGCAGACAGGGCAGTCACCGGAAGCCGAGAATCAGCCAGCCGGACGCCTGGGCAGAGGAGTCCACACACAGTAAACGGCTTTCCGTCCTTCGGCAGCGATGGGAACGAGATCGCTTCTCACACCCTGTGCCGTTCCGCCTGGAGTTCAAACCAAACATCCCACAAGACCGGGTGTCATTCCAGAGTTTTAAAAACTCAAATCACTGAACAAGGAAGGAATTATAGATGCACAATGGCATGATTGATCATTTAATTTTAAACGGGAGAACACAAAATCAGAGAGCAGTCACTCCCCATTTTCCTTTCTTTGGGCCAAAGACCTGCCGGCTGAGACACGGGGACGGTACTTTGAAGATGTACATGCCTGACATCCATTTATTTTTACTCCTGGAAGCAGGGTTGTGCTGTTTCCATCAAGTCGGTCGTCTCTGCATGCCAAAAATGGCAAAAAATAGACGCTCTCCTTTCTAGAAATGATTATAATGTACCATGACCAAAAAAGCGGTTTTTCCCTAACAGATAATCTTGCATAAAAATGAGTCATGGGATTTCAGAAATGGAAAGGCTTTTCTCAAAGACGTTGTGTGCAGGAACACATACACCTCCTGCTTTTTCAGCAACGGAGCGCCGCTTTCCCAGAGTCATGTTCTAACGAGCAGCTCTGTCTGGGCCCGTGAGTGAAAGGGGAACTAGAGTATTTAGAGTTCAGCAAGAGGGAAGGAGTCTGTCTGAGAAAATAAGGTTTCTCTGCTTGTGTTCCTCTGGGACGGATTTTAACTTATAAGGCAAGAAGGACTGGGAAGATGTTTCTTAAAAATAACTTCTCTTGCAACTTCGGCAGCTCACTGTCAGCCCAGCTGAGACATCCTCTGAGCACGGCTCAGAATGCTATTCCTGGGGGGGAGGGGGTCTCAGGAGCGAGGAGAGGTGCCCTCCACTGTCGTGTGTCTGTGGGGAGGCTGGCGGCGAGGTCGGGAGGGGAGAATACGTGGCCCTCATCCCACGTGCACCGAAGGGTGAGCAGAGGCGGGGATACAGTGGCTGCCCCTCCCCAGTTCCGTGTCACCGCTGGACACGAGAAGAGGGACATGAACAATCCCTCCCTTTCAGTTGGACACAGCAACTTTCCAGCTTCCCCGAAATCTAATTCCTTCTCATGCCGAAGCCGACAAGCCAGCCAGCGCACTGGCTGCCCCCGGCAGCAGACAGTTACTGAGCCCACAGGCATCTGCGCTCACAGATAAGAAACACGGCCTCGGGGGTCGGACACGTCCCGGACTCTGGCTTTCCGCCCTCACCGACACACAACTTCACACCAGCGCCGCCGGCGCCCGGGCCCCAGGCGGAGGGGGCCTGACCCTTGTAAGTCCGTCCGAGGGAGTCGCCGTAGGAGAACGTGGCCTATCTTTCTGAAGGTTAATTTTATTGGGTAGCAAATAAAACCATTTTATTAAAACAAGTGTGGGATAAAACTAGTTCACAGTTTCAAGACCAAACAGAAAGTTCCCAAGGAATGTTGGGCTTGCTTCTCCCAGGACACACGGGGTCCCGTGCACTCCCCCCGCCTCCGGTGGAGCACTGCTGGGGGAACTGGGAGCCCCGGGTAGCCAAGAAACATTCTGATTTTGGTTAAATGTTTGCCTTTGGAAGTTCCCTAAGGGCTCCGCTCGCTGTGCTGCTGCTTGCGGCCTGGGGCGAGTGAGGGTTGCTTTGCACACCAGGGCGCAGAGCGGGGGAGCACTGCCCATGTCCCTCTGCTGCCAGCTGTCTGGCCGGTCCAACCCGCCGGGCCTCAGGCTCTGTGACTCGAGAGGGTCTTAAGCCTTTTATCCCAGAGAGTCCTGGTAGGATGCAAACACTGACTAAAAGGGCTCCTCGCTGAGAAACACCATGTCCGTTTCCCATCTCAGAGGCCATTAACGGGAAGCGTCTTTTAGAGATTTTGGGGGGTGTCTTAGGAGTGGCATATGCCCACCATCAATCTTTCCTGGGAAGTCCACCCACAGGTCACTGCGAAGCTCTCAGGCAACTGGAATGCACACAGCGCGCCCCGCACAGGCCCGGAGCCCCAGCTCTGTCGGGCCTGAGGGCTGTGGTCTCCAACCCTGATCTATCTGTCACTGCCCTTCCAGCTCCCTCCCCCTTATCTAACTTAAATATGAGATAAGCCGCAGCACTCTGGAGCTCTGCTAAATTAGCTCAAATATTTCAAGTTCTGCCAACTCACACTTCTCCCCTTCCCCCCCCCCCGCCCCCGCCCCGTTTTGGGTTTTGACTAAAAAGGTGAAGAAATATTCTGGAGGAAACCTCAGGGCCCAGCCTCATCAATCTTCATGTGCTCCTCTCCCGAAATGCCCCGCACCCACAGCCCATCGCACTATCGCGGGTGGCATTCAGAGAAATAAACAAGCAAATCGACAGCCCCCCGTCGAACACGCCTCTTTCCAGTGGCACTCTGCCTTCTGCTGTGAAATGGCCGCCCCGGGCTCTCTGAGCTTCCCCCCCCCGGAGCGGCTTTGCACACATGACCGTCCAAACCCGGCGCACATGCCCAGAACTGAGCGCGGCGGGTGGGTGCCCCGCTCGGCCCGGTCCTGTTTGAAGGGCGATGGGCTTCTCTCTCCACGGCTTCCATGGCACCCCCAGTGGCTGCAGCTGTGCCATTTGCATAAACTTTACTTGGGAACAGACAAATGTGGCCCGATACACGTGGACGAGACGATGCAGCCTGAGCCAGCAGAGCGCTGCCTTGGAAAAGGCTTCTGCCTTCGCTTCCAAACCACACATACTTGTACCGTTAACAAATGCAGCGGGGGATACTGGTCCACAACGTTCACGCGGAGGCCAAAGCTCTGCCGTCCTCCGCCCTCCGCCCCCCGGCCCCCACCTGCCCGCCCGAGAACTTGGAGACTGCGTGGGAAGTCTGGAGACCAGTGAGGGGCCGTCTTTCTGGAACGCTTGCACGCTCCAACCAGGAGAGACACTCGGATGGATTTTAATCTAAGAGAACTCGGGGAGGGGGGGGGGGTCCCTATAAATAATGCCGAGTTCCAATAAACACGGAAAGGAGCCAGTGTTTCCTGTAAGGCCACTTTTCAGATGGATTACTGGAAGGAGCACTCCTTCACAGCTTTATGGCTTACGTTGCTGTCATCTGCTTGAAATTTGGGTCGTTTAGGACGGAGACGCTGAGGTCTAAGCCTCGCCTCGGATGAAATATTACAGGGGAAGCAGCAAGTCTCATTCCAAGAGCAGACTCAGAGGCAGAACTCTTGGACTCCTGGGTTCTGCTCCTGGCTCAGTCCCTGGGCTCAGGTCAGCGCTCGGTCAGCATCTCACTTCTAATCCCTTCAAGTCATTTGTTAGTCCCTGTTGTCTAAACAGTGGGGGAAACCCTGCGTAACACCCCTGGCCCCCCTTCAATCAACAGGGATGGCTGTATCTTGCTGCCAAGAAGCCGGGGTGACGCGGCCGGAGCAGAGCCCGCATGCTCCTGAGAGGTCGCAGTGTCATGGAGCAGGCCCTGGAACATTTCTCCTCCTGCCAGAATGGCTGCCCCTCTCATCTGTGACCTTCAAAACCAGTGTCCCCGGCATTTTCTAGTTCTTTGTAGTGTCACATTAGCTGGTTACTGAAGCCTCAAACCTCCGAGAGGTAAGTAAACAGGTATATTTATCCCTGATTTATAGATGAAAACTGAGGCTTAGACAGGCTAGGAGACTTGATCAACAGCCCAAAGCTAACGAGGAAGGGGGCTGGGACAACTGCTGTTTTCTCCCTAAGACCCGGGTCCTCGTTAAGAACTCCACTTTTGGACCCAGGGAAACGGACTGGGGGAAGGTGGTTAGAGAGTTTCGGGAGCCCCTGTGATGCCTTTTAGAGCAATAAAGGGTGAAGGGCCCCGTTTCTTGGAGGCCGCCGACTAGCATGGGGCTAGCACGTCTCACACTCACCTCTGACACCTTCAGCCACGGTGCCCCCACTCCTGGCTCCGCTGGGAACAGAGAGGAGAGGCCGATGCTTAATCCCCGCTCCCATGAGCTCCCAGGCCCACAGGCCCGTGGCCACCGATGCTCCTCACTTATCACTGAAGCTTTTGCTTCCAGGAGTGAAAAGCTAGGCAGGCAGCTGCTCTGTCCACTTAAACGTCAGCGAGACTGACTGCCCAGTTACTGTGTGCTGTGAGGCAAACTACACAGCTTCTCCGTCCCCTTTACCAGGAACACGATTCTCTCTTCACCTGGCCAGCGCCTACCTACCCGTCAGGCTTCGTCGCAGACACCCTTCCCTGGAGAAGCCTTTCTGGATCTGACGGACTGCAGCTCCGACAGATAGCCTTTCTCCCCCTTCCTCTTCCCTGATCACACAGCCTCCTCGCACCCTGCACATCTCCTGGGCCATTCATCCTAACCCTAGCAAATAATCCCTTACAGGGCTATCTGGCTTATGTTTGCTGCCCGCCTTGACTGTAGCCCTTGGAGACCAAGGACAGCCCTAATTTACACAGCTCTGCTATATTCCCAGCCCCGAGTTCTTAGGGACTTTTCAATCAGCACCCACTGACTGGACGTGCCCGCATGGCAGGCGTATGCTGGCTGGCACCAAATCGAACCTTCCATGGCCGTGCTGGGCAGCGGGCAAGAGCGCCACGAACACCCTCCTGTCCGCAGCCACCACCGTGCCTTCCCTGCGCCCTACAAAGAATGCAACGTTTCACCGAGACCTCCACACCCACATCGGAGAAAAGCCGAGTGATGTCTTCCTGGGCACGTCATTAACGCTAACGTCGCAAACTCATCTTTCAAAGCGTTAACACGTATACATACCCCAGACCCTTTGGAAACTAATCGCTCAATTCCATGACGGCTTTGGGATTCTAATAACAACTTCACTTACGCTTCTCTCGTCTCATGGTCCTGACTAGAAGCTGGAGGCAGACGTCTTGGGCTCCGAGCAGACATGGAAAAAGGAACTGGAAATACTTTTGAAAGCTGCCTCCTCCCTCTCCCCCTCACTTCATAAATGCTTCAAAATACACTCAAGGACTGGCTGGGCTCTGTATGAGAAGAGAATGTAAGTTAACTAAAGGAAGCGCTACAGATCCTTTTAAAGAGCAGCTGCTTCCAGATGCGAGACCTCCTGGCAGGACACAGCACCGTGTCACTGGAACGTTTCCTGGTGACAGACAAGCAGACTCATTTTCATCAGGGACAATTTTTCTTCCAATCCTCTACGAGGAAGCGAGAGGGTGTGGACACGGCCCAGGCCCTAGCATTCTGAAGGGCACACCAGTTCGCTCGGGGACCATCCATTAAGCAGGCAGCGGCAAAATCCTCAGGCTTCAGTGGAGTGCAGCTTGGCTAGGTAGCATTCATTACCAAATAGCCTTTGTTGATAAAATCCCCAGGCAGTCACTGAGAAAGGGGAGGCTGATATGGGCCACGCACATAAACAGCTAAGTTAGAGTTGTCGGATTCTTGGGGTCTGGAGTCACATGGGCTCTGGCTGATGTCCTGCCTCAGCTGGTATCAAGGCAAGAAAGCATCCCTCCACAGAACTGCCCGCCTGGTGGGGTTTCGTTATGAGGTGGGGACCAGACGGCAGTTTCAAGTGGCAGAACTAGGAAGGGACAGACCCAGGTGGTGAACTACAACTTCAGTGATTCCAGAACTACACCTTGGGGCTCAGGAGCAAGGCACACCGACAGCCAGTAGTTTTCTTAACGGGCCTGCCGGGGGGGCTAGTCAGTTTGGTGAGCAGGGGAGGTTTGGAAGGACGCAGTGCTGTTTTCTGACCCCTCTAGCGAAGAAAAACAACATTGGGAGTGTGTATCCCGTAAATACAGACACAGACATAGACATGGATCTGCAAAAGTGCATGCCTTGTTTTCATGTGTTTATATTCAGCAAGTCAGAAATGTTAGTTGTGTGTAATCAGGTATTTAAAAATCGTATCATTAAAGCAGGTGAAACGTAGCAGGATGGATTAGGAGAGGCAGCAGACCTGGGCTGGAAATTGCAAGAGCCACTCCCCGCCGACCACTGACCTGGGGCCACTAAGTGTGGCTGTGTCTCTCACCGCCTGGGCTGTTTCTGATGCAAAATCCAGGGCGCCTGCCACTGGCTTGGTTACAGTGCCAACAAGCCCTTTCCCAAGGCCAGATATGAAACCGCTGACACCCCCTTCCGTTTTCACACCTTCCACTGTTGAGGTGATAACACTGGTCAATCCACCAATGATACCTAGCAAAAGAGACAAGGGCATTTGTAACGGGGCCAAGAACTAAAGCAACAGCAGTCAAAGCCAAACCCCTCAGTGCCCTGCACCTGGCGAGGGAACCCAGGGATGTTTCCGCAATCCCTTGGCAGGCCAACTCACGGTGGAGAACCAGCAGATCTGCCTCTTAGGTTTGGAGTCAGAGAATGTATTTTGTAGATTAGTCAGAAGGAAAGCATGTGCCAGTTTTAAAAATCAAAGAAAAGCTGAGAGTTGAAAAGTGGTACTTTTCAATTCCAGAGCTTGGGCAGCATACGGGCTAGGGCGAGGATATAGACAGTGGAATTAAATCTAGAGACAAGAAACTGGGGCTCTTGAGGAGACTTGGGGTCCATTAAAATGTAAGGCAGAGAGATAACTAAATACAGATCCTCAGTTTTCAAAGAAATGGGGGCTCCTTGTGTGAAATGGGGTACAGGCGGTGGCACATGTGGCTGGAAGCAGGTGTAGGCAACCAGAGGAACGACAAAGCCGATGACGGGCGTCCTTAAAACGCTGCCAGAGCCATCGGCAACCTCAAGGGAGTGAGTTTGAAAGATGAATCAAGGTCAAAAAGATATCCCAAACATTTTGAGAGTTGACGGCAATGACCTTAAAGAGCCTCGCAGTGGCCAGAGTTGGCCGGGCTGAAGAGGACGTGCGTGGCCTTGCAGGGGGAGCGGGCCAGGCCGGGAGCATTTCCGGGTCCTGGGCCAGGGCCACTCACAGGATGTTGACCTGGTGGCGACGGGGCTGTGAGGAAGCTCTCTAGACGCTTCAGCTCTAATGAGACAAACTGGCAAAGGAAGCTGCTTGGGTGAGAACGTACTAACAATGCACAGCGCTTCTGGATTCTGGTGCATTCGCCCGTGGGGCAATGTCCCTTTCCCGTCCTTCTGAACCAAGCTCACGCAGAGACAGACTCTTTCTGAACTGGTCTACAGACAGAACTGAGCATGGCCTCAGCTTTTAAACCAAGGGACTGTTCTAGGTGAAGGGCTTTTCCATCGGGAAAGAAGGATCTCACTCTTAGCTATGCTTTGGTGGGTCCCCCTTGGCTGAGCCCACTGGTTCCTCGTCTCAGAATGAACAGCGTGTACATATCCCCTAATGATGCCTGCTTGGAGGGAGTTGGCGACCTTGAAACGATTTCCTATTTTCTCAGCACACTGGGGTGTCCATCGAGAAAGCGAGGACAGCCATGCTCTCCCCCTGCACCCCAGGATGCTGGGTGAACAGAGGCAACAATGCAAAGCATTTTATGTTCATTAAAAAACAGTCCTCTGTTAACCCAATGCACTGTCTCTGCTGTTACTAGAAAGAAGGATTAAATCTCTAACCCCAAGTGATTGCCCAACCACCAACTTTTAAAGCACATAAACAGATTAATTTCAGCCAAATTTTACTTCTGGCTTGATGTCTCCTCGGGGAACGCTCCTTTCCAGTTGGGCAGGCTTAGGGAGAGAAAGGCATTTTAATCCAAACCTCGCCCTTAGGAAGTTGATAAACAAAAACTCTCTCCTAAACACAAAGAAGCACATGATTTTTTTTATTAGTGAAATCCCTTCTTCTTCTTTCAAATGCTGATAATTAAAACTTCTCAGTCTTGCCTTGACTTCTGATAGCTTCAGACTATTTCTAGTAATCTGGTACAAACAGTTCACTTTCGTAACCATTACTAAGCGTGAGCTACATGCCAGGGATCGTGTGAGGTAGTGAGTACAAAGGTGACTTCAAAGTGGTCTTCTGCTCCCATCACAGCCTATCAGGGAAGCAAGATGCACACAGCTGGCCACATACATGACCACGCCCGCCGTGTGCGCGCTGACCCTCATTAACTCTGACTGCGGACAGTAGAGGGGGGCAAATGTCCTTTTTGGGTTGGGGCTTACGGGCTGAACAGGACTCTGAGAGGCAGTGAAGTGGGGCAGAGGAAGGGAGGACAGAGCAATAAGAGGCCCTGGGTGGCTGGGGGACAATCGTCGGGAAAGGTGGCTGGGTTCATATTTCCAAGGGCCTTAATGAATGCCATGCTAAGAAGTTTTGAGAAAAACACAACAAGAGGAAAATGAGTCTGAACGAAGGCACTGAAAGCCAGAATTCAAACACATCCGGAGAAAGGGCGTTCACACCAGACTCAGAAGTCTCTGGGCCGCACACCTGGCAGCCAGGCCCACATCTCTCTCTCTGTGGGGGGCACGCGCGGCACGCGGAGGGCACGTCTGGAAGCAGCAGATGCACATTCTAAGAAGCGGTTTTGTTGCTTACACCTTGGGACACCTTGGGAACAGAAGCCAGAGGGCAGGGAGGATTGGCCCTGGGCACGGCACTCTAGAGTGAAGGAAGAGCTCTCACAGGTGGAGCAGGTGTGGGGAATAAAATACGACAGCTTGGATGGCTACCGGCACCGCAGTGCCAAGCCAGGACCGACACTGCTGTCGGCTCTCTGTTTCCGGCTGGCAGTCGGATGGCTGAACAGGCATCCCTGAGGGACTGCGGCAGAAGAGCCACTCTCCGACAGCCAACAGCGGGCGACTTACCATGGGCCAGGCCGTGGATGCCGGCTACCAGGTGCTCGCCGCTGGTGGCTGCGTGGTATCGGATATACTCCCGCTCCGACTGATGCCGGTTGTCCATCGTCTTCCCCAAGCCATCCGATAAGGTCCCCGCAAACTGCAATGAATTAAAAACAGAAGGAGAGTTTTAAACCCTTAGCAGAATTCCTGTTACTTAATGATCTATAATCTATAATAATAAAAATGTAATATGCTAATTAGACCAGACGTCCTTCCGGACAAAGCCGGGCTGCAAGGGAAGCTCGGGTCCTGGATGCCAGAGGGAAGCCGGTCCGGCAGCCAAGGGAATGAAGGCCCATTCTTTTTAAAAATATTTTACTGATTTTTCACAGAGAGGAAGGGAGACGGATAGAGAGTTAGAGACATCGAGGAGAGAGAAACATCGATCAGCTGCCTCCTGCACACCTCCTACTGGGGATGTGCCCGCAACCAAGGTACATGCCCTTGACTGGAATCGAACCTGGGACCCCTGAGCCAAATCAGTCAGGGCAGGAAGGCCTACTCTTGCACGAATTTTGTGCATCGGGCTTCTAGTTTTAAATAAATGCCCTCCTTGCTCCTCGCTGGGATTCAGTGAATACCAAGTGAGGGAGAGATAAACGGCTGCATTACGAATGCTGTGTGTCCCAGGAGAGTGGTTCTCGGCATGGGACAGTCGCTTACTGGTGGACGCAACGCCTGCGAACAACCACTGACACTCCCATCATGACATTCACCTTCCTCAATTCAGCCACCAACTCACCAAAAAAGTAAAGCTTTAACGAAATGGCCGGGGGGAGGAGAGGTGAGCTTTGGGGTTCCCTAATGTTAAAAGACAGAGGCTCTCTGCTCCAACAATCGGTGAGATACAAAATAGGAAATGAGGCAAATTACTGTTTAAGGATTTGGCATCGAAATTTTTAGAGCAAGAAACTGCCCTTAAGTAATGCCTTTTCTTTCACTTACTCAATAATTACCGAGTGGCTAGGTGCCGGCCCCATTTGTCAAAAGCACAAAAAAAAGTATATGTAGAAGTTCACAGGTTAGGTCACCTTTTATTCCAGCGGCACATGTGAGCTCATGGCTTCCCATGTAAACTCCGCCCCCAGCAATCAGAGAGAGATGTTATTTATCCTGGCCTATCTTACCGGAGGAGCTGTCCCATTCATCAAGGCTGGATAAAAAGGACATAAAGGTCTGTTTTGTCACAAGACCATTTGAAAAGGTTTAAAGTGACAGTGAATAACCACAGGGTACTTATCCTCATCGTTCGGGCATAAAAAGGGAAGGATATCAAATATGTAATTAACCCGCTCGGGAAGGCTCTCCCGAAACAAGTGGTTGAAGTGCCAGTGACCCGGCACTGACCTTTTAGAAAACACGCAGGAATGTTGCTCTGATCTAACGCGCAGTGGCAAGATGTGAGGCCGCCAGCCTGCCCCGAAGACCCAGGACGCTGGGCGGCCGCCCGGAGGCCTGCCGCAGTGTGGTCGGGAGGGGGGGTCGCCCAGATCTGCCCTGGATGCCCTCAGTCCTAGGTGTCTAGCTGCCAGTGACAGGGGACGGGGCATTCTGGGTAACAAGAACGACTGCAGGCAGGAGCAGCAATTCCACGGGAAGCAGCGGTCCCTGGCAGCCCCCCTGTCTTCCGCTCTGCCCAGCTGCCTTTATGACCCAGGGCAGTGATTACGACCTTTCTGGAGAGGCCAGCCCTATCATTAGTTGCTTTTTGCCTTCCCTTCCCTGTCATTCCCTAATTAGAGAACTTAAAGTACGTGGAAATTAGTGTTACAATTTCCCTTAGGATGAGGACCCCCTGGAGTGTCTGGGATGTAAATCTCTAAGTGGGGCTTTTAGTCGGGAACCTCATTTAAGAGCCACCGGCCTGAGCATCTGACCAAAGCAGATTCTAGTCCTCTCTCAGCCATTCCGGTGGCTACTCCACCCCGACGAGGAGCCCGCCCCGGCCCCCTCGGCACCTGCAGAGCAGCGACGGCACCGGCACTGCCTGTGGCCGCGGCTCAGAGTGTGGCATCGAGGCATTCTCACTGTTATCACCAGGCACTAGTCCAAGTGCCTCCATCATCTGAAGAACGCCTTTCAAATATTTATTTATTTTTAAAATACATTTCATTGATTTTTTAGAGAGAGGAAGGAAGGGAGAGGGATAGTTAGAAACATCGATGAGAGACAAACATCGATCAGCTGCCTCCTGCACACCCCTAACTGGGGATGTGCCCGCAACCAAGGTACATGCCCTTGACCGGAATCGAATCTGGGACCTTTCGGTCTGCAGGCCGATGCTCTATCCACTGAGCCAAACCGGTTTCAGCAGCCTTTCAGAGATTTAGCATTCTGCTCATTTACATGAGGATTTATCACCAATGAGGAGAAAACACCCAACCAGCCCTTTCCGGAGTGAGCTTCTGGAGTGGCACCATGGGTGACATTAGCGCTGGGCTCGGCGGTCTCCAAAGCCCTTTCCAGCTGACAGCGTGTGATCTGCAACCCAACCAGAATGTCTTTACCCAGCACGCACGCCTAGGCGCTGCCGGGGCAGAGGGTGGGCACAGAGGGCAGCCTGGCCTGGTCAGGGGACAGTCTCGGGAAGACCCCTCCTCCACCCAGGGACAGCCAGCAGCAGGAGGAGAGGCAAACTGGGAGCACCGGGAACTGCGAACGGAGCGGGAACAATGACCCCTACTTCTGAAAAGCTCAAAGAGCTCTGCCATGTGTAGGAATTCTGTGGGTGCCAGTGTTCTTCACAGAGTTTGGACAACAGTGCCTCAGGGGTGCCTCAGGAGAGGAGGGGATTAGGGGTGGTTGGGGGAAGAGTGTGAAGGCAGGGGGGGGGCGGTCGGGGGAGGGGTGTGAAGGTGGTGGGGGCAGTCGGGGGAGGGGTGTGAAGGTGGTGGGGGTGGTCCGGGCGGGGAAGGGTGTGAAGGTAGTGGGGGCAGTCGGGGGAGGGGTGTGAAGGTGGTGGGGGTGGTCCAGGCGGGGAAGGATGTGAAGGTAGTGGGGGCAGTCGGGGGAGGGGTGTGAAGGTGGTGGGGGCAGTCGGGGGAGGGGTGTGAAGGTGGTGGGGGCAGTCGGGGGAAGGGTGTGAAGGTAGTGGGGGCAGTCGGGGGAGGGGAGTGAAGGTGGTGGGGGCAGTCGGGGGAGGGGTGTGAAGGTGGTGGGGGCAGTCGGGGGAGGGGTTCGAAGGGAAAGGGCTGTCCTCAGAAGTGCACTGTGGGGTGAGGGCTGCCAGAGACGGGCTCCACCTGAAAGGTTGCCCAGGCTCCTCGGGGTCTTGCTCCCGTTCTCCTTAAACTCCTAATTGGCTTGAAAAGAGAGGTTTCATGGAAGAGCTATGAAGCGAAGGCCCATCTACCTGTTCCAGCAACTGACTAGGAAGAAGTTAAAGATGCCAGTATACTGCCCCTCCCCCTGGAGAGAACACGGGAGAATAATCTAGGCAAACTGCCCCACACCAGCCCCCTCTGCAGCAACCCCCCATCAATGCAGCAAGCCTAACACCCACGGTTTATGAGTGAGCCTGGGCCAGTAGCCTAACTGCCAACAGATTCCGCTGCAGCCGCCTCGGCCCCCGGCACTGTCTGGTGGTGGGTTCCCTACAGAAACTCTGACCCCAGGAGGAAGAGGCGAGAGGGCCTAGGAGAGCACTCTTCCCTTAAATGCTGGGTCTTCCATGAGCTTGCTGCTCAGGGGCCCACCTTGGCCGTGGCCGGGTGCCTGCACTCTAGTCAATTTACTCTACCAGCAGGTCTTCCAGCTGCCTTCCTCCGCCTCTGTCTGTAAAGAAACTACTCACGCAAGCCAGCTGAACTTGTCCTTTGTCACTTGTGAGCAAAGCAAAGGCTACAAAGACACTGTCGGGAAGTGATTATGAAATCTTCACCCGTGCCCTGACCGCGTGGCTGTGTTCGAGCATTGACCTACGAGCCAGCAGGTCGCGGCTCGGTTCCCGGCCAGGGCACAGGCCCGGGGTGCGCGCTCCATCCCCGGTGGAGGGCACGCAGGACGTGGCCAATCATTGGTTCTCTTCATCGTTGATGTTCCTCTCTCTCACTCTCCTCTCCCTTCCTCTCTGAAGTCAATAAAAGGTATGTTTAAAAAGATAAAATCTTCACCCCTAGACAGGTGGCTTTGAGAACTCAGAAAATACAGGAAGATGTTGAGATCTACGATCCAACCAAAGCCAGACTGGAGAGAGGCTAACCAACCAGACTTTAGGAAAAGAGCCATTTTAAAGGAACGAAACTGAAGCCAGCCTGGAGAAGGGTCCTGTGGGTAAGCCCGGGCCTCGGGCCAGCCGCCTGGGCTTCTGGGGGCTGGATCGGGGCACCGAGGAGCCTGTGGCCTCTCCCTCGCTGCGGGAGCACTTAGTCATCCTTAATTCTCCCTCTCACTCCCACCTCAGTGGGAAAGCAAATCACACCCGGTGTCTTATTTCTCCCTCAAAGACAGGGTGACAGCTTGAGCTGGAGAGGGAGGCGATTCCGGTAAGCTCTTTATGGCGCCCTCTGGCACCGTCTTCCCTGAGGCTGCACTGTTACTTCACCCATGTCCTTGACTTTGAAGTTGATGGTCAAAACAGAGCGGGGGACACTCATGAGAGCTTAGACCAACCCGCGGGAGTGACGGCGCAAGACATCCATCGAATTTATTTCAAAACTTTTTCAGAGCAGACGCTCTCTGGAATGTCCGTGGATGATCGAGACGGGAGATGAGGGCTGGAGGCAGATATTCCGAGCAGGCCCAGGGAAAAGAAAGGCTGACACCATCAGAGGAGGAGCAAATTCAATCCAGCGAGGCATCCGTTCACCAACCCCAGACCCTACTGTGAGCCAGGCTGGCAAGTGAGAACCATAAATGAGAAGCGGTCCCTGCCCCCCGCCTTCAGGACCTCAGCCAGGAGGTATGTACGTGGCGTAACGGAAAGACATTCATTCATGTCAGAATTCAGATTCTGACCGTGTGCCACTCACTAATTGTAAGGTCACGGACAAGTAACAGCCTCTGTGAGCCTCCATTTCTTCCTCTTCGAAATGGGGAAAGACCATCCACTTACAAGGATCTGCGCGGAAAGCACTAGACAAGACAAGTGAAGTGCCGAGCACGGCGCCTGAGACGGCCAGATCCCCCGGGGTCGCCGTGAGGACCAAGTGCGACGGCGGGCACGCGAGGCGCTCGGCTCCGTGAGCGTGGAGGGGCACCCGCCCGGGCATGAGCACGCGCCCGGCTCGCACACTGGGAAAGGACTAGCAGTTGGGAGGTGATTTGCAGAGAATTTGTAACTCTACTCGTTATAAACATAACTTCAACACCAGAAGGACCATTTGCAGAGACTGAAGTCAATATAGCTCATGATGTAGCAATTTCAAATCCACCAGCGCACACACACACACACACACACACACACACACAAAACCTTAAGGCTGCAAGTGAAGACTGTGCTTGCTAAAATGAAAGGTCTTCAGGAACAGAGTGTCCTTCAGAAAACCCGCTATTACATTTGCAAAGACAACAGCGCTCTCTCCCCGGCCCCCGCCCCCTCCTCTCGCCAGAGGCCGCTCGGAGCACACCGCACTCCTGAATTCCGGCCACAGCCTGAAGTCATCGATTTCTCTGAAGCTGTATGTTCAGCCAGGGGGTAAAAATGTCAGAACAACTTCAAGATGTCAGTTCTACTGCCTCGCCGACCCACAGTGTGTGTCAATACCCCGCCTTCCAAAAATAATCCCATTGTCTACAGAAACGGAGCCACCGCAAACGAGGCTGGGCTTGGGGCTGGGCTCAGAACAGATGGCTTTACAAAACTGACATTCAAGTAGAGGCTGGAATGGCGAGAGGGAAAATATTCACACTGTGTCCCTCTGTTCTGGCCGATCGGTTTTCCTGGCCCTTCGTGATATGCAGCGCGCCTGGGATGCCAGTGGCGCTCGGCCAGCGTAACAGGAGCCTCGGCTCGAATGTCTCCCCCTTCTCCAGGCTTCTCCTGTCGCAGTTATTTACCTAATGGAAACTTCCTCTTTAATATTCTTGCTCACTGAGGAGGTGCCGGCGACGGTCCTCTTCTTGTCACCAGGGGAGGCGGTGAGCACGTACAACAGGAAAAGGAAGAGCAGGGACAGGCCCTGCAGGGTGAGGAGCGTCTGTGTTCTTTCCAAGTCGGAGGCTGTCCAGCGGCGAGGCTCAGCCACCGGCACGGCTCCGGCTCTGCTCAGCGCCGAACACGCAGATCCGCAAAGCCCAGCGAGCTCCCCACTGTGTGTGAGTGACGAGGACGTGGACTGTGTGTGTGTGTGTGGGGGGGGGGGGTTGCCCCCTGCCGATAATCAGACGGAGTCAAATTCTTATTCTTCTTTTTTTCAAACATATTTTATGGATTTTTTACAGAAAGGAAGGGAGAGCGATAGAGAGTTAGAAACGCCGATGAGAGAGAAACATCGACCAGCTGCCTCTTGCACACCCCGCACCGGAGATGTGCCTGCACCAAGGTACATGCCCTTGGCCGGAATCGAACCTGGGACCTTTCAGTCTGCAGGCCGATGCTCTGTCCACTGAGCCAAACCGGTTTCGGCCCAATTCTTATTCCGTCACTCACTAGGTATGCAGCTGGGGAGAGCTGCTGTTCTCCCCTGTACCTCAGTTTACCCACCTGCAGACATACAGAGGGCCTCGCCTCTAGAGGAGAGCGTGAGGGGTTCAGGAGGCGATGCCAAGGGCTTGGCACCCACGGCCGTCACATTGGGGAGTTTCTGAGCAGCAGCCCCGGCTTCCAGGGCCGGCCCGCTGCCAGGAAAACCTCCAGAGGTCAGGCCGACGCGCCCCTTGCGGCTAAGATGCCACCGTTTCTCAGCTGCACGCCGTCAACATGGCCACGGCTCAAACTGAGGCCGAGAGGGAGTTTCGCCCTGATGCTGAAAACCCCTTTTGTGGCACTTGTGCGCCAGGAGGGGTTAAAGGAGGATGGGACCCAAGGAGCAGCGGGTGTCTGGTCACCAACGCGGGGCAAACCAAACAGCTAGTCCTCACTCGGCCAAATGGTGAAGGCGCTGGCGGGGGCAGGGAAAGGGCATTTAAAAAAGGCACGGAACAATTTGAGGTTTGGCAGGAAAAGAGGCATTTTTGGACCCCAGATCTCTATCCCGTAGATGAGGAGCAGGTTTGTCTGCTTTCGGTTCTGTTCGGTTGTGGCTGGGTGCGTAGCCCCCTTAAGGCAGAGAAAGGGGAAAGAATCCAGAAAAGAGACCCTGGAGGAGAACAATCGAGACATTTTAAAGCTCCGACTGACACTCTACTCCAGCAACACGCCTAAGCCGATGACCTTGCCTTTGTGGGAGGGGGAGGGGGGCGTTCTCTGGAGACCCAGAGGCCTCCTGCCCTAAGCCATACACCCTGTTGCTATTTCACGGATAAACACTTATCAGGCAACAGACACTCCTTTTCAGTTAAGAAACAAAGTCATCCAAAGCCACCCAGAATTATCTCGGCACACAAGGTCTAAACACAAGCAGCAAAGTCAGACCTCAAGATGGCCCCGCGGCTCGGGGCCCAGGGCGCACGCCTGCCGAACTGGCACGGCTCTGCGGCTCTGACCCACGCGTGAACTCAGATGTGTTGCAGATTAATCGAGAGGCGTGGAGTGGTGGGAAGCACTCGGAATAGGGTTTTGCTTTTTAACACGGCCTGGTGGCGTCTGCCGTGAGGCTGAAAGCACAGAAATAAGTAGAGCACCCACAGGAAGACTGATTTTCATCACCAGACAAGTGTCACGGCTTAGTCACGTCCCCTCTTCCCCGCTTCCTCCATGTCAATGGGGAAGGCTCGGGCGCAGGATGCCTCTTCAAAGCCGGCTGTGGGCGGGATGGGTCCCCCACCGCTCAGCTCTGCCTCGGCGAGGCCTCGTGTGAAGTACTTATCTGTCTGCTTTAACAACAGAAAGTTATTTTGATTTTCTGCACTTCCGTGTGACTGGATACTGTGGTTTGAGGAGCCCATTGACTGTGACCTCACTAGATACTGAGGGACCTTCTTCTGGGAACCAGGGCGGAGCAGTTGTTCCAAATGGTCTCAGTAGCTACAGAGAACTGAGTTTTCAGTGGACTCAGTGGGCCTGGAATTAGGAGAACACAATTATCCTAAATTGCTTCAAGCAGCTACTGACGGTGCATTTCCATTGACTCAGTGACCCCAAAATCTGAACAGCTCAATTATTCTAGATTGCCCGACCAGATGGTCCCAGACTACGTGTTTCTGTTGATTTAGTTATTCTTAGATATTAACTTGCTCAATTTCTGCTTCTGTAAAAACAAACAAACAAACAAAAAAAAAAAAAAACGCTCCCCTCTCCTCATTCCAGACCCAAAGATGTCATCAATACCTTTGTGGCATTCTGTCCCTGGAAGCCAGACCTGTTGAGCCATTCGGGGCCGCGAAGTCTGGAGCGCTCTGGAGCGCTTTTGCTCCAGACCTCATATGCCGCCGGCTTTTTAATAAAATGACTCCATAATTTGACTTTTTAGAGGCGTCCTTTGTAAAATGGGGGTGCACCACAACACGTGCACCTCCCGCAGAAGGGGATGGAAGAGTGCTGAGGGAGCAGGCTCCCCTGCCCACTGCGGAAAAGTCCCCGAAGCTCCCAGACGGAGGCACAGGGGGGTTTACGCACAGTTAGGGCTACACGAGGGGGGCACGCCTTCTCCCCCTCCCCACGCGAGACCTCCAGTTTTGCCATCGAACGAGGTTTTCACTGTGCATAAACAGCCCACACCTCAGCACCGAACCAGGAGACAGAATACGGTGTGAAAGGAAAAAAGGAGAAGAACCTGCGCGGTGGTCTGACTCGGCAGGTGAACTATTCCCACGCCAGGAAAGCACACAGGCTCTGAAAGGCCAGGCCTCTCAATCCCGGCTCTGTCACCAGATCCAACCGGGTGAACTTGAGCCACACACACACATTCTCTTCAGGATCGGTGTCTTCATCTAAAGACAGGAGTACACGACCCACAGACTCGCTAATCCAGAGAGGCCTTGGTTAAAAAAAAAAAAAAAAAGATACAGAGGCAAAGAAGCAGTGAACAGACTGTCAAACTATAGCAGGAAGGCAGGGGAGGGTGGGGGGCGGGGGCTGTCAAGAGATCAACCGAAGGACTTGTTTGCATGCATATAAGCATAACCAATGATTACAAGACATGGGGGTGGGGGGGGACAAGTGAGGGCATGTGCTGGGGGGTAGGGGAGGCTGCAGGGAGGTTAATGGGGGGAGAGAAGGAGACATATGTACTACTATTTGTAATACTTTAAACAACAACAAAAAAATTAATTTAAAAAAAAGTACTTGGGGGAAAACACAAAGAATGTGTAAAGGCCAAGAGTTACTACTGCAGAGTCTGTCCTTGAGTGTCCCACGGCCCCTCCCTCCTCGGCCGAATGCTGTGTGTGTCTCAGCCTGTGACCGAGGACCCACCTGTACCCATTCTGGAACAAAGAGAAGCTTAAGGAAGTCAATTATAACAAAAGAAAATCTCCAAATACGGAAATTTAGAAATGCAACCAAACATTTTCCAACAGAGAAAGAAAGCAGCCCAAGCTTCTCGCATTCCAGCCACAAGGACTTCATTCCCGTAAAGAACTTTGCATTTCGAGTGAATAGATATATTCTCTTTAATGCCAAAAGCCGGGGAGAAAGGCCACGGGTGACGTCACGGACAACAGTCCTAGACGCCGGGCTCCGGCACAGGCTGAACCTCTTACTGAAAAAGTCAGGTATGTTTCAAGGGTTTGAAATGCCTTGGTAAGATTTTCAGGAAAAAAATCTCCCCAACTGGATGTTCAAATAAAAGTTTTAGTTGAGTAAATAGCAAAACTGATAAAGGAAAGCTTCCACCTGCTAAGACCACGGAGTGACCTTTGGAACTGTGGACACAGGTCAGCAACACCGCGTGCCGGGCACTGCTCTACAGGCTTAACAGGTGGAAAAACCATTTCGTTCGTTTAATCCTCTCAACAAACCTACGAGGCAGGCTCTGCTACTCTAACGAGAGTCTGCTGGGAGTCACCCACACGAGACTGGGTAACGTATGAAGGGAACCCAGCCATGATCTGTGTCATTATCTCCATGGAAAATTCCTTCCTGAGCGCCAGGAAAAATCTAGAGACACCAGGTAAGATATCTTCCTTTTCGCAAGCAGTGGGGGTGACAAAGGCAGGCAGCTGAGGGAAGCGTGTATGTAAATGACCCAGGTCCTGAGAAATTACGTGCAATCCCTGGACAAGAACGAGGGCCCGGCTCTGACCCCTTCTTGAGCAAATACTCCAGCTCGGACACTTTCCACCTTCCATCCCCTGGACTGGCCAAGGGCATCCAGCCTAGGCTCCCCCTCTCCCTTCCCCAAGCTCTCACTGCCACCCCTGAAAAAGCCCCAGAAAAAGAGGAGGTTCTCTAACCTTCATTAGGGGTCAGTTACAGCTCACAGGTACCAATGAGGCTGGGAAGAAAGACGGAGGCCAGCCGGGCAGGGACCAAGACCGGTGATTTCCAGAGCCCCTGCCCATGGAGAGGTCTGCTCTTCCTCCCCAGCATCTGGCAGAGGATTTGCTGAAGGAGGTGGCATGCCAAAGCCACAAAACTAAAAGGTTTAATTAATCAGAGCTGGTCTGGCAGAGCAAATCTAACTCCAGAAACCAGAGGGAGAGAATAACCCAAACCACCCGGCTCCTAGCGTAAAACACGATCTTGGGAGGGCACCCACTTCAGCCTCCATCCCTCGCCTCTCCATCTGCCACTCCTCTCTCTCCCAACACCACCCAGCCACCCGGGAGCAACGCAACTGGCCCAGGAAAACCAAGGTGCTGGTCCCACCAGCCTGCATTTGCGGGAAGCCAAAGATACAATGGCCAACTCTTCCCTCTGGTCACGTTCAGGGGAGCCATGCCTCAGCAACGGTGACGATGCTGGAAGAGACCACAGACTGGGACCAGGTCTTTAGCATCTGGGGGAACCACAGAGGCTGGACCTCTTTTTGGGGGGCAATCGGGAATGGAAGGCAGATCAGAACCTGGGTACTTATGTCCTGTCTCAGTTCTCCTGAACGTGGCTTGATCCCAGGCTCAAGTGAAGGGCCAATGGAAGATTCTTTTTTAAATGGAAAGTGTTTCCACACCGTCAGGTGGAATAAAATAAAATAAAAATGTAATTGGCTTAGTTCTATTTCCCAGTAGCTCCTCAGAACCCTCTGGTCTCTGCCAGGAGGCCCCTGGTGGCCTTTCAGTAGGTATTCCTGCCTCTGCCATCTTACCGCCACCCCAAGGGTGGCCTGGGAGAGGCACTGAGCATTCACAGTCATCTACTTCCTGCAGAGCTGGTGGGTTTGTTTGTTTGTTGTTGGTTTGTCTATTAATTAATTAATTAATTTTTTTAAGTAGAATTAGCCATTCACTACTGAATTAACCATTCCTCGGTTAATAAATTTCAGGCCTAAAAAACAAGTCCTGGAATGCGGAAGAAAACAATTCGTTGAGCTCAGTAGCTGCCCTTTCTGAAGGTGACTCACTGGGACTATTCTGATGTGTTGCTTTCAAGAGAAAACCTTCAATTACTAGAAAGAATAGAAAATGGGCTCTGGGTCAATGTACTTCCTACTTAAAAGAGAGCTAATTAACGCTAGCTTATCAAAAAGATTCACCTGTTTTCTGATCTAAACAGACCTGATTCTCGAATACTAGGTTTCCTTTAAGGGCCTCTGTTATGATTTCAAGAGCTGAGGCTCATTCTCTAGCTCCCTCTCCATTTTGCCCTTCCCCAGAAACAAATAATCCTTCCTCAAGATCCTTCCCTCCAAATACCAGGCTTTGATCCTTACTGAAATACAAGTCCTGCCGGGAAATCCTTGCTGTTATATACCCTTTACTGCAAAAAGCTCAGAAAACAACTTTTGCAGGGGAGTAACGCATGGGCGGAAATCAAGTACTGGGCACTAGAAGGAAAGAAGAAATACGAATCCTCTCTGGAGAAAAAGAACATAAGTCAGAGCCCCATTTTTTTTTTTACACACAATGTCCAGCATACAATAAAAATTACCAGATATGTAAGTGAATAAAATAACTGAAAACTGAGAAGAAGAAAAAAACACAGAAAATCACTCAGCAGTTATCCAGACATTAGAGCCATTTGGTACGTTTAAAATAGTATACAATGACCTTCCAAAAGTTATAAAAAAAGATAGGAAATTTTACCAGAGAACTGGAATTAGGATTTTAATAGATGGCTGAAGAGCAGAGTGGAGGATTAGTGAAATAGAAAAAAAGTCGGCAGAAAATATCTAGATCAAGGCATGAATAAAAACAAGAGAGTGGCCCAAACCGGTTTGGCTCAGTGGATAGAGTGTCTGTCTGCCTGCAGACCGGAAGGTCCCAGGTTTGATTCCAGTCAAGGGCATGTATCTTGGTTGTGGGCACATCTCCAGTAGGGGGTGTGCAAGAGGCAGCTGATCAATGTTTCTAACTCTATCTCTCTCCCTTCCTCTCTGTAAAAAAATCAATAAAATATGTATTTTTTTAAAAACACAACAAAACAAGAGGGTGAAAGACAGAGAGGAGCTTAGAAGACATATGGGACATGGTTAAAAAAAAAAAAGTTCAACTTCCATGTAACTGGAGTCACAGAAGGAAGAGAAAGAGGGCAAAAGCAATATCTGAAGTTACATTAGCCAAGAATTTGTAGCAAGAATCAAGCTACATATTCAAGATATTTTATAAATCCCAAGCCAGAGAACCCTATCTAGGCACCTTTATGATTATAAACTAAAGACAGAAAATACACATTAAAAGCAGTCAAAGGAAAACAGGCATATCACCTTCAGAGGAGCAACAATAATACTGACAGCTCTTTCACCAGAATAACAGAACAGTAATGGGACCATAAAAGGGCTGAAAGAAACTTGCCAATCCAGAATTCTAAATTCAGTGAAAATATCTTTAAAAATATGGATGAAATAAATATATTTTCGGGGGGTGGGGGAAACCATCCCGAGAAAACCCACTGCAGAGGACCCTTAAGAGAAAGTGGATAATGACCCTTTATGGATATGCAGGGAAAAGAATGACTGATAACAGGACAAATATGCATATAAATCTAAATGAATATTGACCATTTAACACACACACACACACAATGGGACGAATAAACACTCAATGACCAGTAATTCTGCGCCTCAGTGTGTATTGGCGAGACTATTGTGACATTCAAACAATGCAGTGCTAGACAGCAGCGAGAACATGAGCGACAAGTAAACACATCGATATGGATGGCTATCAAAAACGTAATGTTGCCCAGCCAGAGTGGGTCAGTGGTTAGTCTCAACCTATGACCCAGGAGGTCACGGCTCGATTCCCGGTCAGGACACACAGCAACCGCTGGCTCGATCCCAAGAAGGGGCATACAGGAGGCAGGTGATCAGTGGTTCTCTCTCATCTTTGATGATTCTATCTCACTCTCCCTTCCTCTCTGAAGTAAACAAGAGTATATTTATAAATAAGTTAGCGAGGAGCAAGGAGGGCATTTATTTAAAACTAAAGGCCCAATGCACAAAATTCGTGCAAGAGTAGGCCTTCCTGCCCTGACTGATTTGGCTCAGGGGTCCCAGGTTCGATTCCGGTTAAGGGCATGTACCTTGGTTGTGGGCACATCCCCAATAGGGGGTGTGGAGGAGGCAGCTGATCGATGTTTCTCTCTCATCAATGTTTCTGACTCTCTATCCCTCTCCCTTCCTCTCTGTAAAAAAATCAATAAAATATATTTTAAAAAAACAAACCATGAAACATGCCTGTAGATGACGTTCTTCCCTCTCAAACAGAGGTCATCTCTAGGGTAGCTTTGTCTAAAGAAAATGGTAACAGTTTGATGGACTGATCAAATGGGGTCAGGTAAGCTAATTTCCTCAAATGTGGTTTGGGGCTCAATGGCAAACAATCCATCTACTGTGCTCCAAATTATGCAAATTATGCACAGCTGAAGGAACCCCTCTCCCTTCTTCCTGCCCTGCTAGGCCGCTTGTTTAAGAGAGGGCTAAACCAACACCTTCTTCCCTGAGCCAGTCTGCTGTGGGCTGGCGGAGGGCGATTCTCCGCTATCTAGGTGGAGACACTATCAGGTTAACTGGGGATGCTGGAGGCGCCCAGAGCTTAGTGCTGGGCAGGGGCGCCCTGGCCAGAACGGCGGGGCTGGATCTGCAACCTGCCTGCTGTGAACAGGTCATGATTTGGTTTTAGCTCTAATTCTACAGGAAGCAAGTGTTTCTTCCCAAGAGGGTAAGGGGCTGTTGATTTTGTTTTGGCCCCTTCTGTGAAAAGTGTAAGCTCTACCCATACCCATAAAAACACCTGTAACACACGAACAGCTAACACTGGATGTATGCAGATATGGTTGGATGATGACAATAATACTGGACTTAAAAAAACAAACACTTCAGTTTGGTCTCTCTCTTCCCTTTGAATCTCACTTATACTTGGTCAGGGGAGAGAAAGAGACCCAGGGGTGTCAAATGACCCGCCAGCCTCTCCCAAGTGACCAGTTGGTCCAGAGGCGCTGGCTGCTCCACACCGCGCCTCTCCACCTGGGCTGCCTTCCTGTGCCCGCTTGTCCCCGCCTCTTCCTGTCCACGTGGCAAATATCTCCTCAGACTTCAAGGTTCCTTCCTCTGTGTAGGTCTCCCTGGCCCTGGGCAGGGCGGTCTGCCGCACCAAACCAGACTTCTGTCCTCGTGCCTGGGCCACTTTCTCCCTGAAACGTTAGTTATAGGACCTTCTCCCGAGCTAGACAGAGATCCCAGGGAGGGAGGGTTGGGGAGGGGGAGGGGGAGGGAGATCTGATGTATTCATCTCTGCTGCCCTGCACTGAACACAGAGCCTGGCCCCTTTAACTGTCCACACGCTGATGTGGCCTCATTGTGTGGACACATGAACAGAGGACTAAGAAGATAGGTTCCTGCCCACAGGTCTCTCTTCAGACAGCTCTGCTGTGGCCTGGGACCCCGTTAGATGTCCACTGTGTGGGGGGGGGCGGGGAAGAGCGTTTTCTGGGTCTCAGCCCACAGTGTGGCTTGGAAGGGCGGCGGGATGGCTGCAGTAGAGGGATGCCGCCGGAGGGCACTGAGCTGTGGCCCAGGTTCTCTGCAGCCTCCGGGGATACAGCCTCACGCGGTCAATTCCTGCAAACGTGACATCGCACAGGGTCCGAGGACGAAGCCCCCTCGGCAGGCTCGGACCCAGACAACCCAGGTTCCCATCCTGCTCTTCGCAGCCTTGGCAAGCTGCCCCACGCCTCTGCGCCTCCACGTCCTTGTATGTATCCTCACGGGTCACTGAGGATTCGGCGGGCTGATCCACGTGAGACGAGGACAGGACCTGGCCCCGGGAAGCAGCCAGTGAAACCAGCTGGGAGCGTTTTTAAAGATCCCACTGGCTACTAGCGAGAATGCAAACGCCCTTCCGTCTGCAGGCCTTTGTTTCCACGCGGCAGTACTGAGGGATACAGCTAACGAGGGCAATTGCCATCTTTAACATTCACGCAAGTGCACGCAAACACATTCCACACGGCCGGCCTGACTGCGCCGCTGTACTGTCTCCCAGGCTGCACGGCGAGAGGCCTCAGCTGGGACAACAGATTTTGTCGGACAAAAGGCAAGGAAATACAAAATTAACATTGTGGTCACTCCTTATCAGGACACAGACAGAGCGAGCCCGCCAACGGTCCGGAATGAAGGAAACAGGTTGTTGGCTTGATTGGAATTTCCTAGGATTGTTACCATGTAGCGCGAGATTAACCCAAATGTTTCTCTGCACAACAGTTAAGGTTATGTGAAATGTATCAGAAATGATAACGTTAGGGCTCTGGGTTTGTGTGTGAACAAAACTGCTTTCAAGAAACGGAGAGATGTATCACTGCGAGGCTGATTAAGAAAATGCCATAGATTTGAAGCTCCCTGCATCTATAAATAAGTTCATTCAGTGCTGGCGGGGGTGGGGTGGGAAATCTTCAGGCTAAATAAACAAAGGAGCAGGTAAAGGAAACAGGGTGACCTTTTCTCTGCAGTGGGCGGGACTGTCAGGTGAATTACAGGCCACCACCACACAGCATTTTCAAGATAGTGGGGGCTCTGACATTTCAAACCCTGACGCCACCAGCTCAGCAGCTACAGCTGAAGGGCATCAGGGCGCATCAATTTACTTCGTCCTCCCAGAAGCCCCCCCCCCACACACACACAGCTGGCAAGTGGGCTTTCCCAGCAAAAGGGAACACGCCACAAGCAGAGCCTTACTGCCCAGATGTGTCAAAGTGGGGAAAGAGGACAAAAGTCAAGCAGCTGACCTAGTGTTTCAAGAATAGGATGTCTCCAGGGAAAATGTGGCAAAATATGTCTTCGATGATAAATGGAATTCCACAGAACGAGCAGCTAAAAGCAATCGAAGCACCAGGCAGCATGAATGACAACTTAATGTCAGACGGGTCCATTTGTTTTCTTCTGTTCCGAGGGATAGAGAGAGGAATAAAGAATGTGCTGGAAATTTGGGGCATGTGCTCCAAACCACCCCCCCCCCCCCCCGCCGCCTCCTTCTCCACTTCTTTCTCCCTCTATTCCTTTTGTAAAAGGCCTTTAATTAGCTCACATCCTCCCCTGACCAGGGCTCCCTAATCCGTCCTGACACAGCCTGCTGGCCGGGCAGTGGGGACGAGTGCAGGCCCTATTAGCCGGCTCCCAGCGGACCGCGGCTCTTATCTCCGCAGATGCCTGATGAGTCTGGTATCTCCCCTCCCGGCCCTCCCGGGACGCCGCCCAGCAGGTGCCCATTGGCGGTAGTTTTGTGTTACGGGCCTGAATGAATGATCCCCGCAGGAGCCGCAGACTGTTTTCACAGACTCCAAGGCAGTCAAAAGTCCACCGCGTGAACTTGAAATGACCCCAGCTGCAGAGTCACTGGCGGGTTCACCGGGAGGGCAGGCACGCTTTATTAAACAACTAATACTCTTCACAGATAACTTTCCGAAAAAGCAAAAGTGTTAACTCTTTGCGATCTTGCTCTGGCGAGTGGAGGGGGTCTGCCAGCGTGACTGACGGTTTGAACCCCGGTGAGGATTCTGGCCTGGAGGGGGGGTCGGGCCAGGCACCATTTGGTTTGCTGCTTTGTGGAAGAGTTCCAGATTCAAGTAAACAGGCAAAAAGGTGAAGGTTTCAGGCACCTATTCCGGTGAGGACAGGGACAGCCCAAAGCCAGGCCATCCCCAGCGCCATGCTGGAAGCCGGGACGGGCGTCCGGAGGCCCTGGCTCATGGTCCCTGTGCCCACACACCCCTGGGACATGCGTGAGAATTGGGGGGGGGGGGCAGTGAAGAAAGCGGCTGCTCGACTCCCAGCACCAGCAGGGCCGGCGTGGAAATCATTCTCCTCGTGGCAGCCAGAGGCAGCAGTTAACTCCTTCTGAAGGAGGATTCAGAAAAGGCACAAGTTCAGATCAAAGTGTTCTTATAATCAGGTTCTGTCCAGCTGGCTGGACAGAGGGCAACAGAGCATTCCCAGGTTTGCAGCGTTCACAGTAAAAGGGCCACTTTTTCCTTTTCTCTCTCTTAACTCACAGACTGTAGAAGGAACCCAGTGACAATAATCATAATTGATAACATGCAGATAATCATATAAGCATCAGAGGACATTTAAAAAATTCAATTTAACCAATAAAGTTACATGCATTTTGGCATCAACCAAGGACTGTGTCTATCAAAATTTTACCTCTAGCCCATCTCTCCAATTGCCCTCCAAATCTGCTTTTGGAGGGCCTCCCCACTTCTTTGGGGGAGATCCTGTCTTGTTTTCAGATGGGGTGCACCTGCCTGGGTTTATCCAGTGCAGGAGCTTCTGCTGAAGGACGATGACATGCTTCACAGGAGGCACACTCCCTCCCCATCCGGGAGACAACCTTCACCCGAAACACAGCTGCTGCTCCCCGAGGGCTGGCTGGTTGCTGCACACAGGGCTTGGGGTACGACCACCAACGTGGACATGGCTTAGCACCTGGTCCCCAGGGCTTGGTGTACAACCACCAACGTGGTCCTCAAGAGCTCAGTCTCGTGTGAAGACCCGGATAAAGGATACCGAGAGGCGGCACACTAACTGCGTCAGGGCTGTGGCCATGGCCTTCTTCTCCCTCACCCCTACAGGGACAAGCAGCAGGTACCCACTCACCCCTACAGGGACAAGCAGCAGGTACCCGCTCACCCCTACAGGGACAAGCAGCAGGTACCCGCTCACCCCTACAGGGACAAGCAGCAGGTACCCACTCACCCCTACAGGGACAAGCAGCAGGTACCCGCTCACCCCTACAGGGACAAGCAGCAGGTACCCGCTCACCCCTACAGGGACAAGCAGCAGGTACCCACAGCTGGAACGAGTGAGAAGGGTGTTCGGGCTGGGACCTCCCTTGGGAAGAACTCAAGATGGGTTTCAATGGAAAGATAGATCAGAGAGTTAAGATACCATATGAAATGTTATTAAAACAAGGTTTCTCACAGAACTTTTTTTTTTTTTTTTAAATAAAACTTCACTAGTTAGACGCTGTTCACTATTGTGTTCTATCTTTTAAAGAAAAATAGTGGCCGAAACCGGTTTGGCTCAGTGGATAGAGCGTTGGACTGAAGGGTCCCAGGTTCGATTCCGATCAAGGGCATGTAGCTTGGTTGCGGGCACATCCCCAGTGGGGGGTGTGCAGGAGGCGGATGATCGATGTTTCTCTCTCATCGATGTTTCTAACTTCTATCCCTCTCCCTTCCTCTCTGTAAAAAAAATCAATAAAATATATATATATATTTTTTTTAAATAAAGAAAAATAGTGGCAAATTCCTCCTTGTGTTTAATCTGAGATTTTTCTCTCTCCACTGGTCATTCATAAAGAGACCTTGATTTGTCTTGCCAGCTGACTGGGAACTGTGGCAGCCTGTGAGCTTGCCTTGCTGCTGTGGGGACACGGAGCCCATGCAGGCGGTGGCAGGCCCCGAGGCGGGCTGACAGCATCCGTGTCCCCCCAGCTTCGTTTCTCAGGACCCGGGGGCCTGGAGGGCTGTGGGTCCCCTGAGGTCGTCCGGCCCACCTCTCCTGCACCTAGCACACGGTCCGGACAGGGAGGCCCCTCTCGGAAGGAAGGCTTTTCCAGAGCTGTCTGCCCAGCAGGGAGCTCCTCTGAGAGGGCGCTGTCTGGCAGGGGAAGCGATGGGCTTAGCCGGGAGGCCTGGGAGCCAGCCCCGATTGCATGATGCTGGCCAAACTATCCAGCTCGTGTGACTCAATGTCCCACCTCCAAACAGGAAGTGATGATCACACCTGCTCTGCTGGCTCCATGGGGACGCTGCAAGGTCAACTAATCTTTTATTTAATTCCTGAGGGAAAATGGGTGCTTTCTGGAGCAGCAGTGAGGCCGATGGGACAGCCGGGGTAGAGAGGAGCCCAGGGCCTCGCCCTCGTCTACAGAAGTCAGTTATCTTTGCTGTAACTCAATTTCTCCGTCTGTCAAGTGAAACTAGTAACACTTACATACTTCAATGCATAAGTTGGGGAAATTAAGCAACAACAGGAGCATGCTACAAGGTTGCATTTCTATAAAGCTCCCAGGAGCTGTCAGAAGCTCTTCTTTCAAAACCGACTGGCATCCTCCTTGCCAATGTCCAAGTTCCTGGTAAAAAAAAAAATAGCCTCGCTGGGCCACAGCCTCCTGCTGGGAAACACCACAAAGGCCATAAAGCTGAAGCGATGGGCTGTCTCTGGAAGTACATTCTGCTTGATTTTCATTTCAGTGGAAACACGGAAAGTTATTGCTTCCAAAACAATGTGTTCTTATATAAATTCCATAGCTTGCAGGAAATGCTTACTTAAATATCTTTCCCTAATAAAGCAAACAGATATTTCCCACAAATATTATTTTAATTCATCAGATTGAAAGCTGTGCCCTGGCTGGTTTGGTTCAGTGGCTAAGAGCGTTGGCCTGTGGACTGAAGGGCCCCAGGTTCAAGTCTGGTCAAGGGCATGCACCTTGGTTGCAGGCAACCGATCGATGAGTTTCTCTCACATGGATATTTCTCTCTCTCTTTCCCTCTCTCTTCCACTCTCTCTAAAAATCAATGGAAAAATATACTTGGGTAAGGATTTTTTTAAAAAGATGAATGACAAGACCGGAGGAGGGTCCGTCTCCCAAGGCTTCCTGTATCTTAAGCAGAGCCGGGCCCTATCCAATAATGCACACCTGCCCTCATTACCCCAGCCACATCAGTATCTCAGACCCGAGGGATAGGAGGCGCAGAGAAGAAATGAAACCTAAAAGTCAACTGCCTTTCCTATCTGTACTGCTACACAGGCAGTGTGACTGTGGATGAAATTCAGCTTATGTGTGGGAGGAGTCATGAACTTTTAAAAAGCATCTTGTTTATTTCACATAAAAGCCATAAAATAGCCAGACAATAAAGACAAATCCAGCAGGTATTTCACTTATTCCACAACTATCTGTCGAATGGACAACATGTGGAAATGACACACTGGCTACAGGAGAGTCCCCATGGCCACAACCTGGATCACTTCAATTTTTCCTACAACAACTATTTTAAAAAAAATATGTTTTATTGATTTCTTACAGAGAGGAAGGGAGAGAGACAGAGTCAGAAACATCGATGAGAGAGAAACATCAATCAGCTGCCTCCTGCACACCCCCCTACTGGGGATGTGCCCGCAGCCAAGGTACATGCCCTTGACCGGAATCGAACCCGGGACCCTTCAGTCTGCAGGCCGACGCTCTATCCACTGAGCCACACCGGTGTGGCCCTACAACAACCATTTGTGGTTGGTCACGGGGAAACTGGCAATAAAAATGAGGACAGATAAGATCTGCGCCTTCCAGGAGCTCCAGTCTCCTGCAGGATGCGGATGAACACACAGGCGCCTGTGTGGGGCCTCTCAGCTCAAGGCCATCGCCTCCCTGAGGAACAGAATGGAGTGTTCCTCCTGTGGGCCCCGCGCTCCTTATCTCATGGACTGGAAACCTCCCCGATTCCAGCCCCAACCCTTGTTCTCTCTGTACCACGCCGGCTTACAAGTCCTTCCGGTCCGCCTGACCTTTCCGCCTCCCTCAAAACAACACGCAAGCCTCACTTCCCTACGCCTCTGCCACAGGGCCTAGCGCCTGAGGGACACGGCTACAAGCTCGTTGCAGATGTGCACAAAGGTTCCTTCCCAAGGAAAAATTCGGACACCGCCTTAACGCAAGCACCGAGGGCCCTGGGAACTCAGTGGAGAGACCTCACAGGGCACCAGGTTAGAGACCTCACAGATCTGGAGCCCTGTGGTCAGAGATGGGGGGAAGGGCATTCCAAACGCAGGTAAAATTATGAGCAAAAGAGCAAAGGTGCGAGAGAGCCGTGTGGCTAGGGACACAGGAAGTGACGATGGGCAGCCTTCTGCCACTTCCTCTTCACCCTTTCCTTGACTTCTCCAACTTGGCTCCAACCTCCTCGTGTGCCCAGTAGGACATTTCCCCAAGAACTGGCACAGGAGGACTTTCCCACCGGCATTTATAGGAAAGAAAGGAAGGTATGCCGTTTTTCCCATTTGCCTGTTTCAGGCTAGGGATTCCCAGATAATAAAGATGATTCAAAAATCCTAGGAAATCAGATGGAAAATTGCACAGTCCAGCACAGAGGAGTTAAATTTGGGAACGAATGGGAAGCCATTTGAGCTGTACTTACAAATGGTGCTGTTTCCAACTGCTTATGTTTTTGCCACTAGAGCTAGGGTTCGGTGCAGAATTACATCTGAGAGGCGGGGGGTAACATACAGGCAGACTCCCAAACTCAACTGGTTCTAAAATTTCTGGCTCCCACATTCACTCATGATTAAACTTCAGGTCAAGGTAACTGGGCATCCCAAGTCCCACTTTTCTCACGTATAAAACGGAGCCGACACCTCCTTTCTCACGGGTCCCTGTGACAATGAGGCAGATGGAAAGCACCCCGTCCACCCCTGACTCAGAGCAGCTGTCCACGAAGGATGCCAGATCTGTCATCCATGGCCCTTCCTGACTTATAAGCATGTTTTCAACCAAGAAATCCCTTCTTTCTCCTAAGAAAACACTTTGATTGAGCTTTTCTTCAAAATGGAAAGAGACTTATAGAGATAACTAGAGGCTCAGTGCATGAGATTCGTGCATGGGGTGGGGGTCCCCTCAGCCGCCTGCACCCTCTCCAATCCAGGACCCCTCGGGGGATGTCTGACCGCCAGTTTAAGCCCAATCCCAGGGGTCAGGCCTAGACCGGCAGTCGGGTATCTCTCACAATCCAGGACCGCTAGCACCTGGTCGCCCCCAAACGCCCCCCTCTACTGGCCTGGTCACCCCCAACTACCAGCCTGGTCGCCCCACGCAGCCTGCTGTTCAGTTGTTACTGTTACTGTGATGGTGTCTCAGACAATCTGCATATTCCTTTATTATTAGTATAGATTCTAGGGCAGAAAAAATAAAGGCAAATAGAAAGGACAGTGCTTTGACACTTCACTGCCAAAAGAGAGTTTGATATGCCCTTCCCATGTTTATAAAAAGGGGTTATAGTTCACCTCGCCTTAAGGTTGTCAGTTTTTCAGGAAAGGCCGAGGTCTGCCGTGAGCACCATCACAGGGCCTAAGAGGGATGCAGCGCCCAACCCCTGGTGTAACCAGCCAACCTGAGAAAGCCTGCACCGATTGCTCTTCTCCCCGCCTTTCACCAGCGTAGAGAGCCGCTGCTCTTTGGAGGACACAACTATTTCCTGTCTTTTCAGCTGAGCAACTGGACACACTTTCCCACCAGACAGAGTGCAGTTCGGGAATATGAAGCGAATTCCTCTGAAACAAGATGTTCGGTCTAAGAAGATGACTTAAGGACCTGATTTTTTTTTTAACTGAGCTATTCTTAGGAAGTGAAGAAAAGTTTTAAATGTTTCCCATCTTTCTGTTTCAAAAATAGAGCTTCAGGGGTGTCGGCCCTGCCCTTGACCTCTGGCTGAGCGGTCTGGTTCGGGTGGAAAGAAGGGAAAGCCGAGCCTGTCCACTGAATGCTCAGAAGCAGGGCTGCTGCGCAGGGCGGGTGGGGCAGCCTGGGAACTCTGGTCACGAATGTGCTTCTCATGCCACCACTCAGCTCCCACCCTCCCGTCCCCGCCCGGCACACTCCCACTTCCCGCAGAGAGCTGAGATATGACCAAGTTAGGACGGGTCACTGATGGGTCATTTGGCATCTAAAACTTGCCTCTAACCTAAAGGAGCTCGGACTAAAGGAATCACTTTAGTACTCAAGGTTATCAGAGGAAAATAAAACAGAAATTCTGTTGCCAAGAATTTGAGTCATTTCTCCAGATACGACAACGCGAAGGCACCTCCTCTTGGCTGGAGAAAGAAATCCCTTGGGTGACTTATTTGCGATCAAAGCCTTTTTGAAAAGAGAAAACTCTACATTCTCTAAGGGATAGATTACTGTCTGAAGTGAATTTCATTTAACACAAAGTTTTGTGCCAACTTAAATACACTAAAAACCCCAATGCTTACAAGAAAGCATTCACCTATTACTTGCTTATAGGTACATGGAAAAGCTATTATGGGGATAATCAGCTCAACTATAAAATCGAGCAGCCACACATAATGACAAAAACAGATACAAGCCATAAATTGCCTTTCCCCCCGCCGAATCCACGCAGGCAGGCACTCAGTGCATTCTTTTGTGCAAAGATAAAACTTTCGCCTTGACTAACCAGGGCTTTTAGTCCGGTTTGAGCCTATAAATACACTCCCTGCAGGACAAACAGAAACAAATGCTGTTTCTTAGACCGAAGGCACATGGACCCCTCTGCCCTCCAGAAGGTCACAGGTCATAGGACACACGACAGGAGGCTGGCTGGCCCATGGCAGGGCTGGCTGAGACTCCTGGAGACAGGGACACAGAGGTCAGTTCCCACTGATGGCCGCCATTCCCTGAAGGGAGGCAGCTTCCCTGCATACCGTATCCCAAACGGAGACGAGCGCCCCCGAACAAAATAGTATCTAAAGCCCTAGCCAGGTCTTCCACGGAACTATCTAAACCGGCTCAGTTTCGCCCTCCCTGTTTCTCTCTCGCACTGAACTTGCTTGTACTTATCCTCAGAATGAACTATGGGAGTTCATTCTGAGAGCAGGCAGGCCTCTGGTTGTTTGCTTTTTGCTTTTCTTATTGTTGTTTTTTGTGTTTTAATATAAAGAGACTTGCCTAGAACAAATAGAGCAGTTAGCAATGTTTATCTAAGGGGTAACTGAAGCCCAGAGTCAAGACTCTAGTGCAGAAGAGCAGGCCTCGGCTCTGCAGTGACCTGGCTGACCTTGGGCAGGTCACCTAACCTCTCTGGCCTTCGTTTTTTTCATTCATAAAATGGGGCTCAGACCACCTATCCTATCTGCTGCCCAGGTAATTTTGATGCCCAAATGATGCCACACGAGTCAAACTATGCTTGCAATCAGCAAGGTTCTAGGAAGAACCTATATGCCTAAAAGGAGATGGTGATGGTCAAGACCAATCCAACAGAAGAATGAGCACAATCAATACCATTTCTTGAGACAAATGATACCGTAGCAGTCACCTTGTTAAATCATAAGCTTCTGGTGAAAAATTAGCAGTAATTAATTTTTTATATTCTTTATAGTGCATAAAAGAAAGCCTTATATAAACAAAGGAAATACATTATATAGGGGGGGAACGGCCTTTAGAATTAGCTAGACTTGGTTTCAAATCCATCTTGCCATTTCTAGTTGTATGATCTTGACAAAATTATTTAATTTCTCAAAGTCTCATCTTCCTGGTCTGAAGACAACTTAGGCCACTTCTGGCTGAACTTAGTATGTGTACCATGAAACATTAGGTCTCTATCCAGTCCATAACTAATAAAACTTTCTTAAAACAATTAACTACATAGAATAAAATATATTTAGTAAAACCAACAGAAAGCTCATATTGCCTTGACAAAAATCTAGATCTGCAGAATCTGAGCTGGGAAATTTGGGCTCATCCTAATAAAAGAGTAATATACAAATTTGACCATACCTTTGCTACGCTACCAGCCAATCAGAAGGGGGGCCAAGTGGCGGGGCCAAGTGTGGCACACGGGAGCAGGGGGTGGGGCCAAGCATGGTGTGTGGGAGTGGGCGAGTGGGGCCAAGTGAGGTGCACGGGAGGCTGCTGCAGCTGCAGAGTGTGGGGTACCCCGGACGACACTGAGGCTAAGGTTGGGCTGGGTGGGCAGGGCCAAGGCGTCAGCAAGCTCGGGGGGGGGGGGGGGGGGGGGCGCGAGGCCAAGTGATCGCTGGGTGGTCACCAGCGGCCGGGGCTAAGGCCAGGGCCGGGTGGGTGGGGCCGAGGTGGCTGGGGCAGAGCCAGCCATCAGTCCCATTGCAGGGTGATGGCTGGGTGCCCAAGGCCTAAAGTTTCAGCCAGGGGCGAGGGGTCAGTAGGACATCTCCTGAGGGCTCCCAGTATGTGTGAGGGGGCAGGTTGGGGTGAGGGATCACCCATCCCCAGTGCACAAACTTCGTGCACCGGGCCCCTAGTTAGAAATAAACGCCATAAAGCAAAAGAGAGGAATAAACCTACCATACCTGCCCCTACCACTGCAAAAGTTATCAGTAATATGAACATGCAGTGAACAATGAACCACGAATTCTATTTTCCAGGAACAACAATTGACTTTGATGAAAATAATTTCGGTTAAAAATAGGGAAAATTATTAAAATATTTGCATTCATAAGCACAGAGTCAAAACCTAGCTGGGATCAAAAAAGTACCCGGGATCAAAAGCGTCCTGTATGGCCTTGATAATGACACAAAGAGAAAATGGGAAGCAGCACAGAACAGAGCAGAGGTCCCGTGATGATCAAAAGTGCTTCTCTCCTTTGCTGGAAGAAATTAAGTCTGCTGCTGGCTTTCTTCCCTTAGGAAGACCAGGTGACAGCTGGAGAGAGCAAACCCTGAGTTTCTACAGGGGCAGCAAAGAGAATGGGATCATTTGCTCTATTGTTAACATCTGAGGTTTTCCTAGTTTGAAAAGAACTTGTATTTTTTTTAGAACTATGTAATTTTCCTGCAAGTATAAGAAAATATTACCCAATAATTACAGACAGAAGGAGAATTGGCGTCTATATAAGAGAGGGGATTTATTCAACGGGCGTCTCCCCAGTTCTCTGGCTTTGAAAGAGGTCAGAGGAGCCTGCAGGTAGTCACATGACCCAACTAGGAAAATCCATGCTGCAGAGAGGAGCTGTTTCTCTGATGCAGTTTTAGGGTTTGAAATGCTGTGCTTTTATGAAGTAAGTCAGAGGCCATGGAAGGATTTCAGGAGTGGCGGGTCTGCCATGGCCTTAGGGATGGGGTCAGATCTGTGAGGTTCTGCTCAAAGGGCTGGAGTCATTTTTCCAAGATCCAGGCGACCGAGTTGTGGGACAGAGGCCCCCAGCATGGTGGCTAATCCCTGGGTCCTATCATCTTCAAGCTGGAAGCCTGAACCTGATTTCTGAGGGTTGGGGAATGAAAGGAAAAGGATAAGAGAAATAAAGGGCACAGATTGTTTTCTAGCTATATTTCCTTGAGGCTAATATTAAATAAATTAAGTAACTGTTTATGCACTGTGGACTCCATTATGTGAGACCTAAAATTAAGCAACTGGATAGTAAAATTAAAAATTTGCGGTGAGTAATTCACAACATCTATCCAAGATAACTAAGACCTGCAGGTCTATTACCCTCAGAAGTGGCAGAATGAATTCCCTCGTAACTTCTCACTAGATTTTCACCTATTTCATCTCTTTTGCTCCTCTGGTGAGAAGGTCAGGGGAAATGACCCTCACCTTCTCATTGGTTAAAAAAATACCTTTCAAAATTAATAGAGAAAAGGATTCTTTAAAGCAGGGGTGGGGAATGTCCGGCCTATACGGCCCACAAATCATTTGGTCTGGCCCTGCCACGGCATTCAGGGTGAGTTAATTAGATGTCTGACCAAATACAGAAGGCTAATTTTTGTTGATAATTTTGTATGGCCCGAGAAGGATATTATATCCATCCAAATGGCCCTTGGCAGACCCCTTTCTGTAACCACAGCAACCTAGCCGCTCTTTAAAGAAATACTTCCCACAGTCGATTATTGTGGTCATTTGCACTTCCTTAAACTCCTCTTGAATACACAGAAAAGCAAACACAACATTCTCCCAAAGCAACATTAAAGGTCTGGTTTCAACCCACAACACTACGAGAAAATGGAATCTGCAGCCACACTACGCACAGGCGGAATCACCGGCTACTGGAATTGGTATTTAGTCGATGGCCCTGGCTTTTGGAGCTATCATTTCGGACATGAAGTAGTAACTTTAAGTCTCTTTGCTTTCTTATCTTAGAGTCATATGGACTAATTTTTTTTTTAAATATATTTTATTGATTTTTTACAGAGCAGAAGGGAGAAGGATAGAAAGTCAGAAACATCGATGAGAGAGACATCGATCAGCTGCCTCTTGCACGCCCCCTACTGGGGATGTGCCTGCAGCCAAGGTACATGCCCTTGCCGGAATCGAACCTGGGACCCCTCAGTCCACAGTCCAACGCTCTATCCACTGAGCCAAACCAGTCTCGGCTGGACTAATTTTTATATACATCCAGAAATCTTGGTATCAAGATAAATTACACAGCAATTCCTCTGAGTAGCAGCCTGTGGCGCCAATACTGACTAGCTCACTGAAGGCAAGAGAACTGCATGCAGAAGGACCCACTCACCTGGGAAGCCAGCTTCCCATTCGAGAGCCCCCTGGGGCCGGGAAAGCAGGCCCTTTATGCAAACCACCAATACAAGGCATGAAGTCCAATAAAATGCATGACCCTTGTCACCACGCCCTCGGCCAGGTTTGGGAGTGAAGACAGGAGAAAGTGTATTCTGCCCTCTCTTTCTGCTTAAGTTATATTCTCATGCTGACTCTTAAGCTTCAAAAAGTTTCCAGGGGAAACAAGAACCAGAAAACCAACGAGACTTCCATAAACGAGAGGATAAAGAGAGGCCGACCTTTGTCCTTAGGATGCAGTGGAGGAACTCTGGGAAAGCCCACCGGGCTTACCTATGGAGCCTCCCTTCTTCCTTCACATCCAAAGGTTACCGTATTTTCCGGCGAGTAGGACGACTTTTTAACCCAGGAAAATCTTCTCAAAAGTCGGGGGTCGTCTTTAGGCCGGGTGTAAAAATACCGTAGTTTGCAGTTATGATGGGCGTTGCTGACTTGCCAGGGACTTGCCCGGCACTTGCTCTCTCTCTCTTGTTTGTTAACTTCCTCCTGTCATCCTCAGCTCCGGTCGTCTTATTCGCTGGAAAATACGGTAACTACGGCGGGTTCCTAAGAGCCACACTGGCGGGATGGAGGTGAGTCTGCGCTCTGGGCCCGAGGCCGCCTCCGCTGTGGACTGCAGACTAACGCACTGGCTTTCAGTTCACGGGGACTAATAGTTTCCCGGCGGCTGCAGCCTGAACGTTTTCCATTCACAGTGAAGTCCAGTTCTCCTGTCCAGTCGATATTTTTTACGGCATCACCTCTCCTTTTATTCTCACAGAAAGCCAGGAAAGGGGCACGTCTATTCCAGCTTGAGAAAGGCCTCTTAGTAAACCACAGCGCATTTGTTTTCCAAATTAAAGCAAAGCCCAGGGACACAAGGAAATTATAAAACCAAGGGGACTTGCAATGCTGATTAGAATTTAATGAAATTAAATAAAGTCTTTAAACTGGCACTTACGGCTAACCACCCACATGCACCTGTCCACAGCAAGTCGGGGGGAGTGTGTGCCCCGCCGGCAGGTGAAGGTCCAAGGGCAGCGCGAGACGGCTCATGGCTGGACTGAGTGCTCACTCGACTCTGAACCCGAGTCCATTTCCAAACGTGATTACAAAACCCTTTCTCCCGTTCTCTAAAGGCCAGAGTGCTGCCTATTTGGAAGCCCAAATCAAACTACACACTTTGGGCCGGTTTAATAGAACTATAGTTCTGAAAAAAAAGATCAGCTCCAGAGAAGAGTTTGGAAAACGGGAATAATTCCCGGCTTCCACACATTACCGAGAAGGCTGTGCAGCAGAGGGATGCCATCAACTCCACTTTCTTGCCTGCTCCTCAGGATCAATTCCCAGGGGGTGCCGTTAGTGTCTCCTCCGGGGGAGCCACTTGGACCCCTGGTGGCCAAGGGCACCTAGGGTTCCCCGACGACAAACGCACTACAATAAACGAGCAGCGGGCCCAGGAGCTCTCCAGCCCGCTCCCTGGTGAAAAGGTCAACCTCGAGAAGAAGTCTGTGAGGTTGACAGGAAGGGGACAGGAACTGAGACCTTTAGCGGCCTTCTGTCTATTGTCAAATGGCAACCCCCTTTCAATGGCGGCACCTCTCCCAGCTCCTGCCCAAAAGTAACTCAACAGCAAAATGTCGCCAAACAAGAGGCCAGTGAACGAAGCGCTGCCGAGAAAGCAAGGTTCGAGGACTGCCCCTCTGTCCTGTGCGGAATGCAGGCAACTCAAAGGGTCGCTGCGTTCTAGAAGGCTTACTTCACATGGAAGCTGGGAGGAGGACCTGGGCGATTCTAGACGGGGGAATGGCACAATCAACTCCCACATTCTCAAGTTCACTCTGGTGGCCCTGGAAGATGCAGTGAAGTCCAGGGGCAGGAGGACTGCAGAGGCCCAGGGAGGACACCAGAGACTGGAGGAAGGCAGTGGTGATGGGGAGAAGGAACAGGAGGCATTTCAGGGGCGCGCGCAGTGGCCGGCGCCAGGTTATCAGAGGGGAGGGGAGGACACAGCACATGAAGCAAGGACCATGTATGTGACTTCTCACAACCTCGCACTGTTCGCGAAATGACAGAAATGCAGAGGACTCACGTGGCTGATGACAATGGAATATCGCCTCTATTTCCTTACCTTGGCAGCAGAGTTTGATACTCCGTGGGTAACATTTCGGATAAGGCCCCCGACATTTCCATACTTTATCAGTCCAGTGACCCCTTCAGAAACATCGTTCAAAAGCCCCATGGGATTGCCAAGGAAGTCCACCGACCCCAGGATCCGCGCCGCCTGGCTGAGAAGTTCCTGTCACATGGAAGAGGGAGACAAGAAGAACAGCTGGTTTATACTGCAGACAGTGTCCCAGGCACAGAGGCTGACATCAGCCTGGTGCTCTGTGCCCATCCACACCAACAACCACCTTTCCATTCTCACCAACGACAAGCTCCTGCCCTTTCACAAGCCCCATCTGAACTTCTCCCAAATGCACACATCCAGGGTTGCCTCCAATACTCATACACTCATACATTTCCCTTAAAAATATTCCTCAGCCGAAACCGGTGTGGCTCAGTGGATAGAGCGTCAGCCTGTGGACTGAAAGGTCCCAGGTTCGATTCGGTCAAGGGCATGTACCTGGGCTGCGGGCACATCCCCAGTAGGGGGCGTGCAAGAGGCAGCCGATTGATGTTTCTCATCAATGTTTCTGACTTTCTATCCCTCTCCTTTCCTTTCTGTAAAAAATCAATAAAATATATCAAAAAAATATATATTCCTCAAAACCATTCAGAAGGAAAAAAGTAAGAAGCAGGAAAGATTCTTTACACATATTTACATTAGTATGTACTTGATATTCCCCCTTTCCATTGTTCCCCCAAATAGGGAATTAGTCAGCAATAGAGAGAATGTGAGAAGGGAGGAGGGAAGATCTGGGTTCCTTCAAGATCCAGGCCCCATAAGGACACGTTCGGACCTATCAAGAGCCCCTCCATTTTCTGTGCACCTCACCCGAGTCCCGGGTCTGGGGACATCTGCCCCATCACTCTCCTTACAGCTCAGTGGAATGATCACCAATTAGGAAGAACAAGGGAGGAAACAGGAAAACAGGAGGGACATGGGGGGGAGGAGGGAAGGAAGCGAGAAGAGGGTATCTTTTGACTTTGACAGCGTATACGTTTGATACGACCCTGACCTATCTATTCGTTGAGGAGCAGGCCTTGGCTTTATGTTTTGGTCTTTGCAGCCTGGATAATAAGTACGAATGGAAAATGAACAACTTGATAAAAAAAACTTTTTTTTTTTTTTAAGTTCAATTCTAGGGCAGGGTCTCAGGCTCTAATCACATCGGCGCAGTTGCTGAAAGGAGGCCCAGGCCTGGTAAATAAAGAGGTCACCGCATTTTGTGTTATCATCGAAGCACCAGTTAAAGTCGTGAGAGTTGTGACTGATCTCGTGGAAGCCCCTGAGACTAGCTCTGAAGGACCAGACTCGAGGCTCATAAATCAAATGTGCCGTTTCGGGGTCTTCATGCTGTGTCCAGGCTTCGTGGGCTGTGACCTGACCCGTAACTCAACCATCTCAGCTGAAAGGTGGGTTCTCAACAGTAAGGTCTTGGTAGCCAAAGTTCCCAACCAACCAACACAAACACCCTGCTCCCGCTCCCGCCACGAGACCCCCCTCCAAAGCTCACCTCCTGGAAATGTTTGAGGATGTCATTGATGATGAACTCCTTGGTCTCATAGGGATGGACCCGAGTGAATGGATCCAAATTAATCACAGCGTCTTCGAACCGAATCAGTGGAAATCCCAAGGTGCTCTTTAGAGCCTAGGTAGGGAAGAAAGGAAAGGACACAGTTAGGCTACAATGGCCTTCCAGGGTGCTCAATTCTGGATTCCACGAGAGTTACAAGTCATGTCAACTTTCCCACGGAAGTAAGGTTCTGATATTTATAAGCAAGGGATTTCCCTGTAATTATAAAAGTAAAACATGAGGGGGAAACATATATGCATCGCCCAAAGTAACATGTATTGCAGCATAATTCTTTCTGATGTTTTGTATCTGTATGTTTGTCATGTTTTACTTCTTGACTGAAGTATAACAAACATACAGAAAGGTGTGTATAATCAAATGCACAGGTCAACGACTTTCCCAAAGTGAATACAACTGTGGAACCATCCACATTAGAAAATAGGTTATTATCTCCCCCCTAGAAGCACCCCCTCCCCATCTTCAGACTGCCAGTCACTACTCTCACTGCCCCCAAGTCACCACTAATCCGACTTCTATTGCAGCAGGTTATTTTTCCTGCTCTGAATTTTATATAAATAAAATCACCGGTCTGTACATTGTTATATATGGCTCCTCACAGTCAACATTGAGTTCGTGGCATGCACTAGGTTGCTGCACATAGCTGCACTTTATTTTTATTCTGCATTGTATTCTAATGTATGAATAGAACACCATTTAATCACTGCTGTTGATGAACAGTTGTGCTGCCTCAAATTTTTTGCTATTATGAATAATTCTGCTATGGGCCTACTTGAATATGTCTTTTGGGGCACATTTATGTGCAGTTTTCTTGATATATACCTGGGAGCAGAATGGCTGGGTCATAAAGAATGTATAAAGCAAACACACAAAACAGAAACAGACTCAGAGAGACAGAAAACAAACTGATAGCTGTTAGAGAGAAAAGGGTATGGGGGTAATCACCATACTGCTGTCTGTGTCTGATTTTTGTTGTTTGTTTGTTTGGCTTTTCTTAAATTTACTTACCTTGAAGCCTATATAATTTTATTAACCAACTAGTGGCCCGGTGCACGAAATTCGTGCACGGAGGGGGGGGTTCCCTCAGCCCAGCCTGCACCCACTCCAATCAGGGAGCCCTAACCACCTCTGCCTACCTGCCTGATCGCCCCTAAGTGCTCCCCTGCTGGCCTGATTGCTCCTAACTGCCTCTGCCTTGCCCCACACCTGGGACCCAGGCTTCCCTCCCTCTGGCCAGCTATAGGCACCCAGGACCTGAGCCAGCTTCACTCAGGCTGGCTACAGCCACAGGCACCCACAGGCAACCAGGACCACAGGGCATGCTGCCTAACCCTAGGGCCGGAAAGGGCCCCCGCCCCTCTATGTGCCTGCCTGGCCGAGTCCCACCACTCTGACTGCCGTGGCGTAAAGAACTTTGCCATATATGTTCTCTCCAGCCTCCTGGGGAGAGGGCGTGAGCTGAGAAACTGGAGATGCTGCAGTCCTGCTGAGGGCACACCTTCCTCCCCATCTCCAGAAGCCGGAGCACCTGGGTGGAAGGCTCCCGGCTCTGATCCTGGCCTGAGGAGGCGGGGAGCCGCAGAGTGTGTGTGGTGCTTGGGGAAAGAGTGACCTTACTGGACTCGCACACACTGCCACTGACAACGGCATGAGGTCATGGAGACCGAAGGAGCAGAGAAATGCACCCAGAACTGGGGGGTCCCGCGCCAACCCAGCAGGCGGGCGCCTCTCCGACAGCACACCTCGCAGACAGCGTGCCCTGCAGCCCCAGGCGGGACTCCCACAGCTGTCTCGCCTCTCCGTGGAGCCCCCACCTGGGGAGCGCATGCAGGCTGCGCTGCTGCCACAGCTGCCTCCTCCCGGCCCGAGGCACCTGCCCAGTCCCGCCCTTCCTCGGGGTCCCCCGGCCTGGGGACTGCACGCTGCACCGCGACCATGCCCCCCACATGCCTCGCTGGCCTCTCCTCCTGTCCTGTGGCCATGCCCCCTGCTCCTGACTGGCTGGTAGCATAGCTAATCAGGAGCCAAGGTACAGTCACATTTGCATGTTACTCTTTTATTAGATAGGATTAGTGACCCGGTGCACAAAATTTGTACACAGAGGGAGGGGAGAACGGGGGAGGAGGGGTGTTCCCTCAGCCCAGCCTGACCCTCTCCAACTGGGGACCCTTCGGAGTGTGTCTAACTGCTGATCTATGCTCCTGATCCTGTGGGATCCAGCCTAAACCAGCAGTTGGACATCCCTCTTGCAATCTGGGACCGCTGGGTCCTAAGCGTTCACCTGCCTGCCTGCCTGATCGCCCCTAACTGCCTCTGCCTGCCTGCCTGATCTCCCCCCTAACTCCCCTCCCCTGCCGGCCTGATCTCACCCCCAATGGCCCTCTCTTGCCGGCCTGATCTCACCTCCAACAATACTCCCCTGCTGGCCTGATCGCAACCCCCAAGGCCCTCCCTGCCAGCCTAATCTTGCCCCCAAATACCTTCCCTTGCCACCCTGGTTGCTCCAACTGCCTTCCCCTGCAGGCCTGGATGCCCCCAATGGCCCTCCCCTGCCGGCCTGATCTTGCCCCCAACTGCCTTCCCTTGCCACCCTGGTTGCTCCAACTGCCTTCCTCTGCAGGCCTGGTTGCCCCCAATGGCCCTCCCCTGCCGGTCTGATCTTGCCCCCAACTGCCCTCTCTGTCTCAGCCCCCACCACCATGGCTTTGTCCGGAAGGAAGTCAGACATCCAGAAGATGGCCAGTAGACCTGGCCTAATTAGCATATTACCCTTTTATTGGTATATATAGATTGTATAAGATAGGATTGCTTAAATGGGGGTGGGGAGCCTTTTTCAGCAGGAGGAGATGCTCTTAACATCTGGACTGATAGGCAGCCATATGCACTATGCTGCCAAACCAGTCATTAAAAAAATTGAACCACTTTCTTACACCTTATACCAAATAGCTGTTGCCCTTAAAACCCCTCCTCAGCCCCAACCTTAGGTTCTGCCATCGCAGTTTACCCAGATTTGGTTCTGATTGGTCGGTTTCTATGCCAGTCAAGAGTTTCCAGGCCTATCTCCGGGCCTAATCAGAGAGGTGAGGCTGATCAGCAGCCCCCATGGAGGCCCAGAGAGAAAGAGAGGAATAGCTGATGGCCAGGCCTGGAGAGAGAGAGGCAAGGGCTGATCAATAGCTGCCATAGAGGTTACAGATCAGACCCTGCTTCTCTGTCCAGACCTCTTTCCAGGCCTGCTCCACAGCCCCCTTGGCAGTCAGTGCTGGGTCACCACGGCAACCCAGCACTGACTGCAGGACTGACTTCTGGTTGGTTGAGCTTTTGGTCATTACAAGCCCTGGGTTTTTATATATTAGGATGTCATCCCAATAAATTCAATAAAAAATTTAAAAATGTAAAAAATAAAAACAAAATACCTCTCTAATGAAGAATGTACACATTCAACCTTGGAATACACTATCATACAGTTTTCCAAAGCACTTGAACTGGTTTACACTGCCTTCTGCAGTCTATGATATTTCTTATTCTACATCCTCATCAATACTTGATATAGAAAGCTTTAAAAAAAAAACACACAAATATTCTGATGGATGTGCAATGGTATCTCAGTGTGATTTTAATTTCTATTTTCCTCTTGAGAAATTAGATTAATTATCTTTTAATATGCACACTGGCTATTTGGATATCCTTTTTTAAAAAGTGTCTATTCAAGTCTTTTGCTCCTTTTTGTAGTGGGTTGTCTGTTTTTTTTCTTTGCTTTGTAGGAGTTTTCTTATACATTCTGTATACAAATAGTCTGTTGAATAGATATATTACAAGTACCTTCTCCCATTCTGTAATTTGTCTTATTACTCTTGATAGTTTTGGGATAGTCATACATTCTTTTTTTTTTTTTTTTTAATGAGGAGCAAATTATTACTTCAGAGTATTAGAATGGAATAAGATTACTTCATTGAACAGAAACTGCAATCATAATTCTAACATGCTATCCCTGTCACACTTCACAGAACATCAGCATAACAATTCAAATCGTCTGACATCCTTAGTTTTCATGAAATCCATCTTTGTGCCCAGATTACTATCCACACCAATTCATAAAGGTATTTCCATATGTTTACCTATAGAATTTTTATTATTTTACTCTTCACATTTAAATCTAAAGTCTACCTGGACTCGATTTTTATATATTGTGTGAAGTAGAGCTCACGATCCATTTTCCCCCAAATGGATATCTAATTGACTAAGTAATAATTACTGAAAAGATTATCCTTCCCCCTATTGCAGTGGGGTGCAAACTCTGCCTCAGTGAAGTGACTGTATTTACGTATCTGTTTCTGTATTCTTTTTTCCGATTCATTTTCTCCTGCCTTCTGTCAGTACCACACTGTCCTAATTACTACAATTTATAACAATCTTTGAAATCTCACAGTGTAGGCTCTCCAACTTTATTCTTTTTCTTCAGTGTTTGTTACCTTGGTTACTCTGCACTTTTTATTTACAAACAAATTTCAGAATCAGCCTGTTAATCTGCCACATAAAAATTGCTGGAATTTTCAACAAGACAGACTAAATCTAAAGATCATTTTTAGGAGTAATGACAACTTTACGATACTGAATCTTCTAATATCCCTTTTAACTATTTAAAATTTCTTCCAATAATGTTTGCTTTCTGGGTAGAGGTCTTGTATACCCTTTGTTAAGTTTATTCCTAAATCTCTGTGGTAGATTAAAAATGATCATACACCTAGCCAGTTTGGCTCAGTAGATAGAACATCGGCCTGCAGACTGAAGGGTTCCGGGTTCAATTCCAGTCAAGGGCACGTGTCCAGGTTGCGTGCTTGATCCTCAGTGTGAGGCGTGCAGGAGGCAGCCGATCAATGATTCTCTCTCATCACTGATGTTTCCATCTCTCTCTTGCTCTCTGAAATTAATAAAAATATATATTTCTTAAGAATGACCATAAATTCTCTGCATTTGCTGCGATTAGTGGAATTTATTTCCCTTACACTCGAATCTGCACTGACCTTGTACTTTACCTTCAACCAATAAGATGCAAAAGAAGTAACACTGTGTGCCATCTGACCCTAGGCCTCGAGAGATCGGGGAGTTCCTGCTCCACCCTTTTTGGTGCTGCCACCCTGTGAAGAAGCTGAGGCTGGCTTCCTTGAGGATGAGTGGCCATGCGGAAGGTGGTTCTGTGGACCGCCAAAACCAGCCACCTGACATGTGCCCAAGTCATCGTACATCATTCAGTCCCAGCTGACATTCAGATGACTTTAGCCACGTGAGAAATCACGGGTGAGGGCAACAGAAGCACCCCTCGGCTCAGGACAGCCCTAACTGCTGACCCACACAATTATGAACAACAACAAAATGGTTGTCCTAAGCCACTAAGTTTTGCGTGATTTATTACACAGTAATAGATAATGATTCTGTATTTGACATTGTCTTACCACTATGATAAATACATTCTTCGAGTTTTCCCTTTCTCAGTAATTGGTGCTGACATGTCGGATGCAACTGATTTTCCCGGCTCTGTTCCTAGGGTCTGTTTTTTCTCTTGGCTGGCCTGGTCATCTGTGATGGACTGTAACATTTTGTATGGAGACTCTGGATGAGTCTTTAGCTTCAGGCAGGCAGCTAAAGCGGCTTTGTGCCTCGTTAAAACAGGATTTGTGCTTTATCGAGGCTAGATTTCAGTCTTCATAAAGGCCTGGTGTGGTTCCTTAGTGATCTAAGCTGACATTCTATTCCTCCATTTTCGCTCTCTGAGCGCTGTCAACTGCTGAAAGGCCTGTTCAGCTCTCCAGCCTCTTGGCTGACACTTTCTGGTTGGCTTCTGCCCGGCGGGGTCACTCAGAACCTGGCGTCTGCCTCCAGAAATAAAGCGGCGCAGGTTATGGGGGTCTCTTTTGTGCCTATCCCTTCTCTGCAATGTATTAGCCCTCCATTACCGGCTCTCTTAGTAGCAATGAAGTCCAACCTCTGCTCTGCCAGCCTCACGAGACTGCCAAAGCTCCACTGGGAGTCTCTGCCTGTTGGCAGCTGCTTTCTGCCTCACTTCCCTACCTTTCTCCCCACCGCACTTACAAACTAGGAATGTCTCAAGGATAAACGCAGAGTAAACGCTGCGCTCGCCTTATCGAGTTTCCCTCCTCTCATAAATCCCGGACCCTCCAGTCCTGCCTGTCTTGGTAGCTTTCCGATACCTTCAAACAGACTTTGTTTTTTTGTATGTTTTTTAAAAATATCTAGCTTTTCTTGTAGTTCTCAGCTGGTTTGGGTCTGCTACCAACCAGTTAATAATTTTCAGATGTAGTCTATTTTCCAATTTATATTTTTATTTAACATGATTGATATTTCAAGGATTTTAGAGAGCATCCCAAATTCTGTTTTTTGAATGTGAAAACATTTGTTCATGCTAGTAAGTAACCACTTAGGAAGTTATCCTTTTGTAGAATGTGAATAATAAATCTAATTTTATGTTTTTCTATATGACTAGATAGTCTAATAGCACTTACTAAAACACCTATACATTTCTCACTGAGTTAACATGTCTTTATAGTAAAATCTCATGTGAAATTTAATGGACTCTCTATTTTATTTTCTTATTTATGTTTTAATCTTTTAGCATGTATTTTCTTTTAACAAGAGTATGTTCATAGTTGAAATGACACCACAAAATTGAAGATGACACTGACTAAAGCCAGAGAGTGGGGAAACTTCTTTGTGACTCAAAATTCAGATTCAGAGAGGCAAAAGACTGATAAATTTGACAGCACAAAAACAGAAAGCTTTTGTCTGATTTACAAGCACCAAGAGCAAAGTAAAAAAAAAAAAAAAAAAAAAGGAAAAACCAAAGGAAAAAATACCTGCAACTTATATCAAATACAGAACTTACATAAAGAGCCGGGACCGGTTTGGCTCAGTGGATAGAGCTTCGGACTGCGTACTGAAGGGTCCCGGGTTCGATTCCGGTCAAGGGCATGTACCTTGGCTACGGGCACATCCCCAGTGGGGGGCGTGCAAGAGGCAGCTGATCGATGTTTCTGACTTTCTATCCCTCTCCCTTCCGCTCTGTAAAAAAATCCAATAAAATATATATATTTTTAAAAAAGAACTTACATAAAGAGCTTCTAAAGTCAGATAAAAGACCAATCATGTGATTCTTAAAAGTGGGCTAGGGCTAGTGATATAACCGAACAGGTCAGTTCAGAGGGAAAAGTGGCCTTTAGCATACAAATTAGGAGAAGGGAGAGCAGAGTAAAATAAACCTGTGAAAAAGACAGAGAAGAAACAAATAGGAGAGTAAGAAGAGAACCAGAGAGGACTGATGTCAAGAGGCAGCAACATCAAAGTCGGCTGAGGACCCTACAAGGAAGGGAAAAAGCCACTGGATTTGGTGCTTTTACTGAAAACTGGAGAAAAAATATTTTAGAGATGAAGAGCATCCTCAAATTAATTCATGCTAACATTCTCCTTTTTGTTATAAGTAAAACTAAAGAAATGCTAAGGGGATGGCCAAAACTGACGGAGATGGTTATTAGCAGGTCTCAGACTTGAACATGCCAATTTTCACAAGAGTAACTATCGGTCCGGTGGAGAGCATGGAGCCCACGATGGAGGATTACACTCTCCTGGAAAACTGGCCCGGCTCATTCCTGCACGGCTCACCCATCCTCGGTGAGTGGTGATGAAGTAATAAGCCGGCGTTATCTTCCTCATTTCCTGGACAGGGAAACTGAGGTCCTGAAGGCTTAACTGGTTTTGCTCCGAGCTACGTAACAAACGTGCAGGCGAAAGCAGGGCCTGACAGCAGCTCAGTTTGTTTTGTCAGCACAGCCCAGGGCACTGCTTTCTTCTCCGAGAAGAGGAACTGAGATCAAAACAAAGGCTTAAGGCCAAAAGCTTTTACCCCAGCTTCCTCATTGCAACCAAACACTGAAGAGGAGGAACCACAGAGAAGCAGAGACTCGGAAACCTGTACTGAGTTGTCAAAGCCCTCACCCCCCGGAGACACTGTCCCCTTTCTGAATGCTGTTGTGCTCTGTGCGAATCAAGGAAACACTAGCACTCTGGCCCTTCGACAAAATGACCTGCCCTGTCATTGACTGCTCTGGGCCTCCCGGGTCGGAAAAGCTGCCACCCCGCTATTGGGGTGCGTAATCCTGCCACCTCCAGGCTGCTGTGGTCGAAGTAGAAGGGGTGACAGGGAAAGAGCCAAAGTGGGCTTTTCCTAGTAACTAGAGGACTGATCGCATACAGTAGTACACAGAGCTGATGCTCATTTACTCAAGTAGCAGTTTCCTGTGATAAAGTGGATTCTGGGGGAAACAATCTGTGCTCATAAGTTCCTAATAAAAACAGGGAAGTGTCTACTCCTACCTCCGCCAGACACACAGTGCTGAAGCCTTCCAGAAACTTTATAGAGCTGCAAGGAGAAATACCTGTCCATACGCCACAGGCCTCAGATCGCAAGCCAGCCCCTGGGCCACGTCCTTCCCTCTCTCGGTTTATCCCGCACTAAACAGAACTGTCTGGAATTCATTCTTTAAAGGTTTATTTATGGTGCATGGAGACTGTTTATGCGAAGCAGGGTATCTGCCCATTTCCCTCTTGGGACGGTGTTTAAAACTACAGGGATCTTTCCCTCTCCGGCACTTTCTGAAACACAATTAACAATACTGGATCTTTCTCCCTTTAACAAATCTGGTTTTTATTTAGGAAGGGGAGGAAAAAAGTAAAGGGTCTGAAGTTTCCCAACAAATTATTTCAAGCCTTTGAGAAGACAGTTTTAGGCTTTTTAAATAGTGTCTTTGTTTGAAACTCCCCCTCACCCCCACCCCCTTGCTCTCTGACCATTAAAATGTGGGTTTTCTTCCAAACTAGATTGCTCAATTAAAGCCCTTCTTTTGTAATACCCCCATGCTCTAAGTGGGAAAAGAACTGCTGTAGGCCACCCTGTGAAACCTTTTAAAGGCTCCTGGCTCCTTTTGATCTAGAGAGAGAGAGAGAGAGAGAGAGAGAGAGAGAGAGAGAGAGAGAGAGAGAGAGAAGGGGGGGGAGAGAGAACACACAAGCTACCTGCCATTCTCCATATTAGTCGGCTACGCTAACTTGCAGACTTGGGAGAATAATGGGGAGACTGGGGGGGAAGGGGAGGAGAGGGTGCTGTGAAACGGAACTTATTACCTCCCCCTTCTCCCATCACAGAGGAAGGAATCCGATTGAGACAGCAGATGTGAAACTGCCGAGTCCCTCTGAGCAGACTGTCTGCAATCGCGTTCCCTCGGTGTAAAGCTGAAGGAAGAGACTGCGCTCTGAGATTTGACAGCCTCGCTTCGGGCCTGGAGTCGGGGAACCGAGATGATTATTCCTTCAGCGCCAAAGGCACCGTTACCCTTTAGTCGGGCTCCTGCGACGCCTGCTCTGGGACAGGGCTCCGTCTCCTAAGCACACACTTGCAGCCATCACCTACCACCGCGAAGAGCACGCTGCTCTTCCTAAGAGCGGCTAACAGGGGGATATCACTCGGTTAGGAAACTCTCTGAACAGATGACATTATTTTGTAAGTCCCAGGCTCCACTAGGAGAAACCGAGACACGGTGACACGGTGACTTCGACAAGCTGAGGGTTAGCTCTGAGGCCCCCATTCCCAGCACCCTGCTTCGAACATGGACGCGCCCCTCAGAGCGGCCGCCGCCCACACCGCGCCATGTGGCCGCTCCGCTGAATCTCCTTTACGATCGTTTGAAAAATGCCTTAAAATGTTCCCGAAGCCGAGTGCCAAGTGAAACATTGGCCCGAGTGGCTCCCAGCCTGCTGTGTGCAGAGCGCACACGCAGCAGCAAGACCGTTCGGCCGTCAGGAGCCGCTCCCCCTGGAGAAAAGCACGCTGCGTTTGTCAGGCTGCGGGAGGGTGTTCTGCTGGGAGCAATTTAAAGGGAATATTTAGGTGTCTGTGTTTCTTAGTGCGATGATTTTAAAAACAAGAAGTCCTTAACTCTCGGGAAACGCTTAACATCGGTCGGCTGGGCGAGCGCCAAGCGCTCGGGGGAAATACACTTTATCAAACAAACCCACTCCGGAGGGCCACAGGAGTCAAGTGGATACTTGTGGATATTAGCGAGATAGTGGTTTTCCCATGGTTTTCCCCGCTCCCATGCTAATTGTAAGGCTCTGCAGTCTCCTGGGAAACATGAAATTAAAGCAAATGAAGCAGACAGGACAGTGGGCAGTGCGCCAGGAAGGGCACCCTGGCCAGTCCACGCTGCAGGAGCAATCCCCGCCCTCCCACCCCCCCCACCCCTCCCACCCCCACCCCCACCCCCGATCCTGACCAGCAGGCCCAGCAGCTCAGCCCCACTTTGCTGCCTTCAGGAAGCAGCCACTCTGCCCTGTTCTTATGCAAATATGACCCGATGTTGGCCAGGCTAGTAAAGATGTTATTGCAGAAAATGAAGAAGCTACTCAGACTGTATCGTCAGGTGCGTATCAAGATGATCGTGTTGCATCTGGTCGGGGGGGGGGGGGGGGGGTAAGGCAGGGCCACGTCTCTGTGGGAAGAGGGTATGTGGCACGTCCTCCTTGAAACGGCAGGCATTTCTACTGTCACCCACTCAAGAAGAGGAAGACAAAGAGAGGAGGAGAGAACCAGGAGGGCAGGCAGGTCTGGGGCACAAAAGGAAGACACTGTCCTGGTGGTAGTTTTCCTCTGGAGTCTGGGAGCAGCCCTAGACAATGTTAGGCTTTTACCTCATTGAGATGAGTCCAGAGCTAAGCGGAGAGCAGGTGAGTTTTAATGTACTTCTCTGTCTTCTCTTCTGTTACTCCTTAATCTTCAGCAAAGTCATATTTAAACATTGTTTTAAATGAACATGTACACACACACACACACACACACACACACGTCAGTAAACTCCCTAACGAAGGAAACCGGTAAAAATGTCTGTTACAAATGATGCTGGACAGAAAAAGCAAAGAGTAATAAACAGTCACTCTTTTCTGAGGCAAAGTCACTGTTTAGAACTTACCCAGAGCTCAGCTTACCTTAAGGTCCAGGGGCAACTTGTTGGAGGTGAACACGCTCAGCCTGATCTGGGGAATGCTGATCTTGAGGTTTTCGAAGTAGTAGCGAATTGGTGTGCCACCTTGCTCATCCGTCTTTTCGTGGAGGTTCTCGTCATATTTTTCAACCTCTGGTACAAAGAGAATTGCGTTTGTTTTTTTTAAAAAAATGAAACTCCCGAAGCCTCATGATTCAAACACTGGTCTCGCATATTTAAAAACTCACAGAAAAATGTAAACACCAATTCCCTCTAAACTTAGTTTTGCATGGTTCAGAATTATGCACAGCATCCTGATGCAATTCCTTGGAAAAGCAGATCTGTTTCATGCTGTGGACCGAAAAAGCACAACAGCTTAGTCTTTGGTTTGTGCCTCTGCACCCCCTGGCAGAGCACCTTCGGGGAAGTAACCCAGATGGGGAAGTGAGAGCTCATGGGTGTGTTTGGTGGTAATGAGTTTTCTAAAAATCATGTTGCTGTTCGTCATTATTATTATTATAAATGACCTAGATTTTCTGAATTTATTTCAGAAGATGACATCCAAATAAGTACTTGGAGTGTATTTTAACCGAATCAAAATAAACAATGACTGATAAATAACGAGTCGCAACAAAACGTAATTAAGGCCTTAGAAAGAAAAAGGCTGCAGGCTCTGAAGAACTGATGTCACAACCAGCAGCATTCTCTCTCCCGAACGGTGAGCACCTGTGTGAACAGCAGAGTCGAGGCCTATTTCTGACTTATTATCTCAGGAAGCAGAAAGGTGAAGGGCTAACCCACAGCAATGTGCCCTCTGACTCAATGTTCTGCCCGTACCCACTTGGGCAGCTTATTTTCACTTGGCTGCATGTGCCTTAGAAATAAAAATAAAGACATTATACATATCTACTTACCAAATGCATTAATGCTGTAAGCTATTATAGTTCTATTTTTTAGGAAAAACGGGTAAAAAAAAAAAAAAAAGATATTGCAACAGAGCCCAGCTTATCTGTAATCAGGACACAGAAATAGGAAGCAGAGAAGACACTCCAGTGACAGGCAGGCCAGGCCTTCACGGGGTCTAAATCCGCAAGACCATGCTTGGCGGAGTGTGTGTGTGTGTGGGGGGGGGGGGGGGGGGGATTATTTAGAGCAACTTACAGGAAAAGCACGTCCGATCAAATTTAAAGTAAAACTTCTCAGGAAGTTACCCAAAGAAAACAGATACCTGCCAGGCAGGCTCTTAAGTGACTGTCTAAGCACAAACAAACACTGGCATTCCAACCCAAAGTGAAAACACAGCACTAAACAGACGGCATCTGGCTCTTAATCCCAAATACACGCAAAGCTTCAATTCAAGTCTGGAATAAAAAGGCAAAAGTATTTTGCTTGCATGTTGTATGTGTATGTACATATGCACACATGTCCAGGGACCCTTTTTTACTTTAGCAGACATGGGCAGTAAACATAAATGTTCCTATTTTATCATTTCTCCAGGCTCAACTACTACTGTAGTCTTCGAAAGACTAAGTAAGCCTCACTGATTTTCTCTAGGCTGAATGTCCCGTATTTTCCGGCGAATAAGACGACCGGAACTGAGGATGACAGGAGGAAGATAACAAACAAGAGAGAGAGAGCAAGTGCCGGGCAAGTCCCTGGCGAGTTAGCAACGCTCATCATAACTGCAAGCTACGGTATTTTTACACCCAGCGTATAAGATGACCCCCAACTTTTGAGAAGATTTTCTTGGGTTAAAAAGTCGTCTTATACGCCAGAATATACGGTAGTCTTCCAAAGGCTATGATGAGGAATCTAAAGCAAAAAGCAGCTAAATTATTTCTGTAGCTGGAAAAAGTAGCTTTCTCAACAGCTTACCTTACTTCCCTCTCCAAAGAATAGTAAAGTAATTAAAAACCTACGCAAGGCATAAGGGGATGAATGTAAAAAGTTAAGGAGTTGAGGCTAGCCAATTTTTTTTCTTCAATTAAACCAAAGGAACTGCCAAAGGGAATTCTGATTCTTGGCCCTCAGTCTGCTTCATAAACAAAGGTTAGGAAACAAAATGGTTTGCTAAATAACCAACATCGGTTCTGTTAGCCTAGAGCCGTGGTCGGCAAACTGTGGCTCGCGAGCCATACGCGGCTCTTCCACAAAATACCACGGCCTGGGCAAGTCTATTTTGAAGAAGTGGCATTAGAAGAAGTTTTAAAAATTTGGCTCTCAGAAGAAATTTCAATGGTTGTACCGTTGATATTTGGCTGTGTTGACTAATGAGTTTGCCCACCCCTGGCCTAGAGTAGAGGAGTCAAAAAATGCAAAACAAGGAGGAGTATCCAGCTTCCCAAAGGCTTAGCGCTGGCTTTCCAGGAAAACCTCGGAGCAGCCTCATTCACGCCCAGATGTATTTCAATCTGTCAACAAGCAACACTTCGAAAACAGAAACACAAACCTTCCTAGTTCCGGCTACGATGTGGACAGAGAGCTTACACCCTAAAACCGTATTTCCACAAGCAGGCTAACAAATGCCATTCTTGGGCCAATTCCCGGATACAAACCTAGAACGTTCAGCATTACCTGACTCGGCTTGATCGTAGCCAAAGAAACTCAGCAGCTTGAGGAGCAGCTTCTCTTCGATTTGCACCGTGAACCTCTGAGCCGTGACCATCAGGTGCTGGGGATAAAGGAACCGTCTCACAGCGCGAAGCCCAGGAAAACTCCCATTCAGTTTGTGCCATTGCCAAGGCCCCAATGACATGCTATGGATTATTTACTCACGTGATTTTAGGCAGACTAGTGGTCTGTTGCACATTGAAAGGAAGTTAATGCACATTAAAAGGAAATTAATTAGAAGAAATACTTTAGTATTGCTATTTGCCCTTTCTCTATAATAGAAGTGTCAACCAAATTCATGATTGACAATGACAGATGGAGTGACTGGAGCCAGTGAGAGCTTTATATATAGACTAGAGTCCCAGTGCATGAAATTCATGCACTTGTGGGGTGGGGGGGTCGCTCAGGCCAGCCCACACCCTCTTGCAGTCCAGGAGCCCCCAAGGGATGTCTGACTGACGGCTTAGGCCCACTCCTTGTTCAGGCCCAATCAGCCGGACCCCAGCAGCAAGCTAACCTACTGGTTGGAGCGTCTGCTCCCTGGTGGTCAGTGCATGTCATAAGGAGCGGCTGAGCCTTAGCATTATCATTAGCATATTACACTTTGATTGGTTGAACAGTCTGGACACTTAGCATGTTAGGCTTTTATTATATAGGATAAACTTGCTTAATTAGACCTGCTTTCTGATTTAGCTAAACTTCTTCCAGCCCAGTGGCACACCCCAATTTCTCTTTCAGATAATAGTCAGCAACACAGCAGTAAATATCAATATGAAGCAGATTACTGTAGATCACACAGGAGAACAAAGGGTAAAATGTTTAACTGCAGTAGTGTTTGACTATATTCTTCGCAGTGAGAAAACCTGAAGTCATTTTCAAGGTCCATCATTTCTTACTTCTTTTCAGTTGGGTCAAGTTTCTAAGCTTTCTAAATCTGTTTTCTGGCTAATGAAAAGAAAACAGGATTCCACCAAGTCTCCTGTCTCCTGACTCCAGGATTCCTGTGAGGATCAAATGAGATGAGGCATGGGAAAATGCTTCACAGACATTTGGTTACAGTGTGAAATGTTTCCACCTGGCCATAAAGCAAGTCATGTTTCTGGGCTGAAGAAACTGTAAGGAGGCTAGTCGCTAGGGAGAGGAAGCTGGGAGCTGCCATGTGATATCATTATCCAGATGGTCAGACACTTAGCATATTAGCCTTTTATATATATAGATTGCCAAAATAGTTCTGGTTCATCTCTCCCCACAACATTACAATTAGCCCTAAATTCCACATGTTTAGACAATTCATTGGCTGACTGTTTGGTTCTGAGGGTACCTGGGTCTAGTTAGTAAGATGACACTTTCAGATGCACTGTGGTGGGTGAACTTCACAGTGCTGAGCTCACATGGCTGGCAGCTAGTCTAACGAGCAGCAAGTGTGGGCTTATGGACGTGAGGCTTGGCCTCATCGCACCAGTGACAAAGGACCAGAACTATTGGAAACAAACTCTTTGTCAGCTCCTACTTTTCCAGGACTTGCTGCCATACAGCCTGCTTATACATGCAGATTCTCCAGGAGACAAAGTTTATCTCTGAAAATAGTGTGGTGGCTTCCATAGGAGGATGTCAGTCACAAGGTCAGACCCATCCTGCCCCTTTCACAATAGTATTCTGGATTACTCTATTTTATTAACACATCTGGGTTATACCTGGGTCCCGATCAGTCCAGAAGACAATATGCTTTCCCACTAACATTTCACAGGCTCTGGCCCCCAATGGAGCCAGAGCTACCACAGGCAAGGTCATCACACACACAATGGAGAACACAGTGCTAAGAGGAGTTGCTGTCCTTTCCTTCCCATGATTTTAATAAGCCCCTGTGCCTTCGGCCCACAGGACTATTTCCATCCACAGCCTGCTCTGCTGCTCAGACACTTGGCTGTGAGAGAACAAAGCTGGCCCAGCTCAACCCCACCAGCCTACCTTGTAGATGTTGGTCAGCGCACTCTTACTGGGGAACTTCACCGCATTCACCTGCACGGCAGGGCCTGTCTCAACGACCTCATTCTCATTGCTCAGGGGCGTCACGTAGAGCATGAAGGGCTGAGTGGTACCGATGAGCTGATTGTCCACCTGGGACATGAAAAGGCAAAAACAGCCAAGTCGTTCAGTTCTCATTTTTACCTTTGACTGGGGTCTCACAATATGCAGGCCACTCAGGAAGTTCCCTTGGCATCTGACTCTGTCTAAACAGCAGCTGTAAAAACAGTCTCACTGAAGACCCACAACAGTAGCATTTCAACCTTGGTAAAGGCTGGAGAGGAGGAGCCCAGGAATGATGTTACAAAGAGAATTGTCTTGTCAATTCTCTGTCACAACAAAACTGGCAAAAATGGTCAAAATCTAGAACTTTTCAGAACTCTGAAGGCTAAAGGTTTGCAACGATGCAGGGATCATTTATTCAAGAAAATTAGCTAAAACTCGAGAACAGAAGCTCTGTGGCATTTCCACTTGTCACTCCCCTTGCCCTCCCCAGGTCCACAGTGGCCTCAGAAACCAACAGCCCTGCAACCACAGCGAAAACACAGGGGCCTGGCAGCCTGAGGAGAGGCCATGCTGGGCTTGCAGCTCCCCCAAAAGCTCCATTCCCAGAGAGTCATCCATTTTTTTACTTGTCTGGCACCCCTCCCTTTTCTGATATTGGTAATTTGTGCCTTGTCTCTTTAGTCCTGGCCGCATTGATCTCAAAGAACCAGCTTTTTATTTCATTTTTTTTCTACTACAGTTGCTGGTTTCTATTTTATTAATTTCTGCTGAGATCTTTATTATTTCCCTTCTTCTGCTTATTTTGGGTTTGTTGTTGGTGATGTTTAGCAGCTTTAGCAGCATTCCACAAATTCTGATATGTTGTGTTTTCATTCTCATTCAGTTCAAAATATTTTCTAATTTCTACTCTGATTTGCTCTTTGATCTATGGGTTATTTGGAAGTCTACTATTTAGTTTCCAAATATTTGGGGCATTTTCCTAACTCTTTTTCCATTGTATCTACTTTAATTCCATTGTGATCAAAGAGCATACTGCGTGTGACTTAAGTCCTTCTGAATTTTTTGAGAATCGTTTTATGGCCCAGAATGTGGTCCATCTTGGAAATGTTCATGTGCGCCTGAGAAGAACATGTCCTGCTGTTGCTGGGTAGAGTGTTCTATAAATAGCAACTAGGCCTAGCGGGTTGGTAGTGCTATTCAAATCTAGTATTTCTTTTCTGATTTTCTGCTTATTTGTTCTATCAAATATTCAGAGAGTGGCAATGAAATCTTCTTTCTGATTTTCTGCTTATTTGTTCTACCAAATATTCAGAGAGTGGCAATGAAATCTTCTACTATAATTGTGCATGTCTATATTCTTCTTTCAGTTTTTTTGCTTTGTGTATTTTAAAGCTCTATCTACATAGTCAGGAATGCTATGCCCTCTTGATTAACTATCTCTTTTATCATTAGGAAATTGCCTTTCTAACACCTGGTAATGTTCTTTGCTTTGTAAGTTATTATGTCTGATATAATCTAGCCATTCCCACTTTCTTATGAAAAGTGTAGCCCGGTATATCTTTTTCCATTCTTCTATTTTGAACCTATTTGATGATTTAATTTTAATGTGTTTTTTGTAGGCAGTATATAATTGGGTCATGCTTTTTAATCTAATCTGATAACCTCTGTCTTTTCATTGGAGGGGTTTAGAGCATGTACATTGAATACAGTTAGGTTTGATGAGTCAACCATCTTCCTATTTGTTCTATCTGCTCTTTTCTGAGTTTTTCTCTTTTGTGTGCCTTTTTTTTTTGAGCTAATCAAGTAATTTCATGATTCTATTGTATCTCCTTTGTTAGATTATTAAGTGTAACTCTTTTGGTAGTTGCTTCAAGGTTTGTGATATTCATCTTTAACAGCCTACATTCAAATGACATCATAATACTTCACGTTTAAAAAAATTAATAATATAGTTCCATTTTCCCTTCCAGACAGTATGCTATTATTTTTACTCTAATGTATTATACATCTCAAAATATAGTGATAATTACTTTTGTCTAAACAAGTTGATTACCTCTTAAAGAGATTTAAATAGAAAATTATTGTATGTATTTACCCCTGTAGTTATCATTTCAGGTACTCTCCCTTTATGTAGATCCAGATTTCTATCTCATACCATTTCCTTCTGCCTGAATGATGTCCTTTAACATTGTCTATAGTGAAGACCTGCTGGTAAAGAGTTCTTTTGACCTTTTGTTTGAATAAAAACATTTTTCTTTTCCCCTTATTTTTTGAAAGGTATGCTTGCTGAGCATAGAATTCTAGGTTGACCATGTTGTAAACGGATGTACTCTCATCCAGGTTTTGTTGTCTATTTATCGAGCACAGAGAGAATAGACTGAGCATATTCTTAAGGGCCCTAGGATTTTCAGACGGTAAGTAAGAGTTGGCTTCAACTTAAAGTCACCAGCTTCATTAACCCCTAAGAGAGCCAGGCTGTCCTCCGAACCCAGGCACTGATTTATCCTCTGCACTACGAAAGTCCGAGGTGGCATCTTCTTCCAATAGAAGGCTGTTTCATCTTCGTTGAAAACCCCTTGTTCAGTGTAACAAGAATGCAGTTAAGTTACTTTCAACTACCATCTTAGCAAGATCTGCTGGATAACTTGCTGCAGCTGCTACATCAGCACTGCTGCTTCACCTTGTACTTCTGTTATGGAAATGGCTTCTTTCCTTAAAGCTCGTGAACAATCTCTGCTAGCTTCACACTTTTCTTCTGCAGCTTCCTCACCTCTCTCAGCCCTCAGAGACCTGAACAGAGTTGGGTCCTTGCTCTGGATTAGGCTCTGGCTTAAGGGAACAGTGTGGCTTGCTTTTTTGGTCCCCATCATTAAACTTTCACCATAGCAGCACAAGGCTGTTTTGCTGTCTTATTATTCCTATGTTCACTGGAGTAGCACTTTTAATTTCCTTCAGGACCTTTTTCTTTGCATTCACAATTGGCTAACTGGTGCAAGAGGCCTAGCTTTCTGCCTGTCTTGGTTTTGGGCACACCTTCCTCACTAAGCTTAACCATTTCTAGTATGTGAATTAAAGTAAGAGACATGCAACTCTTCCTTTCACTTGAACACTTACAGGCCATTACAGAGTTACTAGAGGCCCAATGCGCGAAATTCATGCAAAGGGCTTGGCCCTCGCAGCCCGGAGTGCTGCCTCGGCCCTTGCAGCAGCCCTGGCTACCTTGCAGCTCCACCTCCCACCCACTGGTTGTTTTGGAAGGTCGTTTTGCCGTCCAGCCTAATTAGCATATTAGCTCTTTATTATACAGGATTAATTGGCCTAATTTCAAGTTGTGTCTAAGCGAGTAGGTAGAAGAAGCAAAGGGAAACGAGGAAATTGCCATTTGGTTGAACAGTCAGAATACACACAAGATTTATTAATGAAGTATGCATTCTTATATGGGAGTGGTTCATGGTACCCCCAAACCATTACAACAGTAACATCAAAGATCACTGTCCACAGATCAACATGACAAATGTAATAATAATACTGAAAAACATTGGACGATTATGAGAATTATCAAAATGTGACAGAGACACAAAGTGAACAAATGCTATTAAAAAATGGCACCAACAGACACTCAGTGCAAGGTTGCCACTTCAGTTTGTAAACAGCGTCTGTGAAGCATAATGAAGAACAACCAAGAGATATGTCTATTTTCTATTTAAATTCATAGTTTCTATTGCTACATCTTCAAGTTCACTATTCTTTTGTTCTACAATGTGTCATCTGCTATTAATCAAATCCAGTGTATTTTTCATTTCATTTTAATCTGTAGAAGTTTAATTTGAGTTTTTTATATCTTCCATGTTTCCACTTAACTTTTTCAACATGTAGAATACAGTTATCATAATAGTTTTAATGTCCTCTGAAAATTCGAACATCTGCGTTAGCTCCGGGTCCCTTTTGACTGATTATTCTGATTATATATTGTGTTTTCCTGCCCCTTTGCACACCTGGTACTTTTTGATGGGAGGCCAGAGATTGTGAATTTTACTTCAGCTGCTGAATATTTTTGTTTTCCATTACATCTTGAGCTTTGTTCAGAATGCAGTTAAGTTACTTGGAAACAAATCTATCCTTTCAGACCTTCCTTTTATGATCTGTTAGGTAGGTCGGGGAGCAGTGCTCAGCCTAGGGCTAATCATAGCTCAGCATGGAGGCAAGACCTGCTGGAGGACTCCCCACAACACCCAGTCTGGCTGGGAGGAAGAAGCAGCATCTCCAGCGCTGGGGAGCAGCAGGTGCTAGCCCTGAGATCATGCTGGATGGTTCGGATGGCAGTTTCCTCACACACATCACTGATCTGTCCTCTGCTGAATACTCAGGGCCCCTCTGTAGAGCTCCCATGTTTTCTTTCTGTGAAGCACGTTCCTCCCAGGAATGCTGTCCTCTGAACTCCAGCTGCCTCAAGTGCCAGGACTCCAGCTCTGTGTGTTCCCCTCCGCTCCCAGTGTCACGGTCGGGAAACTTTCTCAGGAAGCTGAGCAGCTCCAGGGCTCATCTCTTGTTTCCCCTCTCTCACACTGCTGCCTGATGTCCAGTCTCTTGGACCTGTTCTCTGTCTGTCTTATCTGGATCTGGGGGTCGATTCATGTAAGAGAGTAAATCTGGTTCCTGTCACTACATGTTGGCTGGAAGCACGAGTCCAGTTCCCTTGTCTTTTCTTCCTATGATGAACTTCAGTTCCTCTGAGTGACGGTTAGATGACTTCCTGCTGTTTCTAATATTGGCAGGGTGGGGAACTCTGAGTTCCTCCATGCCACACTGATTAAGTTATCTAAGTTACTGTCAGACTAGCTGCTACATTCAAAATTCTGCTATATACAAACATTAACGACACAAACAGTAGGTAGGAACAATTGATTTCACAAAATGATTTTTTGAAGGCCACAAAATGTAATTTGCCAAAGCACTGAAGTTTTTAGAACACCAAACAATGAATCAAGAACACAAGAAGATTAACAAGTTCTAAACTGTCCTGCCCCTTACCTGTACATCCTGTATGCTGAGCTCAAGCATATGACTGGTTGCCAACTGTGTATAGTGCACATTGATTCCTGTAAGACTTGCAAAGACCAGTTCTTCTGGCACTTTATTAATTAAGGACAACCCGATTCCACCTTCTAACTTCACAAGCACCTGAAAGGAAATCAAAATATGGCATGCTGACAGTTTAAAACAGAGGGACTTCATCCTTGAGCAGATGAAAACCACTTACTTAGTCATATTATTCACCTCGATGCCTTTTAAGTTCCACCACCTCCCTACCCACCCAGAACTCTAGTTTGATATGATAATATCTCTATCGGAGTATTGATGACATTCTTTTTATTATGGCATTTATTATAAGGGAATAATTATTTACAATACTTCTTCCTATTTGGGATGCAAGCTCTTTATAAGTTATTCACTGAGCCAGCATAACATCCAATACAGTGCTTTACATATAGATATTTAATTTTTAAAGATCACTGAAAAAAGTATTCTTTTTGTATTCATCCCATGCTCCTTTTCAAATTTTACAGAGAGAGGAGAAGGGAGATGTCAAAATCAACTCGGGGGGGTGGGGGGGGGAAAGCACCTTCATTCCTGTCTAAATCAAGTAGTTTAGCTTTTTCACTGTCATCTTAATTTAGCAACATTTGTCACATTCTTTAGCTGTCATTTAACTAACATACTCACACATTCATGTTGTGATAACATTAAACACTGAAGCAACATCTATATTTAGAGCTCACAGAGGCAGAAAGAAAAGAGAAGGCCCAAATTGAGAACACCTGGAGCACAAATTTATAATAAAGAAATGAATTTGCAATACTTAACACTTACTTCTAACTCCTGCTCTGTGCCTGGATTCTTTAATTTCTGTAGCTCTTGTTCAGTAACAGGAAGTTCATCCACTTCATATGATGAACGGTCACTTTTCCGCTGAGAGAAATCCGTTATCTGAGGTCAAATAAAACAGTGTACTAAGAGGGCTTATATTTATATGGTGAAACCCATTCCAGATAGATTGTATCGGTCAAAACTCACTGTATGGTCAATGATCCTATGGAAGTTAATGGTTTCCAAAGCACTGCTCGGGTAAGATTTATGTAACAGTGAAACAAACTTGTTCCCAGTCTATATGGCAAAGGCCAAGCTACATGCAGACCTGAAACCCTCTTCTAGCGGGGCTGGCACCTGTAGGTGACCTAGAATTACAGCTGAAGTCAAAATACGCAACCCTAAATTCACCTTTGTCTAAAATAAGGATGTTTTTTAAAGAGGCACTATGGACTATGATGCACTACCTCAGGTTTCATTGCATTATCTTCAATTCTTATACTAGTGCTTTATTTTTCATATCCTCTTACATTTACTTATACTTTAATTCTAACAACCTGGTGAGGTTGGTCTTCTCCTCGCTTTATAAATGAAGACAGAGCATCTTTATAATATTTGGTGGATGACGAACCATTGGCGGGGTGGGCACTAGGGTTCTTTCATGTCGGTTTTTAAGATAAATCATCACCTGTAGTGCTCTAGTTGGTCCATCTGGGACGACTCTGATAGATAACACTCCAGAACCAGGCCTCAGTTTTTGGTTAAGAAACTGCTGTTCGGGCGGAACTGGCCCCAGAATCTCCATGGAAGTGTCAGGACCAAGAACGACTTCGGCTCCATCACACAAACCGGAAAGCCCTCCTCTGGCCTAAAGGACACAGCGAACATGGGTAAGAGAGGACGAGAGTAAAGGCACCGACTCTGACAATTTAACGTTGTCATCTGAAATAGGTTATCAAACTTAAATCTTCTTTTGAAGGGTCATGGTCAATGTACAGTAAAGCATTACCTATTTTTTCAACATTATAGATGATGTAAAACAGTAGAATTACTTGGGCAAGATGAAAAGTTATGCTCTATGAATTCAGGGAATTCTGAGTAAGGGAGTTCCATGAATAGAGTATTTTGGTTTAGTAATAACTTCTAATCATTAAAAACAGCTTTTTAAAAAAGCACGAAAAGCCCTGTTTCTCTAAGTAGTCTCATTAGGGTTGCTTAAAAATCTGAAACAATCTGAAATTATCACTGTCACTCAGCTTTCCAATAAGAAGCACATTCTAGAGTTGGAAACCTCTCCCAACAGGCCTATGACTGAACAATCAATCCAAAGAGTCGAAAGATGGGGCCTCTTGCCGAGACCGGTTTGGCTCAGTGGATAGCGCGTCGGCCTGCGAACTGAAGGGTCCCAGGTTCGATCCCAGTCAAGGGCACGTACCTTGGCTACGGACACATCCCCAGTAGGGGGTGAGCAAGAGGCAGCTGATCGATGTTTCTCTCTCATCGATGTTTCTGACTTTCTATTCCTCTCCCTTCCTCTCTGTAAAAAAATCAATAAAATATATTAAAAAAAAAAAAAGATGGGGCCTCTTCTGAAACAGGAGGCTGGGAGTGGCGCCTGATCCTCGCTCACTCGGCCTTTGCAGAAAAGGACTGTACCTCCTGCTACACGCTCCAAGCAAACCGGGAGTCTACAGGATGGTGCCCATGGCAGAGCAAACACAGGGCTAGAGAAGACAATGGCTAGTCTCTATATTCCCTTTGTTAATATTTAAATCCTGAGCAATGAAAAGGATACTTTGAACTGGGTTTATAGGACAGATTTCAACGTGGAGAAAGCTTTCATGACTGTAGTAAATTTAAAAAGAAAGTCATACACAACTTTACAAAGGCAGTGTCATAAAACATTAAAATGCCTGTAATAAACCCTATTCTGAATAATGTGATTGAAACAAGCTATTTCCCTACTCAAAACACGTTTTGCTCAGCCGAACACTGTTATATTACAGGGTCATTCACAACCGGAGAAACGACGCCACAGATTCCAGAAACAACACACAACACTCGGCCACGTGGCTCAGCACTGAGCGCTGACCTATGGGCCAGGAGGTCATGATTCAATTCCGGGTCGGGGCACACGCTTGGGCAGTGATTCTCTCTCATCACTGATGTTTCTCTCTCTCGCTCCCTCTCCCTTCCTCTCTGAAATCAATAAAAAGGTATTTTTTAAAAAAGAAACAACCAACACCAAAAGGGATTCCTTGGAGGGAGACACTCTAAGAGAATCGGAATTACACGGGCTTTAGAAACAAGCCAGAAGTGAATTCGGGATTAGACTAAGAACCCAACAATTATAACAAGCCCCCTTCTGCCTCTGGAAGTCTGAATTGTATTGCTAATTGAAAATCACAAATCCATTCCAGATGTGTGCTTCACTTAAGTAAGCAGCTTGTCTTTGATGAAAAAAGCTAAGGGCAATGGAGATAAAGAAAATAAATCGCACCAAATAGCACTCAGGGGCTCCTTGCAGTTTTGCTCACTACCCTGGAGATGAACCTCCCTCTCCGAAGGACAGCCTGGCTTCCACCAGCAACAGCACTCTGAGGGAGCTCCAGCCGGGCCCGGATGTTTTCGTGTTTACCTCGTGGGTGAAACCCCAGGCAGAGGCAGATCTGCATGCACAGTCACACATGCTCTGCTAATGCCCAACCCCCCAACACACCTTCCTGTCTCGGATCCATGGTCCCATTGCCAGCCTGAAGCCCAAGGGAAGAAAACCCAAACTCCTGGTAATTTTCCAAATGTATTTGCTTATAAAGCACTTGTGCGTTCATCGCGGGCAGACTGGCTGACTGGAGGACAGGGGAAATTAACCACAGCAATCACCCTGACATTTGCTACAACAACTAAATGCTATTTGGGCACCACTAAGAATGCAGAAATATACAGACTCAAGAGCCCATGATGACTACTCACCATCTCTGAGAACACTTTACCAAGTACTCTCGCAGCTATTATATTAACTTCACAAGTCTCAAACCAATCCATCTCACTTAGTAGTGGGCTTTTTCAGTAGACATTTTTCTTTCCTTCTTCTTAAAATTACATAAGTAATTTAGGTCAAAGAAAAACATCCAAATAAGCTAATAAAATAAAAAAATCCCATACTCCTGGAGGCAACCATTCCCCATGTATTTCTTATATCTCACCTTCGAGAACATGCCCATGTAAATACACAAAGGTGCACAACAAAAGTTTCCTGACTTTCCTCATAAAATGAGATAATATATATTTGCTCTGTAATTAGTTCTCTCCATTGAACATGTCATGCATCTCCTCATTGAGACCTTGTTTCAGAGAAGCCTGAGCCACTGCTCCCTGCCACTGAGGATGCCAAAACCCACAGACCTGGACCACCAGGCCGTGCAGCCCGCAGGTCAGCTTTCCTTCGCGGAAACTCCAGGTCTGGGTCGTGCTTCTCCTGCGATCAGGCTTCCTGAGCATCAGCGGCTCGTACCTGGGATAAAGGGAAATGCAGTGAGTGCTCTGATCACACAGTTCCGGCCTGAAGGGAACACTAGGACCACTGTTTTATTCTTCATCCTTCCAATATCCTCTTCCATTAAAATCTAATGGACAGTTAGCTTGAACCCTATGGCAGCTGGTATCTCTTAATGAGGAAAGGGGAATAAAACAAAATAGAAAGTAACAAAAAGGGACACAGAGTAACAGTAGTACTTTAAGGATTCATTTTATATGTATACTAGTGGCCTGGTGCATGAAATTCGTGCACGGGGTGGGGGTTGTCCATCAGCCTGGCCTGCACCCTCTCCAATCTGAAACCCCTTGGGGGATGTCCAAACCGGCAGTTGGACATCCTGGCAGTTGGACATCCCTCTTGAAATCCAGGACAGCTGGCTCCTAACTGCTCATCTGCCTGCCTCTGCCTGATTGCCCCTAACCACTCTACCTGCCGGCCTGCTTGGCCACAAATGCCCCCACCGCCGGCCTGCTGGCTCCCAACTGCCTCCTCTTCCGGCCTGATCGCCCACAACAATCTCCCACTGCCAGCCTGCTTGCCCCCAACTGCACGCCCTGCCAGCCTGCTTGCCAGCAACTGCCCTCCCAACCCCGCCAACCTGATCACCCACAAATGCCCTCCTCTCCTGGCCTGATCACCCCTAACCACCTCTGCCTCAGCCCCACCACCATGGCTTTGTCTGGAAGACCTCCCAGTCTAATTAACATATTACCCTTTTATTAGTATAGATACTTATATAAAATATTTATTATTTACATATACAATAATATAGGTTCTTGCATGCTCACAAGGATTAGCTATCATGCAGTATAAGAAGGGTTTGTCAAACACATTTTAAATTATTTTCAGTAGTCTTCGATCTGTTTTATTTCCAAACACATTTATTTATAGTGGGTTTTAACTTACAAGTCATTTAAAGTCATTCTGGAAGTAAATAAATATTATCTGAAAACAAATACACTGACTTTGCAGAAACACTAAGGCACAGCAAATAGAGGAATTTAGTCAAAGCTAAAGAACTGACTTGAACCCAAGGAGTTAGCCACAACTCCTTGATCGTTCTCTAAATAATTTATTTCTGCTTTCAACAGATTCAGCATAATTTTTTAAAGATTTTTAAAAAGAAAGTGTTCACTTTTAAGGGGTAATGGTGAATGGAAGCTTGGGTCAAAGAAACATTCGCTTTTTATAATATATCCTTATTGTGTGATATATATTAAACATCTCCATAGCTTAAAAAAATAAAATAAAGGCCCAATGCTCAGATTTGGGAACATAAGAGGTTTCTGTCACTGAGGAAAACAACAAAGCGAATCTACTTTATTTACAGACTCGCTTTTTGGCATACAAATTCCTACTTCATGTACAGACTCGCCTTTTGGTATAGAATTCCTCTGAGTGAATTTGAAAGCAATGATCTTGAATCAATATTACCTGTTGTCAGTCACGGCGGCTAGCCCAGCAATATCTAAGATGGCAGAGCCCTCGGCGGAGCGGGCTGCTGAGGGCTTGTTGGGGTTGTGAGGCACTGAGGAGCCCTCGTGGGCCAGCATGCCGGTCCCAGTCATCTCCACAGCTGAGACCGCTTCCCAGGTTCCTGTGGGCAGACCAGAAAGAGCGGCCACAGCTCTTGTAAGGGAGAAGTTCTCAAGTAGGAATTACACTAAAAGACATTTCCACATCACATAAAGGCTTAAATTCAAGCTTTCATAGTTTTAATCCCTAGATGCATGTAGGATAAAACGGGCTACACTCTTGAACCAAACAATCAAAGATTACAAATAATGTAAATTGAAAAAATATTTTCTGAGCAAACTAGTCAGGTGAAGTTCAATCTATTCACCTCCACTGGCAATACTGCTGATTAACTGCTGTTCCAAATGGTGATCCTTGTGTGCTCATACCTTAAAGAGTGATTCCAATTATATAAAGTACTAATGGCCTGGTGCACGAATTCGTGCACATTGAAAGGAAATTAATTAGAAGAAATATTTTAATATTGCTATTCATCCTTTATAATAGAAGTGTCAACCAAAGTCATGATCCACAATGACAGATCGAAACACACACGTGACTGGTGACAGCAAGAGCTTTATATATATATCTCGAATGTGCAAGTCAACTTAGCCTTTTATAGATATAGAATAAACTTGCTTAATTAGACCTACTTTCTGATTTAGCTAAACTTCTTCCAGCCTAGTGGAGTACCCCAATTCTCTTTCAGGTAATTGTCAACAACACAGTAGTAAATATCAACACAAAGCAGATTATTATTGTAGATCACGCAGGGAGAACAAAGAGCAAAATATTTAACTGTAGCAGTATTTGACTATATTCTGCACAGTGAGAAAACCTGAAGTCATTTTCAAGGTCCACCATTTCTTACTTCAATCTCCGTTTTCCAGCTAATGAAAAGAAAATAAGTTTCCACCAAGTCTCCTACCTATTCCAGGCCTTCAGTGAGGATCAAATGAAAAGAGGCACAGGAAAACGTTTCACAGACATTTGGTTACAGTATGAAATGTTTCCACCTGGCTATAAAACAAGTTGTGTTCCTGAGCTGAAGAAACTGCAAGGAGGCTAGTCGCTAGGGAGAGGAAGCCAGGCATTGCTATGTGACATCATTACCCGGTGCCCACAGCCACTATTTCTGGGCTGGGCTGGGCTGTGGACCGCATTTTGTGCCATGGGGTCTTGGCATTGTTAGTTGCAACTTGGTAGGCTGTCACTCGGGGGGGGGGGGGGGGCCTCTGTCGCACTTGGGTGAAGCCGAGTGTTGCTGCGTGAGCGCCAGATCTGTGGTGCCATTTCTCTGTAAATGGCCAGTGGGCATCACAGCAGCTTCTATGTTGAGTGTCTGCTCCCTGGTTGTCAGTGTGCCTCATATCAACCAGTCAAACGGTAAGATACTTAGCATATTAGCCTTTGATATATATATATAGATATGTGACCATTCTCAGTATGTGATCATTGATAATCTCATAATTGGCTAACAACCAGAATTTAATAGAAATCATCTCCCCTCCCAAGTTTAAATGAAAGTATACTATATTGATAGTTTCCAATTTATAAACTGATTATATTCAAAAGTCATACTAAGTTGACTGCTGTTAGTTATATTTTCTCCTTGGGAATTTTGGGGGTTTTTTTTTAGTTGATCTTTACCCAAGGATATTTTTCCCAACAATTTTTATACAGTGGAAGAGGAAGGGAGTGGGAGAAAGAAAGAGAGAAAGCGAAACATCAATTGGTTGTTTCCTGTACACACTAGACTGGGGATCGATCCTGTATGTGCCCTGACCAGGAATCGAACCCACAACCTTTCAATGCATGGGATGATGATCCAACCAAGCCACACCAGCCAGGCCAAGCTCCCTCCTCTTAAAGTGACTTCTGCAACTTTGTGTCCTGAAATTTCTTTTATTTTGAAGGTTGAACTATTTATTACCAGTTCTTCTGTCATTTATAACATTTCTAGCCAAGTTTTACTATCTTTAAATCTAGGTTTATTAACATAAACATTTCCCTAAACTGACTTGAAAATAATGTCAGCATGAAAAAGGGGAAAAATTGTCAATTTGATCATGTTTGCATTCTGTTTAGGGGAGCACTACAACAGAAAAATAGAGGAATGAAAATGATATCACAGATTTGAAAAAAACAAACAGAAGTAAGTTCTCCAAAAAGGGCAGCAAAGATGGGAAGGGCTCGGGACTCAGCGCAGGTGTCCTGGGACAGTGGGAAGAAATAAACCAGATCAAGGCTCCGAGTGCCTTGAGCAAGTCACTCAGCCCGAGTCTCCCCTTCCTAAACTGTAAAACGAGGGGTTGGACCAAAAGAACCAAGTTTCTTCCAGCGTTCAAGGTCTTTTATTCTAAACTCCAAATTCTCAGCTCTCTTACCTTCTTCTTTAAAATGACTCTCTGTGTCTTCGGTGAGACATCCAGGACGAGCTCTGCACAGGTGACGGCCTTGTTGGCCGCCACAGGCCTTCCTGTTCCCTCCTGTAAACTGGAATTTAAAAAAATTATAATATCCGACTCACGCATACGTATCCACTCACACGTGTATTTAAGGACTCCTAAGCAAATGCCTAAAACCTCCATTATAAGAAAGAGAATTCTCTTTAACTGATGGAAGAAAAAGTCCGACTCGAGTTGCAGAAAGATCAAGGTTGTGTTTTTTCCCTGTACAATTTAAGACTCATTTGTCGGAAGACATCCTCTGATATCTCCCCTCTCCTAATAATTTAAGTGGCTTAAAATTCAGGATGACTATGTCTCTTTGGAGGCCAAAAAGACAAAAATCTAAGCCAGACATTCCAGAAGTCCAAGAATGAGCTCTATTCCGGGCCAGGCAGCACCCCAGCATCAGAGCGTCCCCAAGTCTGGGCAAGAAATCAGAAGTCCCTCTGGGAGGGAAGAAAAACAAAGTGCTCACACTCACCTTCCTGCAATTCAATCGTGTTCTGTCTCTGTGGCTTAAGAATCCTGAGCTTTATGGAATACTGCAGCCTACCTACACTTTAGGGTATTTCGATGACTGTGTTTAGATTATTCTCCTGTTCCCATTCACCTTTTTTTCAAATTTTCTTTATTTTTTCATTTAATATGTTTTATTGATTTTTCACAGAGAGGAAGGGAGAGGGACAGAAAGTCAGAAACATCGATGGGAGAGAAACATCGATCGGCTGCCTCCTGCACACCTCCAACTGGGGATGTGCCTGCAGCCAAGGTACATGCCCTTGACCGGAATCAAACCCGGGACCCTCAGTCCACAGGCCAACGCTCTATCCACTGAGCCAAACCGGTTCGGCTAAATTCTTTATTGAATAAGGTATTACATATGTGTCCTTATTCCCCCTCCCCCCATTGTCTCCCTCATCCCATTAATCTTTATCATAAAAAAAGGAACTGATAAATTCAAAGTTAAAAACTAGTTTTCATGGCATCAAAAGCACAAGTAACCAAAAAATAGGTAAGTTAGATTTCAACAAAATTAAGAACTTTTGTCTTTCAAGGAACACCGTCAAAAAAGTAAAATGCTAAGAGGGGCAGGTGCAGAGTCGAAGGGGTCAATGGGGAAAATAGAACAAAGTGGACATCTGTAATACTTTCAACAATAAAGATAAACTTTCTCTTTAAAGCAAAATGACAATCCACCAATAGAAGACAGTATCTGCTAATAATATATCTAGTATAGTATGTGTATCCTTGTTATGTAAGGAATAGCTAAAATTTAACAATTAAAAGGCAAAAAGGCAAACTTTTAAATGGACAAGGGCTTGAACAGACGTTTTTCCAAACATATACAAATAACCAATAAAAGCACGGGAAAAGATCCTCAGCATCATTAGTTACTAAGGAAACCCATATCACACCACAATGAGATACCACTCTACACCAGTAGGACGGCTACCATCAAAACAACAGAAAACAACCGGTTGATTTGGATGAGGAGGAACCTTAGCTGGTGGGAATGTAAAATGGTTGCGCTCCTGTGGGAAGCAGTAGAGCGGGTCCTGAAACAGTTCCACACGGAATTACCACAGAACCCAGCAATTCCACTCCTAGGTGTGCGTTCAAAAATTTGAAAAACACATCCTTAAGCAAATACAAGAACAGGCACGTGGACTGCACCAACACTGTTCACAGTAGCCAAGAGGTAAGATAACACAGTATGCATCAATGAGTGAATGGATCAACGAAATGCTATGTGTGTCCACACAGTGGAATATTACTGAGCCGTAATAGGAATGAGGTACTGCTACAGCGAACCTTGAAAACATTAGGCTAAGTGAGAGCCACCACACACAAAAGATCACGCATCCTCCTAGATAATAAAGAGCTCATGTGCTAGTTATACCGGATGGCGGAACGACCATCTGGACAACCGACCGGGGCTGCCAGGGCGGAGGCAGCGGGGGCTGCGAGGCTGAGCCCCTTGCATGAATTTCGTGCATCGGGCCTCTCGTTTCATGATAAATCATTAGAAGCAGGAAACAGACTGGTGATTGCCAGGGGCTAGGACAATGGCTGGCAAGCTGCGGCTCACGAGCCACATGCGGCTCTTTGGCCCCTTGGGTGTGGCTCTTCCACAAAATACCAGGGCCTGGGCGAGTCTATTTTGAAGAAGTGGCGTTAGAAGAAGTTGAAGTTTAAAAGAAATTGGCTCTCAGAAGAAATTTCAATCATTATACTGTTGCTATTTGGCTCTGTTGACTAATGAGTTTGCCGACCATTGGGCTAAGAGGAAAGGGTAATAGGGAGCAGCTACTTAATGGCGCTGGGCTTTCTTTTTAGGGTGATGCAAAGCTGTTGTAACAGAGATCGGCTGCACATCATAAAGGTACTAAAATGCCACTGAACTGCTCACTGTAAATTGTTGCTTTTATGCCACGTGACTTTCACACAATTTAACACACAAAACTAGCTTCTTCGCCATCATTAATTCTCTTAAAAAATGCAAAGAAAGAGAATCTAACATGCTCCAAAAGATGGGTCAGCCCCTTAGCACAAGACCCTCTTTTCATCCGCTCCTTAGCTGCTCGGCCGCAGTCCTCCATTAGGGTTCCTCAGGGAAGGAGCTTAGTCACTGCTGGAACTTCACATAAGAACATTAGGGGGGAAACATGATTAGCAACCAGATTAAGAACTGGTTTTTCAGGCACTAAAACCCTAAGCATGTCATACTGTTAAGTGTCTTAATCTTTAAGAAGAAACCAACAAACCTGACCGACTGAATTATAATGAGATAAAGCATCCTGGACCGTCGGTACCAAAGAGCACTGCAGCCAACAAGGAAAAGAAAAGTGTGCCCTTCCTTCCCGGTGACATCTGGGCTCCACAGGAAGACAGCGCCATCACACCGGGAGGTTATTTTACGGGCCTCGGGCACATACATAAATACGCAAAACTATCCAGAACATTTTGGGAAGGATTATGGCTTTACACATCCCATTGATCCCATTGTTTCTATTTGCAATGCTAAAGATTCAGCGATTTTTCCCGGTTTCTTCACAGATACTTTAAAATTGGCTCTGTAACCAGCACAGCAACAATAAAATTTACAGGCTGGTGCGATGATGTTTTGAAATCCCAATGTTTTTGAATCTCTTTGTGCCAATCTAGGTACCAATCTAACAGGAGAATTAGAATAAACCCCCTGGTCTTCACCTGAGTTTTCTAAATACAACTAGTCAGGCGACAGTGAAGATTATAATCCTAAGGCAATTAGAACTACTTCCAAAGGAAGCTACTTTGCTTGGCTTTAAGTGAATATTAAGACAGACCCTGAGGTGTCTGTCTAATCAGTACTCTAATGGGAGAGGGAGGTAACAATGATTTGAATAATTATGATGAAAATTAGTCAGTTTCAAAAGAGCAAAGAAATAAAACCAACTTAAAAAATGGCAGCAACAAGTTTTAAAAATACTAAAAAAATAATACTTTAAAGTAAGAGGAATTTAGGATACTATAAGAATAACATCTTTTGGAGGAGTTACTAAATACTAGGATGAATTATTGGGGAGATCTTTAGAAAGAAAAGACTCTTGCCTCTTTGGATAAAGTTTAATCTAGACAGAAGACAAGGGTTTAGACTAAAGACTTCTCAAGATCTCAAGACAGATCTTGAGTCTAGGATTTGGCAAAGAATGAAAGGAATCTTCCTTTATCCTTTGGCCTCCTGAGAACTGCTTGGAGTTTAAAACCAGCTAATCATCAGTGTTCTGCTTTATAAGGATAAGACTTTAACCCAGAATTACCCGGAGAACGTGTATGTAGCAGCAATGTAAATGAAATTTTCATAATAAAGCTGTCGGTTATCCTGGAAATCATTCATGTTGCAGTTGATCTCGGAGGAGCCTGCCCCTTTAACAGTCAGCGTGATAAACGGTGGCAGGGCGGGCTCATCCCAGGCGTAATCCAAGGAGGTCATGGGCTTCACTTCGGTTCGGAGCCGGGGCTCGGCGACGCCGTGCTGAGTGAAGACAACCGGGACCTACAGCGAGGGCGAGAGAGCGGGGCTTCACTCGGATCGGTGCTGCTGGAACAGGACTCAGCACTTCCGGGTTTACATTCCAGATCCTTCCCAAGTGCATCCTACTACACACGCCATCACCACAAAACGAGTTCACCATCTTGCCTCTTGACTTTCTAATCATCTTCCAAATAATAAAAAGCCCGACAATTAAATGACACAGGTAATTGCCTGTTGGACAAAGGGCTTTTAGAAGCTTTGCAACCCAAGTACCAAGGGAAGCAATTCTCCCCTTTCTGTGGCATCTCTGCCACCCTCACCCTTGGGATACTCTCTGAACGCAGAAAAGCATAAAAATGTTGGAATTCAGCTACAGAAGGTCCATTATAAGACACTGTTATTCAAAGGCATAATTTAAAATAGAATCTGATGGTTTCCAGTTTGGCTTTATTTGTAAGATTTATAAAAATGCTCACTGCAACTGAGCAATGATAGAGCTGCCCCTTCCCACTGACACTGGACAATCTGACTCAGGCCTCTCTCTCCGCGTGGAATGTCCACAGGGCCACCATATTGACCAAACAATCTAGTCCAGCGGTTGGCAAACTGCAGCTTGCGAGTCACTTGCGGCTCTTTGGCCCCTTGAGTGTGGCTCTTCCACAAAATACAACGGCCTGGGCAAGTCTATTTTAAGAATTGGCGTTAGAAGAAGTTTAAGTTTAAAAAATGTGGCTCTCAAAAGAAATTTCAGTCGTTGTACTGTTGATATTTGGCTCTGTTGACTAATTTGCCGATCATTGATCTAGTCACATAAGCACTGGCGACTGACAAGTCGCTTCTGGGTTTGGCCGCCCAGCAAGCAAAATAACCAGCAGAAACCACTTCTTCAGGGTGAGGGTTTATAGGGTTGTGAGCCACAGAGATTCTGTATGGCTTCTTTTAAACCCAACTTTAAAATGCATTTCATTATCTTAAGGGCAGTACATACTCCACCCTCCTCAAATGAAACAGCCAAACTGACTCTCAACTCCACCTGATACCTTAGAAAAGTTGTCAATCCGGAAAGGAGGGGGCAGCTGATCCGTGTCGCTGAAGGAGATCCTGTAGGTGGCTCCTCGGAGTGTGATTTCCACTCGCAGGAAGAAGCATTTTCCCAAGGTATCTCTGCAGAAAAGAGAAACGAAAGAGGCTGCATAAACTGGAGAAAACATGTCCCAGTTCACTTTCCTCTCATACTTCTCACCATCACCATACTGTCTGGACGCCAATCATGCTACTGTGTGTTCTCTGACCACATTCCAAAGGTAGGACTTGACAGCATAATCCTATCTAATAAAATAGTAATCTACAGATTGACCATCACTACAACACACAAGAGGGCTGTCCCCATGTGGGCAAAGATCCTGGCCCCATGTGGACACAAGATGGCCATCACAAGATGTCCAGCAGGGGAGGGCCGTTGGGAGGTTCCAGGCCCGGCAGCAGTTGTGGGCGATCAGGCCAACAGGGGAGGATAGTTGGGAGGGACCAGGCCTGCAAGGGAGGACAGTTGGGGGCGATCAAGCCTGCAGGGGAGGGCAGTTAGGGATGACCAGGCTGGCAGAGGAGGGAAGTTTGGGACAAACAGGCTGGCAGGGGAGCAGTTAGACTTCAATTAGGCTGGCAGGGTAGTGGTTAGTGGGTGATCAGGCTGGCAGGCAGAAGCGGTTAGGGGCAATCAGGCAGGTGAACAGTTTGGAACCAGCAGTCCTGGATTGTGAAAAAGGATGTCTGACTGCCTGTTTAGGCCCGATCCTACCGGGATCGGGCCTAAACAGGCAGTTGGACGTCCCTTGAAGGGTCCCAGATTGGAGAGGGTGCAGGCTGGGCTGAGGGACACCCCCGAGCCCCCCATGCATGAATTTCATGCACTGGGCCTCTAGTCACATAATAAAAAATAATTTATTTAAGCAGTGTTTGACTAGCGTGTTGTAACTGGGCAGCAAGATCTACAAATTTTACTTAGTGGGTTTGTTTGGGATAATGGTGTTGGTGTAGCAAATGAGTAAATGTCGGTTGAATAGAATTGCTGATACTAGAGTACTTTTGACAAGGACACAGAGCAATTTCATATGGTTCAAACCAACATATTGATGTTACTGATAACCAAGGTTCTCACTATAGGACAAAGGCAGGTGAGAAAGAATCCTATGTAATGGAGGTACCAGGATGTGATCATAATTTTTATATATTTGTATGTGTGTGCATGCTGTGTGCATATTTAAAAGAAGACATATCACTGTAGAGAATGAAAAACTGTTCTTTACAGAAGACTATCAGTTAATAAATGTTAAAGAAATGAGAGGATTAGAAAGTCACCATTTTGCAACCACCAATGTAAAAATTGATTCAGATAAGAACCATCAAACCACTGAATGAAAGGTTTTTAGAAAACAAAATACACAGTCTCAAATTGCCCCGCAACTACTCTTAGGAACACAGCCTGAAAACCACTATAGCAGATGTAATTAATTCTACTAAGGGCCATTGATAAAATGAAAGAAAATAGAGCACTTCTCTCTCTCTCTCTCTCTCTCTCTCTCTCTCTCTCTCTCTTCTCTCCTCCCTCCCTCTCCCCCCCCCCTTGCCTCTCTAGCTCATGTGCTCCCTCCCCCGACTCTCCCTCTCCTAAGGTCCAAGGGCCCCCTCTTTGGCCTCTGTAACTTGTTTTCTGAGCCCACACAGCCCAACTGGTGCATTTTTTTCTACCTCTGTGACTTTCTAAATAAACTTCCACTTTTATTAGGGGGGGGGGGGATGGAAATGAAAGAAAATAAAACCTCAGATAATGCATTTTTTAAAAGTCAACTATAGGTACTGCTGTATATCATCTATTATTTTTCTGTTTCCTTACAATAGTGTTCTCAATTAAGAACTAGCCATATCTATAAGAGATTAAATTCTGTCTTTTAATGTGTTGAGATAGCACTGATTTCAGTGTCTTTAGCTTCAAAAGCATTTGATAAAAGAAACTGAAGAGGACACAAACAAATGGAAAGGCATCCATGGTCATGGATCGGAAGACTTAATATTGTTAAAAGATCAATGCTACCCTAAGTGGATTTACAGAGTCAATGCAATCCCTATCAAAACCCCAAGTTTCCCTACCCCTCAAAAAACAAAACAAAACAAAAATCCATCCTAAAATTCAGATGGAATCCCAAGGGACTCCAAATAGCCAAAATAATCTTGAAAAAGAACAAAGTTGGAGATCTCACACTTCCTGATTTCAAAACTTATTATAAAGCTACTAATCAAAACAGTGTGATACTGGCATACAGACAGACATATGGACGAATGAGACAGAAAGCCTTGAAATAAATCCTCACATACAGAGTCAAATAATTTTTTACAATGGTGCCAAGACCATCCCCTGGAGAGTCTTTTCAACAAATTTTGAGATAACTGGATAGCCAGAAACAAAAAAGGAGAGTTGAACTTTTACCATACACCATCTATATATATAAAAGGCTAATATGGAAAGTGTCCCCTCAGGAGTTGGCCTGGGAGACCCGGAGTTCAATCACTCACTATGACGTGCACTGACCACCAGAGGGCAGCGTGGAACAAAGGGAGGCCCTGGCCAGCAGCCAGGGAAGGGAGGCCCCAGCTGGCAGCCAGAAATGATCGGCCCCGATTGTTGGCCAGGCCTAGGGACCCCACCCATGCACAAATTTCATGCACCAGGCTTCTAGTGTACAAATATCAACTCAAAATGGGTCGAAGACCTAAATAGGCTAAAATTATAAAGCACTCAGAAGAAAACACAGGGTAAACCTTCATAACATTGGATTTGGCAATGATTTCTTGGCTATGACACCAAAAACAGAGATAATCAAAGTTAAAATAGATAACCTGGACTACATCAAAGTTAAAAACTATACAAAGCACAATCAACCGAGTAAAAAGGCACTGTAAGAAATGGGCAAAAATATATGCAAATCATATATCTCAAAAAGGGGGTTAATATCCAGAATATACAAAATATTTCTATAACTCAGTAACAAAATAACAAACAGCTCATTTCAAAAATGGGCAGTACAAATGGCCATCAAGCACATGAAAAGAAGCTTAACATCATTCTCATTAGGGAGATGTCAATCAAAACCTCAGCGGGATGTGAGCTCACCCATCAGGCTGACAGCTATCAAAAAGCAGAAAATAACGAGTGCTAGCAAAATGTGGAGACATTGGAACCTCTGGGCACAGCTCGCTGCAACGTAAAATAGTGGGGCTGCTACAGAAAACAGTATGGCAATTCCTCACAGAAAAAAACTGGAATGACCACATAAAACAATAATTCCATTTCTGATTGTAGACCCAAAAGAATCAAAAGCAGGGACTCAAAGAGATATTTATACACCCAGGTTCAGAGCAGCACGACTCAAAACAGTCAAAAGGTAGAAGCACCCCAAGTTTCCTTCAACAAACCAATGGATAAGCAACATAAGCAAAATGTGCTATGTCCATACAATGGGAAGGACATTCTGACACATGTGGTAATGCAGATGAACCTTGAGACCATTATGCCAAGTGAAGTAAGCCAGTCACAAAAAGACAAATACTGTATGCTTCCACTTATCTGAGATACTGAGGGTAGTCAAACTCAGAAAAAGCAGAGCCGGGGCTGGGGAAGGGGGAAAGGAGTTGTTGTTGTTTGAGGGGCACAGAGTTTCAGTTTTGCAGAGTTTGGAGATTGCTTGAACAACAATATGAATATACTTAACGCTAGAGAACTTAAACATGATTAAAGCGGTAGATTTTATGTACATACAGCCCACAAAACAATCTCGTGGTCCTTGTGTTATCTTTCTCATATTGGTATGTGTATCTTACTACTATTTAAAAAAAAACCTTTTTATACTTTTTTAAAACGCATTTGATGAGCGCAGAAGGAAAAGAATCATCCTGGGCTAGGTGAGGCTAAATTTGGTTGATTTTTCTTAACAAGGACCTGAATGTCACTGGGTTTGGCAAAGAAGGGCAATAATTACTGAAACGGTGTCAAACGAGAGATTTGGTAAAAACATTTATAATCAATGTCAACGTCTTATTGTAGTTTTCAGACGTGCCACCCCTTCCACTTGACACCTGAGACCACAGCAGTGGCACAGTGATCAAAACTGCTGACAGTCCCTGTAATGCACCCCCCCGAAAAGTCCGTCCAGACATACCCTGTCTTTGCTAGTTTTAAGAACTTTGTCTGAGCCAGAAACATGTGTGTCCATTTCATGAAGAGTAGTATTACTATTTACTTTACTACTTACTATTTATAGTTCTATAAATATTTAAAATTTATATGGCATTTATAGCTTACTATTTAATACACCTCAAACAAAGCTACCTTTTATCCAAATGTAGTCTCTGAACTTACCTCATGTTGATGTGGAAAGAATTATTTTTGTTGACCTCAAAGCCTCCAGACCAAATACAATTGGGAACATCCATTAATCGGACACACAACAACTGGTCATAGTCATTCCGAGGCCAATGGAACACCACACTGGAACCAGGAAGGGTAGAAATGTAACCTTCGGGATTGGCTGTTCCCTACAACACACAGAGTCATTGGCTTTGGTCAACAAGTCAAGTCAAGACAGTAAGTGTTTACTAAGTACCTTCTCTGAGCCTGGCCCTCGGCCAGAAGCTATTTAGGGCAGGAAATGCTTACTCGCATAACAGAACTTACAGCGTTGAAGGGAAGATAAGCCGTGACATTAAAACTCCCTGTGCTATTAAACACTAGTAATTCTTCAAAAGCAAACTGCTTACCTGTCCCCTGGCAAATTCCCTCTGTGCAAATGCAAGCTTGTGAGATGACTTATTATCTAACAGGTAACGGGGGGCAAAGATGACCATACAGGTGTCAATATATCGACCTCGGCCTTTCTTGACATCAATACCTACAAATAACAAAAACCACTGGCATGAATTAATCAGAAAAAAAGGTAATCTGTGCTCTGACAAAAATAAATAGCCTTCACAATTACTTCGTTTCTCTAAGAAAACAATTATATCACCCAAAGCGGCTGTCAAGCCTTCCAAGAATGGAATGAAAACAGCAAGTACACTCAAAGTATTATTCTTTATTCCCACCTAGGCTTTAAACAGTCTCAGTGGCAGTATTGAAATCCCCATAATTCCTAGCTTCTTCATAAAGCATGTATCATAATAACAGCAACTAAAAAACACAGGTGTTCAGTCATAGATACCTTTGGTTTCCATTTATGGAGCTGACTACATTTCAAAATTTCCACTAGAGAATTTGTCCCTTTTATAGGATACAATAGAAATTTCAGATTACTTAATTGGATTCTGACTACCCTGAACTCAAAGGACTTTTCTCTAGTATTTTCTTTTACCTCTCAACCCAAGAATCCAGCTAAAACCGAATGCAAAATATTATAGGATTCATTCATTCATGCAATACATGTTTTCAGCAGACACTATGGAGAAAAAGGCAAACAAAACACGTAGCATGGAAAGACAGTCATAATCGATCAGAAGGAAATCTCAAAACACCCAAAGAAAGGAAAAAAATAAATAAACAGCACTGAATTAGCTTTAAAAATATGATAGTTTTTCAAAATATGGAACTCAGTGGGATGAACTCTTTGTTCATTCACACAATAAATATAGAACTGGGCTGGACTCTGTTTCTACAAGGATAAAAAATATTTATAGTACAGATAATGAATATAACAATATTCATTGAACTCTTAATACAAGTTACGCCCTCTATCAAAGGCTCCACATTTAACTATCATAACAACCTTATGAGTTAGGATTTCCATTCTTTCCATTTCACAGATGAGGAAACGAAGGCATGGAAAGCGAGGTGACTTGCCCTAAGTCACACAGCCGCCTGCCTCGGGAGCCCTTGCTCACATCACGACAGGACATGTACATGGACCCTACTCAGCAGCCAACAAGTGAACCAAAAGGAAAGAGACCTTAGGACATGACAACTAGGGGACCGGGATGTCCTAATATAATCCCAACGATAAAGATTCCAATCTGTTCACTCTGTAATTCACTCGTGCTGGCTTGAAGAATTGGGTGTGCCTTCAATATAAAAGACTGAGCGAATTTCAAAAACAGCCTTCTCTGAAACTGTATTTAAGAAATGCTTGGGCTGGAGCAGCGAGGTATTCCCTATCATTCATATTTCTGTAACAGACAAAAAGCACTAATTGTCAGAAACTGACATTGTCATAGCTAGCTGATCTCAACTAATATAAAGTCTGCCCACAATAGAGGTGTCTAATTTGACATTATAAAAAAAAAATCTCAGTACCGAGACTCAATTTTTGGAGAAAATTTTTGTTTCCCTTTTCATCTTATATTGCTCTGGCAACCCCCCAGTCAGTGAACAGCTGATAAGACAAAAATGTACAAAATCCTTCTTTTTGGAGGTACATGTGAGGCCTCCCTGAGCTTGGGACTGTTTTCAACTTTCCTGACCGGGAGCTAGTTATCTATTGAACTCTCCAAAAATATTCAAGTAAGAGATTCCACAAATTCTCCTGATAGTACATGCCAAGATTTCATGAACCTTAAGAATTATAAAGTCCTATCTTAGCCCACCCCATCTATTGCTTTCTTTGATATAAAAACAAAATTCAAATCATAGTCTTGTCCCTAACAACATATGTAATAAGTTTTAATGAATGCGTCTAGCACAGCAATTTTCAAATAGTGAGCGACAAGAATTTTTAAAACATGCAATACCTGACTATTTAGTCAGGTGCACAGACCGCTTTTCCCTTAGATTGTCAAATAAAAAAATGACAACAGTCAAACGCAACAGCCGAACAGTGTGGATGCCCTGTCTTGAACCATAAATACATAGGTCACATAATAGAGTGGTATCTTACTGGTCACATGGCATAAGGTTGTGTCTCATTGGTTAATTCTTAGAACCAGAAATCTTTATATACAAGTATAGGCACTTCATTTTTTTTTTTAAGTCACTTTGAAGCAAAAAGGGTGGGCAATTACTTTTTCTTTATCTTCTTTTTTTTGTAAATCAATCAACACAGTATCTTTGTTTTTTCCTGGCAAAAAATATATATATTTTGGTGTGCGAGAGAATTTTAGTAATTAGTTTGTGTGCCAAGCAATGAAGAAGGTTGACAATCACTGTCCTAGCATAGTTCTGATTGGCCAGCTCACTCTGCCTCCCTGAAAAAATTCTGGGATTCCTCAGCGCCAGCTGCTAAGAAGCTCCTTCACCCCACCCCGCAATTTATTCCAACTACAGTTTCTAGCCAGCCTGCAGTAGCTTACTTTGGAAAGTGTATCAAGGACAAGATACCCCCAAAGAAAACCAAACGCAGCAGGAAACAGCCTTTGCCCGTTCAAGGGGCGGAGCGAACACCTTGAACGAAAGTAAAGAAAACGATCCGCAGCTGGAGGATCAAATTCAAGTTTACTTCCTCTGCTAAAAAGCTTCATGTCAACTTTAAAGGAGGCGGCCCCGGGACTAGGGAGAATGCTCGCAAACTCAGGTTTAAACAACACAGAGGAGACTCTATTTACTAATAAAAACTCCAACACTGAAGCCCTGGAGTCTGTGTGGGCCCCAGGGCAAATCGCTCAATGACCGCACCCCAGGCTCTCCTCCCACAGCGTGACTGTTTCTGCCCTGTCCTGTACCCAGCCAATGGCATATGTGGCTATTTAGCTCCATTAACACTCAATAAAATGAAAAACTCAATTCCGTGGTCACACTGGCCGCATCTGTTAGTAACAGCCCTCTCCAGTGCTCGAAGCCACGCGTGGCTGGTGCGACCACACCGGACAGAGCAAACCAGGACACTCCCCTCCCGGCCAGCACCGTCCCAGGTGGCTCTCCAGCATTCGACACTGAGTGGTGCTTGGGTCCCTGGAAATGACACGCTAAAGGAAGGACGCCCAGCTAACATCCAAAAAACCTGAAGCGTTATTTAAATAATCAAACTTCTCTTAACTCTGCAGAAAACCTGAGAATTCCAGGCGGCGCGGAGGTTTACAGGTACAGTGTGCTCCCCTCCACCTCTGTAAGCGAAGCTCGTTCAGGGGGCGTCTAATTGCTATAACCGCCAAGTGCATTTTCTGCTTCAAATGTGCGCGCTGCAATCACAATCCCGCTTCTGACCCAGACTTCCCCTTTGCGTCCGGGCAAGTCACTTAACCTGTCCGCTTCGGTTTCAAGGAGAACAATGGTCCTTACCCTCTTAGGGGCTGGGGTTTTAATGAATGCGTGGGAAACGCCTGGGGGATGAAAAAAGCATTCTAAGTGTTCCTATTATCCCCCTGAAAAAACAAGGGTTTAAGCCAAACTGATACTTTAAGTTAAACAGAGCCGCAGACCTCAGAGGGGCAGCGTTCAGGTGGCCCCTCAGATCCCTGGAAGAGATCTGGGCTGACAGCCATCAAGCATTCGGAGGGAAGGTCCCTAACCCAATGCCAAATGAGAGTCAGCGCGTGCGGCCAAGCCAGAAACCTATGGCCAGCTGATGGTGCCGGCCCGAGCCCACGGGCCAAGGGTCGGGTTGTCCCGCTGCCCCCCCCACCCCCCCTCCCCCCCCACCCCCGTGACCCACCAATGTTATAGATCAGCCCCGGGCGGTTTCCGTGCTGGATGACTTTCAAAGCTCGGACACCACTACCACCGTCCAGGGAGAAGCCCTGGCACCAGCCCGGCATGCCTTCCGGATGAATCCCCCTTCCGATTCTCATCGTGCAGCTGTGGGCAGAAAAGCACAGGTTGGTACAGTCATCCGTGAGCAAGTCTTGTCCCCCTGTTCTAAGCAGGAACCAGTGCTGGAGCTACCACCCCAAATTAGCGCTCTGCTGTTGACTCTTCCTCACTCGTGTCATTCCCAAACATATCTTACAGGCAGCCACAGCGCAGCAATGTGTAAAGTGTATGGATGTCTTCAACTGAACACTTTAAGAAAAAACATTAAAATTCTACAAGCATCAGACATACAGAAAACACTACACTATTATTCCTCTGAAAAACAAGGGTTTGAGCCGGATTTGAGCCAAACTGATACTTTCCTGACTCAGGTGTTTCAAAGGTTCAGATAAGGAAAGTGTGCCCACAACTCTGTACATCCAAGGCGAGCAGGTGCCGAAGATGGGGCTGCCGGCACACTCCCTCCATCGTCTGGCACTATCACAACGGCAAAGCCCTGGTCAGTTGGCCAGGATCTTATCATGGGCCCTGGAACCCTCATTCCTGAATGTGTGTTTCAGTTCTGCCGCTAACTGTCCTCTCTGAGCCTCAGTTTCCTCATCGTAACATAAAACAGTATTTCCCGCCCTGCCTAATCCACTGGGACGCTGGGAGAATCAAATGAGATGGTCTATATGGAAATGCTTTGGGAACGACAAATTCCCTGGATAAAATAAACCGTTACAAATGTCAGGAAGAGGGAGACTGGCTAGCTGACACTGCCCAGCGTCTGCAGAACCACCAGGTGCAGACCCCAGTCGATCCTCTCCCGACTCCAGCAACAACCTGGACCCCAGCCCTCCCCGGAAGACACATCTGCACCCACTGGTATGTGGTGCCCCCTAAACCTTCCTCTTGAGCTGGTAGCAAGCATACTTCTGCGGATACCAGGGCATGGCATTGCATGCCCATTTGGATTACTGCTACAAATTAAGGCTCCTGTGAAAGGCAGAATGTTAAGACCAAGGACAAAAGTGAATTAATGTTCATGCTATACATGACAAGGACAGGTTATCTAATCCTCACAATTGTTGCTTTTCCCTGCCCTTAAACGTGCAAGGAGTGCTTGAGATCTTAAACGGCACCTTACACAAGTGACCTGGCTTGGATTAATGGGGCAGAGGCTTTACCAGAGGTCCAGTCACCCTCACACACCCCCCCCCCCCATGCCAACTCCTCTGCCTGTGCTGAGCTGGCAGCAGAAGGGAGCCGTGCAGAGCACGGAACATGTGGGTTTCTCGTCATTGGCGGCGTTATGAATAGAACTACTTCAACACACGTAAAATAAAACTAGCTTTCATTACAAACCAACCGAATGGTTTATTTTCACTATCGAGTAACACAGAAATCAGATCCGAAAGAATCCCATTAGGTCATGGTCCTGCTCCCCGGCCAAGTCGGCATTGTTATCTGCGGTACAATTCTCCTTACACGGATACACTCTAGCCTGTGCTAATTTTCCCCTTCCCTCGGAACTTATTTCCCCTTCCCATAAATAACCGTACTCACAGGTTTGGCTGCTCTTTGTCCGCATAGCAGAACAGGAGGGGGCTCAGGCTCCGGGCCAGCTCATGCTCCTCGAACTGGCCTGCAGCATCTGTCTTTGCGTTGTCCTGTCTGAAGATCAGCGGTAACCCTGTAGAAAGGGGGGGGGGGGGGGGGGGGGGGAGTATACATCAGTCCCACGCAGTCTCTCCAGGACAGACGTAAATGGTAAAATTAATTTAAAAAGCAATCAAGGGGGAAAAGAGTGAAATTTGAATGTATTTAGTGGGCTCATTTTATTGTCTAAGAGGATAGTTCTGACCAGGATTGAGCACGAATTACAGAAGCAGGAAAGTTCCAGCAGCCCAGACTGTTGAAGGAGTTACTCTATTGGCTCCATTTAGTCAGCTGAGCAAAACACCTGAATTCCCATGGCCAAAGCCGAAGACCCCCTTGAGCAGCCCCCACACAGACCTGTTTTGTTAATCAGCCAGTACGGAGCAGAAATGAAGATCTTTAGGGACCCTTCTGCTCGACACACAATCCGGATGGTGAGGTTCAGCTGCCGCCGGCTGGTGTCATAGAGACGCATTCTCACCATGTAGTTCTGGGTTCCAGGGGGAATGAGCAATTCTTTACAGAGGGGAAAGTTCTCCAGTGACACCCCTAGAGGAGATATAAGCTGTTGTCTTTCTAAGCGCTCACTTTCGTTTGTTAAAATACCCAGCAAACGAAATTGGATTCCTTTTGGAAAAAATCAGTAACTGTCTTACTAGCAAAAAGGCCTCGTTAGAATGGCCGTTTCCTCTAGCCAGGGTGAGAATACCTTTGAAGCAAAGCAGATGACCTGGAAGCCACACTAGGGAGTCTGAACTGCAGTTAGGAAGATAAAAAGACCAGAAGGCTACCAATAACAGCTATGAGTATCAGGAGCTTACTAGACATCAGGCCCTGTGCTGGGTGCCTAGACCACAACAAAGGCAAGGACAGGGTCAGAGTCAAGGTTTCTGTAGCCGAATGCCTGGCCTCAGTCCCAGCGTGGCCTTCCCAGCTGCATGGTGCAGGGTGAGCCATTTACCCTCACTGTGCCCATCTGCCAAACGGGGCTAACAACAGCGTCTCCATCGCAGGATTGCCGTGACAATGGGGGTCCGTGGGGAGCAGACTGGGAAGACAGAGTGGGGGGGTGCGCAGAGTGGTGGTGGGTGAGAGGACGTTTCCATTCCACCCAGGGGCTCAGGGACATCTGCTGAAGAAGTACTTAACTGTCCGAGCACAGACCTCTTTTCTCTAGAAGGACACCTATCACCGCACCACTTCTGTGTCTCAAACGAAGCTCGCTGACGTGTAAGTTTAACGCTGTGGGACACAATTTCAATGAGTTTCAGGTTCCTACCTGTATGGGGATGGCAGCCGTCTCTCTGCCCCAAACGTGCAGTTGTGAAGATCGAATGAGAAGATATACAACACTTTAAAAAGATGCATATCTAAGGCATCGTCTTTTCAGTATTTCTAGAAGAGCATTACAGAAACATACTTCCTGCCCAAACGCCGGAAGCTCCTCTTTGCTGTAAGTGCTACAGACAGGATGATTCTAATGATTCTCTACCTCGAGTTCATTCATCCCTAAAACTGAACGTACTTGATGCATTCGACATTCAATTTCGTCATCAGGAATGGGACAAATAACTATTGCTCAAGGATTCCAGGAGATCGTGTGTGTGGAGCACCTGACATAAGGCCTGGAGGACAGTGCATGCTTGGCAAATGTTTTTCCCTCTCCTGAAAAGAGAGTAGGAGACATATGATTTTGCTCCTTTCATAGCTGGAAAAAGCCTGGTCTGGAAAGATGAAATCACTTCCTTTAGTCGTACATCCAGTAAGAACGTAAGAAAAAAGCCTCCGTTGAGCGCTGCCTCTGGAAATCTTTTGAATCTGTTCAATGATTTTCTTTTGATAATTTTCTACCTTAGAAGTTTGACATTTTTTTAAACCACACAAATCCTTTAGCTGATTTACTGAGACAGTGTATAGGCCATAATTTCTCCAAAATATTTACCAAATAGTCACAAAATACTCACTGGTATTTTCAGAGAACTGCTACCAGTGACAATCTGACTAATCGCTTACCCAGCTCAATGTTCTGGGCCGTGTCAGCGGTGTGGAGAGCCACCTCTTTGCCGGGTTTCAGGGTCCCATTGATGGGCATTCCCTTAACGTAGAAGTCCAGTTCACAAGGGAGCAAGTTGCAGATGACCACAGTTGGCAGGAGATATATGGTATGCCCCGGCTGCCTGAAAATCTGCTTTGCACTATCAGAAAATATGTGTGAGGGCATGTAATCTGGATAATTCTCTTTCTTTATGGCCACACAAAACCTATGAAGACAAAATGGTATAAAAACCACCAATGAAGAACTTGAATTTTTTTCTCCTTAGTTGAGTCTGAGAAAATATAGCATTTAAAATGGTTCGATGATTCAGTAAGATACTTACAACTTAAGTCAGAATAAAATGTATAGATTTTAAATGTTCCGCTTTGTGGGTTTTTGACAATTATATACATCCTATGGCTACCACCCAAAACAGGTGATGGAATGTTTCTCTCACTCCACCGTTCCCTCATATCCCTTTCCAATCCAAACCCTCTCCCCCATCAGATAAGCAGCAACCTCGGACAGACTAGCTGTGCCTGTCCTTGAACTGCATACAAAGGGCGTGACAGCCCGTCCAGTGTGGCTCCGGGGTTTAATGTCGGCCTACGAACCAGGAGTCACAGTTCAATTCCGGGCCGGGCACGTGCCTGACTTGCGGCCTCAACCGCCAATGGGATGCAGGTAAGAGCAGCCGATTAATGCTTCTCTCCCAGCACTGATGTTTCTACCTCTCTTTCCCTTTCTCTTCCTCTCTGAAACCAATGAAAGTCTTTAAACAAAAAACTTTAAATAAGCACAACTGAATCATTGAGGGTCCTTAGAGAAACAATAAAGAAAAAATACCCTGCCGAAATTGGTTTGGCTCAGTGGATAGAGCGTTGGCCTGTGGACTAAAGGGTCCCAGGTTCGATTCCAATCAAGGGCATGTACCTTGGCTGCAGACACATCCCCAGTAGGGGGTGTGCAGGAGGCAGCTGATCGATGTTTCTCTCCCACCGATGTTTCTGACTTTTTGTCCCTCTCCCTTCCTCTCTGTCAAAAATCAATAAAATACATTTTAATAAAAGAAAAAATACCCAGAAATGCACACTGCAGCGCCATGCATACCTGAAGAATCGGCTTTTCTCCGTGTCCATGGAATGGCACTCTCGTTTGCTGCTACTAACCTCTGTCGTCTTTACTACATTTGTCCAGTGGATGGGAGCCTTACAGAAAAATACGCCCAGCCCTTTGGGCCGGGCCTGCAGCCGCCAAGAAGTGAGGTGCAAAGGCACAGCAAAGGAGTCCCCCGGCATGACAGCGGGCAGCACCACGGGCTCTGCCACAGAAACAAGCGTTAGCTTCTCAGGGAGGGTCTTCCCCCCAAAGCTCACTTTCTCCGAGCGCACGGCGGACAGACTGTGTCAATACTCACTGTCCGGAGCTGACGGGCTGTCCAGTCTTAGTTCCATGGGTGTCTCGAGCCTGTTCTTCACAATGAGGGCGGACCGGACAGTGATCACTTTGCGAGCACTGCCTTCCATGGTCACGGCAAAGACCACCCGGACCGGCGGGAGTGCTGAGAACTGAGAGAGACACGGGAGCAAAAGAGCATCGCTGTGATTTGAAAATACACAGAAAAACACAACCTTACCAACCAGAACGCCTAAATCACAGCACCTGATTATTACGATAGCTCTTTGGTAAAATTAATCATTATGCCCTTAGACCACTCAGTTTTAATAGGAATGATAGCCTATAAATATGCACTCTTAAAAGAGCCGATTCTAAACATTTCTATAAAAATAGTTAATATACTCAGCCCAGCTGGTGTGGCTCAGTGGTTACGTGCTGACCTATGAACCAGGAGGTCACAGCTTGATTTGGGGTCAGGGCACATGCCCGGGTAGCAGGCTCGATCCCCAGTGTGGGGCATGCAGGAGCAGCCAATCAATGATTCTCTCTCATCACTGAGGTTTCTATCTCTCTCTCCCTCTCCCTTCCTCTCTGAAATCAACATATATATTTATATATATATATATATATTTTAAGTAGTTAATCTATTCAGAAGTGACATCACAAAGTGTGTCACAAAGAACATTCCATCTCAGGCCTCTGGACACATTACAAAGAACTTCACCTGAGATCGGTAACCACCCATCACACTGCCCACACGCGTGCCGGAAGTTATCCTCGAGCAGGGCCGCGGGTCCCAGCACACCAGCCCTTACGTGGAATCGGACCGCGGCTCGCTGTCAGCTCTGCCGGAGGGGACCAAAGACCGTGCAAAGCAACGCAAAGTTCAGAAGCGCTGAGTTGGACTTCCTAAAACATTAAGTGATTTACCTTCTGCGGTATTTTCCTCCCAGATTAATATTAAAGTGAGAAAACATTCTTTGAACACTAACAATGGGTTGGGAACTGTCCAAAATACACAAAAGCAGGAAGAAGTCTTCTGAGGTTATAACTTGTCTTTGTAAAAGCCAGAGGGTGTATAATAAAGAGTTGTCTACACTGGTATGCCTTTCCCAAGAACAATAACTTTTTCCCTAATGTCATAAAAATTACGCTCTAGGCCCGTACACCCTTTGCTGACATGCCTAGAGGAACAAAGCCAACATTTGTATTTCAAAGAACTTCAAAAACAAACTGCTCTTTCTTCATAATAACTTTCTAAGTTCCAGTCAGGATTGCTCTTTAATAAAAGGGAGGGAAACAATTTTTGTTTGGTCTTGGGGTGCAGCCACTACTTTCTCTTTCCATACGTTCGTTCACACATTCCGCACACAGTGTGTGCCCCAGAACTCTTTTTTTTTTTTAGTTTAAAACCCTACATCAGGTAAACCAAAGAGAAGGTTTCTGAAACTATTGTTCTCAGCATGAGTGTCCAGAACATACTGACAATGCTTTTTTATTGGAGAAACAAACGACACCACGTCCAAGCTTCTCATACTGCCAACTGTTTTATTAAAAACAAACAGTATGTGAAACCAACCTAATAAACAATAAAATGAAGAGCTCCATGTTTTGAGCCAAGACTTCCAGGAAGCCCAGTGAGAAGGCAAACCAGAACTGTCTGCAGAGTTTTCAGACAATCCCAGGCAGTCAGCGCCGAGGCGGCCACAGCCCCCGCCTAGTAAAGCCCAGCTCGGCCAAGGCCAATGACAATTGTTTTAAATCTTGATCTTAACGCCTCGGATGTCACATTTCAAAACTTACTATCCCTAAGGGAGAAGAAAATTGAAGCAAAAATTTTTAAAAAAAAGTTTTTTAGTGTCATCTTATGATGATGTTTCAAAAGCCAAATGGGAAGGAAAAAAGAATCTTACTATTTTTCCTTCTTATTTACCTTCACCACCTATGGATCCCAAATCTATGAAATATGTATAGCCATACTAGGGTTAATTTATATTTTAACTTAGAAAGAAAGGGAGACATTGGCCCCAAACATTTCTTTTCTCTGTCTGTTGGCCTGTAATATTCATTCTCACGTATCAAATTAGGTGAAAACATTTTCTCGCGAGTTTTTAGAAAATGAGGTAACCATTAATAGAAAAGCAGAAAGGTAAACTCCAATCACTTGTATGTCACAAAGTCATCTGATCATTAAGAAATAAACATCTATGGATGGTTCAGGCAGAGTGTCAACACTCAATACACACAGTGACATAGGACAATCATACTCACATAAACCTGGGGATGGATAATATTTGTTCTGCTGCTTGGGCTGCCAATCTAGGAAAGATTCCGAAAGTCAGAGAGTCAGGGCAGACCTAAGAATACAGGCGTCATTAAGTTCAATGACAACGAAGTTTGCTTGAAAGAGTGGCGTTTGCAAACACCCTTAGCAAAGTGCGGTCTGCTACTAAGAAAGCATCTTAACTTAGAAGGTATGGGGAAGCCCTCGCTGGTTTGGCTCAGTGGATAGAGTATTTGCTGGGGACTGAAGGGTCCTGGGTTCAACTGTGGTCAAGGAGGGCACATGCCCAGGTTGTGGGATCAATCCCCAGTAGGGTATATGCAGGAGGCAGCCGATCGGTGATCCTCTCATTGTTGATGTTTCTATCTCTCCCTCTCCCTTCCTCTCTGAAATCAATAAAAATATATTTATAAAAAAGAAGAAGAAGGAGGAGGAAGAGGAGGAGGTATGGGGAAAATAGCCCCCATTTTACCACCACTCCATATGGGGACACAAATTTCCAGAACATATCCATACAATAGAAAGGTATCTCTTGGGGGAATTAGTTCTTTCGTTATCAGACAAAAAATTAGGCAGAAAATTAATCTTGAAAGAAAGCGTCCTTTCCTAAGAAACTTGGGGCACAAGAGAGGAAGAGTAGGAAAAACAGGGGTTCTCTGTGAAGAAAGCATGATGAAAGCCACAATCTCCGCAAATCTGCGCTTTCACACTCATCACTGGCCACCTAACGAGGGGGTCATCCTGGGAAGCATGTGCGAGTCCTGGGCAAGAGCGCCACGGCGGACACTGGGCTGGGGGGCCAGCCCTCACCTGCGCACTCTAGTGAGGGACGCTACCTGCGTCACCCCCAGGCTGGTCCCTCCTAGCCCTGGAGCTGCAGGCTGGGGTCAAGTTCGAGCAAGGATGTGTAAGAGGGTCTGGGATCAGATAAGGAGCAGTGGGTATCTGTCTCTGTGCTAGAGAGGAGAAGTTGGAGAAAAGGAACTAGAAGGATCAAGGAGCAGCATTGTAAGAAATTGAAAGAAGACAGTATATGGAGGAAGCATTAACAGTATGAGAAGTGAAGCCAACATGTGCTCGGCAGACCAGCAAATTGCCAGCTGGGCCAGCTGCGTATGAAATGGGTCTGCACAGGTGAGGTAACATGCATTAAAGTCACTTCTATTTATTATTTTTCATTAAAATCACTTTTAGATCCTGTCATTTTACTGCAATTATCCATTGGCTGGCTCATCTAATATTGATTATCATCGCCTACGATGACCTGCTATAATCTCACATCTTCCTAGACCTTGTGTAAATGAAGAACAAGAAAACTTTACTGGAGCAAGGCTATTCCACCGAGTGCCTGGCTCAGGGGAGTGCGGCCAGGACCCAACGCACACCCACCGCCCACCACACACCGTAGAGGAAGATGAATTCTTATCTGGCGCTGCGTATCGGAAAAAGGTCCCAACTTTGTCCACAGACACGGGGCTCACTTGCTCCCAGCCATTCACTCTCACTTGCAGTTGGTGAATCCGGAGGTCATGGGTGTGTCTGTCGGCAGAACACGGGAAAAGACATTCAGCACAACTTCAAAAGCAAAGAAAAGCAGAAGTAAAGACTCGAACCCGATTTACTATCTAATGACATCAAAACCCAGCCGTCCGAGCCTTTTGGCGGTTATCTACCGCAAGAGAAATCGAGAGAACATACTCACTGAGTTTTGCATTTCAGACTGCAAGATTCATAAAGCTGGGGCAAGAGCAGCGTGTGGCCTCCCTTTGTATGAACCAGGCAAACTCTCCACTCCAAGCCCAGGCCTTGGCCCACCAACCTCCCCGCCTCCCCCAAGCTTTTACACAACAGTGCCATTAGCCACAACCATTTCTGTGGGGCAGTAAAAACGCTCTGCTGGCAATCTGACCGTCAACCGTACTCTTGGAGATGCATGACCCGACAAATTTCCTCTTGGTTCTCTTGCTGAATGCCCTCCTTCTCTTAGTCCCACACTCAGCTGTTTGTCCCACAGGCCACAGGCAGGCTGGGTGCTTTACGGCTGGAGGTTTGGCTGACACAGCAGCAGGCAGTGGGCGGAACAGGAGGATCAGGAGGAAGTTGCACATTTAATTCTATTCTAGGTTTCGCCAAATTCAAGCCAGAGGCCTGAAATGGGGGACTGGGTCTGAGGCTGACAGGAAGGTGGGAGGCAGGGAGTGGGCATAGTGTGCCAAAGGGGGGAAGCCAGAAAAGGCATTTATTTTGATGAATTCAAGCAGAACAGTGGGACTTGAAATGCGCTACAAAACGTGGAAACGAAAACGGAAGTGACAGAGAGGTCAAACCCCTTCTGGTATAACAGAGGCAGCGCTTACTAAGACACAGCGCCAACAGTTCATCACCAGCTCCTTCAGGAACCTTGTGGGACAGGACAATGCTCATGTGGCTTTCAGGTACGCGGAGCCAGCTTAGGGGTTTTCTTAAACCCCCTTTGTCCTGTACAGCCACTGGGGCCCACCAGGGTCAGACCTCTGCCCCAGGGAGAAATGTGTGCTGGGAGAAAGCTGTGCAAAGCGAAGCAGCATCTGAATTCGGAGCAGGTTTGCACACAAAGACGTAGGGCATCCTGAAAGCATAAGGCGGAAGCCAGTCTCCCACACTTCAGCTCAGTTTGCAGACAGAGAGGAGGCTGAAACCTGAACCTATTCACTGGGCAGCCTTTCCACTTAACAATGTCTGCAAACACAGGAACTCTGTTAGGCTTTCTGTGACCTCTTAGGAACACGCCGCAAGCTTCTCTCGCGCTCGTTCCCGTCCTCTGGCGGCCTGAGTCGAGAGGGAGCGCTAACAGTCTCCCGGGACGAGCGGCTCTAATCCTCCTCGGCATCCACGTACCTCCTCACCGGCTCTGCTTCCCGGAAACCCCGGCTTGCTCCAAGTGCTATGTGGCACATATGGGACTTAAAACGGAAACCGACATGTTCGCCGACCTTTTAGGAGTGCCATGCCACCAGTGCACCATGAAAACCACGCTGGGAGGCAATGAGCTTGAGTGTTAGGCTCTGTCAATGCTTCAACCAAATTATGTGAAACACACGTCAAATAAAAAGATAATGAATGGGGCGGGGGGGGACTTTATTTCCAAGATAGTAAGGAAATCATTACATTTTTTTAAAAGGAAAGGAACCACTGATCTTTAAAAATATCTTTTTAAAAATAAATCTTTAACAAAGGAAGGTGAATAGGCAAAACACTAGGGACAATCATATCCTATACATAAATATTTCTAGGAAAAGAAGGAACCATACTTTACCTGTGTCTTAGCTTTCCACGTGCTTCAAATTCAAAGGGAATCTCTTCACCTGTGAGGACTTCCCGCCACTCACTGACGTTGTGAGTGTCATCGAGCAACGCCCCGTCGCCTTCTGGGACTCCCCCCGGACTCCCGCTGTGGGACAGGGCAGCCCTGGAAGCGAACCAGACAACACCAGCCTGTGCCTCTCTCCCGGCTCCTTCTCCCGGCTCCTCCTCCCGCGGGGCCGGAGCCGGGAACAGAAGCCCCCGGAACGCGATTGCCAGCAATGAGGCCGCGGAACCTGGCTCCAAAGGACGGCCTAAAAGGTCAGAAGCTGAAGGGATCTTCGTGAGCAAATGCAGCTCGTGCGACACTTTCGAAAAGCGGAAAGCCACAGCGCACGGGCACCTGCCTCGGCAGTGCAGCTGCGGCATGAGTGCTGCGTAAAGTGAGTCGTGACGCTTAAAAGTCGTACTTAAGTGACCACCAATCATTTGCCGGGCCTGACCCGCTTTTAAAAAACAAAAGCCGTCCCCTGTGAGGCATCATCACACTTCACGGAGGCAGGAAAGTGTGGCTGCCAACCAGCTGATGCCGTTCCTCGTTTTGTGTTCTCCTTTCCGAAGCTGGAGAGGCCAGCGTGGGTCTGCAAAGTCCAGCCAAGGTCTGAACGGGCTGGAAGCTGCTGAAGGACCTCTCACTTGCACAGGTAAGTTCTCCCTTGTTCCCCAAACTCCACCCAGTCCCATCTGGACTGAAGGCGCGTTAGGTTGGAAAACAATTCTTGGAGGGATGAGGGGGGATGACGAGAAAAGACGGAATGTCTTGTCTTTCGCGCTTCCCACCCTCAGCCTTAGTTTGCCGGACTCTGAGTCTACACGCAATTGTCTGCCGGGGTCAGGATCAGCACGTGGACATTTCGGACACTGGGGCCTGCTCCTCCGACTACAGATCCCACAGGGAACCAGAACCTCCGCGTGATTGCCTCGAACGGGGCCGGCGCGCAGGAGCCTCTGGCGGCAGAGGGGGCGCAGGGACAGACCCGGTGCTCCTTACCTGGTGGGGGTGGTGGTCAGGGTGGCGAACCACAGAGTGCAGCCCGTGTGATTCCTCAGAGCAAAAGGGACAAAGGGCTGCCGGCGCTTGGGCGTCTTCACCTCTGCTGTGAACAAAGTGGCTGTTAGCACCGCCCCCATCTGGCAGAGCCCCCCCAAACTCCCTGAAGACTGTGCCCAAAATGGGCTCTGGGCAAAGGGACTGAAAGGGGAGGTAGAGGGCACGAATGGAACCTCCACGTACTTTGCTGCCTGCTACGGGATGACTCGGTCCTCCCTGACCAATGGCTGTGCTGTGTGACTGCCAGCCCCCGATTCTCCCACAATGCTTAGGGGCCTCATCTCCACGGCGGGCATCGGGACCTAACTTGGTTGGAATCCAAAGAGGGAAAAAGAGAAATGGACCCTCGCTACTCCCAATAAATAGACTCTAAAGAGGTAACCCGAACTGTAGCAAGTTTATCACAACTACTTCATTAAACTTTGTCCAAAATGCCTGTGCTGCAACAAAGCCTCCCTTTATGCAGAAGTTCCACTTCAGACGCATCATTCACATTATAACCGAAGGAAAACACTCTTCCCTGTGCCCTGATACTAACAGTCGAGATATTTTCCTCCCGGAAAGGTCAGAAATATACTATTTCAGAGCTTTTTAAATGAAAATTTTTAGCCCATCTCGACACAGACACCGCCACCATAAGAACTACAGAGTCTACAAAAGGAGCACAAAATATGATTTCTTTTCACAAAATACTTGCTACTCAGGGAAACTGGAAACACTGATCAATACAAGACTATATGTAATCCAATTCTAGAAAGAGCTGGCCTGACAATACACACTTTAAAGCCGAAACCGGTTTGGCTCAGTGGAAAGAGCGTCGGCCTGCAAACTGAAGGGTCCTGGGTTTGATTCCGGTCAAGGGCATGTACCTTGGCTGCGGGCACATCCCCAGTAGGGAGTGTGCAAGAGGCAACTGATCGATGTTTCTCTCATCAATATTTCTGACTTTCTATCCCTCTCCCTTCCTCTCTGTAAAAAAAAAAAAAAAAAAAAAAAAAAAAAAAAATTCAATAAAATATATTTTTTTTAAAAAGTCAGCCAAGTGGGAGCCCACAGGGCCAGGAAGCCGACACAGGCTGTACGTGTCCGGCCGCTGCACCCGCCCGTGTTGGCGTTCTGGCCCAGAACAGAGGCTGCCCGGGAAGGGGCCTCCGCTCGCTGACCGCGGGCCTGAGTCTGGCCTGCGGCCACCAGAACAGGGCGGAGGGGGCAGCGGCCCCCTGCTGCGGCGCTCATGCCACACGCACACCAGCCACAAAGGGGGCGCAGCCCAGTCTCGCTCTGTGCACCGCCTTAAAGCACAATGACAACGGGAGCAAAGCCGGGACCCGAATGGCCCGCAGCCGGGAGAAAATGACATCTCGGGGCGACTGCAGGTGCTGACTGAGAACTCGCCAGCAAAACCAAACCGTCTCCCAGGCCCCCGTGTCCTGCCAGCGGGCAGGGAGGCAGACAGCACCAGCCCTGCCCGCCCGGCCTGAGTGCGGCGTGCGGAGGCAGCCGTCAGTGATCACTGCCTTTAAAAGAAAGCATTTCCTGCCCTAACCGGTGTGGCTCAGTGGATAGAGCATCGGCCTGCCGACAGAAGGGTCACAGGTTCAATTCTAGTCAAGGGCATGTACCTCGGTTTGGGGCACATCCCTAGTAGGGGGGTGTGCAAGAGGCAGCTGATCGATGTTTCTCTCTCATTGATGTTTCTAACTGTCTATCCCTCTCTGTAAAAAGTCAATAAATTTTTTTTTTTAAAAAAAAGGCCTTCCCTTTCCCGTTTCATCCTCTAAAGTTTCCAGGAGTTAGTACTGCAAACACCGCAAGACAAGCAATGTCAGGTTAAGGCAAGTTCTGCACTGGTAACAACAGTGGCTCAGGGAAGTCTGGGAGGTGGCAACATGTTGAATAAATGAGTGTTTACTACATATTCTCTCAATTCCATGGGCAGTCTTCAGCGACGCCCTCCAAATACATCTAAAGGTACTCCCTGCTCAAAACACGCCCACTTCTCCTCCAAATGGCCTCGCTTGGTTCCCAAGGTTTGCTTTAAAAACATCATGTTCACCAAGTAGAAAATTACAGAGTAGCTGTGAGGCTGCCGACAAGAGCAGAGGGGGAGTAAAAACTTTAAGAGCTGTCTGCAGGGTAAACAGTGCTGACTGTGGCACCTCGACAGGCACCCCGCTCGGCGAGCGCAGCCGGCGCGGCTTTACTGCCGGAGATACGGGGCCCGGCGGACACGCGGCCAGCTGCGCTTTCATGTCCCACTGCAAGCCCGGCCGTAAGTTTCCATTTGCAAATTAGATTTTAAAAGAGCAGGTGGCAAGTGGCTTTGATCACCCTGTGATACAGAATAAAGTGCTGGGAACCCACATAAAGATATTCACGAGAATATTACTTTGGAATTAAATGGCCTGGGAAGGCGCACTGCTGAGGTCCCCAAGCTTCTTGTTTTGATTACACATTCCGGCCGAGCCGTCCGTCGGCAACCGACTTCTCTGATAACAGAATCCGTGGGGTGCTCACGAGTCCAAACCCAGCACCAGGGGCACACCTGACATCTCCTGCGCTCGGGTGCGAATCGGCTATGGATTTGCCTCGCTGGGCACAGCACCAGAGGGCAAACTCCCCAAGCCCATCAAGGGGCACCGTGTTCTGGGGTGGCCTCGGAAGCTCTGCCTCCAGTGCCCACACCTAACTTCTCGGGCTCCCGGAACGTGAAGTTCCCCCCGTCCGACTTGGGCATCAAGTGGCGCCAGCTGAGAGCTGTCTGCCCCTCTGGACTCGTCGCACAGCGTAATCCGGCCACTGTAAACCGGGGAGGTCCCCATGCTATAGAAGCAGCTCAGCCTGTCAGAAAGGACCTGCTTTGTAAATCATAAGCAACAGATTCACGTCCCAGGCCTGCTACTAGCTAATCAGATGAGTTAAGGACCATTACTTAGTCTTTCTCAGGCTCCCTGACCTCATCAGCTAAACTGGAATAACTCTCTGCTTAGCCTGAAACATTCAGTCGCAGACAGAGGAAAGCTTGGGGTATAAATCCTTGGATAAATGAAGACTCCATCACGGGCTGTCTTTGTGAGCCATCTCCTAACCCTCCGCCTCAGTGAAACTGTTCGGAAAAGCCCACAGCACTACCCCGCGGAGCACTCTCCCTGCTCTGAACTCCTGGTGGAGGAAACGCAAAGACCTTTTCCTACCCTGTTTCCCCGAAAGTAAGACATCCCCCGAAAATAAGACCTACTCGCTGTAATATAAGGCATCCCCCGAAAATAAGATCTAGCACATCTTTGGGAGCAAAAATTAATATAAGACACTGTCTTATTTTTGGGGAAACAGAGTACAAAAGATGTCATGGCCCAGGCAGGTCCTGCTGTTAGCCAAGTACACACACAAATCATTCCAATTACATGCACGTCCTGGGATGCCAGTCCCTGCGTGTTGGTGGTGTCCTCTATCATGTCTACTGACCAGACAAATTCCCAAGGAATCGTAGTTAGAAGGACACTTGCTTTCCTGTCTCCTAAGCAGCTCGAGTTGAGGTCTGTGAGTAAGGAAAGTATTTTCTTAGTTCTATTCCCGGTCAGAAGAGCCCCTGGCATTCTGGTGAAATGTTCCCTGAGTGTGTGACGCACAGACTGGCAGCACTGTTGGGTGGAAGCTGGGCTTCTTCTTCTTACTTGCTTTCAGTAGGAGAAATCGCCTCACTGACCGGGGGATTTCTGCACCCCACATGGCGGAGTTGATCCCATTTCCACCGAGGGATAAGGCAAATGCAAGAGACAGCATACGCCAGCACTCTGCTTCCTTCTGATAGAAGGCGTCTCTCTGTACATTCGCCGGAATTCTCTTTCCTGCTACTAAACCAAAGTACTCAAACCTTGGTACACCCCCATTCACAGAAAATGAATGGACACGGCAGTTCTTAAAACACGAAAATAAAGCAAGGCCTCGCTTGGCTGTACTGTACCTCTAGCATAGATCTGGTGCTCTAGGTTAGTCAGACTGGCTGTACTCCTAGTTCTAAGGTAGACAAGGGGGAGGCCTGGTAGACAGGAGAGACAAAGTTAGAGAGGGAGAACAAACACAGTGAATAAGAAGACTCACCTCCATAGCGTAAGCACAAACGGAGTACATACATTACAGAGACAGCAAGCACCATGCACCTGTCCCATCGCTCCCCTCAGGGATTTCTAAGCGCTAGGAAGGTACCTGACCGAGCGAGCAGGGCGGTTTCCACGCTGGCTTTTATTACCGAGGCATTGCCAAAGAAGCAAGCGCCTTCTTTTCCTCAGTTGGGGAAAGAAAATGTATTCAACATTCTTTTGAACAGAATGACCAGAAGCGAGGCCTTTGAGGATTTTTAACTTAAAGCACCATGTTCTTAAATGTCACAGAAAAGTCACCCACACTCCTCTACCAGCGAGGGGCGGTGCTCGCTCCGCCTGCAGAAGCAGCAGGATGCTATCCCTGGGGGTCTCCACACTCCAGGCGCAGGGCCCGTCCGTGTCAGCTCTCACCATCGTTACCTCAAAGTGTTATTTACATTACAGGTTAAACGTGGACGTGTTTAGAATATTTCTATTTGATGTTTCCATCCAATGCTTTTGGAATACAAAACTAGTCCGTTCAGCCGCACCTGGGCCCTTACGGAACAAAGACAACAATTATGTCAGAAACGGGGCTGTTCTCTTCCCCCTGCTAACGAAACAGTGGGAAATCAGCACCTCCCGTATCCCAAGGGCTCCCACTGAAACGGCCTGGAATAAAATGTACAAATCTGAGGGGAATGTGACTAAATAGTCGGGAATAAGACCTGAAAGTCTGTGGTCGGTTCGGCAAGGTTCAAACCGACTGACTTGCAGAACAAATACCCAACAACTACTTCAGTGAGTCTAAAGCAGGATGCAATCCCATTTGACTTACTGCCACCCAGGAATTCCCAGGCAGAAAAGAAGTTTGGAAATTTAGGTATATTCAGTTACGTCTAGTTAAAAAGAAACATTACACCTTTATAAACCTAAGTAACCATAAAAATCTGTAAGTAAATAAAACCCGGCTTTAACTTAGCAGAGGCATTTAACATAGAGAAGGCAGCTTATTAACTTTAAAGAAAGAGGAGAACTTTTTTTTTCTTTCTTTTTTTAGCAGGGCAGGGAGGAGAGGAGGAGAGGGACAGAAGAAAACCCTTCGCTAGAATCCTGAAGACTGGGCCTTGCTAGTGTGTGCCCTGGCTGGGTTTAAGGTCCTCCGGTCTGAACGCTTTCAGAAACACACACTCCCTAGGACAGAAGACACACTACAAAAGATTATTTAGTCTCCTGGGTAGAGTTCTGCGTCACACTCTCTTGACACGCACACTGGGAAGGTCAGGGGAGGAGCCAGCATTGGAGCCGATGGTATCTGAAAAGCCCTGACTCCGAAGCAATGGCCTTCAGTCTCAGAAGCCACAGCCTGGGGACAGACAGCAAGCGAGCTGACATCTCCTGTCCCTCCTTCTGGAAGTACAAGGCGGACAGTCCGTTTAAACATTCTGAGAAGAGACGGACAAGCTCAGAGACTGCAGAGGCAGGGAAACCCGTCTCTCCGCGACACGGCTGCGGACCAGATGGAGGACTGATGTGTGCATGAGCAATGTGACGTCCTGGTGAGCTGTGACGTGAAGCCCAGCCAAGACTCCCAGAGAAGCCACACTCAGAGCTGGGGCGAGCTGAGTCTGAATGGCAATGGCTGTGGAACAGCTAAGAGCCATGCAGCTGGCCATCACAGTCTCCCCCGCTCCGAGGCCATCAGAGCTCCGTGGTGAAGCATTAAACGAGGAGAGAAAACATCGTTAACAGAGAACAAACTGACTCCTCCCTCTTCAAGCGGCTGGGCATTCAATTCTTTTATATTTCATGAACAATACAAGGCCCCCCTAGCAGTTCTTTCCACATGGGATAACCTGCCCTCCCTCTCTTCAAGAAAACAGCCAATCTCTGGATTTAGAAGACTGAAAAGATGTTTTTAAAAAACGAGTCCAAAAATTCCACCCACGGGAATGTGGCTGTGGAAAACCCAAACTGAGCAGTGGCTGGTCTCGATGCACTGCCGGGCACCAGTGTCGTGCCGCGTTGCCAGAATTGAGGACCCGTATATTGCAGGTCCTCGCGCTCCCACAAAGGTGAGACTGGAGCTCATATTAAAAGTTGAGTATTTTGCGCACCCCCCCCCCCGCCCCCCCAAAAAATGTCTCTCGCAAAGACTAGAAAAGAACTGTAGAAGACAGAATTTCCTGTTGGTTTTTCTACTGAAAATAATTTTGGAGTTTTCGATGAAACATGGCTCTGCAGGTCAACAGTGACAGCCGGATATTTGTAGAGAAAACTCTTACTTTGTCCAAAGCAGGGGGGGTCCACTGAGGAGCCCATCCAGTCTTCTGCTGCAGCTGAGTCTACTTCCTTGTCCTCTTTACAGTAATCTGCCATCCACGAGTCCTTGGTACTCACATACTGGTCTGGAAAACATTCCCCAGAGACAGTTAGAACAGAAGCAGAAAACATGAAAGGCTCAGGTCAGATAATGTCAATTCAGCAACACAAGCTTCCATGGAATGAAGGCCTCACTACAGGCTGGATTCCGAGCACGTGTGTCCCCTAGAGAACCTCCTTCTCCGCTGGAAGAAATTAATGTTAACAAAACAGCCGTCAATTACCACAAAATGATTCCACAATGTGAGAGGAGCTAAAACAAAGATAAGAATGAAATTCTGTGGGAGCACAGAACAGGGGAAGATTTCGTCTGCTTTGGCGGAAGTGGAGGCCCACACATGGGAACCTTTGTTGTAGGTCTAAAAGAATGAGTAGAAATTACAGTTTACAATGGGATTATGATACGGGCACATTCCAGGCACAGAAAACAGCATATGCAAAGGCTTCAATGTGAAAGTACAAGGTACAATCGTGGACATTAAATACTTCAGCGTGACTTTGGCACAGCATACTGGGGTAAGGACAAAGACAAGATGATTCAGTGTATGTAGAGCGTGGAATCCCATGCTAAGCGACAGGGTTTAGAGATAAAATTTTAAAAAGACCAGTTGGAGGCTGTTAGAAAACCACTAAATTAGAGAGGCTGAAATCCACCTGATAGTCCTCCAGCTGTTTTGTTGTTTTTCACTCTTTTGAGAGGAGAATTATAATGGGGAGGGCAGGTTAACAAAATGACGTACCACACCCAAATAAAGACCTTTTATATTAATTAAGATATATTTCCTAGAACAGACAGAGTGGTTAAGGGCGATCAGGCAGGCAGACAGGCCAGTGGTTAAAAGCCAGTGGTCCCTGATTGCGAGAGGGTGCAGGCTGGGCTGAGGGACCCCCTCACTGCCACCATCCCTGGGCATAAATTTCATGTACCGGGCCTCTAGTAAAAGAACACAGAAAGCGAAATAAAATAGTATAAGGGAATCGTGAGATCAATTTATTGTTACATAGGTAATAATATCCAGGCAAATTAGTGAATGAAATCTGATCATGTGTAACAATGGTTTTAAAATTTGAAGATCAGTACACTTAAGGTCTCATTTCACTATGCATTCTCTCCATCTTACTGACATAGAATAAACCAATGGATATTCTGAGCCTCAAGTTCACAGATTTGCAACAATATGTGTGATATCTATCACTCAGAGGTAACTATAGTTATCACCAAAAAGCATATCGCTGGTGAGTAATTCCAACAGTGAGTGTGAGTTGTATTGATAAATCATGTATGAGTTTCACATGATATAAATACAAGCATAGAATGGTTCAGATTCACGACACTGAATCCAGAAATGTACATTTCCATGCTGTCCAAGAAACTCTCAGAAAATACACCATTAGCTAGGCAACGCTTTTACGAAATGACATGATACCTGATGGGAGGCAGTCCAGGCAACTTATCCTGCTATAAAGAAAAGGTCAAAATTATACCTGTTAAGGATTATTCAGTGAATTGCCTGAGAGAAGTGAATCTAAAGCCACTTCTACACCCCAGTGACCAAGCAGGATGAGGAGGAAGCTCGTCATGAACATTCGTGTTTCCCAAGCAGACTGAGCTCTTATTTGAGCACTGGCTGCATTAACCGGGATGCTGACTCGGGAGCGCTGGATTGGGAAGGATCATGAGGCTAAGCTAGGGGTTTTCAGGAAAGAGCCACGATGCGTAAGGGATGTCGTGTACGGGCCTCCACTTCCGCCCAAGCATTTGCTAAACCGGGACTAACAGTCATCCGGACACGGGATTTATGTACTGAAATGTACCAACCTTCTGAAGACAACTTTCCACTCACCAATGAGCACTGAAGTGATATTGATGTCCAAACGGGTTTTGGCCTTGGCTTCCAGCTTCAGCCGAGGAGGATGGAGACGACTAGCTGCCTGCTGTTGCCAGGAAACAGTGCACGGCCAGGGCTCAAGAAATGGCTCCCAGCCTAACAGAGCACAGGAAATAAGACATCTGTTCAGCAGATACCAAGCCTTTACAGGGGAACACTGTCCACAAATGCTCAGCAAGGGCAAACTGTGGCTGAATAGCTTTCTACTTCCAATTTGATTTCACAATGAAAGCACTAATTCTGGCCACAGGTCACCCTACAGATGTCTGTGCTATGGAGGGGCGATAAGTAGAAAAGCATGTCTGTGCCGACCATGTCTTCCAGGGGTGAAGGCGATGTGCCTCTCCCCTGAAAGGGCAGGCAGAGCCTGTTTTTGATCCCCTCAAGATGAAAACGGAGTCTCCGAAAAGTAGCATCAGTGGCTTATGCAGCTATTAAATTTGATTCTCCTGCTTACATCATGAAACCATTGGTTAAATAAATAAACTTGGAAATCCATTAAGATTTTTCAATTCTTTAACTTAAAATGTCATATGTACAAAGGCATGTAAATCACATGTATGTACAGTTTTAAGAATAAATTGCTGCAGAACTCATGCACGCCCTATTCGGTTTGAAGAACTAGAAAATCACGAGTGCCTTTGAAGCCTGAGGGCCAGGCCCCCATCTCCGTCCCCCTTCCCACCAACCCTCTCCCATCCGACCCCCAGTAACCATACCCTTGCATTTCTAGTCATTTCCTTGCTCTTCGTTACAGTTTTACCACACCTGGATGCATTTCTTAAGGACATATTGATTAGTCTGTCCTGTTGGGGATCTTTACTTACATAGAATCCAATTGCATGTATTCTTTTGCAAGTTTCTGCTTTGTTCAACAACATATCTTTGAGCTTCACTCATACTGATGCCTCGTAGCTGACACATGTGTTCTCACCACTGGATTGTAACCCACTTAGGACTGCACTGTATGATCTCCCCGCTCTACCGCTGGAAGATGTCACGGACTCGCTTCCTTGACTAGGAAGACCGGGGCTATCAGCCGATTATGTTCATTTCCTGGGACACACAGGCCAGAGACTCCCCGAGCACAGACCCAGAGGCAGCATAATCCCGGGCTGTTGGGGATGCCTACACTCAACTTGACTAGGTCATGACATAGTATTTCCCAATGCGGCTGCACCAATTTACAATCCTAGCAGCGGGAAATAAGAGTTCTGTGGCTCATGTCGTCACCAATATTTAATAGTGTCACATTTCATTTTTGCCAGGCTGTTGGGTGAGAAAAATGGTGTCCCGCTGTGATTCTTTCCAGGGCCAGTGAACTTTTAACAGTTCTAAATATACTCAATCAATCACAGATGAGCTGACTGACTAATACAAATCCAACCGTTAGCACACTTAGTGACCTGTGTTCATACAGCTTTAAAAGTAAGCCATATTTACTCTGAGAACACAAACGACTCCCAGAAAACTAGCTACCGTATGCCCCGTAAGAGTTTCTCTCAAATAGCAAGACTTGGGCCATTGTTCTCAAGATAAAACATCTTGAACAATTAGGAAACGAGGTTGTTACTCTGAATGAATCCGGAACAGAAAGGAAAAGGTCAACTAAACGAGAACTGGATGAGACGGGCTCTGGAACAGTGTTCGCCACGTGGTGGTCCGCAGACCCTTGTGGTCCGCGAGATCCGAAAGGCTGGTCACCGCTGGTTTAAGGGAACCTTGGCAGCAGCGGTCGCCAACTGGTGGCCCATGGATCACTGACGGTCCGTGAGGTTCGAGAGGTTGGCGACCATTGCTCTAGAGCACTCAGCAGCAGCACAACACACCGAGGCTGAATTTCCCAGTGACAGCCGAAGGAGCAAGCCCTCGCCAAAGCTCGGCGGGCACAGCACCGGCCTGTTTGCCTGGCTCACAGCTGCTGAGACCTCTCTGACGGTAAAGAACTTCACAGCCCAGCCCGCTCGGCCCCGAAGCAGGACAATTCCTGATGTCATCTGTCTAGGCCCTTAGCCTGGTCTCTCCGTGGAAGGAAAGACCCTGGAAATGCCTGGCAGGATGTGCGGGCTGTCTGACTCTGGAAGGGGAGAATGTGCCGATGAGCCGTGCCTCACTTTAGGGAGTAGCTATGGCAGATTAGACGCGATCACTGACTCAGGACCCTTCCAATAAAACAAGTCCAGTAGGGAGTGAGGGGGCTTGAAATTTAAAATATTTACGGCCATAAATCTCCTTGGAAATTCAGCTACTAACAGGGCCAGCCAAATGATCCTTCACTATTGGGCAATGTCATGTTCTAGAATAACGCCAAACTTCAAGGTCAAAAAGACTTAACTAATCACTCACCTTTTTAAATAACTCAGTTGAATTAGAAAAAGGGAAAACCTTGTCTGTTGTGTTTATGTAGGCACTTGTTTTTTTTATCTTTCCCTGCCCTGGCCCGCCCTCATCCCCCTCATGTAAAATGTATGCAGAAATAGGCCCAGGCAAATATTTGTGTCAAGTCCCGCAATAATATGCGCTCACACTGACCTGACAGAGCGCGGTTGTAGTAATCTCCGGAAAGGGTGAAGTGCGCGTAGCCTTCGGGGCGAGCTCTTATACGCTGAAGGAAGTTCAGACCTGCAATGACAGCAAAGCTTACTGCAGAGCTGGGGCGGGGCGACCAGAACTTTCCTCTGCAGACAAAGCTCATCACAGAGATGTTAGTTACAGCTAAGACTGATGATCTCACAAGAGAGCGCATAAAAATCTGAGACTTTGTTCATCACGGGGTTCTTTGCAAGGTGTCTGATTTTTAAAATACTGCATTAAAATGCCACCTCTCTTCACAACCCTTTAAAGGTTGTGACTGAAGTAAATGCTTCCTTTGTCTCCCCCCAGTACCGGCACCCAGGTGCATCTGAAGCCTGCAGGGTCATAAAAACATTTCTAGCCGAAACCGGTTTGGCTCAGTGGATAGAGCATCAGGCCCGTGGACTGAAGGGTCCCGGGTTCAATTCCGGTCGGGGGCATATACCTTGGCTGTGGGAACATCCCCAGTAGGGGGTGTGCAGGAGGCAGCTGATCGATGTTTCTCTTTCACTCTCATCGATGACTTTCTATCCCTCTTCCTTCCTCTCTGTAAAAAATCAATAAAATATTTTTAAAAAATTTGTGAGTATCTTACAAGAAGGTACAGTGACAGGAGCAGTCGTGTCCTGATAAATATTAGCTGGTGTTTTTTCGGATTACCATAGAAAAATATGGTAATATTTCTGCAGAAAGAGACTCATGGAAACAGTCCAAGTCCCAGTTGCTGGTTTTAATCACGTGGCCCTTGTAAGTGCCCAGAAGCACAGGAAAAGGAAAACCTCCACAATGGGCAAAAGGTCAAATTAAATCCCCGGAACCGATTTTCTTTGAAGGGACCAGAGGCAGGCAAGATCAAAACAATGGAAAAATTAAAAGTAAACACAGCAGGGAGAGGCTCCTTTACTCTCTGCAGCCGCCGCATGTAACGCAGCTTACAGTGGCGCGGCTTAGGCTAACGCGCTTCTACCCTAGTCCGTGTTCAAACTTCACCTCTTCCCTGCCCTGTGAAGGGACTCTCATAGGACTGTGTTTTCTATTTTCAAAAGATATCTAGAGCAGAAGCATTCTGAATGCCTTTAATAACACTACAATCTCTACAGTCTTCAGATACATCAAAAAATAAGGCGGAGAGATCAGGAATTCTTCAGCTAGAGCTGTTAATACGGCAGAAATTTTATCAATGACAATTTCGATTATTCCACAGCTACAGGCTGAAGGCCACATATGGCAAGTAAATATATATTTCTTTATATTCCAAATAATGAAGAACCTATGTAAAACCATTATCTCCAGATCCATCCGTACTACTAAGCAGAGGGCGTGAACAACACAAAAAGGCCCCGGCTAACTCAGCAATCACGGGCAGCCCTCAAGACGAGCCTGCACACCGGGGGCACACTCACGGGAAAAGGTGAGCTCGGCCAGGGGCACGTCCCGGTCCATGCAGTCGTCGATGAAGCAGATGCACACGCTCTCAGCCTTGACCTCCACGCCCGAGATGACCTGAGCTGGCGCGGCGCCCTGGCTCTCTTGGCCGATGGGAGCCAGGGACAGAGACTTCAGAGGTTCGGCATTCTTAAACAGCCAGCTTGCTGCCTTTTTCAATTGGCCTGCAAAGAAGTTAAAAGGGGATCGGTTTAACCAGTTCCCCCCGAGACTCAAGCAAGGCACAGAGGAGGCAGAGAAAGTGTCCGGGGACCTACTGGACAACCCAAGAGAGCCTTGCTGAGCACTGAGCCGGCTGCGTTCTTAGACACAAAAAGGAAGAAACTGCATCACAACAGGAATTCTCCTTTTAAGCAAATAACAAGGCTCTCTTGGTTGCGTGTCTTCCAGGCATTTTATCACACCTTTTGTGTATGAAAGCCAGGCGCCATCTTTCCTCTACCCTGACGCCTGTGGAAGGAGAGGAGAAGAGACAAGGATAAGGGGGGTTACGGAGACACACGGAACTACCTTGGCACACCAGCAGAGCCTTGCGACAATCGTCCATGCTGAATCCCAGCTCCTGCAGTCGAGCCAGCTGTAACTCTAGAAAAAGGAGACCAGGATTTTTATTAATATCTTTGTTAATTAACCCATAGAATAACTTAAGGAAAAAGAAAGAAATTCAGAAACTGGTGACTAAAACATTTCACTTCTCTGGGCAAAAGTGGGCTCCTAATGAAAGACTTTTGTCACGTGTACCCTGAAAATTCTAGGAGCCTTTTTCTGCATATTGACTGTGTTTTTAAATGTTTAAAACTGGCCAAAACCGGTTTGGCTCAGTGGATAGAGCATCAGTCTGCGGACTGAAAGGTCCCGGGTTCGATTCCGGTCAAGGGCATGTACCTTGGCTGCGGGCACATCCCCATGGAGAGTGTGCAAGAGGCAGCTGATCGATGCTTCTCTCTGGTCGATGTTTCTAACTTTCTCTCTCTCTCCCTTCCTCTCTGTAAAAAATCAATAAAATATACTTTAAAAGTTTAAAACTGAAACTTAGTATTATCTATGTAACTTTGGAGGAAAACTTGAAGCTTAACACCAAACCTTAGCATTTTCCCTATAACTCCAGAGGAAATTATACAAGGAAACATAGATAGGCTAGAACAGATGGTTTGGGGTGTTAAAATTTTTTAAAAAAATAGAGAAGCATATTTAGGCTCCCAATTATACTTAAGGACTTACAATTTATATTCTGAACAATTAAGTTGCGCAAAAGAAAATCTTAAAAGTAAACAGAAGGAAAGTTATTAGAAAGACTAAGTGGGTTTCAAGTTGAACACTTACCTAAGACAGGATCTAAGGCATGCCTCGTGCCTTCTCTCACTTCCTCCCCAACTCGAGCCGCACCAGAGCGGCCACCGCTACCGGAGCGGCCCTCCGCGGCCACCGCGTCGGGCACTGCAGTGTTAGCTTGCTCAGGGATGGACTTTGCAATGGCGAGAAACAGCTGAACATCGTTATAGGAGAGTCTGATATCCAGGGCTTGTAACTGAATCTGTCAAAATGAAAAAGGTGGCAGTTTTTCAAGTTTGATTTTGCATCTACACCTCTTTCAGATACAATTCCCTAATCCAAGTTTCAGAAGTCCGATGGACACTACGTTTCTCATTTTGAAAACGGGAAAGCTCACTATATTAAGCGCTAATAGCCATGAGGTAAGGGGTGGGGTGACTTTCATACAAGAATATTAATCATTAAAGCAGAAAATCAAAGATTGGCTGTAGGGGAGATAAGATCACCTATTAGCAACATTTTGTTAGTCCACTTTGCTTTGATCTATTTTTTTTTTAATATGTTTTATTGATTTTTCACAGAGCGGAAGGGAGAGGGATAGAAAGTCAGAAACATCGATGAGAGAGAAACATTGATCAGCTGCCTCTTGCACACTCCCTACTGGGGATGTGCCCGCAGCTTTAAGGTACATGCCCTTGACCAGAATCGAACCCAGGACCTTTCAGTCCGCAGTCCGACGCTCTATCCACTGAGCCAAACCGGTCTCGGCTGATCTATTTTTTTTTTAATCTCTGAAACAAAATGACCAACAAAAGCAGTGGTTCTCAACCTTACTAATGCCACGATCCTTTAATACAGTGTCTCATGTTGTGGTGACCCACAACCATAAAATTATTTTGTTGCTACTTCGTAACTGTAATTTTGCTACTGTTATGTAAATATCTGTGTTTTCCAATTGTCTTAGGCGACCCTGCTAGTGGTTCTCAACCCACAGGCTGAGAACCGCTGCTGTAGAGCCTAAGACCATCAGAAAACACAGGTATTTACATTACGATTCGTAACAGTAGCAAAATTACAGTTATGTAGTAACAACGAAAATAATTTCATGGTTGGGGGTCACCACAACACGAGGAGCTGTATTGAAGGGTCGCGGCATTACAAAGGTTGAGAACCCCTGAACAAAAGTATCTCTCCTTTATTCAAACAGAACCTAAAATGACTCAAGTTCCATATGAATATTTCCTAAACCCCTGGTCTTCCTGAGAGATTAGCAATACAGCCAACACTAGCCAACGCCAAACAGACGATACCAGCCGGCACAGCACCGGTCTTTAAAAACAGGATGACTGTTCGAATGTGTGTATGATGCTTATTTACTGATTTTTAATTTTTTTTAAGACTGAACATCGGAATTGCTTTTCTCTCTCTTTCAGGCTCCTACTCCTCCTCTACCAAAGAAATAAAACATCCAATTCTTAGGCCTTCCTTGCCGGGCCTCGCCCTCCCTGCTTCACCATACATCCTCCTCCTCCTCGGTTCCCCACATGCCTGTTCTGGTGAGACCTGTCTGTCTCGCAATTGCTGGGCCAAGTGCACCCGACCTCCAGGCTTCCGAACATGGAATGCTCTCCCTCTCTGAAAAATAGGTTTGACACCGAGGTCCTTTGCTGTATGTAAAATTAACTCACTTTGTTTTCTTTATACGTTCGACACCCCTCCACTCAGACTCACCTGCCTGGAGTTCTACTCACAGCCAACAGCCCTACCTGCGTGGAGTTCTGCTTTCCATAAACCTTTACAGAACTTCAAGATTCTCCTAGACAATTAAAAGGTCTTTTATCCTCCACAAGACAGCAAGATCTTAGGACAGAGTTGATGTTACTTGTATTTTGCTGCTGAAGGACCCAAAATGTTGCGGGGCCCAGCAGAGGCATGTGGCCCCAGCTGAGGAAAGTGTGTGAGCGGGCACCCACGTGTCACAGGCGCTCATCGTTACCTCCAGGATGGGTGGGAAGTCTGCGCTGTTGAACGCATCCATCAGTCCTGAGCTGTTCTGATAAGAAGAATTCCCCACCAGCTCCACCTGAATTTGTACAGGATCAACAATTGAAAGAGCCGTATCGTGTTCATTACCCAGCCGGCACGAAAACACCTAGAACATAAAATGTAGCACGCTAAGGGTTAACGTCTGATCTAGAAAGAGCCTGACCGTCAGCTGAACAGAGAGGAGCTCGGAAACAACAGCCATAACAGCTACTGAAACAGTGTGAAGAGGGAGGCTGGCGCTTCCCGACTGCCCACAGCCTGTTCAGCGGCTCACGGGAAAGGCAGTTTGGCAACACGTAACAAAAGACTTAAAACTCTCACACCCTTTAAGCCAACAACCCCACTTCTTTCTGGGAACTAGCCTAAAGAAATAATGCAAAATATAGAAAAATTCACTGAACCATTACTTAATAGTCAATAAAAACAATTCGGAGCAATCAAGGCTAAACAAAATAATAAAAATTTTAAAAAGAGCAATCAAGGTTTGATCACTCAATATGCACAGCTACTCAATGGAATATTTTGCACCAACTTAAAGTGACAGTTAAAAGGAGCATACGAAATACAGGAAGACAGTCACAACACACATTATGTGAAAATGTAGCCCAATAAATAAGTATTACACCATGACTTTAAGGGAAAAAAACATACTGAAATATCAACAGAGATTATTTATGGAGAGATAGCTGTTTTTCCCTCCCCAGCCCCAATTGTATATACTATAGTTGTTACACTCATGGTTAAAAATACCTACATTAATTACTGAAGCTGGGTAACAGCTACATAGTGGTCCATTATATTACTGTTTCCTTTGTACATGTTTGAAATATTCTATTAAAAAGCTTTAAAGTAAATATATTTTATTTATGGGGAGAAAGAAGAGAAGGGAGGGAGAACTCCTATTCTAAGATCAAATTATTCTGCACACTCAGGAAGAGTACAGAGAGGAAAGCATTCCTGTTGCTTTCCTTGCTCCTTCCCCCAGCGCTTTTTGGACATGTCTTAGTGCTCCTGAAAAGCAGGTTTGACACCGAGGTCCTTGGCTGTTGGTAGGGTTAACTCGCTCTGCTTTCTTTATCAGTTCGACACTGAACCAAGGAGGGCTTGCAGCTCAGATTCCACACGCTGCCTGCAGAACGAGACGGCAAGCGGTTTCCAGGAAGCTCAAACAGTGCGCCGGGCAGCTTTCTAAGGCTCTGGTGCAGGAGAGTCTCGTTTTCCCTTTTTCTTCAGGAGCTCCTGCTGCACAAAACCCAATTGTGCCTAACAGTTCATTAATCCATCACCGAGAGCGTCCGCTCCAAGCTGGCAGTGCGGCGGCTCAGAGAGCGGATGACGGCAGTTTCCTGACCACCTCGCATCACACCGGCAGGCAAACCCTTCCTCTCCAGCCGAGCTCGCTTTACACGAGAGCGACAAGTGGCCAGGAAGTGAAACCTCCACAGGCTTTAATCAGCCCTATCTGACCAGAGGGGGAAAGGCACCGCATGTGGTTGACAGTGAAAATAAGTTTTGCTCGTCAACTTCTGAACGAAATCACCGGAAAGAACAGGGCATGGAAAGTTCAGTCGTGAAAGGAAGGGAAATGATGAGTAACCCTGGCCCAGTATTTGTGGCACTGTATGTAACAAGAGGAATGTGGGCCGAGATCAGGGAATGGAGAACTTCTGATAGAGATACTAAGCTGCCTCATGTCCCCTTCTCTCTCCACGAGCCCTGGCTCACAGAGAGGAAAGCGTTTTTGTTTAATATCGCACAATATAATCTCCAGGCTACAGAGGCCACTCCGATGCATACCTCGTTCAGGAGATTAAACCAAGGGCTGGGCAGCACTCTTCACTTCTTTAGGTAATGCAGTGGTCGGCAAACTGCGGCTCGCGAGCCACATGCAGCTCGTGAGCTGCGGTTTGCCGCTCTGTTAACTAATGAGTTTGCCGACCGCTGAGGTAACGCGTGACTCTCCAGAGTTGCCCTTTTATAGATCAGATATTTCTGAAAGGATGATGCCTAAAACCCTTAACACCTTGTGTAACTAGGTTTCCATGACCACGAAGCCCCGGTCTTCATGGAGACAAGCAGTCACTGTGGAGAAGGGACGCAGGGGAAAGGAGGGCCACTGCCCCACCTTCCCCGAGGGGCCAAGGCCTGGGCCTGCAGAACCAGAGGACACGGCAGGGAGCCTGGTCTTCGGAGGAAGGAGGGGGCAAGGAGGTAAAGTCCCTCTACACACCCCCGGCCTGGCACGGCAGGACTCAATTCGCACACGGGAGTAAGCCGGTAGCTGTGAGGAGAAGACAAAAAGAGGGCAGGGACCCTCCAGTTCTGCTAGTTATTTCTCCCGACGAAAGCTTAGGAGGCAGAATTCTCTTCCAGCTGCTCCTCTCCTGAGCCAACTCATAAACTTCTGATCAACTCATCAACTTCTTACCTCGATGCCAAACAAACTTCCTGAAAAGGGGCGATCCACAAAGCGGGGCTTGTAGGTAAGCACCGTGGTGCCTTTGAGAATGATGGCGTTGGTGTCGGAGCAGGACACATCTTCCACGACCACAAACTCCGTGCCTGCAAGGAGAGCACCGTTAACCACGCCCACACCGGGAAGCCGGGAAGCACCAGGCTGCTGGAAGCGAGGCAGCCCGCGGCCACCAGGAGGGACTGGCCGTCGGACCTGTTCTCCAGGGTGACCCCACCCTCCTGCACGGTCACCCTGACCAACTCCCTGCGTCTGGCCGGGCACAGCCGAGCAGCAGAGCCCGCACTGGCAGAAGGGACCGCAGCGCAGTTTCGCTCTTTAGAACGTGTTTTCCATCTCGGTCTCCTGGGAGGACTAACATACTCAGAAGCTCAGAGAATCACCCCTCCCCCAACCGATGACCTGCTTTAAGATCCCGGGAGTAGATTCAGGTGGGCATGCTGGGCCGGCAGCACTGGGCACTATATCACCCATGTTGCCGCCCAAGTTGTTTTCAAAGAATAAAGGACAACCCAGTGTAGAGATTTTCTTTAACTTAGTACCTGCAGTTTCCTACTCACTTGTACATGGCAAATTTACTTTGCTTTATGAACTGTGTGTCTTCATCAAAAACCACGTATAGAGTGATCTTTCAAAACTAAGTCCACTTAAAATGCTAGCGGCTTCCAACCCACTGAGTAGTTCATAGGGAATATCACAAACAACAAATCCACAAATACATACAGATGTACTAGAGTAGTTCGCTAGTTAATAAAAACCATAAATGAATCTATCTGTAAAGGAAAATATTCTGTTTGTAAAGAGAATACAATCCCCTCACTTATTACAAAATGAAATTTTCACATCCCGAACCTGCCCGGACCCAGCAAGGCACATCTGCTGGGGCCCTAAAGATCCAACAGAAAGCGGAAGCAGATTTCCAACACTGGGGGTGAGTGGGGCGAAGACGACTGCCCAGGTGGTGCTCGGGCCGGAAGGTGCGTTTGGTGAGCAGAGGAAAGAGACGAAAGACCCCGAAGCCTTCACTGCAGGCCACACCCACTCAGCGATCAGGAACGCCCATGCTTATTGTTGGTGGATAAAAGACTCAAATGTGTAAGTGCTCATGTCAAAAAATGAAAGGCAGCCGAAACCGGTTTGGTTCAGCGGACAGAGCATCGGCCTGGGGACTGAAGGGTCCCGGGTTCAATTGCAGTCAAGGGCATGTATCTTGGTTGTGGGCACATCCCCAGTGGGGCGTGTGCAGGGGGTAGCTGACTGATGTTTCTCTCTCATCGATGTTTCTAACTTTCTATCCCTCTCCCTTCCTCTCTGTAAAAAAATCAATAAAATATATATTTTTAAAAAAACGAAAGGCAATAAAAAGTTATCCTGCAACACACTGAACCTAACAATTCAACTCAGAGCAGTGACTCATACCTATGAATACTCACCTGTTACATTGACCTTGACCTCCAAGTGCTTTTCAGTGGACACAGGAAGGGAAGACCGCCTGGTGACCACTCCACTCTTCACAGTTTTGGGAACTGCAGCAGACTCACTGCTGGTGTTCCGGTGGCGAGAAGGGGTAACGTTAGCTTGTTTCTTAATGTCACTGGGAGTGTGGAGAAAGTCATGGACTAACAGCAGCCAGTCAAATATGAGAAACACTCGCAGATTGTTGAGAACCACTGTAAAACAGGAGGAATCCTTCGTAGATCTATATGAAAGACCAAAAAATACCATCAGAAAGGAGAAACATAACATTTCTTTAACCTACAAATGTATTACCCAGCTTTGGCAGATGGTATTCTAGCATTTTCTACACTGACAGTATCAATAAACTCTGAAAACTGTTATAATAAAACATTAAATATATGTTTTCAGAAGTTAATCATATTTTTAATAAGCAAGAAGTAATCTATATATATGAAAGGCTAAGCAACCGTCTGACCAGTAGCTATGATGCACAATGACCACCAGGTGGGCAGACGCTCAGCACCCAAGCTTCAGTGCCTTGGCAGTGGCAGTTCTCGGGTGACACACTCCAGAACCAGAGAGCAGAGAGCCTGATTTCAGGTTCATCACCCAAAAACTGCCCTCTCGCAATACAGGACTCCTGGGGGGGTGCTGGAGAGCTGGTTTCAGCCTGAGTCCCACAAGCCAGGCCAAGGGACCCCACCTGCTGGAGGGATCCCGCTCACTCCGCAGACACCCTTCAAGTTGCTGGGCCACCCCAGGTGTGACCGGCCGGGGAGGGATCGCACGGGAGGTTGGCTCCAGAGTTTGTCTGGCCAATCTTGCCCAGTCCCGTCCCGCCGGCCACCTTCCCATCAATATCCTTTCAATGTGTACGAATCAGTGCACCGGGGCACTAGTATGCTATAAAAAAACAGTCCAGCGTAGTCCAATGGTTCTCGACAAGGGTGACTGTCCTCCAGAAGACATCTGGCAATGTCTGCAGGTATTTGTGGTTGACACAACTGGGGGAAGGGAGTTGCTACTGGCATCTTGTGGGTAAGGCCAGAGATGGTACTAAACATTTCACAATGCACAGAATTATCTGACCTAGAAATGTCAATGGCGCTGAGGCTACAGTAAAAAGGGCACAGGCTTAAATCCTGTCACTTAACAAGATGTGTTATCTTGGATGAGTAGCCTACCTTCTCTGAGGCACAGAACAGGTATTTGACAAATGTCGGTTCCCTTCCCTAAGGCTGTTTCAAGGAGATCAAGGAGGCTCTTTCCTTGATGTCTAGAGTGACTTCTTTAGACACCGAATTTATACACCAGTGCCAGTGGTTTCTCTACCGAAACTGACCTGAGAACCCAGATCTTTGAGCCTGAGCAGAGGACAAATAAGATAGCGTTTATTGTGGGTATGACCCCCAAAGGTCCTTAGAAGTGGAATGGGGCGAGGGGGGAGGGGAAGATTCCTTTTTTTGTAGTCCCATTACCCCATATTCGACATTTGAGGTGAAAAGTCAAGGAGGACTCTCAGACCTGGCCTGGCCCATGGGGGCAGGAGGCAGACGGGTAGCACAGAAGGACAGTGGGCTGGGGACATCTCTACAGCGTTTTCTGGGCTGAACTTTGTTCTGGGACTCTAGCTAATGCATGTACCTGGTTCTCTGCCCTAACAGGGCTCCTATTCTGGAAAAACTGATTCAGAGATATTTGGAAGGCTGGCTTCCCTATGCTCATATTTCTCCCACACCTGGCTCAGTCCCCCAGAAAAGAGGCACAATGATGTCTGTCTCCTTCATACAGACACGGCGCTTTTCACAGAAACACTTTACCCTTTTGGAATGGAGAAAAAATGTTGCCCTCAGTGAAAATTTTCCACCCCATTTTGAACACAGATCGTCAGAGCTATGCACTAACTGGAAAGTCAAAGTGTGTCTGATCCCTTTTCTGGAAAATATTTCAAGCCTTTAAACACTGTGAAGTGATTTATATTTGACACACAAAATCCCAACAAAAGAGCAATTCTTCTTGAGACACAGAAAGCGTTCAAAAGTTCCAATCAAGAGAACATGTTAACCCTCTCGCTAACAATGGCACCTCTGTTAGCAAGAGCCAAGGTAAGACTTCATTATTTGACTCCAAGAAATTATATACCTTGAATATATAAATAGAACAATATTTCAAGGCTACTTATATATCAAAAACATGATAGGCTGAAAAGCTGGCTGATCATTTAGGGAGGCAGATTATTAGATCAATACTAATAAAGCAAACCTAAGAAGAAATTGTTGCTACAGATGAACCACATATATGCGAGCTTCCTGTTCAAATAAACATTGTCTTCAAACAAAGGCGCGCTCCAAAGCACCGCCCCCTGTCATCTGACCACACTCAGCCCACCCGCCCACAGACTGTCAGGAAAGAATGGACTTTGACATCAGGGGCCCAGGTCTGAGCTCTGACTACTTCACTTACTAGCTATGTGACCTGGAAGAGTTACTTAACCCGCTCCAAGCTTCCAGTTCTGCATCTGTCCAATGGGGGAAGGAGTCACCCACCTTGCAGACTGCGGGAACTAAAGATAGGTCAAGTGGCTGGCTCGTGTTAGGCTCAATAAGAGCCAGTAGCATTCCCAGTACTGAGCTTTTAAAAAGTGCATACAAAAGCTTAAATGTCTACTTTGCTAGTTTCCTAAGGCTCATGGAGAGACCACAGCCTCTTCCTAAAAAACACTGCGGCCTGAGGAATTCACTGAACAGCATACTGAAATGGCATGCATATTTAAATATATAAATATCAGGATAATCTTGATGGCTTTTTTTTTTTTTCTTTTTATGCCTAACCAAGAAGTTTTCACTTACTACTTCTCTCTTAACCCGGCCTTTTCGTTACTGGTCTATATTTACAACGTATCTGATGATAGCATGCACGAACAGAATGAAATTGATATTGCTGCCACAGGTCTCCTCTTGGACTTGCATGGAGACATTTCTTTATGTCAGATTTTAACTTTTCAGTTTTCAGGCCAATGCTCACTTAGTCATGCTTTCTTACTGTAGTATATCATAAAATAATACAAGCTTCATCAGGGATAATAATGGCTTCCACCATCTGTACCAAACAGTGTGCCAGGCAGGTCCAGTTGTGCTTTTCTGTCTTATAAAAGGGAGAATGCAGCTCAGAAAGGTTAAATAGCTTGTTCTAGGGACGCACAGTTAGAAAGCGTAAATGGAGTTTTTGACCCCAAGATCTGTATGATTCCAGAACATTCACACTTTCCACAACACAACTGCCTCCCATAATACGAACAAGAAAACGTAATCTAGTTTGAAAGCTAAAGTTCTTTTTAATGACAAAGTGAGTCAGGAAGACTTGCAGAGGTAATCGGTAATGCAAGACAAAACCACCGTCCCCTGTCATCAACAAACAGCAAGTGCAGGCAAGGATGTGCAGAAAAAGGAAACCCTCATATGCACTGCTGGTGGGGTGCAGCCACTGTGAAGAACAGTGTGGAGTTTCCTCAAAAAACTAAAAATGGAGCTCCCATTTGACCCAGTCATCCCACTTCTAGGAATATATAAAAGAAATCAGAAATACCAATCAGAAAGGATATATGCACCCCCATGTTCATAGCAGCGCAATTTACCATAGCTAAGATTTGGAAACAGCCTAAGTGCCCATCAGCAGATAGTGGATTAGAAAACTGTGGTACATCTACACAATGGAATACTACGCTGCTATAAAGAAGAAATAAATCTTACCATTCACAACTGCATGGATGGACATGGAGAGCTTTATGCTAAGTAAAATAAGCCAGTTGGAGAAAGAGAAATATCACATGATCTCACTCATTTGTGGAATATAATGAACAACATAAACTGATGAATAAAAATAGAGACAGAGAAGCATTGAACAGACTGTCAAACCTTAGAGAGGTGAACGTGGGGGGGGGGAGGTGAGTAAAAGATCAACCAAAGTTCTTGAACGCATACATATAAACATAACCGGTGGACACAGACACTAGGGGGGTGAGGACATGTGTTGGCGGTAGGAGTGGCTGGGGAGAGGTCAATGAGGGGAAAAGGAGACATATGTATACTTTAAACCAGTGGTTCTCAACCTTTCTAATGCCACGACCCTTTAATACAGTTCCTCATGTTGTGGTGACCCCCAACCATAAAATTATTTTTGTTGCTACTTCATAACTGTCATTTTGCTACTGTTATGAATCGTAATATAAATATCTGTGTTTTCCGATGGTCTTAGGCTCTGCCTGTGGGTTGAGAACCGCTGCTGTAGAGCCTAAGACCATCAGAAAACACAGATATTTACATTATGATTCGTAACAGTAGCAAAATTACAGTTATGAAGTAGCAACAAAAATAATTTTATGGTTGGGGGTCACCGCAATATGAGGAACTGTATTAAAGGGTTGAGAACCACTGCTTTAAACAATAAAGAATTAAAACACACACACAAAGAAACACCTTCCCTTCTGTTATCTCTATAGACAAAAGTTTTCTTTTTGCTTAAACACGCATAGTACCTCCACCCCCCAAGTTGCTTTACAGATTAAAACTGCCGACAGCAAGCATGTCAAACTCACAGCCACATCTTATAGGCAGATTGATTTCAAGAATCTGGCTTAACTCTAAACTACTTTTTTTAAACAACAGAGACACCTTTTGGCCAATAAATGAAGCTGCAAGGTGATAGAAATACCGAGTCAATACACATTACATTGCACACTGATGGGCCATTATCTGTTTATCTTTTCCGTGATTCCTTGGTCCCGTGAGCTCTGCAGCGAACACGGCCAGGGCCCCAAAAGGCAACACTCAGTAGAGAACGGCAGAGCGAGCCGGGGTGCACTACCTGAAATGCAGCTCGATCTGGATGGACCCTTGGGCTGTGCTGCTGTTCCTGGAGGGCTGAAAGACGCAGCTGAAGACGTTGGTCAGGCCAGGGCTGGCCTTCTGCCCGGCGTAGCGGGTGTCAAAAGCCATCATGGAATGGGAAACCAAGTTAACGGATTTGGTTTGGTTGGAAAAGCTCTCAAAGAGCAGTTTACATTTCTTAAAGTCAAATCTAAAAGGAAGAAATAAGACAAGATTGTTAAACTCTTCCCCGTTACAAAATTATGTAAGGTCAAGATAAAAGAACGAAATAGGAAATATGCTTAAGTTCTACGACGGAGGATAACATTCATTCTGAGATCTTTCATTGATTTTAACAGATTCCGCAAAATGGACTTAGCATCACTATGCTCTGCACCTTGCTTTCGATTTCCAGAGAGATGACCTTGTCCACAGGACTCTCAGGAGGAAAAGTAATGCCACGTCATTTTCATCTCACTCTCATCTCAAGTCTCAGAAGACTGAACACAAGCTGGGGCAAAAGTAGGTTTACAGGTTTTCGGATGGGAAATAATACAATGAGTAATAAATAACGACACAAGAATAAACTCGGTTTCCGGTACTCACAACTGTAAAGCTGTTTTGCCCCACGCTGTATAGGTAATATTCCCCAAGGGGTGTCAAGGATCCCTTTAGTCCCTCATCTGTCAATTGCTAGCCTGCCTAGAGGAGTCCCTCTCCAGAGTTTGCTTAATTTTTACCTCAGACCACTATAGCATAATGGAAACTACCAGAACAAACAATACCCTTCATTACAGAAAAATAATGCAACTCGCCCACCAACAGGAAACACATTTGGGACTGACTTTTTTTTAATAACAGAGAGAGCTGCCATGCACAACTCATAATCACTCAGTGCCATCACAACAATCTGTACAGATATTGGAGAAAATTAAGGGCATAGCCAGTCATCAAAAAAAAAAAAAAAATTACAACAAAACAATCAGCATGCAAGTCCAGCTGAGTGATGAACCAAGATGGATTTTCAAGGGAAAAACCAAGTAGAAAACAGAGTGCTTCTGTGAGGAAATCATTAGGCTGAAGTCCTGTTTTCAAACATCGAAACACTTATCCAGCCATATAACCTGGCATCAGTCAAAAACTCCATCTGGAAACCAGAGAAAAGTAATGTCTGCCCAACCTTACATGGCTGTCAAGATATCTACATGGAAGGTGACTGCATTCTTGAAGATTCCCGCTGCCAATAACAGACTCCTGGCCCGCAGTGACCGAGCAGACAGCGTAAGGAAGTGAATCGCTGCCTAAGCACAGGCCCTTTCGGAAGGTTTCCCAGGGTGCCGCTGGCTTCTAGAGCTTCCAACTGAAAACACGGGCCCGTACTGCCAAAGCACAGTTTCAAAAGAAGCTGAAATCTCAGGTGTGAAAACCACCCAACTGTAAATGCTGGGCAGTGAGGGGGGCGTCAGTGCTGCTCCCAACAGTCGGGTCTCCCCTCTGCAGACACAGGAAGACTGCATGCTGACTCGGCTGTGCATGTGTGGGACATGTTCTACCCCATGAGGTGTGCCAGGGCATGTAACTACCTGGTAAGACCCTCGGAGCTCTTATTTTTCTCACTGGCATGTCAAGACGGTCTGCTCTGCCAGCCGCGGGGACTGTAGTGGGCAGAGACCCCCAAGACCCATGTAGCAGGAGGAGAAACACGCCCCCCTGTTCTAAGTCGCTGGCATTTCCGAGTGTGCTACCAGAGCGCGGCCTACGCTCTCTGCGCGTAGACGCAGTGGATTTAAACTTTTGAAAAGCGCTCTGCAGACCACATTCCACTGTGAACCAGCACTCCGGAACCTCTGCTCTCTGCTAAAGCAAAACATGTGGGTGACTTGTACGAATGTTGTGCGTTACTGTTATAAAACAATGGACTAACACGAGCCATACCGCGCAAGGGACCCGGCACCTTCCCTTCCTTTTGGGTCCTTCAGCTCCAGGCTCACGTTGACCATGTCCATGAGGAAGCACATGCCCGTGTACACCTCTCCACTCAGGACCGTCTGGAAAAGAAAAGGCTGTCAGTCCACGCGTGATGGTGCCGGTGAGGACTGGGACGAGGATGGCACGCAATCCAATGTGCTTATCGTTCCATCTTCTTTCCCTGGGTGATCTGAGGCGTGTAGGCACAGGGTGACCATCGCTGAGGCAGTGGGAGTGACACAAGAACATGGGGTCTCACTCACGTGAATTCTTGGGTCTTGTAAATCGTAAGGCCGCATAAATTCCTCTATGGGCTCTCCCAGGTTGTTCTCTAGTAAGCCCCGGATCAGCTTGTACTTGTCCAAATCCAGGGAGCAGTGGACTGAGGACAGGTTGCCATGGATGGATATGTCCGGCACAGTATGACTTATCTCTCTAGGAAAAAAGAAGAAGGGCAAATTTTACAAACAAATCACTAACTTGACGTTGACATAGTTCACACCCAAACAGAAGAGCTAAAAAGTACCCACCTACATTACCAAATAGTTAATTTCTAACTTCCAATGACAAAAATGTCACATGGCTCCAAACGAAGCAAGTTAGTATGATTGTCATGCTTCAACTACAAAAAGCCCCTTTCTTCCAAAATATATATTTACAAAGTCCCACATTTAATGAGTTGACTAAGGAATATATTAATAAGGGGAAAAAAATCTCATGAGACTCAGAAATACTTTAAACATTATAGTTGGAAAAGCAATAAAGAAATAATGACAGACAAAACCGGTTTGGCTCAGTGGATAGAGCATCGGCCTGCGGACTGAAAGGACCCAGGTTTGATTCCAGGCAAGGGCATGGACGTTGGCTGCGGGCACATCCCCAGTAGGGGGTGTGCAGGAGGCGGCTGATCGATGTTTCTCTCTCATCAATGTTTCTGACTTTCTATCCCTCTCCCTTCCTCTCTGTAAAAAATCAATAAAATAGATTTTTTTAAAAAAGAAATAATGATAAGCTCTTCATTTAACTCTTCAGATTTAGTGGTAACTGAAGGACAAAATCAGTGTTTCATCCCAAGCCCAGCGGGACATTAGGATGAAGTCTGTCAGTAGCGCGTCTCGGCTGAGACGGGCAGGAACGGTGTGGAAGACGCCAGGCTGAGGAGTCGTGCATCTCATCCCCACACGGAGGACCTTTCTCTCTGCCCTCCTCGGGGCGAAGTGGGCCTGACAGTCCTGCAGACGCCACGCTCCGAGAACATAAAATAGAGGGTCAGCTTTCACATGGAAGGGGAATATAAAAACTTACGCAGTATATAGAGAAAACCTACATGCAATAAAGAGAAAAAGGACCAGTGATGCTACCAACCAAGAGAAGCTGGAAGAGATTGCCGAGTGCCCCCCTGGGTTCCTGTCTGTGAGGAGTGAGAAGCGGATAGGATGCCTTATGTTCAGTTGTCACCTTTTATCTGGGCTCACAGAGTATAACCATTTGCACATAAACACTGATGGAAGTGGGTAACGTTTAGATAAGGAGAGTAGCAAAGCACTTTTTTTTTTTTTTGGAAGCATTACTTGAAAAGAAAACAAAGTGTTCGATTTCTAAATAATGAAGCTCCTCTTAAGTCTGCTAAGCCAGGAAAACTAAATATAGCCCATGCCAACCATAACTGTACGCCAGCCAAGGAGCACTTGAATAACAAGTAAGAATGAAATGCAAAAATCCCAGTGAGAGCAGCTCAACCCTTTCATTAATCCGGACAGAAACGAAAAAGTGACATAAAAGGACTTGCCCAAACCCAAGGACTGCAAAGGGTGTGGCCAAACAGGGCCCAAATCGCACTCTGTACCAGCAAGGAGACAGCTTTTCAAAGCGTCACGTTACGACCACTGCCATCGCTCCCCGGAGTGGAGATGCAGATGTTGCTGCTGCTCCAAAACTAGCGCCCCGAGCTGGAGGCCTCGCGCACCGAGGCCAGCTGCCTCCTGTCGTGCCCAGGCCCAGGTGGGCATCAACACCCCACACGACCTTGTTAACGTAACCTGGGCTCTGCCCTGAGCGTTGGCTGCTGGTGGACTCAGGTAGGCTCTGGGGATGCCTATTTCCAAGACCTCTCCCAGCCAGGCATGGAACTGATGACAATTCAAACAACGCTCTAAACTACAGAAAGCAGCAGCCTGTGTTTTGAGAGACCAATGAAAAGGTCAAGTCAGTTCAGTAGTGTTTATGGAGTACTTTCAGACCGCGTAAGAGAGTGAAATGGGCAAAACTGCATCTAAACAGTTATTCTGATTAAGTGGAGCTCAAGGGAAAAGAGCAATACCAGGCCCAGAGCCCACTGTATTTGGAATATATAATCCAAATGTCGCCTCTTCCAAAGTGTTTTCCCTGCTGCCATCACCACCTCCCTGCCCACACCAAAATCCATGCTAAGTGTGTGTCCCTTCCCTGCCATCACCACCTCCCTACCCACACCAAAATCCATGCTAAGTGTGTGTCCCTTCCCTGCCATCACCACCTCCCTACCCACACCAAAATCCATGCTAAGTATGTGTCCCTTCCCTGCCATCAACACCTCCCTACCCACACCACAATCCATGCTAAGTGTGTGTCCCTTCCCTGCCATCAACACCTCCCTACCCACACCACAATCCATGCTAAGTGTGTGTCCCTTCCCTGCCATCAACACCTCCCTACCCACACCAAAATCCATGCTAAGTGTATGTCCCTTCCCTGCCATCACCACCTCCCTACCCACACCAAAATCCATGCTAAGTGTGTGTCCCTTCCCTGCCATCAACACCTCCCTACCCACACCAAAATCCATGCTAAGTGTGTGTCCCTTCCCTGCCATCAACACCTCCCTACCCACACCAAAATCCATGCTAAGTGTGTGTCCCTTCCCTGCCATCACCACCTCCCTACCCACACCAAAATCCATGCTAAGTGTATGTCCCTTCCCTGCCATCACCACCTCCCTACCCACACCAAAATCCATGCTAAGTGTGTGTCCCTTCCCTGCCATCAACACCTCCCTACCCACACCAAAATCCATGCTAAGTGTGTGTCCCTTCCCTGCCATCAACACCTCCCTACCCACACCAAAATCCATGCTAAGTGTGTGTCCCTTCCCTGCCATCACCACCTCCCTACCCACACCAAAATCCATGCTAAGTGTGTGTCCCTTCCCTGCCATCAACACCTCCCTACCCACACCACAATCCATGCTAAGTGTGTGTCCCTTCCCTGCCATCAAAACCTCCCTACCCACACCAAAATCCATGCTAAGTGTGTGTCCCTTCCCTGCCATCACCACCTCCCTACCCACACCAAAATCCATGCTAAGTGTGTGTCCCTTCCCTGCCATCAACACCTCCCTACCCACACCAAAATCCATGCTAAGTGTGTGTCCCTTCCCTGCCATCAACACCTCCCTACCCACACCAAAATCCATGCTAAGTATGTGTCCCTTCCCTGCCATCAACACCTCCCTACCCACACCACAATCCATGCTAAGTGTATGTCCCTTCCCTGCCATCACCACCTCCCTACCCACACCAAAATCCATGTTAAGTGTGTGTCCCTTCCCTGCCGTCACCACCTCCCTACCCACACCAAAATCCATGCTAAGTGTGTGTCCCTTCCCTGCCATCAACACCTCCCTACCCACACCAAAATCCATGCTAAGTGTGTGTCCCTTCCTCTGTTTCCGAGGCACCGGCTGCAAGCCTAGCCCAGTCCATAACAGACTCAAACACTAAACAGAGCCACCTACTTGCCTTCCTATATCCCTCAGCAAAGCTCTGTGAAGGCAGACGTTTGTTCTTCCATCATAGCATCCCTCATGTCTAGCACACAGAACTCAATGGACATTTATTACATGAAGAAATAAGTGAATACCTATTATCTTTCACACTTACCTAACAGCACTGATTTCCACCTTATTAACATGCTACTTGTGATAGTTATTCAGATATAAAACACTCACTTGTCCAAATTCCTCTCCACCTGCAATTTCAGCCGACAGGGCTCCGTTAAGAGGCTTCCTCCTGTCTGTCGCACAAAATAGGAGGGAAAGACCAGATCTCCGCTGCTGTCATCCGAGGCCTTAGAGTACTCCCGGGGGCGTCTCTCGGCAGCAAAGATGTCCATGTCTTGCAGATCCACGACAATGCAATCCAGCAGGCAGACATGGTCTTCTATGTGGACCCAGGAAAAGAGAGAGAATGAAGGGAAATGAGACCCCAAAAAAGGCGGATCCTGAGCAAAACAAAAAAGCCCAAGGAAGCTCATTCTGGCTTTGGGAAAACGTGGAGAATGCCTGCTGCAGGAAACGAGGTGCCCAGACATCCCCACTGGACTCCAGGACCTCCCTGCGCAGCGCTCCACGTGCTGACACTTCCTGCCCACCCACCTCCACTTCAGGTGCAGACTGTGCCACGTCCCGTCAGCGCCTCACTGCTGTCCAGAGACACGAGCTGAGATTAAAAGGTTCTGATTAAACTGACTTAACATGCCTCCCTCCCAGAACATGCAACAGGCATCTCCTGTAGAGATAACATTACCCAAAGAATACAAAATCTCCCAGCAACAAAATTCTCTTTCTAACATATACCACGTGTACCGTTTCCGCCACCACTGATCCAATCCAAACCACCTTCGTGCCTGCTGAGATCTCCATAAACCCCCTGGCCCTCCACCAACCAATTCCCCCCTGGCCCTCACAAAACCATCTGCCCACAAATACAGGTGTAATCCCTTTAAAAAGAATAATAAGACATATATTCTCTTCTCTCACACACCTTAATGGCTATGTTTATTCCAATTTTTTTCTATAAATCTCCCCTAAGCCCCGTTAAGACCCTGCGTAAGCGCGCTGTCTACTTTTCCAGCCTCACCTTACGCCATTCTCCACTTTGCTCATGAAGACTCAGGCTCACTGAGTGTTCCCTTCATTTCCCTTTCAAAGGCCAAGCTCTCTGCTGTCTGAACAGCCTTACCTATGGGGCCGCCCTCCCTTCTCCATCTCACCTGCGTCCTCTCTGTTCTTCTGTCTTTCCTATAACATTTATCTTAATCTTCCAATATTCAGAAGCTTATTTTATGTCATTCCCACATTATTCACACGGTGGCAGGAACCGTGTCTAGCAGCATACACCTGGCATTAGGCAGGCACTAAATAAATTAGTTCTTGATTTCCTGACTATACTGATAACTGTGTGAAACAGATAAAAGTGGAGCTGATTTAGGAGGAGGAGGGAGGGGATAGGAACGAAGGGTCTCAGAGAGTCCTTGGGTCATCACGGAATCCAAAGGATAAAGAGAAGAAGTATGAAAACCACTACCTTAATCCAGTCTTATACACAAATAGGGGAATCCCAGAAACAAAAAGTCGGTCAGGAGAAATACTGTTAGAAAGAGATCTTTCTATATCCCAAATCCCTTCCTATATGTCAGGCTGCCCTCATTCCTCACCAGCACTATCAGTGACAGGAAACAACATTCGCTGAGGGGGCTGGGAGGGCACCCACCCCTGTGCTCCACCCGAGTGACAGGTCGATAGGCAACACCACGTGGGTTAAAAATTCAGGTTCTGGAGTCAGACTGCCTAAGCACATAGTCCAGTGCTACCATTTACTATCTGTGTACCTGGGCAGATTCAATTACTTAATCTCTCTTAGCCCTTTATCTCTTCATCTGTAAACTGGGGATAAAAATAAAACTCTGTAGGGGTGTTATGGGGATGAAATGTGTGATAATGTACATAAAGCATGTGCCACAATGTCTGCCACATAGTAAGCGTTCAACACTACTATGATGATAATCATATAATGCCATTAATCATCCGTGTAACCACCCTTCTGCTGTGGTTAGCTCTTCCTCACATCTGCCTAACAGAAGGTGCTCAGCAGTCTCCCTCAGCTCGAGTCCCACAGCTCCCGAAGACCAAGCACGATGGACTGGTTTTTGTGGCCAATCATATCCTGCTTCCCTCTCTAGCTCCTTGGAGCAGCATCTCACTTATCCAATCCATCGCCCAACCGGAACCCGTCTGAAAACTGAGAGGCCACAATCAGGCTCTCAGCTGGATGACCCATTCTTAAATTCCAGAGCAGGAAACCAATGACTAGATGGTCCACGTCTTTTAAAATGTTTATTTAAAGTATTGCTGTTGTTACCTAATTCACACTAACAATTTATAGAAGAGTTATGTTTTATTTTTTAGAATTAAATAGTGACTGGCAAGGATGGTGTCTGAAGAGTAGGTGTGCCTAAGGATGCAGAAATCACTCTAGTTATCAACATCACCATCTGGTGGCAACTCTCTTGACCTATAAGAAAAAAATCCTAATAAGTGATCTAAATATCTTTATTTATACTGTGTCTTGCTCACTGAACCCACCTTAGAAGTCACCCAATGCTAAGTCCACATCCTAAATTTCTTAAACCTACTAAAGCAATGTCAAATTCGATTAGCACAGACGACATGCTATTGCTCTGCCAGCACCTGCCCTTACAGGGGCGGCCTCCTCTTCCACTCCCCCCAACCCAACACACACACACACACCCCTACAGCCATCTCACGAATCCCCCACCTTCATCACACGGTTCCTTTCTCCTCTCTCACCTGGGCTACTGGAAGCCTGGCCGACAGAGGGTGTGGCTTGCTGCCTGGTGGAGCTACTGGGCATGAGCTCACTCCTCAGGCCGCCTGCACTCACTCCAGCAGGAGGCGTCATGATCAGCCCCTCCGCGTGGCCGTCCTTGGGATCCTCCGTGCTCCTCGTTTTCCTCAGGCTGTGTTTGGGAATGCTCACCGGGGAGGCTGGAGGGACTGATTCCTGGAAGAAACGGAATAAAGCTAAAAGGCCAGGATGCGGGTGGTCTCTTTACTCTCCTGGAAACCCCAGCCAATCCCTGGGCGCTTCAAAGACCCTATAGCTTGGCGCTTCCCAAGACAGCCTGATCCCATGAGCAAAGGGGAACAGGATCATGACATTTACATCACATGTAATTATCTACAGATATGTTACATATAATTCAATACCTGGTGAAAACTGTGGCAATTTTGCAGGAAGATACTATCTTTTGTCTGAAGAGCAAATGTTAAGATGCTAATTGCCAGTGGTTTAATCTACGGAAAATGAAGCAAAAGCTAAACTCTCAGCCATATGATATATTGTCACTGTACTGGAAGGGGGGGGCTTATTGTTCTAAGAACTGTATCTAACAGCAAGTGTGGTTCCAATGGAATCAACTGTGTAATGTGTTTGCACTTTCTGGAAGTCTCTCCTTACGGGTTCACATTTCTTCTCTCTCAGTAACTGTATGTCAACGGGAGGAAAAATAAAAAAGGAAAACACAGTGCTTGGCCATTCCTATTATGTTTCTGTTCAAGGACATAAAGATTAAGGGCTAATCCAGAGTAAAAATAAATTCTGTAATTCTACTGAAAACACTACACCCTGATCTTACATACTTAGTACCTTCAGTTAATTGCTCACAGGGATAAATCTTTTCACCAAAATGATTCAATAACTGACTTGAAAACCTCCAGTGACTGCTTTGCCCAAGCCTCAGAGCCCTGCATCCCTACGGCTTGTGCCTCTCCAGTTCTCATCTCTCTATCCTCAAGAACGAAATGGAGGAGGGGAGAGCGGTTTTCCGCTAGCACGACCTTCCTTGTTATTCCTCTCCGCCTTCGAGGGGGTGGTAACAGTGCTCTCCTTCCCGGTTATCTTGGGTAGTAATTACACGTAACAGTGAAAGAAACCCCCTCTTACTTTCCGGAATGATTTTTGCAAGTCAAATTACTAGGTAAATGCTATTATTTAAGTATTTCAACATTAAAAACCTTCCCTCTTGCTTAGTTTATTTAAACTCTAGAGAGTATTTGCTGCTCTTTCATTTGACTCATCTCTACATCCTCGCTGTAGTTGGTCTAAGTAAATCAATGGCTTGCGGAGATTAACTCAAAGCTTTTGAAAGGCTGACTTAGAAATTATGGTTTAAGCAAAAGCTATGATTGAGGAAAATGAAAGGAAGAGCATATGTAAAAAATTCAAACCTGCACTCATTAGGACATGGATTTATGTAAAACAACTCTAAACACACAGGAGTCAGAAAGCTCAAAGGCAAATAACCCCTCCACAAGCTTTGATTTCAGGATTACTTCCTGTTCTTCAACCACTGGGATGCATGCTAGACAAACCTCACACGTGCAAAGTATTCAAGGGCAAATGGAAAGGCAAACTGATTTCCGGTGAGGAAAGTAACTATCCACTTTATATAGGCCTCCCTAGGTCCACAGAGCTTGGCTGTACACGTGGGAGGCAAGCTTCACAGATATGTTTATCTGATGACAGATACTTTACAGGCAGCACACTCCAAGCAGCCCTTATGGAATTCTACAGAACCACCACTAGTATGCAAAAGGGTAAGTCTTTTCCAGGGTTTAAGGAAAAAAAAATACACCACCAAGAACTTACTACCTAGAACAAGAGCAAGAGCAAGAAAGAAAGAAGGAAAGGAAAGAGAGAAAAAGAAAAGCAATTGCTTTTCATAGTCCTTGAGAACGTCTTTACACAGGAGCAAAGTTTCACACACACACACACACACACACACACACACACACACACACACACGATAAGCACTTTCCCAATGAGATACTTTAAAAAGTTAATTTTTTAAATTTTCTTTTTTTAAGCATAAGAGTGTGAATTGACTGCTGAATCCCATAAGGTTTTTCAGAATAACCAGGAGGCAAAAAAGCATATTATACCTTGAAGAAAAAGCGATCCTTGTATGCGCTGCCACTTAAAATCAAATCCTCAAAAACAAATACAGGGAAATTTTTTCATTAAAATGCTGCAAACTATATATCTGGCTTACTTAACAAAACTTTCTTGAGATAGTTTGGCAATTCTTTCTTAGGCCAACTTCAGTGTCAGCTTGTGAGCCCATGTGCAGATACTAGAGGCGCGGTGCATGAAATGTGTGCACAGACAGAGTCCCTAGGCCTGGCTGGCAATCAGGGCTGATTGGGGCCTTCCTTCTCCTGCTCCTGCTGCCAGCTGGGGCCTGGCTGCCACCCCCTGGTGGTCAGCACAAGTCACAGAGAGTGGTAGAACTCCCAGTTGGTCAAACTCCCAAAGGTACAATTTGCACATTAGTCTTTTATTATACAGAATATCTCAGAAAATCAGTCCTTTAGTTTAAGAAGGGTAGAGAAACAGAAATGGTAGTTACTGAAGTTAATTACCCATTCCGGCTCTAACTGATCTTTTCCTAAAAACATGTAGGTCTCAAAACAAAGATTTACCACAAAACAAGTATGTTCCCAAAAACTTACTATAAACTGAAAAGATAGTTCCCAAGGAGAACTCCCTGGGCAGTAATGGCAGCGGAGCTGGAACAAAGATGCAATATCCGGATGTGATGATGGGGACAATGTTCATGTGCAAACACTGGTACTGATATGTTTGTTTAAACCTACTCATCCTATATAATGAAGAGGTAATATGCAAACTGACCATCACTCCAACAAATAAGATAGCCACCCCCATGTGGACACAAGATGGCCAGGAGGGGAGGGCAGTTATGGGTGATCAGACCAGCAGGAGAGGGAAGTTGGGAGGGACCAGGCCTGCAAGGGAGGACAGTTGGGGCCAATCAGACCTGCAGAGAAGGACAGTTGGGGGGATCCAGGCCTGCAGGGGAGGGCAGTTAGGGGCAATCAGGCTGGCAGGGGAGGGCAGTTGGGGGCAGCCAGGCCCACAGGGGAGGTCAGTTGGGAGGGACCAGGCCTGCAGGGGAGGGCAATTGAGGACAACCAGGCCTACAGGGAAGGGCAGTTGGGGGGTGACCAGACTGGCAAGGAAGGGCAGTCAGGGGTGACCGAGCCAGCAGGGGAGGTCAGTTGGGGGCGACCACGCCAGCAGGGAAGGGCAGTTAGGGGTGACCACGCCAGCAGGGGAGGGCAGTTAGGGGCAATCAGGCCAGCAGGGGAGCAGTTAGGTGTCAATCAGGCTGGCAGGGGCGCAGTTTCGGGGTGATCAGGCTGGTAGGCAAAAGCGGTTTGGGGCAATCAGGCAAGCAGGCAGGCAAGCGTTTGGGAGCCAGCATTCTGTATTGTGAGAGGGATCCAAGACTGAGAGTGCAGGCTGCGCTGAGGGACACCCACCCCCATGCACGAATTTTGTGCACCGGGCCTCTAGTGTTAATTATAAACACTTCATACTAAGGAGAAGTGAGTAAGAAAATTTGAAGCAGTTACCAATCTTTATTTTTATGAATGAACCTCTCTCTTATGTTTTTTAAATCAGCAAACAGCAAATTGCTTATATCTCAACTATGAAAAACAATTTACTTCATTAAGGCCAACATTACTAGTTCTCTAGTAGGCCTTCTGTGAAAAGACCAATGGTGGTGGATTCCACTTTACTGTTGAAAAAAGTACACATAAGTGGCCCTGGCCCACGTAACTTGGCAGTTAAGAGTGTCAGCCTACTCGCTAGAGGGTCATGGGTTCAATTCCTGGTCGATGGCAAGTACCTGGGCTACAGTTTCAATCCTGGCCCCACCTGGGGCATGTGCATGAGGCAACCATTAGATATATTTTTTTCCCCTCTCTCTCCCCTTCACCCCCCTTCCTTCTACTCTCTCTAAAAATCAATGGAAAAAATATCCTCAGGTGAGGATTAACAAACTAACAAAATTACACATGAGTGGGAGCCTGTTTCTCCCAGTAAATGCAGCCTCTGGCAGTGAGGTCTGTTATTCCAACAGGAGGGCTTCTCGCAGAGGTGACCAGCAAGCCTCAGTCGTCAGCTCTGCCTGAAGGGATGCCTATGAGCCTGGGTAAACCTGGTGCTACCCTTCCCTTGCATGGATAAACACTGCAGCCTCTGCTCTGATCACCAAATCTGCTTTATCTGAGCGAGTGGCTATAACTAAGGTGAGATATGGACAACATGACCTCCAGCCTTTCTCCAAACACCCCACTCTGGGTCCAGATCCCAAGGTTACAACACATGGATGTGGTTCCTGATTGTCACTGTCCCATCTTCACTCTTCTCCTTCCTCCACCCGTTCCCACTCACTGAATCACATATCTTCAGTTCATTAATAACAGTGAGTTAATGAGTGAAAAGTAAAAGAAATAAAAAATGCAGAGAGAGTAACTGAAAATCATACCATTATTTGAGTTTAAGCACTGCCAACAAACATTATCTTCCTATTACTTTCCGAATTGAGTTGCGGTCCTTGGCTACGTCCTGGTAAGGACTATCACCCCACTCATGCTCTCTCATCTGCTTCTCTTTCTTTCTATACCTAGAGAGGCAAACAGTAACTGCTCATTCATATCTTTTCTGTCATAATCTTTGGAGTTCTTGCATCTAAGTTACTTTAATGAGCTCAGTGCCCACCCTTCAGAAAATTCAAAGAGCTATAGCTAGGCAGTAAGGGCCACTCAAGACACATAACAGGAACAGCGTCTGCCGGCTTATTTTCCCCACATTAACCTAATTCGAATCCCAGGAGGTAAAATCAAACCACAGCTAAGAGGCTGGAGTATGGGAGCCACACACATCTAAGTTTGAGGTCCACATGTCCTCCTTACTACCTGTTATAGTCCAAAAGAAATGGCTTACTCTCTTTATTTAAAAATGTTTTTATTGATTTCAGAGAGGAAGGGGGAGAGAGAGAATCATTGATCGGTGGCCTCCTGCACAACCCCCAATGCAGATGATCAAGCCCCAAACCTAGGCACGTGCCCTTGACCGGAATCGAACTTGGAACCCTTCAGTCCATACATAGGCCAATGCTCTATCCACTGAGCCAAACCAGGTAGGGTGGCTTACTCTTTTTAAGTTCAATTTCTTTATCTGAAAAAATGGTGTTAACACTGGATACTTCTTAGGTTACTAATGAGAACAAATATGTAAAGAGCATAGGCTGATGTATAGTAAGCATTCAATAAGCATCTCACTGTGATTATTGTCAGTCATAAGATCTTACAATTGCCGAACCGGTTTGGCTCAGTGGATAGAGCGTTGGCCTGCGGACTGAAAGGTCCCAGGTTCGATTCGGTCAAGGGCATGTACCTTGGCTGCGGGCACATCCCCAGTGGGGGGGTGTGCAAGAGGCAGCTGATAGATGTTTCTCTCCCATCGATGTTTCTGACTTTCTATCCCTCTCCCTTCTTCTCTGTGAAAAATCAATAAAATATATTATAAAAAAAAAATAAGATCTTACAATTAAATCAAATTTTATGTATACCCCCCTTCAAAGGCCTTCTCTCTCCCACTGTTATTAGCTGTTAGTAGACTAAAATGAGCAAAACTAGCTGGGGTTTTCAGTAAGTGCCATGCTGACAAGCTAAAATGAGTTTGTACTAAATAAGCAGACAGAAAAGCTGCTGTGGAAACTAGCAAGGTGCCATCAAAACACACAGGGAGAAAAGAACAAGACACCTCTAGTTCCAGCAATATCACCAGGCTCCTCAGTGCAAATATGAGTGGGGGGGGGGCTAATCAACCACCTCCATGTCCTCTCGGCACTAAGTCTGTGATTACTAGGTGCTCTCTCTCTTTTTTTTTCTTTTTCCTTTTTTTTTTCTTTTTAGTTAATCCTCACCCAAGGATATTTTTCCATTGATTTTTAAGGAGAGTGGAAGGGAGGCGGATAGACAGAGAGAAACATCCATGTGAGAGAGACACATCAATTGGTTGCCTCCCACACGCACCTGGACCAGCCCAGACTGGAGCTGGGGATCAAGCCTGCAACTGAGGTATGTGTCCTTGACCGGAATCAAACTTGGGACCCTTCAGTCCACTGAGCCAAACCAGATAGGGTGGTGCTCCCATTTTTATCATTTACCCTCCATGAGTCCCCCTTTTCCCAAATGTAAAATGAAAAACAACAGCAATCCTCATGCCAATTACCTCCAAACATTATTGTAAGAAATAAATAAGTTCTAATATAATTTTAAACTATAGAGCAATATTTATATAAGACTTTATTATAAAGATATTTTTTAATGGCTTCAGGTAAACGTTGGGCCAGATCAGGTTCCCCTGAAAAAGCCAAATAGTGTAAAAAGTTGATTATTCTGAGGTCAAACAGTGGGGAAAGCATTCGAAGGATGGAAGATTGGTTCTGTTGGTTTGTTTGATGAAATAACTTACTACATACAGCTAGTAAAGGTTACAATTTCTACTACCTCTATTAAAATGTCAAAAATAAATCTTCAAGCCCTAGTCAGTAGCTCAGTGGTTAGAGCATCGGCCCGAGGACTGAAGTCGCAGGTTCGGTTCCCAGTCCAGGGCACATATACTTCGGTTGCAAGTTTGCCCTCCGCCCAGGCTTGGGGTGCATTCGGGAGGCAGCCAGGCGATGTTTCTTTCTCTCTCCTTTCCTCTACTCTCCCTTTTACACTCTCTAAAAATCAATGGAGGAAATATCCTCGGGTGAGGATTAAATAATAATAGTAATTCTTCAAAGTCACATACACTAACAGCAGTTAGGAACATCTCGCAGCAACACATGAGTTCTTCAATTGGTGTTCAAATGCTAGTTCGGCTGACAAAGGGGATGGGCACTAACTGCTCACCTTATCTTGTAAGGAAAAGGTCCCAGGAAAACCAGCAAAGAGAAACCTGTTCTTGACTTTCAGCTTCCCCAAATTTGCTACAATCAGATGGTTTGATCTGGAACTTTCTGGGATAAGGAGAACAGGAGCACCAGCCTCGATATCCAGGAGAACCCGTGAACAGCGCTGAGCTTGATCTCTCACCTACAAGAGAAAAGAGAATGGACTCAGAGGGTCAATTAATTCCCTAATTTTACAGTCAAATGAGCTCAGGTCTCCAAAAAATTCCATTAATTTATAAAACTAAAACATCTAAAATCATACAGAGTACTAGTATATCCTATAACCACCATGCAGTTAAATTAGAAATCAGTAACAAGGAGATAATGAAAAACCCCAAATGTTTGAAAATCACACTACATACTTCTAAATAACCCATGGGTCAAAAAAGAAATCATAGGGAAATGGGGAAATATTTTGACCTTACTGATAACTAAATCATTGCATGCTAAAATTCATGGGATGTGCTTAAAACAGTAAAGAAAATGTTCAATAAATGTTTATTTTATATTTAAAAATAAAGATTTAAGACCAATGATCAAGGCTTCCATCCCTAGAAGCTAAAAGAAAAAGCAAGATAAAACTAAGTAGAGGAAAGAACATAATAAAGAACAGAAATTACTTATTTCAAAAACAAACAATAGAAAAAAAATAAAACATTCATGGAACACTAACCAACAACCAGAGAATATACATTCTTTTTAAGTTCTAATCTTTATACCAGGCTTCAATAAACTGGTTCTTTGAAAAGACTTATGAAAAATGATAAACCTCTACTTATAATAATAAAAAGAAAGAAATGAAACAAAAACCACCACTATAAGGAGGGAGTGGGGGACACTGCTATAGAACTTGCAAATATTAAAAAGATAAGGAAACCTATGAAAAATTTCATGCCAGCAAGCTTACAATTTAGATGAAGTGGACAGGCTCCTTTAATAAAAACTACCTAGTTAACATCAGATTTAATGGTGAAAAGCAATGTTTTCCCCCTAAGACAGCAATTTTCAACAGGTATGCCACAAGAATTTTTAAAACATGCAAAACCTGACTATTTAGTCAGGGGCCCTGACCTCTTTTTCCTTAGATTGTCAAATAAAAAAAAATTTTTTTTAAAAAGACAACAGCCAATCCAACAATATTTGTCTGGTCTGAATGAATCAAAATTATACCTACTTTTTGGCCAGATATACAAAATACATACTTTTTGGTGTGCCACAGAATTTTAGTAATGAGTTTATGTGTGCAGTGGAGATGAAAAAGGTTGGAAATCACGGCCCTAAAATAAGGAACAAGGCCATTTTTATTCAATGTTGTAGTGAAAGTCCTAGTCTGGGCAAAAAGTCATTTAGGTTAGAAAGGAAAAAATAAAATTATCTTATTCTCAGACATACTTGATCTACCGCTATAGAATTTAAAGAAACTAGAATAAGGAAACTTCATTAAGATGACAGAATATAAGGTCAACATATCAATATGATTTTTTAAATTCATATAATTTACAATAGCATCCAAAATTGGAAATACTTAAGAGATAATTATAACAAAATAATTGTAAAACCAGTATACCCCAAAACTATAAAATATTGCTGAAATTGAAGACCTAATTAAATGAAGAGATGTACCATATTCAAGGATCCAAAAGACTCAAGATTGCTACAATGCCTCTTCTTCTGATACACAGATCAATGCAATCTCAACCAAAATCCTGAGTGACTTTATTATAGAAACAGACAAGCTGATTCTAAAATGTATAAGGAAAAACGAAAGACCTAGAATAGCCAAAGCAACTTTGAAAAAAAAAAAAAGTTGAACTTACACTACTGAATTTCAAGGCATTCCACAAAACATCAGTAATCAAAACTAAGTAGGACTGATTATGATTAAATAAAAATCAATACAACAGAGTACAGAAGAAGAAATACACATAGACATATATAGTTAATTGAATCTCAACAAAAGTGTCAAGATGTTTCAATGGGAAAAGAATAGTCTTGGGATGTATGTGGGGGGGGATCTCAACCCTTACTTCACAAACACACACACACACACACACACGTCAACTAAAAGTGGGAGAGGTCTAAAATTATAAGTTTTCTAAAAGAGGACAAAGGAGAAAATTTCCGCCACCTTGTGGTAGGCAACGGGTTCTTTGATTAAAAAAAGAAAAAGAAAAAAAAAACAGCACTAACCATAAAGTAAAGAAACTAGACGTCATCAAAATGGAAAACTGCTTTTCAAAAAATAGTATTAAGAAAATATTTTTATATATTAGATGAGCCACTGCCTAACCTAATGGGGCCTCATCAGTCATCAGAACTATCTGTTTTCAGGTGTCTATCTTCCCATTAACATATAAGCTCCATGCGGTCAATGACCATGCCTTTCTTGTTTTCCGTTCTATTCCCAGCACCTGGCACAATGTATGACACATCATTCCACAATAGACATTCACTAAATTGAAGAAATGAACAAACAAGGTTGTCATAAGGATCAAATGAGAGAATATATATGAAAACGCTTGAAAACTCCAAAGCATCGTTAATATATGTCATTATTAATCGAATGCAAAGCACACTTAGTTTTTCTATCTCCATTTTCCTTCTACAACTGAGTCAACAGAAGAACAGCAAGAAAAATAACTCGTCGCTGGTCACACAGCTTATAGTGGCAACACCCAGACTCCAGATTCCTGTCCCAAGATTTCTAAAGTGAATGTCTGAACTCTACCCAAATTCTGTACTCCAGTTCCTCAGTGAATAAAGAAGTTTAACATAAGAGATACCATGTAAAATAGGAGACACACAGGATACCTATATCATACTTCTGGGGTAAAAAATAAAGGAAACAGCTATATTTTGGGCCAATTTTGCTCAGTGGTTAGAGCATTGGCCCTTGGACCAAAAGGTCGCAGGTTGGATTCCCAGTCAAGGGCACATACCTGGGTTACAGGCTCAAACCCCAGCCCCAAGTAGGGCATGTGCAGAAGGTATGTGTCTCTCTCACATGGAGGTATTTGTCTCCCTCCCGCCCCGCCATCTCTCTTTCTCTTCTCTTCCCCTTCCTCCTTCTCTTCCCCTCTCTCTAAAAATCAATGGCAAAAATATCCTCAGGTGAGAATAGACAAAAATTTAAATTAAAAAATTAAATTAAAATAAAGAGCACGACTGGCATGGCTCAGAGGCTGAGGGTCGACCTGTGAACCAGAAAGCCATGGTTAGATGCCCACCGAGGGCACAGGCCCAGGTTGCGGGCTGATCCCCAGGGTGGGGCGTGCTGATGGCAGCCGAGCAATGATTCTCTCTCATCACTGACGCTTCCATCTCTCTCTCCCTCTCCCTTTTTCTCTGAAATCAATAAAAAATATATTTTAAAAAATAAAGAAAGAAAGAAAACAATTTCTCTTTGGCCCAAATTAGGTAAATGATTTAGGTAAATAATGTTCTTCTAATTTCAAGCATCAAGATTAATCTCTTTCTTCCTCCTTCACTCTCTCCCTCCCTCTCCTGCCCTTTCTCTTTCTCAAGTCAATAAAAAAAAATTGTAAAAAAAAGATTAAAAACAAATTTAAAGTCCCACCAAATCAGTATTTGTAGACATTAGAAAATGTATGGCTAGAAATCCAGGTAGAAGTCAAAGGTAGATAATACCACCTGTCAACAGTACAATATTAGGAGAAAGGAATTTAAATTTCAAACAAAATAACCTCTTAATCTTATTTGCAAACAAAGTAGGTCTCTAGCTCTCTCTGTAAACCTAAATAATTCAAACAGCTCCATAAAAAGCCTTGAGAAGATTGGCTTTTCTTCAAAGGCCACACATTCAGCACTATTCAAAACAGAAAAATATGCCTTTACCTTCTGCTTGTCCTATATCATTTAAAACTTACCTATTTAATTTCTTCCTCCCCAAGAAGTTAAAGTCGATTACTCTGTAATGCAGTGTGTACTTTCCTAACCCAACCGGTTCTTCACAATTATTTATTACAGTTTAAACACATGTAAAAATAATTGTTTTAAATGTACATAATTCTAACAAACAATGTTTAGCAAAGCTGAACTGAAAGTCACAAAAATGTTCATGGTTTTATAGGATTCAATCCTATAAAATAATACCACTTAAGTATTTAATACCATTTATAGGATTCAAACCTGTAATTCAGAACTATTCAAAAATAAACTATGGGCACAAACATACTCATGGAAGCATTACAAGAAAACGGTTAAGTAAACTAACTAGCTGGATTACATAGTTATTATTAAACGGAATTGCTATGAAAAATGCAAAGCAAGAGGGACAAAGATTATGAAAAGGGGTCATTCCCAAAGTATATGCATGAAGGTAACAAACTTTCTGTACTTTCCTATATGAAACATGTTTTCCCTCAATTTTAAAGGTTTTTTTAAAAAGCATATGTAGACCACAATACCATTTTAGACTCAGTAACTGACCCAAAACATAAAGGTTGACAATACAAGTGTCGGCAAAGATATGAATGAAAGGAATTCTTACACATTGTCCATGGGAGTATGTAATGCAGGTGCCATTTCTGAAAACATCTGGCATTATCTTATAAAGAGAAGTACGTGCATGTCTCTGGCCCGAAAATTCCACTCCTAAATATCTCAGAAAAACCCTAACACATACATGTGCATTGGGAGACACCGTCAACAACCCAAGTGCTCAACACTTGGGGAAGTGGATAAACCAGATGTGTTATTATACACAATGAAGCATGACAGTGGAAATAAATTAAACGCAATCACATGCAATAAATCTGAATGAATCTTAACACAGTGACCAAAGAGAGCAAGTCACAGCTCAGCCGGTGCGGCTCAGTGACTATCGACCTCTGAATCGGAGATCATGGTTCAATTCTGGATCAATGGGGGAGGAGGGGTCGCAGGAGGCAACCGATAAATGATTCTCTCTCATCACTAATGTTTCTAGCTCTCTCTCCCTCTCCCTTCCTCTCTGAAATCAATAAAAATATATTTTGAAAAATAGAACTACATTAGAATTGTTTTCTGTGGTTCCCGAACTGCACCAAGACATTGCAAGATGCTGCCGCCCACTCACAGGTGGGCGGCCAGGCCATGTTAAAGTTTTAGGTAAACATGTCATCTGTCAGACACTGCATAGTGCAAACAACTAGCTTGAGTTAGTTCATATTCAATACTAAATCATGTGACATCCTTTCAATGACGTCTCATCTTTGTGAAGCTAGGTCTGAAGCAGCTGCTGTGACAAAAAGCAAGAACCATGAGAAAGTAAATGCGGAAAAGGAAATAAGGGCTGTCACGTCCAATCCAATTGCAAGGTTGAGAAGCTATGGTTATTTGAGAATGAAATAAAAATTATCTTTTACTTACGTGTTATTATTTTTCAAACAGCTACTAAGTTGTTAGAACATATGCACTTACTTGTTTAGTCTTAATTACTTCGTAAATGGGAAGCCATTGGGTGTTTCTTGGCCCAGAATGTGCCATGGAAAGACTCCCAAGACATTAAGGGAGCAAGAAGCAATTTGGGAATTTCTAATTCTATTTGAAAAAAACCCTCTTTATATATATATTCTTCAGGATCACTTTCCAATAGAAGAATCCTCACTAAAGTCCTAGAAGGGCCAGAGTCTTAAGTATTATCCATAAACTTCATTAGTCATTTTTAGAGAAGGTTACAGCTAAACTTTAAAGGTAACTAGAACACAATACAATGAATAAGAAATATAAGTCTCAGATTACAGCAAGATTTCTATAGATAACCAGCTACATGGAGGATATTAGTGAGCATTAAGTTACCTAATTACCTTTAGTGACATTGTCCAGGTTTAGCTTTAGTGGCTTAAAAGTCCCACTAATCAGTCAAATTGAAAAGGCAACTTGGAGAAAGACTACCTACCGTCTGCCCCTCGATGGCAGCCCGCTGGCGCCCCAGGACGTCCTGCAGCTGCGTGAAGTGCTGAACGAAGGCCACCACCTCCGCCTGGAAGCGCTGGGTGTGCACGTACTGCACCGAGGCCATCTGCAGGCGCACGCGCATGTCGTGCTCCCTCCGCAGCAGAGGGTCGGGCCGTCCGTACCTGCGATGGCAAAAATGTGACTCAGATGGCAGCAAGATACAAGCTAGTATTTGAAGACAACTTGGATTGACAGGGGTTTCCCTAGAGACCACACGTAGTGATTAAAATGGAAATCCATATCAAGTTTTACAACGTGAACTCCGATAATCACTCCCTTTCTGAGTTTCGGCAAGTGCTGAGAATCCTATATAATAAAAGCCTAATATGCAAATTGTCCCCACAGGTGGGAGTTTGGCCAACAGGGAGTTAGATGTGTGCTGACCACCAGGGGGCGGTGCAGAACATGGCAAGTGTCAGTGACAATGTGCTGGAAGCAGGCAGCAGTGGAGATGCTGCTGGCCCTGATGGGCCGACAAGAGCGGGGCCATGGCAGTGTGGTGGAACAGGTGAGTGGGTGGCACAAGGACAAGGTCACTATGAAAGGGAAGCCCCAGCCAGTGGCCAGCAGCTGCTAGGGACCCTAACCATGCATGAATTTCATGCACTGGGCCTCTGGTGTGAGACAGCCAGGGCTAGGCACAGGTGGGCAGCTCCAGGCACTAACTCTCTGGATTCCAGAACTCACTCACAAGCCGCCTGTGGTTCAGAACTTTCACCTGGGCCTTTAAGGAAAAGCAATTATTCCTGCTCACTCGGTTCTAGCAATGATTGTCATGATACGGGTTTAAAAGATAACAAAAATAAGACCATGAAACAATGTGCAAGAAACCTGGGCAACCAAACCAACGTTCCCGGGGAAAACGCCCCTGGAGGCAGAAAGAAGTCTTATTTTAACGCCAGTGAAATGCAGGCCAAAGAGGCTTAGCATCTACATCCAAGACGAATTAGAAAACCTTGCGAATGATTTTGAATTTACTGGAATATGAAGCATGGTGTCATAATAATAAATTAGTATATAGGATACAGTCCCTGGGGAGAGGATCTGACACTAGCAAAGTACCTATTCTGTGACAGAGAATTAAGAGTTTTATATTAATTATCTCATTTATTACAGAACCACGCCAGTGTGGTGGGTAACAACAGAAACGAATCAATCTAAATGCTCTGTACAGTATGACATACTCCCCCTGAAAATTAAAGAAAAAGCTCCCAGATATCTTTAGAAAGCTTTTCTCAGTTCTGGTTGGACACTTTGAATCACTTTGGCAAATTGGGGGGCGGCGAGGATTGAGCATTACCCTATCCCAAAATATTAGGGGGTATAGCAGGATATTTATATTTTCTAACATCGCCCCAAAATATTGAAAAACCATCATTTTGAACTTTCTGCCTTTTAAGAACTATGTAGGCCTAAAGATGCCTTCTAGATTCTAAAACTGAAAAGATTCAATATAGATTGTTTCTACAGAAAAAAAAAATGCAGGATGTAATTTAATACCTATATCTTCACCAACTTTCTCAGGCTGCAATCATTCTAGAATGTTTACAACTTGATGGAAACTGATCTTACTCCCTCCCCATTTAGACAGAAAAACAGATGCACAGAGATGAAGTGAGTTGCCTGAGATCACATAAGCAGACAGCGGGAGAGCGGCAGGAGCCCAGGGGTTTTAGTAACCAGGAGTGTTTCAATCACGCCCGTCTGCTTACAAAACCTGAGGAGCCCACTTCAGCACAGAGAAATGTCCATGTCCATGTCCATGTCCAGAGAAATCAGGATTCCTCACAACTAGATCACACCAGTTTGATGTAAGAAGGTAGCTTTGTTAAGTTTTTTCTTCACTGATTAGCCTACACGAATCTGAAACAAGCAGAATGACGACAAAACGTCAAGGGAGAAGAATGGAGGTTTTTACTTAAAAGTCTGGAAGATGAGTGCTTCCTCGCCCCTGGTGGTGAAGCGCTCCCGGTAGAACTCGCCGTGCGCTGTGAGGTCGCTCAGCGACAGGCTCCCGATGCTGCCCTGCAGGGCCAGGTCTCCTTCTGGGGACAGGAGATCAGAACACGTCACATACCGGTCCTCTTGTCACTCACCTTCAATGTGTCTGAAACAAAAACTGGCACACACGTGCCTCAGACTTCTTGCCATGTCATCAAACTCCATGACAAAAACAAATTTTCCCATTCCGACACAGCCAGAAAAAAATGTTTTATGCAATGTTTCAAGTAGCCTCGGTGCAAAAGTCCGCAGGGGACTGCAATGACAGGGCAACATCACACTTGAACGTTGAGAACAGGAGAGAAATTGAACTAAATGCGGAGACAATTTAAAGAGAAAAGCAGTTACAGCCACAGACAGGAGCATGGTCCACTCTGAGAGCAGGCCCGATGAGAATGAGTGCAACAGCCTCTGTTCACTGTACTATGGATTTAAAAAACGAAGAAGGGCCGAGATCGGTTTGGCTCAGTGGATAGAGCGTCAGACTGCGGACTGAAGGGTCCCGGGTTCGATTCCGGCAAGGGCATGTACCTTGGCTGCGGGCACATCCCCAGTAGGGGGCGTGCAAGAGGCAGCTGATCGATTTTTCTCTCTCATCGATGTTTCTGACTTTCTATCCCTCTCCCTTCTGCTCTGTAAAAAATCAATAAAATATATTTTTAAAAAAATAAGATAAAAAAAAATAAAAAATAAAAAACGAAGAAGGAAGTATTAGACATATGTCAGGTATTCAAGCAACCTTAAGTTGATTGATTTGGTCTGATTTAATAAAAAATAAATAAAAACAGTATTAAAGAGACAGACACTGAAGACTCTGACCCTGCAGCCGGGAGGCCCCTGGAAGGTGGGCGGAAAGGACCCTGAAACGGGGCATCTGAGCAGTGAACCTATATTGTCATTCTCAACAGGGGGTGGATGGTGAGAAGAAATAAGCTGAACTATTGCTTCTATAAAATTTTATCGTCATAATGAGCATTACAAAACAATGTCTAGTTCAACTCCCAATGAGTCAAAAGTACATACTAATTTTTTATTCTTAATGTCTTCTAAGAAATACCCAAGCTTCTCCAATTTTAAAGAACTATCTCTGCTAGGCAGCTTTTAGACACTGAGTTAGACCAGGCAGAAACACCTCAAGTTCAGTTCATTCCTCCCCCAAAAGACATTCCTCTTTTTAAAGACAGGGTCAACATTTGAGCCTTGTGGTCGTCCGTATTTCATTACCTGGTCCTTAAGGAAGGAACAGTGTTTTATTCACTTTAGAGATCTCTACAATTTAAAACGTGATGTCGCTGATCACAGTTTCCCTACAAGAATTGCAGCTCACAGAGTCCCACTGGAGAGAATGCCAGGGTCCTGGCCAGGTGGTTCAGTTGGGTGGAGCGTCGTCCTATACACCAAAAGGTTTCATATGGGAAGCAACCCATATCTATCTATCTCTCTCTCTCTCTCTCTCTCTCTTTCTCTCTTTCTCTCAAATCAGTAAAAACAGATCCTCAGGTAAGGATTAAAAAAAAAAAAAAGAATGCCAGGTTTGCTACAATATCTTCCTGCCTAAAATCATACTCCCTATTGGTGGCTCCCCTCTCTACTCCAATAGATAGGACAAACCTATGCCCTAGTTTCCCAGAAATAGCCTGTTACACACCAGGTGTAATTAGCGAATAATCACTTCCCAGATGTAATTATTAATAATGCCTCCTTTCACTCTCAAAAATGTCCCAGTTTAGACAAAAAAAAAAAAATTATATCATCACCAGCTAGAGTTTGTTAAAACCACAGACACTAGGGCCCCATCCCAACCCCCTGAATCAGATTCCTGAGATGGGGCGGGAGGGAGGTAACTGTGCCAGACACCTGCATTTCTCCCAAGATGAGCAGATGATTCTCACCCGTACGGCGGTACCTGAGAACCAGTCATAAGCCATGGCCAGGCCAATAAGCACAATCTAGCCGTTGATGTCACACCTCACTCAACATGTGAGGACAATTAGATTTGTGAGCAAGATGTTCAAATTCTTACCAGATTTTGCAAGTTTGATTTTTCCCCACTTACCAATCATTTCCAGGTGTGCCATCAATTTGGACACATTTGCTTTAGCAAGCTCACTGGTGGCCTTATTCAGCACGAGGGAGAGTGAATGAACCTAAACACACAGAAGACAAAGTTAGACAAATGTTACTTGCAGGGGAGGAGCGGGGAGGGTGTCCTTCAACAGAACAGAACAAAGTCAAGGAAGAAGCAGAAAGGTAAAACTTCACACTGATGGCAATTTTATTTCAGCTCTCTTCGGCCAGTCCAACCATAATCTAAGGGCTAGGGAGGGAGCTGATAAGATAGGAACTCAAAGGGGCAATCTACAACCCAGGTTCTGCAGTGTCTTCACTATGGCTGCTCGTCTGTGCTGTCATCACCTGAACTCCCTATCTTAGCATGAATCAGGGCATCACTAAAAGTGGGTCAATCAGATGTCTAATACCTCCTGGCATAACGTAATAGATGCACTCAGCACCACTTAAAAAATGCTTTTATCAAAAACTCGAACCTGAATCTGATCGAGTCTCTAGAACTAACTTCCATTTCTAAAATTAGAAGATAGCCGAAACCGGTGTGGCTCAGTGGATAGAGCGTCGGACTGCAGACTGAAGGGTCCCAGGTTCGATTCCGGTCAAGGGCATGTACCTTGGCTGCGGGCACATCCCCAGTAAGGGGCGTGCAAGAGGCAGCTGATCGATGTTTCTCTCTCATCGATGTTTCTGACTTTCCCTCTCCCTTCTGCTCTATAAAAAATCAATAAAATATGTTTAAAATAAAATAAAATAAAATAAAATTAGAAGATAAAAGAATCAAATGGCAAATCTGAGATGTGGGACACGTTACAGCACACTAACCCAGTTTCTACAAGTCAACTGCATGGGGGAGGGGGAGAAAAAGAGAAGGAAAACTGGTTTAATTAACAGATTTCAGTGACATGACACAACTGTAACGCTGCATTTCCATTCAAAAAATTCAAACGTCCCTCATTTAATTCTCCTCATTTGGCTCAGAAAAGCAAAGTATTCCACTGAATTGTAGACCTGAAAGGAAAGACAGGAGCTTTTTAAGCTGTTCATTTCTCTACAATGCACAAGTAAACGAGCATTTTTGAGACAATCGAAATATGTAGTACCAAGGAATTCTTGCTAAGGTAGTTAGATGTGACAATGCATTGTAATTATATTTTAAAAGTCTGTACTTTTCAGGAATGAAAACTGAAGTTTGTACAGATGAAATGATATCTAGAATCTGTTTTAAATACTTCAGCAAAGAGAAAAAAGGAGAAAAGTAAATGTGATGATTCCCATAGGGTTTGGTACATGGGTGTTCATTATACTATTAGAGGCCTGGGGCACAAAATTCACACACGGGTAGGGTTCCTAGGCCTGGCCAGCGATCAGGTTCAATCGAGGACTTCCGACTGCCAGCCAGGGCCTTCCTTCCCCAGCTGCTGGCTGGGGCCTCCCTTCTTTCTGTGCTGCCCCCTGGTGGTCAGCGCACATCATAGTGAGCAATCGAACTCCTGGTCTTCCAGTGGAACTCCGAGCAACACTTTGCATGTTATCCTTTTATATATATAGAGCAGTGGCCTAGTGCACAAAATTTGTGCACTGGGGCAGGGGGTGGGGGGGAGTCCCCCAGCCTGGTCTGTGCCCTCTCGCAGTGCGGGAGTCCCACGATCAATCACCCCAAAGAGTTAGACCCCACCCACCCATCCTTGATGGATTGTCCCGAAGAGGTAGGCCAGAGCCAGGGTCCCACCTCCGTAGAGCACATGGCCAGAGGACCCCCAGCAGAAGCCACTCAGAGCAGCTGCCGGGACCTGCCCCCGCATGGTGCACACAGAGTCAAGCCCTGCCCACCCCTGTGATGACTGCGACAGCATGACGGCATGACAGCATGAGGACGTGACGACCACTTAGGCTTTTGTTAGTATAGATCCCTCTGTTTGGGATATATTTGAAAATCTTCACATTAAAATTTTTTTAAAAGTTCTTATTCTAAAAAAGTCCATTTTTGAGGGGCAGTTATCCAGTCCTGTTGTCTTATGAAACCACCTACATCTGTTATCTTAGATGATGGAAGATGAGGAAACTGAGGCTCAGAGGAACTAAGTAATTCCACTAAATTATACAAACCAAAGGAAGTTTTTTAAACCGTTTACTTTCCCTGCCTCCAGATGGGATTTACACGCAAACCTTTTCTAAACCATTGTCTACCCTTTTGTAACATATAGATAGATAGATAGATAGATAGATAGATAGATAGATATAGATATCTATATATCTATATACCTTTATATATATAGATATATAGGTATATAGGTATATAGATATATAGATATATAGATATATAGATATATAGATATACAGATATCTCCCCTGCCAATGGATCTATTTTCTAGAGTAAATGCATGCTGATCGAATTTCTATCAACAAACTAAAATTCATGCCTAGAACTTCAAGGAGAGAAAGGGAACTGATACCTTGAGATCCAGCCTGGTGTTGACTGGATCCTGAAGCTCGGGGTCTGGCAGAGCATTTGCTTCTGACTTCACGTTTTGTAGAGCATCCTCAGGCGTAGGGACCTTCATTGCATGGTTGTCTGCAGTGGAACCGATTCCAAAAAAATCCAGGATCACGACCCAAGTTTGCAGTGTGATGAGCACATCCAAGCAGTTAAAATCGACATCAATGCTCCGGTTAATTCGGTTGTACATGGAAGAGAATTCTGGGTGTTTCTTATCCACCAAGAATATATTGATGTGAACCAAGGAATCATCAAATTTATTCTTTCCAGCGAGCGTCTTGGGCTCATCTACTGTTGGAGAAGGAGGTGGGGTCAAGGGACAGTCCTGGTCTTGGACTTCCTTTTGCTTCTTCTTGGATGCCGAGGTGGGTCTCTGATACAACTGAAAGACGTTAGGAGCTTCTTCCATGTGGGAAGGGAGAGAGCGAGGCATATCAGGATACTCCACATTGGATATCGAAGGGCAGGACTGAGAAAGATATTCTTTTTGTGCTAAACTTGACGGCTTGGGGGCTCCCCGAGACACCATCAGGTTCTTATATTTAGAATCCGGATTTTTCTCCAATAAGTCTTCCATCAGCAGAGAACGGAGGGCAATCTGAATGGATAAGGTCTGAGGATGGTCTTTATTGAATTCCACCTCAAAATCCTGAAACTTTAAGCTCACAAGCCCCTGGGCTCCCAAGGTCAGATCTCCACTTAGCTGAACTTGAAGCTCTGATATACAAAAGTTGGCTTGAATCTGGGTAAAAGATTTGACCTCCTTCACAGACAAGGACTTCTGAGAAGAGTTAGAAAAGCTGGAATGGCTGAACAATCCATTCTCCTTCCTTTCAAAGGAAGGTTCTCCACAGGTACTAAGGGAAGGCAGAGGAGAATGCGGGCAAGGTGAGGAGACTGCACTGACTGGAAACTTATTCGGGTCTTCACTATACACGAGATTGTCCAGCGTTTGTAAAACCTGCTCATACACATGCTTTGCTAACACCACCTGTATGCAAAGAGAAAAAACTCAGTTATTCTGTTACCATTAATTGCATTCAGCTGCACTGCCCCAAAATTACGAAAGTTGCCTTTTATGGGTTTCCAAAGAGGTTATAAATTAGTTGATGGCAAGAACTTTCTCTTGTTTCTTTTCTGTCCTTACCTCTCTCTGACCCTGTCTATTCAAAGGCCCTCCCCAGTACCTCATGGAATAACCTATACACAATAAATGTTCAATAAGTGCAACTGTTTATAGGCCTCAGTTGCACTTATTTCCTTCTTTAAAAATATTTTATTTTTATTGACTTTTTACAGAGAGGATGGGAGAAGGATAGAGAGTTAGAAATATCCATGAGAGAGAAACATCGATCAGTTGCCTCTTACACACCCCCTACTTGGGATCTGCCCACACCCAAGGTACATGCCCTTGACCGGAATCGAACCTGGGACCTTTCAGTCTGCGGGCCAATGCTCTATCCACTGAGCCAAACTGGTTTCAACTCAATCACTCTTTCTAACCACACAAGAACAACTGCAGAAACTGAAGGGAATGCTGCTAAAAGTCCAGCGTGGTTGAACCACAGGGCGGAGAAACAAGATCCATGGTTCCAAAACCTCTGATCATCACCAAGCAGCGTAACCACCTATGTTTACAGATAGACAGTGCTCTTTAATGGTAATATTAATGATCTATTATTATTACCTATGTGTCCTTTCTCCCTTGTTTTGTCTTTAACTACAACTTCTCATCTAAAATACTTTCAAACAAGTTTATTTACTTAAGAGCAATTTTTTAACAGAGAATTTCCAAACAGATACAGAAATGACAGAATTAGAAGGGGATCATTTTGTAACCTCTAATTAAATAACTTATCCCATCCCAGTTCACCCATGCAGAATAAGCTCTTCTATGAATGACTGACGGAGAATTCTGCAATGGAGGGATCAGGTTCCTGCCACTGGGACACAACCAGCAATCTCAGCATCACCGAGAGAGACAAGCAGACACCACATGTCCCCTGACACAACGCAGTATGAAGCCCACAGCACTACCTCTGAAGTGTCTGGCCTAAACAAAAAAACAAACATGAACCTGAATTCAGTTAAATGTGTAGTTACGTCACAGTTTACAGGAAATGTGTGTGGGGAGGGGCCAATAAAACCACAAACAGCGAATCCAGAATGTAAAACATTCTATAGGGCAACTGGCCTGGTTTTCACAACAAAATAATAGCACGGGGGGGAAATGAGAGGGAACCTAAATTAAGAGAGACCCATAATTGCAACGTGCAGACCTTGTCTGGACCCTGATTTGAAAAAGCCTAAAGTGAAAAGACATTTTTGAAAAGTGGATTAAAATTTAATGATGCTAAGAAATCCTCATTTATTTCACCAGACATGATAACATTATTGTAGATGTGTCAAAAATGTATGTAGTCTGTAGAGATACATTTCAAAAATATGGATAAAAATGGCATGAGGTCTGGGATTTGCCTTAAAATCTGAGTGATGGGGGAAAAAATCTGAGTGATGGGTGCATAAGGTTCATTAGATATTCTACCTTTGTGTATGTTTAAAGTTTCTCATAATAAAATATTTCACACTACTTAAAATTATTTTTAATAATTTATAATAAAGAATATCATCAAAAACTACAGTAAATCAATGATAACCATAAGAATAAGTCAATAGAATTCAATAGAATTCACATCATGTGCTAGATTGAAGATGGAAATGCAGAGAAAAGCTTTGCAGACAGTTCTATCACCCAGAGACTCATATCCAAGAAGCGCTGACTCTAAAAAGTACACACATCCTGTTACCACTCCTGACAGACTGATGACCAGTTACTGCTCAAGCCTAGGATCCACTGTCCTAAGATCCTGCTTGTGCTTGCTGTTTTCTAATGTCACTAGAGGCCCGGTGCACGAAATCTGTGCACAAAGGGGGAGTGTCCCTCAGCCCCGCCTGCACCCTCTCTAATCTGGGACACCTTGAGGGATGTCCGACCACCTGTGTAAGCCCTATCCTTAAACAGGTGGTCGGACATTCCTCTCACAACTGCCCTCCCCTGCAGGCTTGGTCCCCCGCAACTGCCCTCCCCTGCAGGCCTGGGTCCCACCCAACTGCCCTCCCTTGCATGCCTGATATCTCCCAACTGCTCTCCTCTGCCAACCTGGTCACCCCTAACTGCCCTCCTCTGCCAGTTTGGTTACCCTCAACTGCCCTCCTCTGCTGGCCTGGTCACTCCTAACTTCCCACAACTGCCCTCTCCTGTAGGCCATCTTGTGGTGGCCATCTTGTGTCTTGGTGTGATGGTCAATTTGCATATTACTCTTTTATTAGATAAGATAGATGCTCTTTTCTCTCAAACCTATGAAAGCAGGAAAAATTACACTTTTAAAGGAAAAGGGCCGAGACCGGTTTGGCTCAGTGGATAGAGCGTCGGACTGCGGACTGAAGGGTCCCGGGTTCGATTCCGGCAAGGGCATGTACCTTGGCTGCGGGCACATCCCCAGTAGAGGGCGTGCAAGAGGCAGCTGATCGATGTCTCTCTCTCATTGATGTTTCTGACTTTCTATCCCTCTCCCTTCCGCTCTGTAAAAAATCAATAAAATATATTTAAAAAAAAAAAAAAAAAGGAAAAGGGATGACAAATGTATATACAGACACACACACACACACACACACACACACACACACAAGAAATCCCTATCCCAGCCCATTTCATTTCAAAGCAGGCAAGACTAATTCTAATTCTCCTTTGAAAGGATCTGTCAACAGCTCAGATAATCAGATTATTTTATAGGCTGGGCCAAGTATGTCAAAGTGAGACAAGAATTATGTCCTCCTGGGAAAGAGACACTGACTTTTTAAGCAATAATTTTTCTCCTTTCTGAATGGCAATGGAATTCAGGATCTGCCTCTTCCTCTATAAAACAACATCCCTCCTCCCCAAGAAGACAGCTGATAAGACTGATTCCCCAAGGATAAAAGGCTACAATAAAAGGACTCCATGTTGACTAGAACAAGTTATCAATAATAATACGCATTAATGATAACTCCTTGAATTTATATATTTTCCTTCCAACAGTTTATATGTAATATGAAAATACATAAATATATGTATTCTAAATATAAAACAGGTGACTTTAACTGTCTGACATGAAAATCGACAAGGTATTTATTTACCTGAACTGGATTGACAAACTTCCCCTCAATCTTCATGATGCTAGAAGTTCCCAGGTCGTCTGGACTAAGGGAGAAAGTCAGTTCAGATTCTCTCTCTATGGGAATCTTCTCGAGTTTAAACTGAATGGTGGTGTTGTTCAGGATGTGAAAGGCTGTAATAAGAGAGGAGAAATGACAGTCTGAAAACACTTTCATGCACTGCGTTATCACTGATTAAGAGCAGGATGTAGAAAATAGAGCAGGAGGTCCATGACTAAATATAAACTTAGATGACTATCCCAAGACCAAAGCTCAGAGCAAGTAGAGGCACAAGATCAATTTATACACAGAAAGAAACAATATTTTCGTGACATGCTCCATTTGGTGGCTTCAAAATACAACGTGGTGAACATGAATCCAGGCCAGGGTTTACAATAAGCTTCTTGTAGCCCCAGGCTGGCATTTTTCAAACCAAATTGCTCATTCTTACCCAGCTTTCAGACATAGATGGATTCCTCTTAATGGGCCCAAATCAGAATCAGGACAATACAAGGTTCTAAGTGAACAGCCTTTATACCAAGCAGAGAAAGCAATCGTTGGGTAAGCATGTAAGTAATCAGTGAATTAACATCTGAGAAGCACAGAGGAAGAATTCCTCAAAGGCATTAATTTCTTCACCAATAAATAAAGCCATGCTCCAGGGCTTACCTGATTTCTGAGAACGCCAAGACCAACAGATTGAACTGTTGGGTTTTAGCATATCAGATTGGGAACACAAACACAGGCATCTTATTTCTAGAACCCTGAACCAACCAATTATAAAAAGAGGACATAACATCCACAGACTAAATACTATATTCTTACTATGTCGATCCCTCTAGCTGCCTTGGACGATAATATTTAACTGGGAAATATTTAACTAGAAATTTAAAAATCAGATGTGTATGACCAAATTAAACAGTAGTTTTAACAGAATCCACTCCTGAAACATCCTATATAATAAAGAGGTAATATGCAAGTTAACCCTCACACCCTCACAAGATGGCTAAGACCAGGGCAGCAGGGGGGTTAGTGAGGGATGACCAAACGACAGACCAGCAGGGGCAACCAGGCTGGCAGGGGGTCAGTTGGGGGCGACCAGACAGGCAGGCAGGTGAGCAACTAGGAGCCAGTGGTCCAGGATTGTGAGAGGGATGTCCAACTGCCAGTCCAGGATTGGGAGAGGGATGTCTGACTGCCGGTCCCGGGGATCTGGCCTAAACTGGCAGTCCGACATCCCCTAAGGGATCCCAGATTGGAGAGGGTGCAGGCTGAGCTGAGGGGACCTCCCCCCACCACCGTGCACAAAATTCGAGCCTCTAGTCTTTAAATAAAATGAGACATGATTAATACTCCTCACCTTGACCTCTATGTAAAGATTCAAAGAAATCGTGTCGGGTGAAATGAGCTTCCTCCTGGCTGGTGGTACTGGCGGACCCAGAGGGAGGGCAAGATGCCCGGCTTACATCAGACCCAGGACCCTCTCTGCCTGCCAACTGGGTGCAATTCAAAGAGTACAATTTAATGTCTTTGATTTCCACCTGCAGACGGTCGCTTCTGGATTCATCATCTCCTGACACAAAATTCTGGATGAATATCTGTCCCAAGTGTCCTACCAACAACTCTGGGCTCCCGGGCTTCCGAGGGATAGAAACAACTGGCGATTCAATGTTTATGTTCAAGATTAGCTTTACGGTGTCGGCATGAGAGGCAGCTAGGCTAAAGCCATATATCTCATTGTCTTCCAAGCTAAAGGACTCCCGCGTCTTCCTTGGAGTCTCAAAGAGTGATACCATCTCACTGTACTCGGCTGTCTTGGTAGCTAGCACTGTGGTGACTTTGGTGGCTGCGCTTTTCAGCATACCTCGAAAATTCTCCTCTAGTTCATCCATGGACAATGTCAACTCCTTCAAAAATTTAGGAGAGTGGTTGTAATGCAGGGAAGCCATCTTGAGGTTGAGAAAGCATTCCTGCTTCGATTTCTCAACAAATGTGAAACTCAAGGCTTCATGGAGGGCTCCCTCTTCCATTCTGACAAACACAGACTCAAAGTAACTGATATCGCTGACGATATTCTCATAGCCCATGGAATTCCCGATACTGACAACATATTGGTTCTTAATATTATCTTGTGTCAAATCCATAAGCTGCAAACAACCGAGAGAACCATTCATGTCAAACGTGCTCCCCATTGAGACGTTGACTTTGGTGCCACCTATACTAGCAGTCGCAATTTTCCTGCCATGTTTCTCTCCATTCGCCATCCCCACGGTCCGGAGGAGCAGTAAGTTAAGTCGGTGGATCTCCACTGCAACCTCGGTGTTTTGTTCATAGGTTGCTTGGTAAGTTTCTTCTTCCCTAAAGCTTCTCTCGAAGTCAGTCATTAAAGGTTGGGGACTCAAGTCATCCTTTTCCTTGGGGAAAGATTTTTGAAGAAAGCCGATCAGCTCCACAATTGTCTCTGGATTTAGAATAATATCCAAATTATTCACCTGCAATGAAATCACCTGCAGAGTGCTATCCAAATTCATCGACGGGCACTCTGAACTCACAAACTGATACTCCAATTTAATGAGGGACTCCTGCTCTTTGGTGAGAACCCTGTCAAGTGAGACACTAGCAGCTGGCTGGTCACTCGCGGTGACATTAGTGAAGGGGGCCACGCTGGATCCAGAGACAGGAGACTGGGACCTGCTAGCCCGGAGGCTTCCTGTTGGGATATCAAAGCTCAAGTTCTTGTGTGATGCCATCAAAAGGTCAAAATCTGCACCATACGTCTGCATGGTGTCCACCAGGAGCAAACCATGAACCGTTAGGGAGACTTCGGCATCGTAAGGCCTCTTCACAAAGTGAGCGTTGGTCCCGAACACCTTGAGCACAGAAATGTACTGGCCATTGCTCTCCACGCCAAGCTGCATGCAGTTCACTTTGAACTCGGCCAGGAGCAGCTGCGACTCCACCAGAACCTCCCGGGTGTGCTGCTCCAACATCACGATGCTCTGGGTTAAATTCATTACAGAGTCTTGCAAACTTCCCCGCTGACCCTCTTGGGGGAAAATCTTCTCTTTAATCTGAGAGTCAGATGTCTTCATTTCCGGCATGGTGAGGAGAGCAAAGCAATTCTTTAGGGCAGATATTTTATCTTCATTGATGTGGATCTTTAAGTCAGGCAGGTTACCTGAGAGCACAGCTCCAGGGTACTTGGGATCTGAAGTATAAACCAATCGGCGTTCTAACTGTAGGTGAACATTGAATTTCTCGACCACATGAGTTGGCCCCACGTCAATGTCCTGGACATGCTTCCAATTGTCCTTCACTCGTCCCACCATGACCTGGAGGTCCATAAATGACAGGGAGTACCTCTCATACATCTTCGTGCTCAATAAATGTGCTTGGAGCTGCTCTTCACTGATGGAAAACGGAGGTGTTTTCTCCTCATTGCTGCTGCTCGTTTCGGGGGGTGGGGTGTTAGGAGGTGTGGCAAGAGGGGTCATATACTCGTCATCACTAAACTGGTTCTCTTCAGAGGCTGACTCATCCACACTCTTCCTCTCCGAGTCATCTGCAGGTAAAAAAAAAAAAAAAAAAAAAGAGGATTCAAACTCTATGTCTGCTCTTGTCTTCTTCCTTTAAGGTAATAATCAAGAGAAATTTAGTGAAAATAAATAGACAAAAACTCAAAGCTGATATCTGTATTTACCATTTTTCTCAGTGTGAACTTACCTATTATTTGGAAATCAAAACGCAAAGAGAAAGCATATGAACATGAGAAAACATAGAGACCTGCTGTATATATAGGACACAAATAGGGGTGCACAAACCAGCAAGCTGCTACCCCAAACTGCATCCCCACCATGAGCTGCACTGCCCTGAGCTGCTATCACCAACCCTTTTCACATCACTCTCCTCAAGTCTTTGCTTGCTTTTTCCTGTTTTTGTCTGTGTTCATTTTGTTCCTCCTGCTAGAATGTTCCAAAAGAACAGAGGCCTCATCTGTCTTACTCAACACAATATCCCCAGCTCCTAGATCAGTGCTGTGCAAGCAGTGACTTCTCAATGTTATGCTCTAGCGCCACTGTTCACACTCTCTTGTACAGCCAGCCGAACAGAGCGGAGACAACACAAAAACACACCCCTGGGGCCCTGGCCGGTTTATCTCAGTGATCAGAGCGTTGGCCCGAAGACAAAAGGGTGGGGGTTTGATTCCCAGTCAAGGACATGTATCTCAGTTGCAGGTTCCTCAGCCTGATGGGAGTGCATGTGGGAGACAACCAATGGATGTGTCTCTCTCACATCAATGTTTCTCTCTCTTTCCCCCTCCTCCCTCCCTTCAACTTTCTCCAGAAATCAATGGAAAAAACATCCTCGAGTGAGGATTTAAAAGGAAAAAAAACACTAGGTTTGCTCACCTATGTCCCTGTTCCATGTTGATGTCTTATAAACTCAAGTGGGTGCTTTTTTGTGGTGTGATCCTTTCCTTCAGATCTACTTCCCTTTTAACATCCCCTTTTGCACCAAACTTTACCACTCCTGCTCAAATCATCATGTTTTTTAGGGTTTTCTCAGTGAAGATAAGGTTAAAATTATTTGATAAACTTCCTTAATCTCTCTTATGACAGGAATCCTCTCTTTCTTCCCTCCCATCCTATCTAATAAGAGAGTAATATGCAAATTGACTGTACCTCCGCTACGCCCACCAGCCAATCAGGAGCAGGGGGGAGGGAGGGAATCCCGAGGCAGCCCGGGCCAGGGCCAAATGGCCCTGGCCGCGGGGAAGTTGGGCCAAGGCAGCCAGGGCCATGGAGGGGTGGGGTTGAGGTGGCCAGCGCGCGCTGGCCAGGGAGAAGCCCTGGGCTGGGGGCAGGGCCAAGGCCTGTGCTATCCGGGTTCGAGCTGGCTGGGGCAAAGGCCTGGGCCGGGAGGTGGGGGAGTATGTGGCTGGAACGGAGCCAGCCACCGGCCTCATTGCAGGGCGATGGCTGGGTGCCCAAGGCCTAAAGCCTTGCTAGAGATTCTAGGCCTTGAGCAGGCTGGGATGAGTGGTTAGTAGGACAGCCCCTGAGGGCTCCCAGTATGTATGAGGGGGCAGGTTGGGCTGAGGGATCACCCACCCCCAGTACATGAATTTCGTGCACCGGGCCCCTAGTCTCAAGATAAAAATGACTATATTGAGTTTATAATAGCAATGAAATTACTTTCCAGGAGTCTCTATTTTTTATTTATTTATTTTTAAGTCTCACCCAAAGACATGTTTTTACTGATTTTAGAAAGAGACGGAGGGAGGAAAAAAGAGAGACAGAAACATCAATGTGAGAGAGAAACATAGATGGGTTGCCTCCCTTAGGCACCCCAACCAGGGATCGAACCCACAACCTGGGTATGTACCCTAATTGGGAATCCAACCCTCGACCTTTCGGTGTACAGGCCAATGTTCCAACCAACTGAGCTACGCCAGCCGGGGCCAGGAGTCACCTTTTATAAAGGTCCCCAGTATCCCTAAATAGACTAAACCTCTATTCTTGAAATTAAATGCTGAAAAGTGGTGTTTATTACAATACAAATGTTACATAAGGAACACAAATAAAAATCACAATGAGAAAAATAAATTAAATAAATTTTCAGAAGGCCTGGCCAGCACGGCTGAGTGGCTGAGCGCTGACCTGTGAACCAGGAGGCCAGGCACAGGCCCGGGTTGTGGGCTCCGCCCTCACTCAGCGTGGGGCACGCAGGAGTAGCTGATCAATTATTTTCTCTCGTCACTGATGTTTCTCTCTCTCCCCTTCTCCCTTCCTCTCTGAAATCATTTTCTTTTAAATATATCTTTTAAAAAGAAACCAACAATGAGATACTATATCACCCATAAAAACGGCTATAATCCAAAAGACAGATAATAACAAATGTCGGAGAGGATGTAGAGGAATTGGATGCAGAGAAATTCTCTTACATTGCTAGTAAGAGAGTCAAAGGTGCAGTCATTTTAGGAAACAACTTGACCCAGCAATTCCACACTGAAGTATACCCAAGAGACTGAAGATAATGTCTACACAAAAGTCTACCCATAAATGTTCACAGCAGCATTATACATAATAGACAAAAAGTGGAAACGACATAAATGTCTACCAACTGATGAATGGAAAAGTAAAATAGATGCTCATACAAGGAATATTATTCAGCCATTAATTGGGAATGAAGCACTTATACAAGATACAACGTGGATAAACCCTGAAAACACTATGCTAAGTGAAAGCAGCCAGACATAAAAAGCCTACTGATAATCCCCTTCTTATGAACTGTTCAGAACAGGCACTCTCTGTCTCTCCGGAGCATACCCACATCCTCCCCTCCACTTCTTTCCCCAAAGACATGCATCTCCTAAACGCTCAGGGACCCCATAAGGCATGCAACCAGGGCAGCAAAGGGCAGCGGCAGTTCACCCCAGGCAAACCGCCTGAGCCTGTCCCCAAGGCCCCCTTTTCTCTGACTTCTTAGTGAGCCAAAGCACACCAGACAAAGCTCATTTCCCCAGCTCTTCCTCGTCTCCTTGTCCCAGGCTTTAATAAACATCCTCTAAAATCCGCGCCTCCCTCCCCGCCACCAAAAAAATGTTCAGAACAGGAAAATCCACAGAGATAGATTGGGAGTTGTCAGGGGCTGGGAGAGGGGGGTGATGGAGAGTGAGTGACTGCTAATGGGTTTAGAATTTCTTCTTGAGATGATGAAAATGTTCTGGAATTAGGTAACAGTGACAAATGCACAATTCTAGCAATATGCCAAAAACGAATGAATTATACCTATTAAAATGTATCTCAATTAATCTGTTATTTTTAAAGTAACAAATGAACTTTGGCATTTTAAAATGTTAATAAACCTTTTTTTAAGCTTTACTTGGTTAAGCACAGACAGACTAACCCACCAAGTTATGTTTTCATTACTCCCCATTCGCACTGTACCTTGGGTATTTGTCAGGAGCATTCTTCCTAGATCCACAACAACTAACACAGGATTCTTGAATTTGAAATCATCGGGAAATATCACTTGAGGGGCAGAAATATCTAGTCGTACAGTCCACCGTTTGCTGTCCTCCTGTAAAAATAAAACAAACTACAATTAAATACCTTTTAACTACGTTGCTGAAACTGAACAGCTTTGTAAGTCAGGGCTCACACTTCTCTGAAGGCCACTCCTAGTGATACCACATGACTTAATGGTCTTTGGTATTAGACACAAAGTGTAAAACAAAAGCAAATCCAAAAGCTTGACGATTTATGACTTTACCACAGGCATAGCTGGTATGAGGGGAAATTAGCAAATTACTGGTTTGGAGGTTTATCTGTTCTTTAATTGTGATGACTGATGGTTTAAGAAAGATCTTGTTCCTAAATCTACATAACTTAGTACTATATCTTGAGAAATGATGGAAATCAAGTAAACATAAAAATCCAAACATTTTTCTTTATTCACTAAAGGCCCGGTGCTTGGATTCATGCACCAGTGGGGCCCCTCGGCCTGGCCTGCGGGGATCAGGCTGAAACTGGCTCTCCAACATCACCCCGAGGGGTCCCAGATGGCAAGAGGGCACAGGCCAAGCCGAGAGACCCCACCGGTGCATGATCAGGGCCAGGGATGGACTGTGTAAGGGGGCTCTAGGGTGTGTCCAGCCCATCTCGCCCAGTCCCGATCGGCTGGACCACAAGCTAACCTACCAGTCAGAGCGTCTGCCCCCTGGTGATCAGTGCAACTGGTTGAACAGTCGAACAGTTGGACACTTAGCGTATTAGGCTTTTATTATGCAGGATAGACAGTAATAACTATGGACTTTCAAGAAAGAATACCTTCGTGAAAAACAAGCTTTGACACGTGAAATATATTTTTAAAAAAAACACAGAAGAATTTATGAATTTGTCACCTATTCTTCCCTGCAACTAAAATTTTAGGCCTCAATTAGCCCTAGCCGGTTTGGCTCGGTGGATAGAGCGTCGGCCTCTAGACTGAAAGGTCTCAGATTCAATTCCGGTCAAGGGCATGTACCTTGGTTGCAGGCATATCCCCCGTGGGAAGTGTGCAGGAGGCAGCTGATAGATGTTTCTCTTTCATCAGTGTTTCTGGCTCTCTATCCCTCTCCCTTCCTCTTTGTAAAAAACCAATAAAATGTAGCCTCAATTACAAGTATATAGTAAAAGCTAATGTACATGTTATCAAAAAGAAATCTTTGTCTAAGAAAATAGGAAACTAATTGTAATTTGTGTTGAAACGCACGCACAAAAACAGAAAACAGTACTGATTTTCCATCCCATACTATGCACAGACCCTGCAACATTTTACTTAGAACATCCCTGCCATCCCTTACACCTCAACGGGCTCTGCACTGTCCAAAAGAATCCACGCTCAAACTGCGCCATCTACTGCCAGGTCTCGGCAGTGCACCTCCATGCTAGTGTTAGGAAACTGAGTTTGGCTGGACTGATGTTTTTTGGCTCTCCCTGTCTATGACATCCTTGCATCAGCTGGTCACTTAGCATCACAAAGTGACCATCATATCCTGAAATGGAAATTAAGGGATATATCTGGTTATTTTTCCTCTGTAACAGTAAGTGAAAAGGAGGTACTCTTAAGTGAAACATTTATAAAATATCAGGTCTAGAAAATGGAACAAAGATGAGTCTTGAGAATGTTCCAAATTTGGTACAAGGAAGAAATATGATCTGGTCACAGACATTCATCTTTATTTTTTATTTTGTAATTCACTGAACTCTGATTGCAAAAGACAAGATGTTTTTTCTTTGATAGCTGATAAGGATTTCATAGTTTCAACGTAATCAGTATAACTGATACCAGCAAGCATCCAAAACAGGTAAAGAACTTGACAGAGCGCATACCTGCCCCTTCCCCAGCCCCGCAAGTGTCGATGTGCACCCACTTACAATGAAGTCACCCACAAGCAGACGATCGAGAGTTTGTCGGATTTCTGCCTTGGTCTGCATCTTCAGTTTGTTATACTGCCTTCGGGCAGCTTCAGCCACTCTCAACTCGAGTTCAGACTGATAACCGAAGCCTGCAAGATTGAAAAGGACAGGAGACTCAGGCCTTCCAAATGGGTTGATGGTGGAAAGCGCTGCGACATCTGTTCTCACCAAGAATTTCCATCAAAACTAAAAAACAGTCTATGACAACAGTTCCTTCCTCCAGCCCGGCCTGGCCTGGCACTATATAGGGTAACAGGAACAAGGCACTGATGGGTGAGGAGAAAGGCAGGGAAGGTACATAAGGTACTAGAATCTCTTGAATTATTGTCTGAAAGAGTCCAAACTATTTTATTTCAAAACCTTTTAAAAGCATGGCATTGCACTGAAAGAGGAAATGGGCTCTAGTCAATTTGGACAGAATGTCGGCCTGCAAACTGAGGGGTCCCAGGTTCAATTCTGGTCAAGAGCACATGCCCGAGTTTCAAGCTTCATCTCCAATAGGGGGCGTGCAGGAAGCCAACCAATGGTTCTCTCTCATCATTGGTATTTCTCTCTCTCTCCCTCTCCCTTCCTCTCTGAAATCAGTAAAAATATTTTTTTAAAAAAGAAAGAAAATATGGAATTTAGAGGGAAATACCTTCTATATTCTATCAGTGAAGGAGCAATGAAGCCAAGACATGTATGGCTAGTATTTACACGAAAAGATTCAAAAAGAGACCAGAAACTAACACAGCTTCATTAATTATTGTAAGAGAGAGGGAGAGGATACATTTAGCCAAGTAATACTGTTTTACCAATTTCCCTTCAACAAATGTCAGTGATGGGAGAGAGGGCAGTGATGAACTTGGCAGTATTTAATGCAGCACCAAGCATGCAAAACAGACATTGGTCCTATCTGCCATCTAGAAGGAAATCCTTGGACATGTCTCCTAAATTCAAGTGATCAAGAAAATCCTGGGTAGCCAAGGAAACCGAATGGAATGGGAAGCATTAAAAAATGTTTGCTAAATAGAGGCAAAGAAAAAGACAATATTTAAGGATATTGATTCCTCTTGGAGAAGTGACTCTCCGAAAGACAACCCCCCCCCCCCCCCCACGCACTCTGCAGGCCTTTCCACCACTGCCGGCCACCTGACTGTGCAGTAAGCCTTGTCCAGAGCGCCAGAAATGACAGGAAAGATGTCCTGAGAAAGGAACATGAGAGCAAACAAACAAAAAAGTTAACCTGAGGTATGAACCTTTCCCTTGTAGAAAAAGTCAGCTACTTTTTTAATAGCCTGGGGATTGTAGATGATGTTCAGGGGCCTGGTGCTGACATTCAGCCGCCTCTCGAAATGGCTGTGCGCTGGGTTTCTTTCGTACAGCATCTCAAACACCGGGGCCTCCGGGGCCGCCCCTGGAGGAAAGAGCCGGAGTGAGAAAACGGACGGAACACAGCAAAATCAACGCCCGATTCTTAGCGGGCCCAGGAGGCATTCGGAGAAAAGACATCGCCTAAGTTATTTCCAATTAGTTCCCATTTACACACATTTTATGACCCTTAATAAGGACTGACCCTTGCCGAAACCAGTTTGGCTCAGTGGATAGAGCGTCGGCCTGCAGACTGAAAGGTCCCCGGTTCAATTCCGGTCAAGGGCACGTACCTTGGGTTGCGGGCACATCCCCAGTAGGGGGTGTGCAGGAGGCAGCTGATCGATGTTTCTCATCAATGCTTCTAACTTTCTTTCCCTCTCCCTTCCTCTCTGTAAAAAGAATCAATAAAATATATATATATATATATATATTTTTTTTTTTTTTAAAGGATGGACCCTTAAGTATGACAGGACTCCTCAAGAAAGGTGGTTGCCTTTGCTCCAATTATGAAAAAAAAACAAAAACCCTGAAGACCTGCGAGCACCAGGCTGCCTCCAAGTCACACCGGGGTCCAGCCAGCAAAGCACCGGACACACAACAGGACACGCCCCCTCGTTCACTGCTAACCGAGACGACTGGTCTGTAATCATCGTATTTTTCAGGATTAGTTTTAAGAACATATTACTAATTACCAGGGTAGTGATCACTTCTGTCTGCAGATGTTGTTTGGAGACCAAAAGACTGTGAAACTCTGCCAACTTCTTTTTGCTATTAACACACAAAATGCATCGATGTCAGCGGGAGAGGGCACAACACTTTGGCATCGCTCTCACTGAGCACAATCACATCAGAACTCATCTGACGTCAGATCACAGACAACTTGCAGAACGATCCCTCTAGTCTGTGCCTTTTTCCCAACCGTGAAAACACACATCATCTTCTGTGCTGACAGTGCTGGTAGGCATTCCGAGCATCGAATGAATGGCTGCTAAATAAGGAACATCAACCGTATACAGCTGTTCCAACTCTCACTCTGCACCCCACTATCTCCACACCCCAACAACAACACAGAATTACGGGCAGAGTAAGTGGCTAAATTTAGTCAATTATTCTGACCATATCGTGGACAATTTGTCAAGACTGAAGATCTAACTAGTAAATAATATTCTAGGTAAAATTAGCATATGAATAGAAATTGAGGTGGTTTTTCTTGGAACTTTAGAAAGAGAATAGGTCCTATCAAGTAACTAAGGGTCAGAATGCATATAAAGGTCTGTCAGACACAGAGGAAATTCAAATATTAACCCTGAAACGCAGAAAACAACAGTGCTAATGACATTTTCTTCCAAATCAGAGCAAACTATTCCATGTTCACTACAACACTGACTTATAAAGCTGTTCAGGGGAGGAAGAGGGCATTGCCATAAATCCCATCAACATTTTCTCTCTAACAAATGTTAAAAACTTATTTAGCCCTAGCCAGAATGCTCAATGGTTAGAGCTTCAGCCCCACACCAAAGGATCTCAGGTTCAATTCCCGGTCAAGGGGCACATACCTGGGTTGCAGGTTTGATGCCCAGCCTCAGTCAAAGTGCACGTGGCAGGCAGGCAATCAATGTCTCTTACATCGATGTTTCTCTCTCTTCCTCTCTCTCTCTCTCTCTCTCTCTCCCCCCCCCCACCCCCCAGATTGTCTTTAATTGGCCATCTGTCTCAAGATGATCAAATGTCAACGCGAATCAATTTAATGTTAACTGTTGCTTGCCTAAAACAGACCTGCATCACCTTCACCCAGATGGACTGGCCAACCCCCCCCACTCCCTGACACCCTACTGTACATACCGGATTAGGGAAGACCAGAAGAGGAAACATAGTTCCTTCTGTGGCCAGGTCTCGAAGAAACAGTCCACCCAACCGGACTAGAAGCAAGGAAGAATTTCTTCGAGGAAGGGATTCTGCCAAAAGTTTTACATCTACAAAAAAATAAATGTTAAGAGTTGATACTATGCCATGACAGCCTAAAGTGTTTTATAAGCATCCTATCTAATAAAAGAGTAATATGCAGATTTATCATCACTCCCACACACAAGATGGCTGCCCCTATGTGGTCAAAGATCCTGCCCCCATGTGGACACACAAGATGGCCACCACAAGATGGCCAGGAGGGCAGCTGGGAGGGACCAGGCCTGCAAGGGGAGACAATTGGGAGCGATCAAGTCTGCAGGGGAGGATAGTTAGGGGTGATCAGGCTGGCAGAGAAAGGAAGTTGGGGGTGACTAGGCCTGCAGGGAAGGGCAGTTAAGGGGGACCCAGGCCTTCAGGGGAGAGCAGTTGGGGGGTACCAGGCCTGCAAGGGAAAGCAGTTAGGGGCCAACAGGCTGGCAGGAAAGCAGTTAGGCATCAATCAGACTGGCAGAGGAGTGGTTAGAGGGTGATCAGGCTGGCAGGGAGAAGTAGTTAGGGGTAATCAGGAAGGTAGGCAGGCAAGAAGTTGGGAGGCAGCAGTCCTGGATTGTGAGAGGGATGTCCGACTGCTTAAACGGGCAGTTGGACATCCCTCGAGGGGTCCCAGATTGGAGAGGGTACAGGCTGGGCTGGGAGACACTCTTCCCCCACCCGTGCATGAATTTTGTACACCGAGCCTCTAGTTAGATATAATATTTTACAGGGGACTAGTAGATATCATGAACTATTTTGCCATGAAATCAGAACAAAAAAAACCTATCTGTTTATCTATATGTCTATTTGTGTAAATCCACCTATACAAATATATAAGAAATATCAGACACTTCATAGCAGCATGAATTTTAAAGAGACCACTTTACAATTAAAGCAATCTGCTAGTCTATATTAAGTTTATAAAATCCTAATGACTCTCAAGATTATAAAGTCAAACAAACAGGCTTTTTTTGGGGGGCAGGGGGGGTGTCATTTACCTCTAAGCTATACTAGATACTTCAGGTAAGAGACTATTTTATGAAATGAAATAAAGTATTTGTGAGATGTAAAAACCAAGATCTGTATTTATTTATACAACTTTAATGCAAAGTCACAAGAAGAAGTCAAACACAGTTCATCTTCATCATTGGCCAATTCTGTATTTGCAAGTGTACCTACTCACTAAAATGTGTATGTCGGCCCCAAATCAATGCTCGTGGTGGTTCCGAGGACATGGGCAGGGCAGCAAAAAATGTGCGTTCGCAGCTGAGGCTGGACAGAGCACACTCTGCCTTCTCGTTCCAGCTCTCACACTGTACACTGTGCTCTTTCATGGTCCATTAAGTGCCAAGGTTTTTGCCTTTTCCTGCTTCTTGTTGATGCCACTGCTCACAATGACCCCACGCACAGTGCTGCCGTGCTGTCTGGTGTCCCGCACAGAAAAAGGCTGCGGTGTGCCTTAAGAGGAACGTCTGTGTGAGGTAATCTTCACGCAGGCAGGCGTTACACTGCGGCTGGCCCTGGGTTCAGCGTTAATGAATCAACAGCACATATTAGGTAAGGTGTCTTTAAATGCATCACACGGAAGACAAGGTTCTGTACTGATCGGTTAGTGCACGTTATAGCCAGAGGCTCCTAGGCACCTGTGTGCTTCCCCCTGGGGACAATGACCTCGGCAACTTTGCAGAACATAACTACTCAAATAACGAGGTTGGCGTGGACACGGGCCCCCTGAGAGAGCACCAGCAGCAGGGGGTTTGGGGCAGTACCTGAAAACTCGAGCTGCATAAAAGCACTTTCCGGGGTTTGAGGGGTGCCTGGCTCCTGGTGCGACAGAGTCACGGTGCCCCGCTGCAGCTGCAAGTTCAGCTTGGCGAAGACGTGGTCTCGCCTGGTGTACGTGTTCATGCAGGAGGCGTCCGCGGCGGGGTCAAAGAAGTCCTCGGTGCCTGCCCGTGAGGAAGAAACAACATTAAGAAAATAAGTGGGCCCTCGCTGGCTTGGCTCAGTGGATAGAGCGACAGCCTGGGGACTGGAGGGTCCCAGGTTCGATTCCGGCCAAGGGCACATGCCTAGGTTGTGGGCTCGATCCCCAGTGGGGGACGTGCAGGACGCAGCCAATCAATGATTCTCTCATCACTGATATTTCGATCTCTCTCTCCTTCTCCCTTCCTCTCTGAAATCAATAAAGAAATACATTTTTTTGAAAGAAAGACAACACGTGGGAAAACTTGCGAAGCAAAACCAGGCACATTGATCAGTCATGATGACATTGTGTATCCATTTTCCCTTTCTTTGAAAAGAACTCCAAAGTTGCAGGTGACTGGTTTATTCACTCATTTAAAACGACCCAACTGCTTCATCAGCGCTCTTATCAACTTATTCCAAACGGGAGGACGTTCAGGTCCACAGGCAAGTGCAGGATAAAGCCGCGCTGCCCAAGAGAGGGAAACACTCTCCCCTGCACCGTCCAGGGCAGCGGGCACACCGGCCCGTGTGGCTAATGCGGCTAGAGTGACTGAGAAAGTGAATGTTTTATTTTATTTTATTTTATTCTAATTAACTAGAGTGTAAACGGTCACGTGTAGCCATGGAAACCATACTGGGCAGGGTGGGTCTGAAGAGTGGTTCTGGACTGGGGTTGGAGTGTCAGAGTTTAAAAACATTTAGTTCGCTTACCATCCCTGTCGCCAAGATCTACCTGAAAAGGTGCTAGGATTCAAATTTAGTAACAGAGTTGCAAATGAAGTGTCTCCCAAAACCTCCGCTCTGCCTCTATGAAATATGAGACAGACTGTTTCACCAATCTCTATTTCTTTTGGTTTGCTTGAAAATATTATGGATTGTTTCAAAAGAAGCAAATTATTATGAACCCAGCATCTCCCTTCACCGCCACCCAAGGCTAACGGGGAGGAGCCCACCTTACCCAGGATCTCTTCAGGAGTCCACTGCTCGTGCTGCTCTGCTGACAGCCCCTCGACCGGCTTCCCCGACCAGCCACCCCAGCCAGGAAACCAGGACTGGAGGTACTGCAGCATCCCACTGCCCGCACCGCTGCCCGGCTCTCCGGGACCGTCTTCTGGAGAATCAAACTGAGGCTCTCGCAGACTCTGTGCCAGTCAACAATGAGCAGCGTGAGGACCCGAAGACAGAACCAGCTGTGGCTCCCCACCCCCGACCCCCAAACGTAAGGACATCCAAGGGGAAGCACTCAGGGTGCAGGGTCCGAGCACGTCTTCTCAGAGGGCTCCTTACCTCTGCCAGCTCCTCTTGCTTGTGAAATCGTTCGTGCACCAGCTCACGCAAAATCTTCAACTCCTCAAAGCTCTGTTCCTCCTCAATCCGACACATTTCCTCCTGTTTGGGTGAAAACAAAAGCAAGCAAACAGAACTGGCGTGATAGCTCCAGAGAACTGGACGCTCTCGCAAACCACTCGCTACAAGGACTGGTCCCCAACATCTCCACTGAAGGCCAAGAAACAGTGAAGACAAATAGCGAGGTCCATGGTTGCTATGCTGCTGGTTTAAACAGCTCTTCCACATAACCCCAACCGTCCTTGGTCCCTGAGACCAACGGTAACTACAGAGGAAGGAGACTAGTTATTCTTCTTCCCACTTTGGATGAGGAAACTGAGGACCCAGTTTACACAGGAAGTGTGCAGGCCTCCAGCTCCTTTGTTCCACAAGCGCATTTGCAAGGAGGTAGTGATTTTAATTTGTTTTTTTGCTAGTTAGGAAAGACCAATGGCCGCCAGCTACATGCAAATGTGCAAAAGACAGAATTAGCTACCCTAAACTGTTCTTACACCCTAGCATTAGGAAAAGGAAATTACATGTGTTTCACATAATTTACAATTAAAAAAATGTCTGGCTGACCGCATCCTATCCAGAAGTTTCCCATGTCAGTAACCAGGCCTAACACTGGTGAAAAAGTGGGTGCCAGCGGGAGGTGAGAACGCCTAGGGATTCAGCACTGAGTGGGAGGATGTTTGTGCCCCGCTCAGTTCATTGGCTGAAGCTTTAACCCCCAATGTTATGGGATTTGGAGACAGGACCTCGGGAAGTAATTAGGTTAGATGAGGCAGTGAGGGTGGGATTTCATGATGGGATTAGCGCCCTTCCAAGAGAAAGGGGACAGATTTCTCTCTCCACTGAGGTACAGCCATGTGCACACACAGTAAGAAGGCACCAGGAGGAGAAATCTCACCAGAACCCCGCCAACCCACCAAGCTGGCACAGGATCCTGAACTTCCCGGCCTCCAGGCTGTGAGAAACAAATGGCTGCTTTTCTATGTTCAGGCTAGAGCGTTGTTAGAGCCGCCTGAGGGAAGACAGCTGCTAAAGGGAAAGTAACATTCCTTTTGGCTTGGAAGGGTTTACTAAAAAAACAATTAAGAGGTAACACCTGAGGAGAAACATTAGACAGTCTAAACTGCTCTGCAAAAATTGATGACACAAAACAGAAACCAATCCAGAAGCAAAGCAATCAGCAATCCCCTAGAACAGTGGTCGGCAAACTCATTAGTCAACAGAGCCAAATATCAACAGTACAATGATTGAAATTTGAGAGGCAATATTTTAAACTTAAACTTCTTCTAATGTCACTTCTTCAAAATAGACTCGCCCAGGCCATGGTATTTTGTGGAAGAGCCACACTCAAGGGGCCAAAGAGCCGCATGTGGCTCGCAAGCCGCAGTTTGCCGACCACAGACCTAGGAGACAGAGGCAGACGCACTAGAGCAGGCTGGGGTCCAGGCCACCACTCCAGGCCTGGTGGTTCTAAGAGGCTCTAACCCTACAATTAGCGAGAAAAGCCGACCTTCACCACCTACTTCATCCCCTCTGCCTAGATTCTACCTCCAAACCTCAAGCAAATCAATTGGGTTTAGGGAAAGTTTAGGCCAAAGCCTACAGAGATGAGCTTCAGACTCAGAGAAAAAATCAGTGATGAGGAATGGGCTTTGAAGAGATGCAGGTGACTAGCGGAAGAGTCTCTGTGAGCCTTACACAGAGTGCTGAGGGAGGAGGGGATGAGTGCGGGGAGTGGGCACGAAGGCACGGCTGGACCACAGCCCCTTCCCTCCTCCCAGCCCGTGGCCTGCTCTCCTCGAGCAGCAGGTGTGGGATGCTTCTGGTCGAGGTGAGGCCGTGGTCTTCCAACGAGCTCTCACCCCAGTAAGACCCACTCTGTCCCGTGAAATGAAATTCCTCAGCAGGGACTGGATTCCTTCACAGACTCCACTGTCTTCAGCCTTTGAGAACAGCGACAACAAACACGAGACGACGGCGCTCACCTTGTCGTCCGCGGACAGCAAGCCTCCTCTCAGTTTGCTGAAGTACTTGTCGGTGTAGGACACAGCGTCGCGGGCGCGGTGCAACAGGAAGTCCCAGGTACAGCGCTTCCTCTGCTCCCTGATCTCGTGCAGGTTAGCATTCAGGGCAAAATACCACCATTCTCGGCAGCTGAAATATTACATAACAATGTCATTACTTCTTACATTAAAAGCAACTAAAATGCTGCCAATCCAGGGAAGCCCACAGAACACCACTCCTATGAGACAACTTTTCTCTTGTCAGCGGTCAATTTTGCCACAAACTCACTTTAAAATATTAGGCTAAACTCAATATGGGGGGAAAGCAAATCAACATCATATAAGAATAACATTTCCCTCAACTGGTTTGAATGATCCATATCGGTCCCCTCCACCGTCAAGAAGTGACTGGAAGTTAAATGCCATCCTATCTAATAAAAGAGTAATATGCAAATTGACTGTCACTCCAACACACAAGATGGCCACCACAGATGGCCAGCAGGGGAGGCCAGTTGTGGGCAATCAGGCCAGCAGGGGAGGGCAATTAGGGGTGACTGGGCTGGCAGAGGAGGGCAGTTGGGGGCGACCAGGCCTGCAAGGGAGGGCAGTTGGGGGCAAACAGGCCTACAGAGGAAGACAGTTGGGGGGGACCCAGGCCTACAGGGGAGAGCAGTTAGGGGCAATCAGGCCTGCAGGGGAGGGCAGTTGGACGTCGATCAGGCTGGCAGGGCAGTAGTTAGGGAGTGATCAGGCTGGCAGGCATGAGGTGTTAGGGGCAATCAGTAGGCAGGCAGGCAAGCAGTTGGGAGCCAGCAGTCCTGGATTGTGAGAGGGATGTCTGACTGCCCAATCAGGCCTAAATGGGCAGTCGGACAGCCCTCGAAAGGTCCCAGATTAGAGAGGGTGCAGGCTGGGCTAAGGGAATTTCGTGCATCGGGACTCTAGTCATAAGATAATTACCAGGGATTTGACTACTGAAGATTTTAAGTAGAATACTTCAGAAAAGATACGGAAGTGCACAGGATCTAAAAGAATTTTAATATATTGGATTGGCCCAGTTTATCACTGCAGCATGGAAAGATTTATTTTCACTACAGAAGTTGGAAAGTGCACTATATAAATGTCGACCAAACAACCTGGGAGAAAAGACACAGGGAAACAGACTCAAAGAATCAGGTCCCATCCGAGCACCCGTCTACCTGCTAAACGAGACCAAGGGGGCCTGCTCCCCCACCACGCCCAGCCTCCAGCGCAACGTCACCACATCAACAGCCGGTCAGAGTATCGGCAGTGATAAACTACAGAAACGGCACTTAAAGGCCAGAAAAATCGACTCTACTTTTATCTCCAGCCATGTGCAAAGAACAGTGAAGGATATTTCTGATCTATATACAAAAAAATTAAAAAATCAAAAACAACTTCATATACAACCGCTGGCGAGCCCTTACTTCCCAGAGATGGCCACTTTGGGTTTCCATTTTCGAAACTTCGCCTGCCTCTCCTTCCGTTCCAGCTCCTTGAGGAATCCCATGATCTGCCGGTACTGCAGCTTTTAATAGAGATTAAGACATGCTAGGTTAGAACTGGTTTGTTGCTTTTACCCAGTTAAGACATGTATCTAACAAGAACAATTTTTATTAGTCAATGGCCATTGAACTGAAAACCACTGCAAACCGGAAGACCACATTTCAGCACCAAGTGGCACTTCTCCGGGGACAGGGACAGTTCAGTGTTGTTATGACTGTGCTCTGTGCTCTGCCCAGCACTTAAAAACCAACTCAGAACTAACCTGAGATCCCCCCAATCCGACCACACTACAGATGATGGATTCTACACCTACCACAACTGTGGGCACGACTTTCTGTGTCCTTTCTTTCCTACTGAGGTACTGTGAAGTACTGCGACCCTTCCACCGACATGCTCACTCACCCCAGTTGCGAGTCTGACAGTGAGAGCACAGACCACTGCGGGAAGCGGGGGTACCTGAGAGAGTTTCAAGGGGATGGTCTCCAGCTGGATGTCGCATTCAAAACGGGGATTATGCCGAGACCTCAGAGGCTCTTTGGAGCAGTTTCTCCTCAAAAGGGCAGAAGCGCACACAGGCTCCAAGATGTAGTGATGGTCGCGGCTCTCCATGCTCCTGCCCATAGCCTCCTGGGTGCCACAAGAACCTCTGTCAGTTTCCTGGTTTCGTAACCATTCATACATAAATGGTATATATCCTATTCTGCCTTGGTTTTTTAAACGTAATACTATATCTTAGAGACCATTATATATGGCTTTGCCCTTATTTTATAGTTGCATACTGCTGTACTGTATGGAAGCACAGTATTTAATCAAACTAACAAAACAAAACCAATCCGTATGATAGCATGCAAGCCAAAGATCTTGGGTGGGACAATAAGCAAGTCCTTTTACTCTATTTCACTTAAATCAACTATAATTACTTTAGAAAAAGATTAAACAGGTTTTTTTGTAAGCCTTTACAAACAGTAATACTTCATACACAACTAGAGGTCCAGTGCTCAAATTCATGCACGGATGGGGTCCAGCTGGACCACCCCAATTGGGTCCAGGCTGGGCCAGCAGAGGGGACTCCAAAAATTGGCTGGCTGGCCCACCTGCAATCGGGGTGGGAGGGGAGGGGCCAATCAGGGGTGGAACCGGCCAGGGGGAGGGCTAGGGGGTGGGCAGTTGGCCGGCCAGCCCCACCCCTGGTCGAACTCCTGATGGAACTCCTAGTCAAGGGGACAATTTGTATATTAGCCTTTTATTATATAGAATGATTTATAATGATCTTCTAAGTCAATGGCTGCCACCCTTTCAGACCTCAATGACCACCAGTGGTCCACAGACCACCAGTTGGCTGCTGTTCTAAGTAGTTCTTAATGGAATTCCACCAAAGGTAAAGTGTCAACATAAACATAAGAAAGCTCTTCTTTAAGAATCCTATCTGGTGCTCTGTTCAATGAAAATCTGAATGCCTACTATATCGTGGCTAGAAGAATGGATAACCATATATTTGATGCATATGGTGGATTATGCAGTAGTCAAAGCAATGAGCTAGAAGAATAAACAGCAATACTTATTCATCTTAAAAACATAGCCTTAAGTGGGGAAAAAAACACACACACACACATAAGGAAATCTAAAATGCAATATAAATGTAAAACACTACATATTGTTCAGTTACATACATAGCAAATACCTCAAGCAACACACATGGGAGTGGGGGCCTATGGAGGGGGGATGGGAACAGGAATCAGAGACACAGAGAACAAAAACCTGTACGACAGTGACCCTATACCACTTTACTTCAGCGTAATGTTGCAAGAAAGCCCTCCGCCAAAATCATACCTGCAACTCCAGCTGAGGCAAATCCCCCAATAAAGTGCAATCGACATCCCAATAGATGCTGAACTCTGCCACATCCAACTGCTTTTTCCGCATTAACTTCTGCACCTGAGGTAAGACAGGGAACAAAACAAGAGGACTCCATATTCAGGAATTTATTCATTCATTCAACAAGCCATTTGTGAAGAATCATCCATCAGGCACCCGTGCAAGGTGCTGAGGATACAAAACTAAAGTATGGTTTTGCTCTCCCAGAGTTCAAGTCCAGCTAAGTGGGAATACAAACATGCAAACAATTTCAGTTAAGCAGGGGAAGAATATTTGAGATGCCATGAGCAAACAGAGGGAAAACAGCACTGTACGACTTAGAGATGTGCAAGTTTCAGGCACAGGGCTGGTACGAGGAAAGGACTGGGACGCGTTGCAAAGAGGAGGGCCAGTGATACAAAATGCCTGATAGCCTCAGAGGACAGCGAGCTTGTGTAACTGGAGCACGGCTCCTGTGCTGTGGGGCAGTAATCATACATGTGTGTGAATATATTTGGTAGTTAGGTGTTGAGAAAAATAGATCGGATGTTGCTAGGTGTGCTTGGGTGAATAGTTTCCTCCCCCAAAATATTCATGTCCTCCGAAAACCTATGAATGGGACCTTATTTGGAAACAGGGTCTTTGCAGATGTCATCAAATTAAAATGAGGCCACACTGGATTAGGGCGGGCCCTATGGTGCCCTTAAAGAAGGGAAAACACACAAGGGAGAAGGCCATGTGGGAAAAGAGGCAGAGGTCGGGAAGATGCATCTGCAAGTCCAGGATAGCAAGGCTATCACCTCAGAGCCTGCAAGAATCCACTCTGCCAACCCTCTGACTTTGGGTTTTCACCCTCCAGAACACGAGAATACATTTCTGTCGTTTGAAGCCACCTATTTGAGGTCATTCCTATGGCTGTGCCCGGACCCTGACACACTAAGGACGTATACGCCACACCAAAGACTCTGGAGCTCATGCTTTACGTGACAGGGAGCCCGCAGGTTCTGACACAGGTATGCATCGGGCCCGGGTGTGTGTTTTAGAAACAGAACTCTGGCAGCAGTGCAAAGCAGAGCTCCCCGTGGTGTGCCAGAGAAAAGGAGCCATGAGTCACATCAAGATAAAGAGCAAGGCCTAGCCGGTTTGGCTCAGTGGATAGAGCGTTGGCCTGGGGACTGAAGAGTCCCGGGTTCAATTCCAGTCAAGGACACGTGCCTGGGTTGTGGGCTCCATCCCTAGTAGTGGGCATGCAGGAAATAGCCAATTAATGATTCTCTCTCATCACTAATGTTTCTGTCTCTCTCCCTTTCTCTTCCTCTCTGAAATCAATAAAAATATATTTTAAAAAAAGATAATGAGCAAGTTTATAGGATCAAGTTATTTTTTAGAAATACTTGGTTACTCTGAGCTAGCCACATCCTTTGCGCCCGTGTCCTGTACAAATACTACTTTGTTTTCTGTGTGCCAGGGCGTGCAAAAGGGTGGGAAGCGTTGGCACAGAATGAATCAAGAGCCCGGGATGGGAGCGAGGAGGTCACCGGACAGGATGCTTTATCAGCCCGCCCAGGCAGAAGTTGGCAGGATCCTGAACTGAGGCAGTCGCAGTGTGACTAAGAGAAGAGCGAGACACTGTGAGGGAAAAATCAGCAGGACACTGATCAAATGGACATGGATGTTGAGGAGTGAGAAGTGGAAGGATGAGCACGGAGCTTCTAGAGATTAGGGGAGTGGGTAAGAAAGCATGATCGGGAGCAGGGAAGGCCAATGTTTTCTGAAAAGGGCCAGAGTGAGCACAGTAAGGCTTTGAAGACCCTACAGTCTGTTGTGACGCACTGCAGCACAGAAGCAGCCTTAGACAATACACACAAAGGGTATAGCAGTGATCCCATAAATCTTTGTTTACAAAAACAGGTGGGGGACCGATCTGCCAACCCCAGATGTAGAGCTGTTCCACTCTCCCTTCAGCGCTCTGCACCTTCGCATCCTCAGCCATCCCAGGAGGACAACAGCGGTGGCGAAAAGCATGGAGAGTTCAATGAGTAATCATGCAAAGCGCAAAGAACAGTGTCTCACACGGAAAAGCGTTCGTAAGATGCTAGTTTCCATTCGCTTGTTTGGATCTTCAGTAACGTGTCAGAAAATAAAGGGGAAAAGTTTATTTGGGGGGAGCAAGGTGGACAGATGGGATATAATGGGATCGTTTTGGTTATGACAAGCCTAAATGCCCTAGAGGTGTCTGTATCCACAGGTAGATGGATATGAACAGAAAGGTCAATCAGGAGGGGGAGAATGGAGGTCAAGTGGAAGCCGCCAGCAAATATTCTCAGGGGTAACTGAAAGTATGAAACAGATGAGTTTGCCAGTGAGGGCAAGTGGTACGAGAAGAAAAGCAAAGATGAGAGCCTCTCCATACCTTGACTTCTTTGTGGATAAAATGGAAGGGGCTGCACCAACATTTAAAGGATCAGTGACACAACAAAAGGCCAGAGAAAATTAACTGCTTCCCTATTTCAGCAAATTAGATGCATTACATACAGGCCAGAGACACGCATGCCGGGGAAAGAGCACGGAGGACAAGAATGCAATCTCCTTCACATGAGGCGAAATGACAAGAGGCAGAGCCCCAGACTCCCCGCAGAGCCTGCTTTCTTCCCGGCTCAGTCAGATTTCATACTCACAGGCTCATTCACAGCATTCTGCATGGACACATTCTTAATGCAGACGCCAAAGGCAAAAGGATGGGAAGGATTGGTAATGCCATCTTCGAAGCGCAAATGAACATCTTGAATTTTTAGCTGCAAAGGGGAGAAAAACAAAAACACGTTTAGGCAGCTGCTGCGGGGGGAATGCTAGCGGTAGGAGTCACACTGCCCTGGGCCGCATTGGGTGGATCAGAGCTGGCGTTTCATAGCACATCACAGAGCCAGTGCTCCTCCGGCTCCTCGCTGTCAGAATCACAAACAGACACACACAGAAGAGAGCTACACTTCCACTAAGTCAACTCGGAAGACACACAAAGACACGCCAGGAGACAGGAATACCGCTGTGCCCAGGGAACAGGCCCTCCCTCTTCGACAGTCAACTGCCTGTGTCCCCACACCTAGACTTAGGAAATCAGCGGGACATATACACTCTATACCTATTTATCTCTTTACGTCCCTCTGCCCATGAAGGCAAGCTAGCGAAAAGGCATGGTGCTTCAATGAGTTCAAAAATAATAATAGAAAGTGAAAACACAACCCACAAAATGGGAGAAAATATTTACAAATCACATGTCTCATAATGTACTAGAATTAGATATTAAAAATACACTTTTTTTAATATCTAAAAAATGTTTTTTAATTAAAAAAAAAAACACAACAATAAACCAAATTCTAAATGGGCAAAGAATCTGGATAGACATTTCCCCAAACAGGACATATAAATGACCAATAAGCATATGAGATGATACTCATATCGTTAGCCAAGGAAATGCCAATCAAAACCACAGTGAGCCCGCCGGCGGCTCAGCGGCGGAACATTAACCCATGAACCAGGAAGTCACAGTCTGACTCCCAGTCAGGGATCAGCCTGGACAGTGGGCTCCTCCCCAGTGTGCGGCATGCAGGAGGCAGCCGATCAAAGATTCTCTCTCTCTCCTCCTCTCCCTTCCCGAGATCAATAAAAATTTGTATTAAGAAGAAAGAAAAAGAACAGTGAGAAACCACTTCATATCCACTAGCGTGGCTATGATCAAGAGAGAGATAATAACAAGTGCAGATGAGGATGAGGGAAAATTGAAATGCTCACACTTTATTGGTACAGTGGTAAAACAGTGCAGCCACTTTGGAAAACTGTTTGCTAGCTCTCCCCCAAAATTAAACATATAGTTACCATATGACTCACCAACTCCACTCCTAGGTATCTAATACTCAGGAGAAGTGGAAACATACGTTCACACAGCCCTACACACGAGTATTCACAGCCTCACTATTCACAGCAGCCCAAAACTGGAAGCACCCAACGTCCATCAACTGATGAAGGAACAAACAAAGTGAGGTGCGTCCCGAGAACTGCGAAAACTCTCACAAGAACATTCTGTCCAAGCCCCTGTCCTAAGAACTTGACCCAATTTGGATGTGGCTTCCTGCAGCCTAAAGCTGTGTCCCGGGGACAAGCCAGCCCCTCTCTGGGTTCCTCTCCGGAAAACTCAGGGCTGTGTGTTTGTTCTAGCCAACACCTGACGGTCAGCTCTGACCTCTCTTTCTTAGAACATTTATAATTGCTCTAAGGGCTTAAAATTGTGAATCCTTTCTCCATCCCTTTGAAGCGTGTGTGTGTGTGTGCGTGATCTCCTACAACTCAAGGACCTGAAAGCAATTCCTTTGAAATGCAATCATCATGCTCAGTAGTTGGCGTCAATCCATGACCCAAAAGGTGGCTGGTTCAGTTCCGGGTCAGAGCATGCCTGGGTTGGGGGCTCAATTCCCACTAGGGGGGCATGCAGGAGGCAGTCAATCAATGATTCTCTCTCATCACTGATGTTTCTATCTCTCTCTCTCCCTCTCTCTTCCTCTCTGAAATCAATAAAAATATTTTTAATAATAAAATGATGAATGACAGCTTAAAAAATAAAAAAGAACTTCCTGAAACAGAATTCAAAGCAGTCACCTCAAATGTAGCAACCTTTTCATCAAAGTTATGAAACCAACAACCTCAGACTATTTTGGGGGTAAGTGATATACGGGGCATTGCAAAAAAAAACCTGGAGATAGTAAGTATGGGCTGATGAAAATGGCCTCTGATCTATCTAGTTTTTTGAGGACAAAACAAATGTGTAATTAAAGTGGAAGAGGTGGCCAACAGCCCTAACACTGATATTCATCAAATTGCCACCAGATCCTTTGGTGAGAGATTAAATTTCTTAGTGAGCTGCTCACAATTCACTATCTAGTCAACTAGAAACGGTGCATCGACCTCTCTCATTTTACAGATGAAGAAACTGAGCTCAGAGAGGGGATGTGATTTACCCTGAAACAAGTCATGAATGCTTACTAGCAAATGATGTGGCTAAATCCTTTAGCAAGTGGGACTCTAACATTCAAACAGAAAGTGAAACGAAACCAATGTAAGTGAAACGAAAACTCCTCCTCACACTAACCGAAGCAAGAAAGCCTGGGCCCGAAGCCTAGCCGTGGGACTTGCTTTTCAGGTTTTCCCTGGGCACCGCCTGGAAAAGGGCACACCTGCACAGTCATCCTGTCCATGGGGTACGCCCTGTACTGGCGAGACCCGGGAGAAACACACAACTCAGAAGTAAAGGCATTTAAGCCTGAGAAACAAGCCCCTCTCCTGCTTCTATCTCATAAAACTCAGCAGAACTTACTTCAATGTTCTCCACGATTCTCGTAACGACGGAGGCAGTGACGGAATACCAATAGGATTCGCCTTTCTGCTGGCGTTCATTCTACAAAGAAAAGAGCCAGTGTTAGCGGGAGCGAGTGCTTCGCTCACATCACGTGTCTCCCCACGATGCTCTTCTGGATCAAAGGATTCTGCCTTGCCTTCCATTTCTCTTCCAGGGCCTGAAGCAGGGCTTTCTTGCGTTCCCTTTCCAACAGCTTCTCCTTCTCATCATTGAAATTCTGTATTTTTTCAGGGGCTCCAATTAAGTGAAGGCTGGAGATGGAGATCACCCAGGGGTCCACATGGGGGCGATAAAAGGGGATCTGAAGGGTTACTTTCCCAATTAAACCTAGGAAAGAGAAAATCTTGTTACATGTCTTTACATATTTTTAATTCCTTCTACTTTTCTGTATTCTTCTAGTTTTCTTGAGGGAGCATTATTATTTCTACCTTTTTTTAAGGAAACAGGCAACAGGTCCTCGTACTTGGGAAGCAAACGTTAGTAGGCTGAGATCGGTAATAATTAGGCACAATAAACTGGAATGTGGGAAAGGTTAGTGTGACTTGACCAGAGCAAATGCAAGAGAGCTCTCTCCTGGAAACTACCTGTCCCTCCGCTGGACTACATCTTAAATTTCCCTGGGGTATCTTTCTTCCCCTGGCACCTGCACGCGCCCACGGCACGAACCTCATTTCCTGCTCATTAGTAACCTGCTGGCTGATAAGTACTTATTGGGAGTTACCAGGTTTACAGTATGCCCAGTCTTGCACAAACCCCCCGACTTGTCGGAGATGCTGCAGCGGCACTCTATCGAGGAAGAATTCTTTATGAGAACTTGACCTCATGGGACAGCTAAAGAGCCTGGGAGAAAGAATTGTGATGTTTATTTCCCAAGTTCTACCATTTTTAGCCAAGCCTCCTAGAACTCAACCCTTCTTTAAATTCAATTAATTAGAAGCAAGTCACCCCTGAGGAATAATGCCTAAAAACATCCCACCTGTCCTCATGGGTCTCTCAAAGATCCACCTCTGAAAGCAGCACAGTTGTCAGCGGGCGATCATCCTATCTAATAAAGGCTAATATGCAAATCGACCTAGCGGCGAAATGACTGGTCGCTATGATGTGCATTGACCACCAGGGGCAGACGCTCAATGCAGGAGCTGCCTCCTGGTGGTCAGTGTACCAGAAGCCAGGCTCATAGCTGGCAAGCACAATGGCAGTGGCAGGAGCCTCTCCCACCTCCGCTAAATGTCCCACTGCTGGCTCCCCTGTGGGAAGTGGGCCTAAGCTGTCAGTCAGGCATGCCCCGAGGGCTCCCAGACTGTGAGAGGGAGCAGGCTGGGCTGAGGCCCTCTCCTCCCACCCCCACGAGTGCACAAATTTTGTGCACTAGGCCTCTAATTACCTTATAAAATCTAAAATTCAAGTGGGACTGATCAGTTATACATGGATGAGCACAAGTAGGTTAATAATAAGCAATAACACAAGAATAAACTGTTTCACATACAACTGTAAACCTACTTGTGCCCACCCCTATATTTAACATAAAAGAATAACATTAACAATGGCATTTTTAATGATGGCACCAAGTGATCAACTGAGTAATCCAGTACCAAATTCAGATATCTACAATAATAAAAAACACACACATTTTAATTTGGATTTTATCTAAAACAATAAAAATGAGTTTCTTATATTTAATAAAATTTATATTAAAACTGAAACATATCACTTTTCACAGCAAAGAATTTTAATAATAGTAAAGGCACAGTTGCAATTCTAACCATAATTAATTGGGGAGAGAATACATAATATTCTAATAACTATATGACTAAAATATAAACTCTGTTAGGTTTTAATTTTTGCAGAACAAGCATAAAAATGATCATTTTTGCAAAAATGTCAGAAAACATCAACCTTTCCCAAGAGCTTTCAGTAACTCCTTCAGAAGTGTGATCATCTTAAGAGTTTTCCTTCGGATTCTAATGGGTCAGTGCCTCTGCTTCTGACTGGCAAATCACCTATCACTTGAACTGATTTCGAGAAAGCTTGAATCTTTTGCAAGCTTTTTGATTTGCATTGTACTTGCATGTTATTGTAACGATAGTACTCCAAAATAAAGAAAAGACAGACTGATGTCGCCAGGCTACTATGGAATGATGAGGGGCCCCTAAACAGAGACCAATTTTGTAAGTGATCATTCAATGGAGAGTATTTTATTCCAGAACAATTCTTGCTTCCTCACCAAACTTCACAACTGCAGAACTCCTATATAGTTGCAAACATCGATTGAGTGTATCAGGCATCACCTTGAGTAATTTTAATGTATTAACTCAAGTATTCCCCTTTGATGTAGGTACTATTATCATCCCACCTTAAGGATGAGGAGGCACACACAGAGTTGTTAGGAAACTTACCCAAGGTCACACAACCAGAAAATGGCAGATTTAAAATATAAACCCAGACATACTGTGCCAGAGCCCATTTTCATGCAATAAACTCTCTAATATTTATAACAAATTATCTGAAAATAAAAACCCCTGTACCTAGAACAGAAGGTCTCATACTCCAGTAAACATAAGAATCACCAGAAATGTTTATTAAAAATGCAAGCTGAGCCCTAGCTGGTGTTGCTCAGTGGAGTCGGCCTAAGGACTAAAGGGGCCCAGGTTCAATTCCAGTCAAGGGTACATACCAGGTTGTGGGCTCAATCTCCAGTCAGGGGTGTACAGGAGGCAGCCAATCAATGCATCTCTCTCATGATTGATGTTTTTCTCTCTCTCCCTTTCTCTTCCTCTATAAAATCAATAAATATATATATATATAACCAATAAATATACATATAAATATAAATATATATATACATATATATACATATATATATATATTAAATACAGGTTGAATGACACATCCTTGGAGATTCTAATTCAGTAGGTTGGAGGCCACGTGACCTCCTCCACTACCCCAAGGTCATGCTGATACTAGTGGCATAGAGACCACATTTTAAGATGGATCTAAACTCTGTACTTCCTACCATGCCTCTTCCCGGTCACAGAGAGCCCAAGTCAAGGACTCTCAATTTCAGGTCCCAAACAGTGAACACTCAACACTGCCTCCCTCTCCTTAGCTCCACGTACCAGCTTTGACTTCAAATGGTAATTCCAGTTCTTTCAAGGCATCTTTCTTTAATGGCAAGTTTTCTAATTCAACTGCACCTAAAAAATAAAAACAGCATCACGTGGTTGGCAGAGGAGAGGGGGTTTGGGAGACTGGGTGGAAAAGGTGAAGAGATTAAGAACTATAAGTGGGCAGTTATGAAACAGCCTGGGGACATAAAGTGAAGCACAGGGAGTATTGTCCATATCAGGGGATCAGTCTGTTCCAATAAAGTATATGGCTGGCTAGCCACTATGCTGTACACCTGAAACTAATACAAAATAATACAGAATGCCAACTGTAATTAAAAATAAAATAAAAATAATTACATAGCCGAAACCGGTTTGGCTCAGTGGACAGAGCGTCAGCCTGCGGACTGAAGGGTCCCAGGGTCAATTCCGGTCAAGGGCATGTACCTTGGTTGCGGGCACATCCCAGTAGGGGGTGTGCAGGAGACAGCTGATCAATGTTTCTCTCATCGATGTTTCTAGCTCTCTATCCCTCTCCCTTCCTCTCTGTAAAAAATCAATAAAAATACATTTAAAAGAGATAATTACATAAATAATATCATGAAATGATATTGATCATCCAACAAATGCAGCAGATGTCTACTCTGTACAAATCATTGAAGGTTAAAAGGAAAGTCTTACAAGTAGACCAGAGCGACAAAAAGCCAAGGGAAGCGCCACCACCAGCCTATGTGCTCAGTCAATACTAATTCCCTGGTTCCCACGCTGACATGTAAACAACAGCTGAGGTTTACAGCACATGAAGTAATGAACCAGAGAGCAAATATTTCGGATTTATGGTGTCTGTTGTATATTCTCCTCTTGTTTGTTTGTTTTGTGTGTGTGTGTGTGTGTTTTTCATAAGCCTGTAAAAATGTAGGAGCCACTTTCATTCAGCTCACAGGTGGGAATCTGGCCAGCTGGCCAGTGTGCAAGCCCCTAGTTTGGGGTAATGTTCACTAGAGGACCATTAACATCCGAATCTCCTGGGATGAAATGTCGGCTCCTGGGCCCCCTGCCAGACATCTCTGGGGTTGAAACACAGAAATTTGCAAATTTTAACAAGCTCTCCTTACCAACACACACACACACCCCAAAAGCAGGAGTATTGCACACAACACTGGGAGCCTGGGAGAGCTAAACACAGTTGGTCATGAAGAGGAATCAGACTCTCTTCTGGAGGGACCAGCCCCGCAGGTTCTCCTCCGCGCTTCCACTCGCAGGTGCAATAACCGAGCAGAACGCAAAGGAACAGACAGGACACCACTGAAGACCCTTTCAGACCCAGCTCTGACAATGACTTAAACCCCAAAGAACAAGATGCCTCCAAGGAATAGCTTAGATCTCTCGCTCTGCACCCTATCCTCGACTCTGGAAGTCATTCATTCACACACATATACCAATCCCCGTCCTTACTAAACACTGTACTAACCACTGGCATTACAGAGAGAGAAGGCAGGATTCCCATCCTCAAAGAGCTAGGAGTCAGTCATCAAAATTGAGTCAGTCAGTTTACAAAATTGTCTGCACCACACAAGGCAATTTCTGAGTCACTGAAATCTGTCTGAGATACATTATTTTCAAGAACAAGCAGTACAGACAGCAACCACCCAGCAACCCTTAACTGGTAAGGGAATCCAGAAAAAAGACACCCAAGAGTTTTCCTCCAAAGATAACTAATGCAAGAAACTTGATTACTTTTCCCTCTAAGTGACTGTTCAAGACCAGTGCATACTTGGCTTCTAAGTAATCAAATGTAACAATTTGGCAAATTCTGAGCAAATGTAGTCAATTTATTTCTCAGACTTTTGCGGGAACATCTGTCCATATGGGGGACCCACCTATCTTAAGACTAACCAAAAGGAGAAGTTAATAACCCCGGAGAGCCCGGACTAACTGTATTTCCACATTTGGGGAGAAAATAATCTTAAGGGAGGAAAAAAATGTCATCAAACATGTTCCTTATCAGTTGAAAGTGACTTAAAGGGAGGAAAGTATGTAGTTTCTTCTTTTGAAGAGCAACATGAGCAATCTGAATCATCTGCCCTATTTTTCAATACCCAAACGATGCTGACGGCCTATGTCTCCCTGGCTGCTGTATAGCCTGGAGAAGTGGGACGGATGGTAGGCAATCCACACCGTGAAAAATTAAAAATTAAAGAAGCTGCAGCCCAGAGAACGGAGGAGGTGACCTGGAAAGGAGCGGAAACAGAAGAAAGGATGAGAAGAACTGAGGACCGAGGCGAAACCACAGCAGCCATGCATGGTTCAAGACCAAAGGCCTCCTTCCCCACTCACTCCAACAGGCCCCCACAACTGTCCCAGGCCCTAGAGCACCCAGTGCAGGCAAGTACTTTGTAAATGATAATGATGTTCCTTTATTTACAGGTAAATAACATGCAGGCATATTCCTGGATGTCTCTCTCATCCAAAAATGTCTCATCTCAGATTAGCAGCAAATCTAGTCCCTAGAACTGGGGTGAGTTTAGAGATGGATCATTTCTCAGTAACTGCTAATGACTATTGAACCCTCTTCCCTCGGCTCTAGGTCATTAACAGGGCCAATTTCAGATTCAGAGCTTACAGAAAGAAAAAGGAGGGGAGTCTAAGTTTGGGGTTACAGACACACAGATATGCCCACGGCCCTAAGATCAGACACCTTGGCATGGCACTGGCAGCCACGACCTTCCTGGCTCCAAACATGCCCTGCAGGTTTTCACCCTGCAAGCTTTCAGCCTTCTGCCCCCCCTCACACGCTTCTCTCTCCCTGGAGCCTGGTGACCCACCCACACCCCATCTCAACCCTGCTGAGGTCCACTCAAAAGCTACCTCCATACCAGCTTTGCCAGAGTCCCACAGACAGGAGGAATGGCTCCCCTGCTTTGTGCCCCACTGTATTATGCCAAGATGTCTAGTAATAACAATGTAACACATACCCCCTTGGATTACAGTGTAATCTCCGCCTCCCCAACAGATTATCAGCCAGCTCTCCGAGGACAAGGACTACAGAGATAGAGGTGGGTAACAATCGTTTTTGTAGTAACAGCATCATTTAGTGAGGACTCGTTATGCACCAGGATCTCACTTAATCCTCACAATGGTACAAGGAGATACTATTATCTGTTCCATTTTTAAAATATAGTTATTGATTTCAGAGAGGAAGAGCGAGGGAGAGAGAGAGAGAAACATCAATGATGGGAGAAAAATCATTGATCGGCTGCCTCCTGCACGCCCCCCCACTGGGACCAAGACCACAACCCAGGTACGTGCCCTTGACCGGAATCGAACCCAGGACCCTTCAGTCCACAGGCCAATGCTCCATCCACTGAGCCAAACCAGCTAGGGCTACTCCATTTTTGAGACAAGAAAAACGAAGCTTAGAGGACAAGCAGTTCGCTTAAAACCCACAGACCCCATAGGTGGTGGTGCTAGAGTTCATCCCGAATCGGTTGATCTCAGGCGGCAAGAGGGGGGGAGGGGGTGAAGGGGAAGCTTAAGTAACTTAGTCACAAACAGCTTTCAAATGGTGAAACCGGGGTCAGCTCCTACGCCTGAGCTCTCAGTATCTTCTACTGTCTCCCCTTTCTGCATCGTTCCGTAACACGGAGCCGTACCCAAGGCAGGTGTTCATGGAGTGTTTGTTGAATGACTGAAGGAGCGAAATCTTACACAATGCTACCTCCGTCCTTCAACCACTCATATGCTAACTTCACATTTTTATTACTTTAACATGTATGCACAATTTGCCTTTCAAGTCCAACCCACTAGCCAATACTATATTAATGATCATGATGGTGGATGACTTATAACCCCAGTTGAGGGGGTTCACTATATGCCAAGAACCTTTGACTTAGGTTAATGTGTTCAGCCCTCAGAACCTTATGAGATAGTTACTATTATCTCCAGCTTATGGAAAGTGAAACTGAAACATGAAGAATTTGAGTAAGTTGCCCGAGTCACTAGTAAATGGAGGAACTGGGATTCAAAGCCAGTCTGGCTATAAAATCCATACTTTTGACCACTGCTTCAGTCTCCATGCAGACAGTAAATATGGGCAGACAGATTAACATCTAGCGTCCTCCACCCCTAACACTGCAAAACTTTAACTGTGTCTTCAAGATCAACAAAAACCCTCAATTTCTTTACAAAGCCCTTCTCAGTTCCCTGTGACACCCCAACTCTCTCCACCAAGCACTGGGTGTGCTTGGATCCCTAAGGAGGGGCCGCATACTAACAGTGGTAATGAAAGAAAAAGCAACTTTCAGTTTCTCAGGGAGATAGTCCTCAGACTCCACAGGTTCGTTAAAATCCATAGAGAATATTTTTTAAAGAAAAGTATAGCCCTAGCCGGTTTGGCTCAGTGGATAGAGTGTCGGCCTGAGGACTAAAGGGTCCCAGTTTCGATTCTGGCTAAGGGCATGCACCCTGGTTGCGGGCTCGATCCCCAGGAGGGGGCGTGCAGGAGGCAGCTGATCAGTGATTCTCTCTCATCATTGATGTTTCTAGCTCTCTATCCCTCTCTCTTCCTCTCTAAAATACAAAGTATATATATTTAAAAATAGATACAAAAAAAGCAGTTTAAAGCCATCAGAGAGATACACAGTTGTTACAAGATATATTCTATCTAAAACTGCTGAGATTAGAAAGCTGTCATTAGTATAGGGTCCATGATACATCAGATGCCACAAAAATTTCTGTTATTCCTTTCTTCAGCCAACATCCTCTCAGCATCCTCTGCCGAGAGCCAGCTCTTGCATCAGCAAGGCCAGCGTGCCGGGCTCTTTCCAGGCCTGTACCTGCCCTTACAACTCGGTCAGCTTCACAGCGTGGATGGGAACTTCAGTAAGTGCCAAAGAGGTGAACTTGGCACGCCCACTGAACTTGGCCATGGCCTCTTCCCGGGAAGGCTGCTCACTTTCACTCTGCATTTCAGCAGCTCCCGTCCAAGGATGGGAGGACCCGCAGCAGGAGGGGACTGGGAAAGAACCTGTTTCCGTTTCCAATGACAGTGTGACCAGGATGGCTCCCCACTGCCTATGGCTGCCCCAATCCTTTCACCGGAGCAGATGGGCCAGAGAGGCCCGGAAAGCAGCACCTCTGGGGAAGGGTACCCACTGACTGGCACGCTATGCCCAGGCTGCACCATCATCTGCATCACCGCTATCGCCACCACCTGTCCCGACCCACTTGCCAAAAGTCACGCCCCAGGAAGCTGAGGTCTGACGGTACGGGAGGCCTCCTGTCCACTCTCTAGGACCCCACATGCTGGCGGACTGACTTTAGCTCCTTTCTCGGGATTTAATAAAGGGTTACATTTTGAGATGAGCAAAGAGAACTTAAATTAAAACACGAAGAAGGAGAAAAAAAGCAGTTTCCCGATCCCCCCACCAAACCACGGGAGAGACCTATACAGGCTGTAATGTCTCGAGCTCTCGGTACTCGACTACGAAGCCAGGCAAGACCTCAGTAAGTTCTGAGACCTCAAAGGAACATAATGGAAAACGTTGACCGGGTGTCTATGACACACCAACAGAGGACCTTCAACTGTCACTCCATCTGATCTTCACAGCGACCCCGGAGAAGTGTGCCAGCCTCGTTTTCTAAGAAACTGAGGCTCCAAATTTCAATGACTTGTTTCTATAGCTAATAAGTAACATAGCGGGATTGAAAGCCAAAGCCAACACCTCCATCAGAATATCATGGCTGCCTCCATAACCCTTCATAAGGCCAAACGTTAACTGGAGTAAAGCACAGTCGCCAATAGTATAGTTTTAAAAAAATTAATAACTCCCTAATATCTACGGCAATACAGCTACATGTTTAAGTTACTCTATAATAATAATCAGTGTCATCTGGGGGGGAAAATTTTCCTTTCACACATATCTAATAAGAAAGCCATCTGAGCACCATGTTTTGTCATTCTCAATACAGCAAAGAGAATACAGAAAGGAGGAGTGCCATCTGCAAAGGCAATTCTTCACCAAAACGGGATACGTGCACTCACCTTTCAGAAGCGCAACAGAGAGCTGGTCGGTGTTCAGGTTATTGACGTATTTCCCCAGATAGGTATTGAGAACCCAGGCTACCAGCCCTTCCAACATGACTAGATCCCCAAGACAAGGCGTTCAAAAACCATGGATCATTCTTCACCTCTCTCTCATGACCGCAGAGGAATCTGAAAGAAAAGAAAAAAAGGAAACCAACAGAAGAAACAGGTGATCTTTAAGCTGATTTTTCCTCCTCTACCTAAAGGTGGAGGGACGCAAGGCACAGGTTTAAGAAAACATGGGGTGAGAAGCACCGTAAGGTGCCCCATCAGTAAGTGGGAGACCAAACCAATACATGGGCATTCTGATGCCACTGCAAGGAACAGTCACTCAGAAATTTACCGAACATCACCTCCAATGCCAAGTGGCATGTCTTTTCAATGTAACCGATGCTGCTGAACTGCTCGCTTTTAGTGACTCACCTGGGAACTAGGCTGTCCTGACCAAAGGTTCTCCTCCAGGTATGATTTGGCAATGGCCAGAGACATGTTTGATTGTGTAGAGTGGGACGTGCTACTGATATCTTGTAGGTAGAAACCATGGATGCTGTTAGACATCCTACAATACATACGTAACAGCCCACAGCAAAGAATTCTCTAGCCAGAGTGTCAACAGTGCTGAGGCTGAAATCCTGTTTTAGATTAGAGCAAAACTGCGCTAAGAGAATGTATCAATGAACTTCCTCTTCTGCGATGGTCCTCTCTAAGGCTCCCCTAATTCAATTTGGCAAATTGGTTCATTGCGATCTTTTGTAAAATAATATAAAAGGAAGGGAGAAGGTCGTGATTGCTCACAGTTCTTAAATGTCCTGAAGACACCTCACTGGAGCCTGATACTGACACAATGGACATCTCAGTCAGTAATCACACACATCAGAGGACATCTGGTTCTGGCTCCAGTATTTACATTCGGCACCAAATCGCTACTGCCTGTCTTCATTAATAACAACAGGCATGGCCCTGACCGGTGTGGCTCAGTGGATAGAGCGCTGGCCTGCAGACTGAAAAGTCCCAGGTTCCATCCTGGTCCAGGGCAAGTACCTTGGTTGCGGGCACATCCCCAGTGCGAGGTGTGCAGGAGGCAGCTGATCGATGTTTCTGACTCTCCCTCTCCCTTCCTCTCTGTAAAAAATAAATAAAATACATTTCAAAAATAATCATAATAATAACAGGTATTTGTTAGTATTACAAAAGTATATATAGATTTTTAGTATTACAAAATGTTAATATTCAAGCCAGCCGGGCACGGCTCAGTGGCTGATCACTGACCTATGAACCAGATGATGGTTTGATTCCCAGTCAGAGCACATGCCCAGGCTGCAGCCTCACCCCCTTAGCAGGGGGCATGCAGCCAATCAATGATTCTCATCGCTGATGTTTCCATTTCTCTCTCCCTCTCCCCTCCTCCCTGAAATCAGTTTTTTAAAGAAGTTAATATTTGGGAACTTGCGACACCATTTAAATGGGTCCCCGGATCGCTCAACTAGCAGGTCTCCAGGAGAACTGAGCTCCAGATGCGGGACACCGGGTTTGCTGTGGCAGGCATCCCACTGGGGCCAGCCCTTTCAGAATCCCGTCCAAGCACTCTGCCCCTCCCCCAGTGATTCATCTCAGTGCCAGAAGATACACTGATCCCCACGGAAGGAAGGGCCGCCACACCCGACAGAGCCCCGAAACAAGGCCCTGGAAGTTAACCTCCGGGAAAGCCTTGTCAACTTCATCTCGGCACTTCCAGGGTTGACTTCTATTTGTCAACAAGGGCAGTACAAATTACTAAGTAAATAAATATCATTTGGTGAAGTACTAATTTCTTCCCAAAGATTTCTTTTTAAAGCGACGTTCTGCTCAAGATTACCGGATGCATTCACTTAAAGAACAGGTTTTTCAATGTTTGTTTGTTTTTAATCCTCACCCGAGGACATGCTTTTAAAATAAGAAATGTTTAACAGTCTGAGAAGGAAGAAAAAAAAACACATTTCTTCATTTTACCTTGAAACAAGCAAATCTGTGGAAACAAAACGTGAACCTGACTAACCTAGCCTGATCTGTGCGGACTCCAAACACAGGCCAAGCGCCAAAGTCGGGGCACTCTTTATTTTGGGAGTTCCGATTTCTGCCCGACCTGCCAACAAACTCTCAAGTCCAACGACAAGCGCTCTCCCGGTAAACAGACACCACACTGTGGGTTCGTCCTCCCGATCCGGCCCTCCCATGCTGCCACCCCGGGAGTGGAAGAATGCAGAGCGCGGATGAAAAGCTGGGGAGCAGCTCTGTCCAGGCCCCGGGTCGGCACACGGAGCCGCAGGCCGGGAAGCACGATCGGCTCCGCTCAGCACCCAGCCCGGGCTGGAGGCCACTCCGCGCATTCCCGTGGGGAGTCCGGCGTCGGCAGGGCCGCCAGCCTGGCCCGAACCCCGAGTGTTGACGCTCGGCTCCATCCCGGATTCCAGGCAGCTGCCGAGCGCTGCCCTCCGGCGGGCCTCCCGGGGCCGGCGGGGCAGGTGCCACCGGGGATCCGCGCTGCGCCCACGGGCAGACGAGGCGCCCGGCAGTGACCTTGAGCCGGGCCACTCCCTAGAGGGGCGGCCGGAGCCGGGATAGAGGGAGGGCTGTCGACTGGACCCCGGAGCCCCACCCAGAAGCGGCTGGGCTCGGTGCAAGCCGCCCCCCGGGGAAAGCTCGGGGGGGTGGGGGGGAGACAGGGGGGTGGATGCCAGGAACAGGGTCCACCAGGCGAGGCTCCCCCAGCCCTCCGGCCGCCCCCTCTGCTCGCACAACCCTACACGCCGCCTCCACGGAGCAGAGACCCCCATCTCCCAGATGAAGCCCGGAGGGACCGGCGCCGGGGACCCCAACCCTGGGAGGAGGGGCTCCACCAGGGCGTGACCCCCGGCGGCGAGGGGCGATGGCAAATTGGAGGCCTGAGGTCCCGCTGCAGAGCGTGACCCCGGAAGGCTGGTGACAGGGTGGGCAGGACCCTCGGGAGAACCGACTGGCGCCCCACTCGTGGGTGTCAGATTGAGGGGCTCGCACCCTGGGGTCCCGCACTGAGTCCGAGGGTCAGGGGGGAAGAGATGGACTGACACCGGCCCAAATCCGGGTGGCAGGTGCCGGGACTCTGGAGAGGGTGCGGGTCCGGCGGGGGCTCGGCTCCCCCAGCGCCCGGCCGCCGGGGTCCCGGGAGGATCAGGCAGCCCGAGCCCGAGGCGGCGGTGCCTGCGGGGACCCGGACGCCAGGCTCCCCCAGAGGGCGGCCGCTCCGCGCCGGCGGGAAGCTCCAGGGCTCCCGGAGGGTTTCCGACGGTCTGAGGGCCGGACGCCGGGTCCCGGCTCCAGGCGCCGCCGGCGCTCCTCGCGGGCGGACCCCGACCCCCAGGTCTGGAGCGAAGCCGGAGCGGCCGGCCGCCAGCCCACGCCCGCCCCGCGGTCCCCGCTCAGCCCGGCGCCTCCCCGCCTCGGCCCGTACCTGTCGGGGTCCCGGCGCCCGCCCCGGCTAGGCACTGCGCGCTGCTTCCTCCCCGCCGCTCCTCAATGGCGCTGAGGCGGCGCTCCGGCCCGCCCAGACCCGACCAGTCGAGCGGCCGACGCGCCGGCGCCTGGGCAGCCGAGCGCCGAGTCATCGAGGAGGCGCCCCCTGGCGGGAGCGGCCGCTCCTGCAGCGCAAGTCAATCTGGAGCAGACCTGGTTGAAACCCTGGACTCTCCCTTCCACCCTCTCACCCGCCCATTCAGATCTCCGCTTCGCAGCTTCAGGGGTCTGTTCAGACATCCCTCAGCCCACGCCGCTGCCCCGCCTAAAACGGCCTCCCCCTTAGGCTTAAAACCCACTTCTTCGCTTGAGTTGACACGAAGATCCTGTGGGCTTGGCCCCTTCCTATGTCTGCCCCCCTATCCCTGCCCACTCGGCCACAGCGTCCTCCAGTGCTGCCTCGCCTTTCCTCTGCCATTCTCACCACTCCGGGTGCTTGCCCCCTGGACCACGGCTGCCCAATGGAAAGATAATGCAAACCACACCGTAATTTTAAATGCGCTGAGTTAGCACATTTTTTAAAGAAGAAAAGTGAAATGGACAATGCACTTAATGTAATCCACTATGTCCCGGATATTAGTATCTCAACCTGTAGCCAGCAGAAAAAATATTAATGAGATGCTATCGGGGTTTTTACAGTAAGCTTTGAAATCTAGTTGTGTGTTTTACACTTAAATCACACCTGAGTTCCAACTGGCCACATGTCAAGTGCACGATAAAGCTGTATGGCTGCAGGGCAGCTAGAAAGCGGAATCCTCCTGCTTCAAGTGTTCCCACGCCACCCTAGCCGGTCTGGCTCAGTGGATACAGCTGCGGACTCAAGGGTCCCGGGTTCAATTTAGGTCAAGGGCACATGCCCAGTTGCGGGCTCAATCCCCTGTAGGGGGTGTGCAGGAGGCAGCCAATCAATGATTCTCTCTCATACCATTGATGTTTCTATCTCTCTCTCCCTCTCCCTTCCTCTCTTGAATCCATAAAAATACGTTTTTTAAAAAGTTCCCACTCCAAGAGGATTTCCCTGCTACCCTATTGTATTTCCTCACAGAATGCAATGCTACCTGAGATTGTCTTATTTATTTGCTTTCACATGGTATCCGTCCCCATCCTGAACGTTCCCTAAAAGCAGAGATTTTCTTTTCGCAGAGGTTTCTTCATCTGGACATTGCCTAGCACAGACAAGACTCAATAAGGGGGCTGAGAATGAATGAATGGATGAATGAACAAATGGACACTTCGTTTTGCATCATCACCAGAACAGGAAGAACACTACAGGCTCATAAAACGTCAGGAAATGCAGGACACAGGACGGCCCGGTGGCAACAGTATATTTACCAAATAATTACCAGCCATCATAATGCCAAGTTCATGGCTGAGGCATTTCCTCTGAAGTGCCATCCACCTGTCAGAGCCTCAACGCTGGGTCCCCTCAGGGCTGAGGTTTGGGGGTAAAACCCCCGGACTCCACAGAGGAAAAGCAGACGGAAAGAGGCCAACACCTGGCTGGACCAGAGTTTGTTTAACTCCGGGTGCTGGCCTGGCGGGCGTGCTCAATGGCTGGGCATCTAACCCTGTTCTCCTTCCAGTCAGGCACGTGCCTGGGTGAGCGTTTGGTCCCCAGTAGGGGGCGTGCAGGAGGCAGCCGATCAATGATTCTCTCTCATCTTTGTTGTTTCGACCGCTCTCTCCCTCTCCCTTCCTCTCTGAAGCCAATAAAAATAATTAATTTAAAATGAAGGAGAAGTCCCCTTTGACTTGCTTGTGAAATTCTACGGAGCTGGTTATCAAGAGTCTCCCATAGTAACCAGATTGCTCATCCTACCTGACTCCTTCGAAAAGTATGAAGCCCAGCCAGCCCTTCCAGAAGACTCCTCCTCTGCAGAGCGGGGCTGATGGGCACTTCCCTATCGCTCAGGGCAATTACGCAGATAAAATAACTGGAGTCCAATTTCTCAACTCAGGCAAAGAAAGCTACAGATCTTCTACTCCCAGGCAGGGACTCCTCCCCTCGTGCTGAAAATGAAACCATTCCCTCCATCCTTTCCACCCTGATGTTCTGTCCTACCCCCGGGTCCCAAGGGAGGCCAGCCCTCTCTTCCCCAAGGCCGGCTCCTCAGAAAAGCCTTCATCAACTCACCTTGCCAACCAGCAGCCCCTCCACCCTTCTCCGTCCCCTCCTGTTCCTTTAATTTCCCTCTTAACGCTCACCACCCCCTGGCATAGCCTGCAGGTATTTCTATTGATGGCCCCTCCTAGCTGTCTGCTTCAGCAGCGACCTGGTCTGTCCTGACCTCTGTTGCACCCCCAGCACACACACACACCCGCACACACACACACACACACACATACACACACACCGCACAAAATAACAACTAATATTTCTTGAGCACTTGCTATGTGCCAGGCACAGTTCCAAGCATTTTACATGTAGTAATTCACGTGATCCCTTAGTCTAAGGGAGGTACTATTTTAATCCCATCTTCACGGATAAAGAGTGAGGCACAGAGAAGTTCATTAACCTGCCTTGGGGAAGGGAGGGCTGGCCACCCTTGGGACCCGGGTTGGGGCGGGTGGCTTCAGACGGAAGTGGTAGAGCCGGGGTTCACCCCTGGGCAGGTGAGATGTGAGAGCCCGGGACTCCGACTCCTGTGCTAGCGCAGCCACCTCTGTGCCCCCTCATGACAACGAGGGAACAGAAACTAGGTGAAGAGGAATAAACACGCTGCTCCCTCCCCACCCACCCCTGCCTGAGAGACGCCACTGGCTCCCGCAGGGCTCGCGGGGCCCATCTGACTGGTCACCCCAACAGACAAGCGGCCGTCTTCGGTTGCTTCAAATTGACCCCGTGCGGCGTTGTGGTTTGTGCAGGCACACCTCGTCCTGTTGTGCTCCTCCCCACTGTGCTTCTGGATGTTGCATTTTTAAAAATACATTTTATTGATTTTTTACAGAGAGGGAGGGAGAGGGATAGAGAGTCAGAAACATCGATGAGAGAGAAACATCGATCAGCCGCCTCCTGCACACCCCCTCACTGGGGATGTGCCCGCAAACGAGGCATGTGCCCTTGACAGGAATCAAACCTAGGACCTCTCAGTCCACAGGCCGATGCTCTATCCACTGAGCCAAACCGGTTCCGGCAGCATTTTGTATAAGTTGAAATCAAGACCCTCCACCAGCAAAAACATGACGACTCTCTTTACTGCAGGGGTCTGGAAGCAACCCGGCAGTAGCTCTGGGGTTTGCTGTGTAAGTGAGGTCCCTTCACTGGGAGGGTCTTATCACTCCTATTTTGTTCTCCTATTTGTTTTTTTTTGTTTTGGATAATCCTCGCCCAAGGATATTCTTTTTTCCCCCATTGGTTTTGAGAGAGAGTAGAAGGGAGGGGGAAAGACGAGAGATTGTTTGCCTCCCCCAAGCTTGCCCTGGGATGGAGCCTGCAACCGAGGTACATGCCCTTGACGTGGAATCAAACCTGGAACCCTTCAGTCCTCCTCGGGCCGACGCTCTAACCAGCCAGGGCCCCATATTTGTCCTGTGTCCTCATCGTCTGGAATAGCTCCAGAGCCATAGCGGGAACCAGTGTCTGTTATTCCCATCAAAGCCCTTTCCGTCACAGCGGACTTTATGTTACTGGGTGACTTTCCGAAGCCTTTAAGGATGGGGACTGGTTGCCAAGGAAACCAGCCACGTGATTCAAGGTTGGAACTTTGAGCCAACCACCCCCCTACCTCTGGGTTAGAGCGAGCAGCCGGAGTTGGAACCCATCACCAATGGCCAACGATGTAATCGATTATGCCTATGTAATGACACCTCAAAAAAACCCCAAAAGGATGAGAGCTCCCCGCTTACTAACTCCGGAGGTGCTGGGAGGGTGGTGCACCGGAGAGAACATGGACCCCCCCCCTCTCCCCCTCCCCCCCGCGATCATCACCCCCCCTCCTCCCCCTCCCCCACCTCCTCGGCTTCTTCCCACAGAAACCTTGTCCACCATCTCTTCTCTCTGGCTGTTGCTGAGTCTGGGTTAATAACTTGTAATCGAGTGGGTACCCTGCTTTCCTGAGTTGTGGGGGCCGCCTAGCAAGCTGCTCAAGCCCCAGAGGGGGTGGTGGAGCCTGTGGTTATAGAGGATGGGCAGGAGCACAGTCTGCCACCATCTCTTAGGGGCCAACACTAATCCTGCTCTATTAACCGTGATTGCCTTGTTCTGATGAAAGGACATTCTAACCTGGCTGGGAGTGGTACACCCCCCCCCGCCCCCCCTCCCCCCCAGCCTGGGAGTCAGCCTTGAATCTTGTCCTCAACCTTGGAACCCGGTCCATTCTCATTCAAGATCTGCCCAATATCATGGAAAGACGAGCAACCTTGTTGCCCAAACAGTGGAGTCCCTCCCCAGCCCGTGTAGTCCTGGTCCTGCCCTGTACAAGCAGCTGGCTTTTGGGGGAACTGCTGCTCCCTCACGCTGCCGGCAGGACTGGAATAAACGCTCGTATATGATTCAACCCTGTCTCTGCTTAATTGGCTCCAGTAGTGACAGGCAGCCTGGACCCCTAGGTTGTCGGGGTTCATCTCCAGGCAAGGAGCGTGGGAGTTGAGTTGTAGAGTTGGTGTGCAGAGAGAAAACCACACTGGGTGATCAGAAGTGCCACAAGCAGACGCTGACAGGAGACACGGGATGGTTTTCCTTCCCCTCGCGCTGAATCGCCTGTTACTGCCCCAGCGTACAGATGGGGAAACCGCACCGGGGAGGTGGAGAGGGAGTGGGGGCAGCAGAGCCCAGCAGAGGGTGGTCACAGGTAGAAACCACTGGGAGGGCTGTGGGGAGGAGGAAATATACCGGCCTCCCTCCCCTCCTACCCCCAGTCTCCTGTGGGTGCCTTCCCAAGGGCAAACCCTGCTGGAAGGCTGAGGGCGGGGCGGGGCATGTGGCCTGCAGGGGGCAGCCCGGGGCTACAGAGCTGGGCGGACAGAGGCGCTAGTGGGGTGTGTGCAGAGCCACCCGCACAGGGCCCAGCTCTTTCCCTCTGCCCTCCCTCGCCAGCCCTCAATGTAGCCAAAGGGGCCACCTTCCGCCCGGCCCCACCCCCGCCCTTGGAGACAGCTTTCCAAAACACAGATCTGGCGGCATCTCCCCACTGGTTCCAGCTTTCAGAGAATCCCTTTCCCATTGCCCCCCTAGCAGAAGTCCTTAGGACCTGGCTGCTCCCCTCCCCTCTCGCTGCACCCACATCCCTCCACCCACCCCCCAAGTGTCAGCTCCTCCTTCCTTTCTGCAGACCTCTCCAAGCACCGTTTCCCCCAAAATAAGACAGTGTCTTATGTTAATTTCTGCTCCCAAAGATGTGCTAGCTCTTATTTTCGGGGGGGATGCCTTATATTACAGCGAGTAGATCTTATTTTCAGGGGATGTCTTACTTTCGGGGAAACAGGGTAGCTGCTGCCTCCCAGCACCGAGAACAGCGCCTGTCGTGCTACAAGCGCAGGAAACTCACCCCTTCACACGGCGAGCAAGCAGGTGAAGAGGCACAGGGACCGAGGGAAGGCAGTGAAGGGTGGTAACAATCATCTCAGGTAGAAACTGCTGTTTGGGTTCTGTACTTATTTGTTTGCTAAAACAATCGAAAGTTTTGATTTTCTGAACTTATGTAGATTAAAGACTCCGTGGATGATGGTTGGAATGTCCCATTGATTGTGAATTCACTGGTCATTGAAGCACATTCCTCTGGGAACCAGGACAGGACAATTATCCTAAATTGTCTCAGCAGCTACAGATTACTGAGTTTCTGTTGGCTCAGTGGTCCCGGGATCAGAACAGACCCTAAATTGCCTCAGAAGCTACAGATATTGCATTCCTGTTGGCTCAGTGATCCCAGAATCTGGACAGCATAATTATTCTAGAGCCCCAGTGCATGAAATTCCGGGGGTGGGGGGGAATGTCCCTTAGTCCAGCCTGCACTCTCTCCAATCTGGGACCCCTCGAGGGATGTCCAACTGCCCATTTAGGCCCGATCCTGGCAATCAGATATCCTTCTCACAATCCAGGACTGCTGGCTCCAAACTGCTCACCTGCCTGCCTCCCTGATTTCCCCTAACCACTTCTGCCTGCCAGCCTGATCACCCGATAACCACTACCCTGCCAGCCTAATTGATGTCTAACTGCTCCCCTGCCAGCCTGTTTGCCCACAACTTCCCTCCTCTGCCAGCCTGGTCACCCCTAACTGCCCTCCCCTGCAGGCTTGATTGCCCCCAACTGCCCTCCCTTGCAGGCCTGGTCCCTGCCAACTGCCCTCCCCTGCTGGTCTTGATTGCCCACAACTGCCCTCCCTTGCAGGGCCTGCCTGGAACCTCCCAACAGCTCTCCCCTGCTGACCATCTTGTGGTGGCCAGCTTGAATCCACATGGGGGCAGCCTTCTTATGTGTTGGAGTGATGGTCAATCTGCAAATTACTTTTATTAGATAGGATTATTCTAAATTGCCCAGGTGGTCCCAGATAATGTTTCTGTTGATTCAGTGATCTTAGATACTTTAGGTAACTTGCTCAATTTTTGCTTCTGTAAAAATGTGCTTTTCACGAAACAGGTTCCTCATTCCAGACACAAAGATATAATCAATACCTTTGTGCTATTCCGCCAATATAAGCCAGATGTGGCGAGCTGTTCGGGGCTGCGAGATTTGGAGTGCCAAATAGCTCCCTCATATGCCACTGGCCTTTAATAAATGACTCCATAATTTGACTTTTTGAGGTGTCCTTTGTAAGACGGGGGTTACACTACCACAGCAGGAGAGGCAGTCAAGTGTAAAACAAACAGGTTTATTTACAAGCAGGAATGCTGTCCAGCGTACAGTGCAAACTCTCATTGTCTTAGGATCAACACAGGGAATCGAGGCTACATCCTGAAAGAGTCTCTTTTTAATTCATCGCTTCCCGGCTCTGCTGGGGGGATGGAAAAGAAGGCTTGAGAGCCTCCCGGGACCGTCCACCAGGGGGCAGACCTGCTCCATAACCACACAGAGTCCAACGTGGGCAGAGACACAGGCGGCCCTGGGAGGGAGTAAGCACATCTCGATCCCACGGTGGGAACCCTCTCCTGTCTCCATGGCAATGGCTGGACTCGCCTACTCTCTAAAAGTTCAGCTGCAAAGTTCAAGTCTTTTTCAACAAAGATCCAAGTACCCACAGACACAAATGGCTTCTCAGGGAGCCCACCAGTCCCTTTCCTTCCAAGCTCAGCAGGGAGCGAACAGGTGTTTGTGGGCAGTGGGCAGGCTAACAAATAAGAATGCCCTGGCAAATCTACTGGCTTCAGCTGCTTCAGGGCCGTCCAGCCCGCCATTGGCTGCGCGGACCCACGGCACACGACACACACAGACACACACAGACACAGACCGGCTCTCAGCATCTCACATCCACCTGGGATGGCGACAGGCACAGTACGAAAGTGGTCCCGTGGCTCCCCTGGGGCCTGGGACTCCAGGGACAGCGGGAGGAGGTTGAGGGGACAGGAGCACTCCTCGGGAGTCCAAAAGGGAAGGTCCAGGCTGAGGTAGGAGAGAGGTGGCTGCAGGAGCTGGGTCTGCAGTCCTGAAATTCCCTGATAGAAGTGTGGCCTGGCAGCCCACACCGGGCAGCGCGGGAGGGCGGGCAGCGCGGGAGGGCGGCGGGGCTGGCGCTCGGGGGAAGCGGGAGTGAAGGTCAAAGGCAGAGAAGGCACTCTGAGTCTTTGGCTTTGTTGTGCTGCTGGATTGTTTGTATGGTGCTTACGTGTTTTTGGTGTGTTTTTAAACTGCCGCACAGTGCAGTTAGATTTCCTGTGAGAGGGGTGCTGTCTTGCCGGGGGCAGGGCACCACCTAGGCTCCCTGCCGGGCCTCTGGGGTCTGAGTTCCACACCACGTGCAGGAGGCGGAACCAGCAGGAAAGGGTTTGAGGTGGTGCTTCCCAAGGGTCCTTAGCAAGCCCAGGGTCCCCACGTGGCTGATGACAGCCCCTCCCGCGCTGGGACCCGCCTGCAGGCTCAGCATCCAGGCTGACGGGCTGCCCCTTCCCCATGGATGACTCCCACAGGGCCCGCCGGCCTCTCCGGACGCTGGCCCCTCCCGGCGGAAGATCGCCCCTCCCGGGGAGCCAGAGCCCAGGGATGAGACACGGGCTTCAGAAGCCAGGGCCACAGGCCCGGCGAGGGGGCCGCTCGGAGCAGGCAGGGGCCTCGCCGGGCGCCCAGCACGCCCAGCTGGCCTCGGGAGAAGGATGCCCGTGACTGGAGGGGTTCTGACTCTCCCTGCCTCCTCCCTGCCTGCCGGGCTGTGGAGGCCACCAAAGGAACTAGGTCTAGAAGGAGCCAGAGTGTGGGCGTGGGGGCCAGGGAGACCCCGAGGCCATGTCGCTCAGTGGCAGCTCGGACCCTGCCGCCCGATTAACTGGGCTTCAGGCCGGCGTCAGGCACGCCCAGGCTCGGGGGCTTCTCCTCCAGGCTCTGCCGGAGAGTCTCGGGGGCCCCGCGCGGGGCCCGCACGGGGCGCTCCTCCTGGGAGAAGGGGACGTGCTCGTCCTTCGGGGAGCCGGAGGGGCTGCAGTCCGCGTGGCCCGTCGCGGAGCTGGCCTGGGAGGAGCACCGGGAGCTGTGGTCCGAGCCGCTGCAAACGTTCACAATGCAGGTGACATTGACGTGGGTCCCGTGGCCACCGGGGGAGGACTCTGCGGAGAAGGGGAGGGTGGTCAGTGGGGTTGGAGGAGGGGAGGGTGGTCAGCGGGGTCGGAGGAGGGGAGGGTGGTCAGCAGGGTCGGAGGAGGTGAGGGTGGTCAGCAGGGGGGAGGAGGGGAGGGTGGTCAGCGGGGTCGGAGGAGGGGAGGGTGGTCAGCAGGGGGGAGGAGGGGAGGGGGGTTAGCGGGGTCGGAGGGGAGGGGGGTCAGTGGGGTCGGAGGAGGGGAGGGTGGTCAGCAGGGGGGAGGAGGGGAGGGTGGTCAGCGGGGTCGGAGGAAGGGAGGGTGGTCAGCGGGGGGGAGGAGGGGAGGGTGGTCAGTGGGGTCGGAGGAGGGGAGGGTGGTCAGCGGGGTCGGAGGAGGGGAGGGTGGTCAGCGGGGGGGAGGAGGGGAGGGGGGTTAGCGGGGTCGGAGGGGAGGGGGGTCAGCGGGGTCTCGCAGTGGGAAAGCCATCACGGCCTGACCCCTGCCCAATGGCCAGTGACGACGTGTGGGAGAGAGCACTGGGCCCACTGGTGGTCGTGCTGTTGTTTTTTAAGAAAATTCACTGCCAACATTTAAAATTCAGGAATCCTACGTAATAAAAGGCTAATATGCAAATGGACCGAACAGTGAAACAATGGCAGGACGACTGGCTGGTATGATGCGCACTGACCACCGGGGGGCAGACACTCGATGCAGGAGCTGCCCCTGGTGGTCAGTGTGCTCCCACAGGCGGAGCGCCGACCAGTCAGAAGCCAGGTTCCTAGCTGGTGGGCTCACGGCCAGCTCCTGCCCCTGCCGCTGCATTAGGGAGCCTCTTCTGCCTAAGTCGACAGCTGGACATCTCCTGAAGGGCCCCAGGCTGCGAGAGGGCTTAGGCTGGGCTGAGGAGCCCCTCCCCGCCAGTGCACAAATGCTGTGCACCGGGCCTCTAGTTAAAAATAAAATAAAGTCGCGCCTTTTCCAGAACTGGCTTCTTCCAATAAACGTTGGTTCCATTAAACATAAAATTAAAAAAAATTCGGGAGTTTACGTTTTTAAGATCTGATTTATGGCTTCCCTCGAGCCAGATGTGGGAGATCTGGCCACGGAGGACCCCACACCTGACCGCAGCTGGCAGGAAGGGCTTCCGGGCACAGGCTCACCCCGCCTTCCGCCCACTCCCTGTGGGCATCTGAGTTTCCCAACTAGTCCGCGTGGGACAGAGCGATGGATGAGCCAGGAGATGAGTACAAGGGGCTGGAGGCACAAGAGCCTCCCAAACGCTGACAGCTGCTGCTGTGACTGTGGGGACCCGCTGAGCGCGCGGGTGTGGTGCCCAGGGCGCACGGACGGCTGGCCGGCTGGCCTCCGGTCCTCCCCCAGCCGGCCCCCCAACTCCAGGCAGTCCGAGATGAGGTCAGAGCTGGTGACCTCATCAGGACAACCCCAAATAGGCCAGGGCAAGGGCGGGCTGAACTCACGGGCCCAGAAGGAAATTTCCCCCGAGTCTGCACGGCACCCAAATGTCACCCAGAGTCCCCGTGGCCTTTGCACGCCGTGAACGAGACACGGTGGGGGCGGACGGGGGGACCACAAAGGTCGCCGTGCGGGGGTTTACCTAACCCACACCGGCGAGAGGGACAGGAGGGGGTCGCAGAGGCCACAGAGGCAGGAGGGGAACCGAGAAGGGGCAGAGGGTGGAAGGGGTGGGCAGACACGGTCAGGGGTGCACACGGGAGGCAAGGAGGAGCCCACAGCAGGCTGGCCGTGGAAGAGGTATCGCTAAGGACCGGAAAGGTGAATCCAAAAGTTGGATGGAGACCAGCAGTTCACATCTGCAGTTCATTCATTCATTCATTCAACAAACGTCCAGGGCCACCTGCTGTGTTCCGGGCACTGGCCCCGTGGTCCCCTGGGAGCTCTGAGGCTGGGGTGGGGGCACTGACAAGATATCACATGATGGAGGGCAGCCATGAAGGAGAAGCAGAAGTGGGGTGCCTTGCTGATGTGGGAAGCCCGGGGAGGAAGCAACCCTGAGAGGGGTGACAGGTGGGGATGGGGTGGCAGCCTTGCAAGGAGGTATCCTGGTCATCTCTAGGTGAGGAAGCTGAGGCTCAGGGGGGCTAAGGAGTCGCCTCAGCTTCCCAAGGCACTATCTGGGGGGGGGGGCATCTAGGAAGGACCACATCCACTGTCATTCTGTGGGGGAGCGGGAGAGATGCAGGCCAGCAGACCTGACTACCACACACACCCATGGAAGCTCTGGCTCCCGGGGGGCCTGCAGCAGTGCCCTGCATGTGAGCGCTGTGATACCTGTCAGAGACCAATTCCAGGCAAAATGCTCCTCCAGAACGCACACCCAGTCCTGGGGCCTCAGGCCCAAAGCAACTGGCAACAAGTCACACGGGGGAGCCCTGGGGGCATCCCCTATTCATATAGCTTCCTGCCCCCAAGCCCAGGGGGGTGCCCAGCTCTCCCTTTAGCAGCTGTGTGTCCTTGAACAGCTATTTAAACTCTTGGGGCCTCAGATTCCTTGACTATTCAATGTAATCAGTATTAATATTATAATATATTATATAATTATAAAACAACTAGAGGTACGGTGCACAAATTCATGCCTGGGTGGGTTCCTAGGCCTGGCTGGCAAACAGGGCCCATCAAGGCCAGCAGGCCAGAGGGAGGGACCGGGGGAGGTTGGCTATGGGAGCGCACTGACCACCAGGGGGAAGTTCCTGCATTGAGCAACTGCCCCTTGGTGGTCAGTGCGTGTCATAGCAACCAGTCTACCAGTTGTTCAGTCTTTCAGTCACTTAGGCTTTGATACATATAGATGATATATAATAATGTAATACTATAACATTAATATGTAATACACTCTACCTCCCAGAAGCACGATGTGCTACCCTTCCCCTTCTCCTTTCCCCACAAGTACGCTTCTCCTAAACTCTAAGGGACCCCACAAAGGCATGCAACCAGGGTAGCAATGGGCAGCATAAGGCCCCCTTTCTCTGACTGCTTCGCCAAAGCAGCTCACCTGGGCTCATTTCCCCAAACAGTCCCTCTCCAGTTATCCTAGGTCATCTTTCCTTGTTTCACTGTCCCCAGCTTTAATGAATATCCCCTAAAAATAAAAATATGTAATACTACTTTATATTAGATATGCTATAATGCTATACCCTGCCTGGGTATCGGACTCAAAGGACCAGGGTTGTCTAGGGTTGTCTAGAAGCAAGGGTGTTCCTGGTGGAAGAACCCTCATGGGCAAAGGTGGGAGGGAACTGGGGGGCAATCCACACTATCGTGCAGGGCTTCTCGGGCCCGGCCAGACGCTCGGGCCCAGGAGGCAAGGACTCAGGCAGAAACCAGGAAGAATCACAAAGGGGGGATGATGCCGGATGGGGCCCCCGACTTACCCGAGCTCCCAGAGCCAGCCTGGGCCTCCCCAGACGCGCCGGGCTGGTCCCTGCCCGCTGCCTGCGGCTGGGTCCTGGGGGGCGGCCCCCTGTGCGAAGCGCTGGCCGCGCTCTCCAGGGAGCTGCTGCTGGAGCTGGGCGCCGTGGTCAGCAGGTGCTGCTGCTCGGAGCCGGGAGCAACCTGGGCCTTATCAGCAGGCAGGTGAGGCTGGGTGGGAAGGGGAGGGACAGCGGTCAGGCCTCCAGCCAGCTCCCCTCCTTCCTCCTCCTCACCACCATCTGTGCCCCGTGTTGCAAGCCCTTCACAGTTTACTTGCTTCTGCCCACGGTGCACGTTCTCTCCACACAAGGTGCTTTGGGGACGTGTGGCCTGATGGTTTCTGTGACCAGCGCCTGCCTGCCCTGCTGGAGTGCGAGCCCTCGACGGGCAGGGCTCGGGTGCCCTGTTCTCCCAGTGGTTCTCCCCTTCGAGGTGGGGCAGGACTGTCATCCTCACTTGGCCTTAGGAAATGGAGGCCCGGAGGAGGAGAGTGACTCTCCCAAGGTCACCCCCTCAGCACAGGGTGGCCCGGCCCAGCAGCCAAGAGCACGGATTCCGGAGCCAGACTTGCATGGGTGCAAATCATGACTTTAACCCCCCCTGAGCTGTGTGACCTTGAACAAGTGACTTAGCCCTCTGTGCCTCCATCTTTCAGCTCTAAAGGGAGAATAACAAACACCCATCTGCGAGGGTTATTGTGCAGACTAAATGGCCGAGTAAATGGAAAAGTGCTGTTACATAGTAAGTGAGGGTTTGTTAAAGCAGGGCCACGCTTTCACCCACTGCCAAGGAGGAGGGTAAAATGAGAGCTGAGGCGAGTGAAGGGTTGATGGGATACACCTTAGCGTGGCAGAGAGAGAGGGTCGGAGGGGGAGCGTTTGCTATGGGGTGGGCGACACAGGCACGTTAGACCCCCCTCCCCAGGGAACAGAGACCCCCAAGGCCTTGCTCCAGAAGGAGCCAAGATTCCAGGTGTGCTTAAGCAGAGGCATAATACCTGATCCCTCCCGGGACTGGCCAATCACTGAGGCCCTGGCCCCTAGCCCCGCCCACAGTGGCTGTGGCCTCTCAGCACCTGAGTCCTGAGGAGCCCTCAATACCGAGGCCAGCTCATGGCCTCTTACCAGGAGGAGCCTTCTAAAGCAGCCAGGGGAGGCCATGGCGGTCCAGAGAGGGCGTGCTCCCTGCTCTGAATCACACAGCTGGTCCGTGGGCGGGGCAGGACCAGCCAGGAACACAGTGTCCCCAAGCTGGTGACTTGCCAATGTGTCCTGACTCCCTGGCTCACTCCTCCACCAGTTTTCCAGGGAAGGAGGGCATTTCTAGATTTCTAGTTCATGCTGAACTTGTCCACTCCTAGCGCTGCCCTGAACTGGGACAGGCGGGTGGGAGGGAGAGGAGGCGCATCCAAATGTCATTCCTCACAACCCCCACAGAAGGGGCTTTCACGTTCCTCCGCCGCCGGTGGCCAGGGCCCGGCAGAACAGAAACCCCCAAAGGTCACAGCTGCCTCCCTCCCCCAAAGCCACAAGCTGCAAGGTTCAGACAGGCTCCGAGTGGGGCAGAAAAATCCTGAGTGCTGCTCCCGGGCTGGGACCCCAGAGAGGCAGGGCGCTGAGGGAGTTCATGCAAAACCCCAGGATCCCAGCCAGCCAGCTCCTCCTCACCTCCCAGCCCCTCCCAGCCCAGGCCTGCCCTGCATACAGAGACCCGAGCAGAGCCACCACTGGGTCCTCTGGACAAGGGTCCATATCTGTCTGCATGTGTGAGTGTGCGTCCATGAGGTTGACACACCTGCGTGTACAGGTATGAAGGTATGTGAAGTGTACACACATACATGACTATGGAGGACATGTGTGCGTGTCTGCTGGAGGTGGTGAAGAGAGGCACGCCCAGGTGTGTGTCCCAGGCCACACATTAGCTGTGTGGTCTCGGGAAAGTTACCTAATAGCTCTGAACCTGGGCCATAAAACTGGAGCAATCATCTTACTGCCTGTGTCACAGCACGGCTGTGGGAGTAAATAATGCTCAGAACGGTGCCTGGCATATGGTCAGCACCTCGTAGACGCTCACTCTCGTTATTAAATGTGAGCGTGCACAAGTGTGTCTGTGGGGGTGACTGAGGGTGAGCACACATATGAGGGTACAGGGGGCCTGATGCACGAAGATTCATGCAAGAATGGGCCTTCCTTGTCCTGGCTGCTGCCACTGCCTTTCCTCCTGCCCGGGGCCCCCTTTCCGCCTTCCCATCCTGCATATGCAAATTAACTGGACATCTTTGTTGGGTTAATTTGCATACTCACTCCTGATTGGCTGGTGGGTATAGCAAAGGTATGGTCAATTTGCATCTTTCTCTTTTATTAGTGTAGATGCTGACCTTTCCTAAAAGACAGGAAGCCACTGTCTAGCCAGGCCTTGGGGTTCCTTCCGCAGCAGGAGCAATGGGGCAGAGCTGAGTCATGCACTCTCCACCCCAGCAGCCTAGACCTGAGGCGACCAGGCAGCCTCATAGCTGAGGATGGACCACAGCCAGCATCCAGGAACAGAGTGGGCACAGGCTAAGGGAGGGAGTGGGAGCCTGGGGACTGAAGGGCATCTGGAAAGGTGGGGGGCTGGGGAGTTGGGGGGCTTGAACATCCTTGAATGCCTGGCTCGGCCAAATCTGCAGATTCAGACTGAGTTTCCAACCTGGGCTCCGTCACTTCCCTAGCAGCCTGACCTTATATGGGGAACAGAACTTCCCTGAATCTCGGTTTCCTCATCTGTGAAAGAGGGTGACTGTGCTGGGCACCTCACTGCAGTCGGAGCCGTGGCACAGGCACCGAGCCTGGCACACGGGGCTCAGCAGCTGTGCACAGGGCCAGCTCAGACCTGCGCGTCAGTCTGCCCAGGTCCACACTGGGCAGCTTGAAATTGGACGGTGGGAGTGTTTATGACACAGACATGAGCTAACACCACAAATCGGGGTTCGGGGTTTCCGCCCTGCTCAGAAGGCCCGTTACCAGCGCACCGCTCTATACACAACAGCTCTCCAAAATAGTAGCTGCGTTGCTCACACTCAGTGAACACAGAACTTGGTGAAGGGAAAGGGGAAGCCAGGCTGCTGGGTCACACCTAGGGCATCTCGCTGCACTGGGTGTTGGGAAACACTTGGCCGGGGAGGAGAGGAGATGTGGCAGCTGGGCTGCTGGGGAGGAGCCCGGAGGGCACACTTGCCCTCTGTGCCTCCCCTCAGCGGCTCTCAGTAGCACGGTCACTGACGGGAAGCCAGAAAAGGGAAGGAGTGGCATTCGCACCCTGGGGGAATGAGAACATGTCTGAACTCCCAGACCAGTGCTCCCGTCTGCTGGAACGCTGCAGAGCCGGGAGTCCAGAGACACGGTGCTGTGTGACCTGGGCAAGTCACTTTCTCTTTGTCCACAAAATCAGGACATGAAATCAGTGGCTGGTCCAAGTCCCAAGTCCTGTGTAAGCCTCTGGCGCTGGGCTGCCCAGGACCGAGCTGCTCCCTAGCATGGGGCGGGGAATGAGCACTGTCTGGAGACATCTTTGGCTGTCACTCCCCGGAAGCAGTGCTGCTGCCATCCACAGGGGAGAGGTCAGCGCTATTGCTGAGCAGCATGCAAAGCACAGGACAGCCCCCAAGGACAGGATGATGGTGCTGAGGCTGAGGAACCCTGGGCAACAGGGGAGACCTGGAGGAGCTCTTTCCTCGCCTGTAAAAGCAGGTATAAACCCGGCCCTGCCTACCAGATTCAGGAGTGCAGCAGCCACTGTGCACTGGCTCACCCCACACCCATTTCCAAACCCTCTCCCTTGTCTCCCTCCACCACAGAGGCTGGGAAAGCAAAGTGCCCCGTTTCCCAGACTCCTTTGCAGCTAGGGATGGTCACGTGACACCACTCAGGCCAATGAGACAAAAGGAGAGGTCTACCCAGGGCTTTTGGGAGAACGTTGGTTTCCTGGCCACCACCCCCTCTCCTGCCCACCTCAAACCTGAGGTCACAGGAAGTGGTGACCACCCTCTAAGACATGAAGCCACAAGCAATAGAACAAAAGCCAACACACTAAAGATGGCAGAGCCCGGGGTCCCACTGCCTCTCAGAAGGATGCAGTTGAACTATTCCAGCAGCCATCAACCCCTCGCCTTCTTGGCATGAGAAAAACATAAAGCCCTCTTGCTTTAAGTAACCCTTACGTTTTCGGTTACTTGTGGCCAAATGCCCTCCTGATGGAGAACTGGTCACAGACCCTACTTCATTAAAAAAAAAAAAACTAAAAAAAAAAAAACTAAGGTGAGCTGCTTTGCTTGAAGGGGGGGACCCAGAGCCCAGGCCTCTAGCTACTATCTCAACCCCAGAGATGACCCTCAGACCCTTCCGTGGAACACCGAGGTACCCTGGCACTCAGTTTGAAAACCACTGCTCTTTGAGGAAGTGCTTTGTAAGCACCACGGAGATGCTGAGAATTGTTGCCAGCTGAGTGGATGGCGCAGCCCCTGAGCAGCACTGCCCCCGTTTAACGGTGAGGAAACAGGGCCACAAGCCATTTCATGGCTGCTCAAGGTCACACCACAGGTCCATGATCACATGCTTGCCACAGACACCACTAACACTTGCTCCTTGCCGTGGCCTCTCGCACCCGATCTCCTTGATCAGCTCTGGCTGGTCTTTCCTCCGCCTCCCAGGGCTCTGCACACCACCTCCCTGGACAGACCCACCCACAGAACCCACTGCTCCCTGTGGGAGCGCCTTCCCCGCTGGGAGGAGAGCAGGGGAGGGCACTCACCTTGGCGTCTCCAGGCAGGCAGAAGGGATTCTCTGCAAAGGGGAGAGGGGACAAGTCAGGGGCAGTGACTTCCTCAGGCCACGGCTGTTCTGACTAGGAGGGCAGTGTGGGGCCCAAGCAGACCCGGTGGGAGCAGACCCAGCTGAGGGGGAAGTAATGATCTAAAGGCCCAACACCCAGCCCTCCAGCTGCTTGACACTGTTCCACTCCCTTCTATCCCCCAACTGCCTTCCAAACTCCGCACCTTGGCTCAGCCTGTCCTCTGCTGAGCATGCCTTCCCTTCCTGCACACAGCCCCCCACTGAACTCTTACCCAGCTCAAACGCCACTGGCCCGACTCCCCCAGGATGCCCCACTGAATCCTGGACTCCCCCCCCAGCCCCCCCCCCAGGACGCTCTCATGGAGCCCTGCCTTTCAGTAGCTAAACTAGCAGAAGTGCCCTCTCGCAGGCTCTCAGCTCCTACTGAGTCCACGGCATCCAGCTCGGGCTGAGCCCTCGGGCTATGCCCAGGCCCGGACTCACAGTAGGCACCCAGCTTCCTGAACAAACGAATGGATGAACAAACGCATAAAGGGAAGAGGAACAGAGTCTTACTTTTCTTCTGGGCCACGATGACACAGTTCAGCAGCCCTATCATTAGCAGTCCCAGGGCTGTCATACCCACAATGAGTCCTGGAAGGAAAGGAGAAGCTCAGACCAGCTGCAGAAAGCACACTGACTGCTATCAAGGGCTGGCTGGTCAGTCGGTGACCAACGGTGGCTAGGGCTGTCCCAGGTGAGGGGCAAGCCCAGTCCAGAGGCCTGGCGTTCAATTACAAAACGAACAACCCCAAAGAGTGTGTGTCAAGCAAGCTCCAGCCTGGTGTGGTCCCTAACCCGACATGGCCAGCCCAGGGGGTGACGTGGCCCAGCCCACTACCTTCACAGCCTGATGGTTCAGCAGAACCGACAACCAGGAGACCACCTCCACTCTGAGATAACAGGGGAGCCCAGCCCGGCCTGAACCTAGGAACCAGGAGGTCATAGTTCAGTTCCCAGGGAGGGCACATGCCTGCGTTTCAGGCTTGATCCCCAGTGCGGGGCATGCAGGAGGCAGCCAATCATGATTCTCTGAAGTCACTGATGTTTCTCTCTCTCGCTCCCTCTCCCTTCTCTGAAATCAATAAAAATACATACCGTATTTTCCGGTATATAAGACGACTTTTTAACCCAGGAAAATCTCAAAATTACCATATTGACATAAAATCTGATGTTTTTTTAAAAATTTTATTTGGTGTGCATTGGACGAGGGGTAGTCTTACACGGCGAGTATATCCCAAACTCTCTATTTTAACTGGAAAAGATGGGGGTTGTCTTATACGCCCAGTCGTCTTATATGCCGGAAAATGCAGTATCATTTTTTTAAAAAGCTAAGCCTGCCTCTTTCGATTTGGGGTCTCTCGGTGACAGGACCAGATCTCGGGAGGAGACAAGTCTCCCTGGCACCTGCCTCCAGCCCACAGCGGGTGAAGAGGGGGGTGAGTGTGAGGGAGGAGGGAGGAAGGAGGAGGATGAACAGGCCCCTCTTGTGACTTACCAATTGGAAGAGAGATGTTCCCGGTGCTGAGCCCTTCGGCAGGGGCACTTGGGACCACAGGGAGCAGGACAGACACGCTGGCAGCTGTGCTGGGTCCTAGCGTGGACTCCAGGGATTGGGATTTCGTGGTCGCTGGCTGGGGCTCGAGGGCTAAGCTTGTGGTCACACGCAGAGAGGGCACAGACTTGCAGACCGCGTCCCTGCTTGCATTGCCAGGGATGGCCGTCGACTCGCAGCTGGGAGAGGAGGCGGCTTGGTCAGGGGCAGCAGAGGACAGGATGGCTCGGGGTGGCTGGGCTCCCTTGTGGGAGACAGCTCAGAGGGCCAGGGTCCCAGCAGCGTGGATGGGGGAGTGAGTACATGCCCTGTCACATTTTAGGACCACCCCTTCCTCTCCTCACCCGCCCCCCTGTCCCCATGCTCCCCACTCAGTCTTGACTTCCAGGGCACGGCTGCTGTTCACCGTGCTGTCCTGGGACCCGCCCACCATTAGATGAGCCCATCCTGGCACTGAACAGGCCTCGGCAGCCCAAGGGCGCGAGTAGGGGTTTCAGGCACCGCGACACCACCATTGTGTGTTCTAGACCCTCCAGCACCCGGGGCAGCTCCTCCCTGCTCCCCCAGAACCAAGGGGCTCAGCCACTCACAACCGATGGGGCCTGCAAGGGTCTGTGGACGACGCTGTGTCGGAGAACGTCCCTGGGGCACAGGCAGCACATACCACGTTTGATGTTTCGGTTCCTTCAAGGAAAAAGTGGGGCCTGTCACCAACTCAGAGGCTCCGTGGGACCGGGGGCCTTGGCACTGAAGCCCTGGGGGAAGTCAGGGGACCCGTGGAACTGTCTGCATCTCCACCTCCAAACACACACACACACACACACACACACACACGCACGCACGCACGCACGCACACGCTCACACACACACAAACACACACACACGCACACACACATGCACGCACACACACGCTCACACACACACAAACACAGACACACACACGCACACGCACACGCGCGCGCACACACACACACGCACACAGGCACACACACAGCTGGGAGTTTGTCCTTTAACCAATTTTAGTGACTTCTGGTCTCTGGGGTCACATGGGTTCGTCTTCCTGGGGCACCACCTGACTTTCCAGTCCCTAACCAGGCACCTAATGGATAGCAGGCCTTCACTGACGATATTCCTAGGCTGAGCTGAGCAGCTGACGCCCGTGAAGGAGAGGCCCAAGGGGGACCCCAGGGCCAGCTGCCCGACCCCGTACCTGGTCTGACCACACCGAAGCCGGGCGGGCACTTGCGCAGCTGGGCGCACTGGCGGCACCGGTGCAGAAGCTTCAGCACGCAGTACCAGCCGGGCCTGCAGGCGCACACGCGGTTCTGCTCCCGAGTGCAGGCCTGAGATTCTACCTGACCTGGGGGGCGAGAGGGCAGGCCAGGGTCATTCCTGCCTCCACTGGCCCTGCTCTCTGCCGTGCCACTCTGCCCTCCCAGCCAGCCCACCACCCACAGACAGCTCTGCTCTCCAGCAGGCTGTGGATCCCTCCCCTCCCCTCCCCACGGAGTTCCAAGGCCTCCACGAGCAAGACACAACTCCCCCATCGCTACGGTGGGCACAGTCCGCCCCCCGCCCCGTGCTCTCGGCTGGCGTGCCCCGTGGGGCTACTGAAGGGGACTCGGTAAGACAGGACGAGAATGCCCCAGATAAATAGCAAAGAACTGTACCCACGCAACCTCATGTCTCAGGGCATGGAAGCAGCAGGTCTGGGGGAACCCACATCAGCTTTCAGCCAAAGGGGCTGGCGTGCAGGTGCCCAGGAGAGGGTGCTGGGGATCACCCCTCGCTCTGGGCCTACTCACCAGCGCTGCAGCGGGAGTCACAGCTCAAGCAGTGGGGCGTCCAGTTCCAGAGCTGGGTGAACATGCTGTCCTCGCAGGGGGCACACGCCGTGTTTGAGGTCTTGGTGCAGGGGGACTGGACGTGGTAGCCTGAGAAAGCAAGGGCCAGGGGTGTCAGGGGAGTTGGCTGCTGCCCGGACCCTGAGCTCACGCACTGTCCCCCAGAGCCCCCGAGTTCTGTAGTGGAGCTGCGAAGGCTCTCTGATGGGGTTCCAACTCCTCCATCGACTCGCCTCACATCCAGCAAGTACCAGCTGTCACTCCATCTCTGAACCCACACTGATCACGAATGACCCTCCCCTCTGCTCCCTCCAGATGCCTGGAATCCCACCGTCACAGCTGCCCGTCCGTGAGCCAGTCACACTTTAGCGAGACCTGGTGTGCGGGCCTTTCTTCTCTGCATTTGGCTAAAATTCTCCGCCTGGGCCATCTGAGCTGAGGTCTAACAGCTCCGGAGGGGGTTCCAGGGAGAAGGAGTCGGGGAGAGGGAACGGCATGTGCGAGGCCCCAGAGGCAGGACGGACCACAGGGCTGATTCATGGAACTGGAAGTTCAGGACGAGTGGAGAGCTATGACCCGGCCCGCTCCACCCTCACAGCACACACTCCCTCCCAGGCACCCGCCCCCAGCACCCCAGCCGGTCTGAGGGCCAGGGCTCCAGGCTGCCCCTCACTCACCCGGAGGACACATGCTGCAGCACATCTGGACCCGCTCGTCATAGTATTCTCTCTCCTGGCACGAGCCTCCGGGCTCCGGGACGTAGGGGGGGGATGTCACCTGGAAGGGGGAAGAAGGACAGCCATCAGCTTGGCCACGCCCAACAGCCAGATCCCCATCCTGTGTCCCACAAGTCCCTTCTGGGGCTCACCGATGGAAGGACCCGAGAGACTTCTCCCTTTGGGTGAGGGGCGAGGGGAAAGCAGAAGGGAGAGTTCCTGCCTCCTTTCACCTCCCCTCTTCCTCCCTCAGGGTGGCACACCCATGTCTGCAGGTGGAGACACTGAGCCAGCTGGCCGGAGGCTGAGGCTGTGCCCCCCTCACACACACTACACAGGGCAGTGCCCCAAAGGCAGTGGCCTCAGTCAGAGACCCGCAGTGCTCAGCACAGTGTGGCCCTCTGCCTGGGATGCCTCCCGCTCCCTTCCCACAGCCGGGAATCGCCCCTCTGTCCTTCCAACCAACTACTGCGTCCTCTGGAAGCCCCCCCTGCCACCCCCGGCTGCCTCCGGTCCCTCCCCCCCTGGGCTGGCTCTGAACGCTGGATACAGCACCCCCTCCAAAAAAAAAACACACAATCCTCTCATTGTGCTGAAATGGGGTACTTCTCCTCCCATCTTGCATGGGTGCATGTGCACATGTGTGAGTGTACACACACAACACACATGCACACACCACACACACACACACACAAACGCCTGCAATACACAGGGCAGGCGTGACGGCCCCACCGACGCTGGACCCTCAGCTGCCAACACGCAGCCCCGCAGAGCTGGGGCTCAGCAGCTGAGCACTGTTGAAGACAGGACAGCACTGACAGGTCGCCGGGGCTGGTCTAAGTGCAGCAGGTGCTCCAGGCAGACCCCCTGGAGCGTCACCCCAGCTGCCGCCTGAGAGGGACCCGGCCTCCGGGGGACAGCTGCTTGGTGGAGTTCACGCTCCGCTCCCCGCCCATCCGCTGCAGCATTGAGAACGGAAACCCAGCTCCTCCCCTGCTCGGCCTGACAGACAGTCCCAGGCCCGTCCTGGCTCCTGGACGAACCCTGCCCCCCTCACTCCCCCACCGCCCCCAACCCCGGGGGGCCGGGGTTTCCAGCTCCCCCTGCTGTCGCCTCCGCCCAGAACAGCCTCTGGCTTCCCCTGACAAGTCCCCACTGTCCCTTCTGACAGCAGCCTCTGCCTCAAGGCTTCCCTGCCCGCACCCCACCCTGAAGAGTCACTAGCACCCCGAGTCCTGACCCTCCTCCCTCAGGGTCCTGGCACACAGGCCTGTACCCACTAAACAGACGCGCTCCGAGGCTGCAGGCTGGGGGTGACACTGCTACCGCGCAGGGCCTGGCGCGTCGTAGGTGCCCAGGGCTCACTAATCCAAGCAGCCGGCTTCACTGCAGTGCCATTTCCCGGAGGGATCCGACCCTGCATCAGGCCCTGGAACCCCGACAGGGGGGCACCCAGCACGCTGCCAGCTGAAGTCCTTTCCTCGCCCAGCCCAGGCCCAGGCCCTCAGCCCAGGTAGTCAGCTCTGGGGAGGGCGGGAGAGGCGCAGGCGCTGGCAAGGGACGTGGGCACCATTCTGCACAACATGGAGTCTGAAAGAGAACTCCCATTCCCGTCTGGATTGCAAGCTCCCATGCCATGGCTGCACACGCATACACATGCATGCACACGCATGCACACACACGCTCCGTCTGCATCCTTCCCTGGCCCTGGAGCAGGCTGCCAGGCACCTGAGTGAGGGGAAAGCAAGGCCCCGTATCAGGCTCCCCACTGCCAGTGTCCAAAGCCCCCGGCCTAACGCCGACTCCCAGCCAACGGACAGAGCATAAGAAGCTCAAAGGGCCCAGGAAGCTGTCAAAGAAGGAGAAGGAAGCCTTCCAGGTGATTCTGACGCTCCCCTGACCAACACACCTGGTTCCAGACACCGGCAGGGGCGGCACACGACCTGGGGGAGGGGCACAAGGAGGAGATCCGGTGATCAAAGTCGGGGGAGCCCCGCCACCAGACAGCGTACCTCTGCAGCTCCCTTCGCACTGAAGCAGAGGGCCTGACTATCCCCCTTGGCCCCCCAACAGGGCCTTCCCTGCAGGCTGCTGCTGTGCGGAGCTTCCCTCGGGGAAGCGGCTGTGCCCCCCCCCCCCCCCCGCCTCAGAGCATGCCCTAAGCGGGCAGGGGCCATGCAAGGGGGCCCCAAGGATCTCATGGACCCTGCATCCTCACGAGCATCCAGGCAGGCACTAGGGGAGCCCCTCATTCCTGTGCGGCCAGAGAACCACAGGACCAAAGGCTCCGGGCAGGCAGCCCAGGGGAGCCTGGAGGAGGATTTCCCGTCAGGCCCAGAGAGCCTGATGGGAAAGGGCCTGCCTTGGTCAGGTTTGGGCTCTCTCTCCACCCACAGGCTAAGGGCTCCTGGGCAAAGGCAGGCAGCGGGACCCCTATGACTCCCAGCCCAGTGCCCAGCAGCCTCCCATCGGGGGCCAGTCCTGTTTGAATCTTGCTCTGACTGCCCTTCCCCACACTTCCTCCTGCTGCTCTGTGTGAAGGGGGCGGGTCCTCCCTTGAGTAATTTCTAAGCCTGTTTATCCTCTTGGACAGAAAAAGAGAAAAGAAAAAAAAAAAAACCCGCAGCCCTGTCATGACTAAACAATGAGGAACAGAAAGCCCCTGGCCGAGCAGGACAAAAGGTCAGTCCCTGCACTGCAGGCCCCCAGAGCAGAGGCGACACAGGGGCCACATGGGCGGAGGGTCCCTGGAGGGCCCCAGAATGTGGCGAGCAGCCTCTGGGAAAGGTGGGGCTATGGAAGCTTCCAGTTTCTTCGGCTGGTGTTGGGGAGGCTCAGAGCCGTGCACCCCCCACCCACAGGGGAGTGCTGACTGACGTTTCACAATGAGGAACTAAGCAGAGAGCAGCTGATTTGCTCAGCAGATTTATCGGATCCAGGCTTTCAAAATACAGGGCCCAGGAGGAAGCTTGGAAATAATTGATGAGCGTTAACCACCACGTAACGGGTGGGCAATGGGTGCCCGGTGAGGGCGGGGGCTTGGAGAAGAGAGATGATGATAGATAGATAGATGACAGACACATGGATAATAGATACACACAGATACACAGACAGACTGGTTGACAGGGAATGATAGGTGAAAGGGTGACAGATGAAAGGAGGAGAGGAAGGAAGGAGGAAAAGAAGGACGGGAGGAAGGACCATCTATAACATCCAATTTGTGGACAGGTCTGATTGTGCCCATTTCACAGATGAGGAAACGGAGGTAGGAAGAAGCAAAGCCACCTCCTGCTCTCCCAGAGGCTCGGGGCCATGCCAGGGTCGGGGGCAGGCTGATGGGGGACGTGCACAGTGAGGCCATCAGGGCCCATCCCTCACCCACCAAAGGCCTCAGAGCTGCCTCACATCAGGGTCTGGGGCTCCCCCTGTCCTCGGGCGAGTCACCTGCACTGGGCGATGGCCCTTGAGGGAGGAAGGAAACCAGTGGGATATTCTTAAGCACCTCCCAACGGGCCAGGTAAGGCTGCAGGCACTATCCAGAAGCCCACTTCCGCCCCAAACGTCGGTGGGCGTGTGCCGATTTCACAGCTCAGGGAGGCCGAGGCCAGATCACTCGTCTGAGTTCATCCAGGAAGGAGGAGGGGGAGGAGGAGGAGGAGGAGGAGGAGGAGGAGGAGGAGAAGGAGGAGATGGGACCGGGATGTGACTCTTGCCCCGGTCCCACTGGAGCAATCTTTGGGCCCCTCCTCAGGACAGCTGAAGGAAGCAGCTTTGGGATCCACTCTCCGCCCTCGTCCCTGAGTCACTGCAATGCCACCAGCCCCCGCTGCTTCTGTGACAAGCAGACTGGGGCGCTAGCTCCTGAGAGGGCCTATCCTCAGCCGGCAGCCGGCAGCAGGGGCGGGGTGCGGGTACAGAGGTCGGAGTCTGACCCACAGCTGTGCCAAGTGCTCGAAAGAAGCCCGGGAGCCAGGAAAGGGGCGGAGGCCCAGAAGTGGGGGCGGATTGAGGTGCAGCGCTCAGGAACCTTAGAGACATTTCAGCGACTTCCCATTTAATAGTGGGGAACGTCAGGGGCAAAGGTGGAAACATTCATTCATTCATTCATTCATTCATTCATATGTACTGAGCACCTGTTACTCTAGGTGCTGGGCAGACAGCATGGAATACGTCCATGTCCCTGCCCTGGGGAGCTGAGCTCTAGCGGGGAGACTGAGGCACACACGGTAGAAATCTGTCAGGTGGCAGTGGGGGCCCAGGAAAAAGGGAAGAGCGAGTGGGGCCCGGAGCAACAGGGAGAAGGTGCTGGGTGCGCTCGGTGCGGCGGGGCCGGAGCAGCTGAGGGCGAGGGCGCTGGGAGCCGAACACAGAGGCACCAGCACCCCCTCCCGAGCTGACTCCCAGCAGGCACCGTGCAGCGTCACTTACGGGCATTCCTGTCTCCCCGAGTCCTCGTCCCACCACGGGGACATGGGTATTACCAATGTTTCCTCTTTTCTTTTTTCTATTTTTAAAAAATATATTTTATTGATTTTTTTTACAGAGAGGAAGGGAGAGGGATAGAGAGTTAGAAACATTGATGGGAGAGAAACATTGATCAGCTGCCTCCTGCACACCTCCCACTGGGGATGTGCCCGCAACCAAGGTACATGCCCTTGAATGGAATCGAACCCAGGACCTTTCAGTCCGCAGGCCGACGCTCTAGCCACTGAGCCACACCGGTCAGGGCTGCCATGGTTTCCAAGTCACCTGAGAAAACTGAGCCTCGAAGAGGCTCCTCCCCTCTGGCCTAATTTCTTCCCCAGCATCAAGCAGACACACCTGGGTGTCCCCCACTGCAGAAGACTGGATTTCAACCCCCAGGCCCATCCCAAGGACCTCCCCTCCCTCCGAAGACACCCCTCTCCTGTGGGCACCAACTGCCTCAGCGTTGTCATCGGCACAGCGGCAGCAGGAGCCTGGCTGGGGTTCTAAGCCCTCTCCAGCTTCAGCTTCGGAAAGATGGGTGTCAACAAGCCCTGCCCCTGCGAGACCGCAGGCGTGCTGGGTGGGAGGGCGGCCCAGCCACAGGGGAGGTGGAAAAACTGAATGAGCTGGGAGGCAGGGCTGGGGGAGGAGGCCGGGCTGAAAGTGGGTGTGGAGTGTGGCTTCCACGCCCCAGCCTCTGCCCCCTTCCCCTCTCCCAGGGCGAGGGTACCCTGAGCAGGTGGCCTGGGAGGAGAGGGCAGCGAAGGCTTCCCTCCCAGGGACACCAACACCTGGCATCGCAGGAACGGCACTCGTGCTGGGGATGCGACTTGCTCCCTGAGCCTCAACACCGTTAACCCCCGAAACGGTGCCAGACACTCTGCCCTGCCTCCTCCTGGGGTGGCTGCAGCAGCAAAGACAGGGGGTTCATCGCCTTCTCCCAGACTCTCGGGGACTCCACGGGGGAGCTGGAGGGTGTGCAAAGGCCCTGAGCTGTCCCCGGGGTCAGACGGAATATCAGAGCGGGCTCCTGGTGTCGGCTGAGAAGGGCTAGGCCAGGACAAGACCCGGGCAAGACGCGCAGTTCTCGCAAGGTGCGAGGTGGCCCGGGGAGCCTTGCAGGGGAAGGGACAGTGTAGAGAAGGTGACCCGTGACCCTTAGAGTTATGGAGTCACGGAGTCACCACAGGCTGGCCCAGGCCAGGTCCTGCAGAAGCCTAACGTCAGGAGGCTATTCCAGGCCAGCCCCTGACAGTGGGGCGGGGGCCTTATTGGGGCAGAGGGAGGGGGACAGTCCCACAGGCCAGAGGTGCGTCTCCTAGGGTACTGGCCTCAGGTTGTCTCAAAGGGACTTTATCAAGAGGAACTCCTGGAGGAGTCTGGGCGAGTGCCTGGGGTCCATTAAATGGCCAAAGGACACAGTGTCCAGGATCAGGGACAGCGATGTCGCTGCGAGTCCTTGAAGGACAGTGAGTCTCAGGGGCCGAGCTGCAGCCAGACAAGACCTACCTGGCGAGTCGGGCAAGACTTTTCCTGCCCGCTGCTCCCCCTTCCCGAACTCTCCCCGCTCTCACCCCAGAGGACCAGAAGCCATGGCCAGCTGCTGGGACTGGACAAGGCGACTAGTTCAAGGTGGGCCCTGCACCAGGGCCCTTAGCCGGGCGGGGCAGAGCGGGCGGCCACGCAGGTCCCAGCGTCCGCATCAGCTCAGTGGGCAATTGGGCAACCCTGCCCCAGCTCACCGACTTCCTCTCTGGCCAAGACCCTGCGTGTACCCCACGGCGGGGCCCTCAGTCCCTTCCCCTATTTATAAATAGACGGGGAGAGAGAGGAAGACAGAGGACAGGCCCGGGGAAGGAAGAAGAGGCCGCCCCCAAGACGCACTAAGCTACGGGGCCTCTGCTTTTCCTGCCCCCGTTATGGCAGCACCTTTGGGTCCTCAGCTTGTGAATGTCGAGAGGCCCCCCCCCCCCCCCGGCAGATGGCAGCACCCTCGGGAAGGGGTCAGGCTCTGGGCCTCTCTGGAGCTCCCTGGGCAGGGTTCCAGCGAAGAGAGGACCAGGGGGTGAGGGGGAGGCAGGAAGGAGGCACAGGGGGAAGCTTCGGGCTTGGGGAAAGACTCACGGAGACTGTTCAGACTCAGGAGAAGCGCCTACTGTGCGCAGACACGGTGCTGGCCACGCTCACATGCATCCTCTCACGGTACCCCTCCTCCAACTCCACGAGCTCAGTGTACCCCACTCTAGAGATGTGGAGATGGGTCCGGAGATTCGACCCCAACACCTCGACAGAGGCCACAAGGCCAGCAAGCGGCACACAGGAGCGGGTGACAGCTGCCCCCGCCTCAGACCATTTTTCCTCTGGGATCATTTCTTATCGTTGCTAATCCTCACCCCAGGATATTTTCCGCTGATTTTTAGAGAGAGTGGGGAGGAGAGGGAAAGACAGAGAGAAGCATTGATGTGAGAGAAACACACCGATCGGCTGCCTCCTGCATGACCTGACTAGACCCCAGGCCAGGGAGGAGCCTGCAACCTGGGATGCTCTGGTCCACAGGCCAGCGCTCTATCCACTGGGCCAAACCAGCTAAGATTCTTGGTGATAATTTTACAGACAAAGGCCCAGAGATGGGGCGTGGCTCCTCTGAGAGGCCACAGTCTCCTCTCCCGGGCTGCAGAGTCCCCAGGGCCCAGAGGCAGACCGTGAAGCTGAGGAAGGGGCACAGGTGTCTGCCCAGTGTCCCAGGGCCCCCCACACAGGTGGCAACTGTCTTCGAGCAATACAGAAACCACTTCCTTTGCATGGCAGGTCCCTGGGGCCCCCGGGGCGGTGAGAAGCAGCAGAGCCGGGGGCCTCCATCTTAGGGGCTTTGCGGGAGCCCCGTGGCCTGTGAGTGCAGCCACATCGGGCCGGGCTGACAGAGACTGCACCGTGGCCGGCCTACGGAGGCTCAGCCGCCGTCACGGAGAGGAACAGCATCTGCGTCAGGAAGGACACCCACATCACAGGGGGTGGCTCGGGGTGACACATCCCACTGCCGCTCTGCCGCCTGTGATGTCCCTTCAGAAGTGAGCTGGGGGCAGACAGGAAGCCCGGGCTGGTATCCGGTTCCAGGGTGTGGTGCCTTCCCCCAAGGAACCCTCAGTCTAGTTGCAGAGAGCACCCCAACCCTTTCCACCACCACCCCCCGCCCCTGCACCAAGGCCTGTCAATATCGCCTCCTCGGTCTCCCCATGGCTCACCCCTCCTCCCTCGGCATCTCTTGCCGGCTCAGCCTTCTCACTCCTGGTCCCAGCCTTTCCCAATGGACCCGAGGCCACCTTCCTACATCCAAGTCCGGCCCTGATTAACAACTCCCAGCGGCCCCTCTGCCCCCAGGCCGAGCTCACAGCCTGAACGCCCCGCCCAGCATCTCCCATCGCTCCCTCTCTCTCCTCCCGCAGGTACCTCCCCCTGCTTCCCCGCTTTGCAGGGCTAACTCTTCAGCTTCTTTCAAAAGTCCTCTCCACCATCATCTCAAGCAAACCTTCTCCGAACCCCAAGATGGGCTCCGAGGTCCCTCCTCGGGGCTCCGGCGACAGCCTGGGTGCCTCGCTATTCAGTCCAGACCACTTTTTGGCTATTTCCCTAAATCCCCCCCGCCCACAGGGCAGGGACCACAATGCCCTCTGCACGCACTAGTGTGACTGCTACGCCAGACACCCAGGCTGTAATGCCAGTTGTGTCATTCACCAGCCTCGGTTTTGTCATCCATAAAATGGGGCCAAAAACAGTGCCCGCCACGGAGGGCTGTTATGATTCACTGAGTCAACTTATATAAAGCGCTTGGCAGGTGCTGGCTGGCAGGACGAGGTGATCGGCTCACAGGTTTTTATTACTCATCGCCACGCATCAGCTCAGCATCTCCCATCGCACAGCCCATAGCAGGTGCCTACAGACGTGGAATTGTTGAATAGAAGAGTTTTCATTCCCATCAGTCGAGAGAGTTGGGCTCACGTGAGAACTGGGCAGGAAATAGGCTAGAGAGAGGGGGGGAGGGGGCCCAGTGGGGGAGACGGAGGAGCACCTTTCAGAGGCCACAGGGACCACCGTGACATCCGGGTGGCGGTTTAAGAACGGAACTCTGGACCCCGACCTGCTTGGGTGGCCTCTGTGCCTCACCACCTCTCCCACAAGCTGGGGACAGCGCTGGTCCCTCCCACCCCATCCAGGCGCCTGGGAAAGGCACTGGGTGCATGCAGCGCACTAGACCCTTGCCTGGCACCTACAAAGCACCCCTGATGTCACGCGCTGCCCTGCCCAGCCACGCGCAGCCAGCAGTGGCCGGGTGACCGAGCCCGGGCTCCCCTAGGCCTGGCCCCAGGAGCTCCAGGAACACGGAGGCTGACACTGGTCAGAACCAGGGCACTTGGCCTGGGCTGAGGCCGGCGGAGGCCAGAAGGGCCTCATGTTGCAGGAGGGGTGGAGAGGGGCACCTCCACCTCCAGGTGCCTCTGCTCCCTCCTAGGTCTTTGGTCCAGTCAAAAGGCCTGATGCCCTGCTACCCCCCCAGTCCAGAGCTTCTGCCTAAACGACTACAATCGTCTGTCCTTGCCCGAGGACAGAGTGATCTTCCTAACAGAGTCTCTGTTCTGGCCTCTCCCTGCTCAAAAACTATCGGGGGCTCCCCACGGCCCCAGCTCCTCAAAGGAGGTGAGTGTGGGGGCCAGAAGCATCGACTCTGGAGTAAAAGTGTCTGACTCCGCATCCAGACGCCCCCCTCTTACTGGCGGGCAGCATCGGGGGATTTGCGTCTGTGTTTTTTTAAATAAAAGAAGTTAGAACATCTCCACCTTTCCATCCGTTGAATGGAACTGAGAACAGTGCACACCTCCCTGCAGTGAGGATCAGTGAGGTAACGGAACACATGCAGTGTCTAGTTAAGCCTCCAAAAGTCAGAGTTGGTACAATTTTTTAAATATGATTGACATTACTACTTCCGAGCAGCTTTTAGCCTCCCGTGCCCTCACCGCCCCTAACTAGCCTTTCGCTCCAAGTAGGACGGGTTAGCTCTCGTCCCCTTCTATTCCTGCCTCTGTCTTCCTCCTGGAGGAAGTGACCCCCGGTGTGGTCACTGTGGGAAGAGGGCCTGAAGGGGGTCAGGCTGAGGGAGGAGAGTCAAAAAGGTGACAAGAGCCCGGCCAGGGTGGCTCAGTGGTTGGGCATCAACCTATGAACCAGGAGGTCACAGTTTAATTCCCAGTCAGGGCATATGCCCCAGGGTCAGGCTCGATCCTCAGTAGGGGGCGTGCGAGAGGCAGCCAATCTGATTCTCTCTCATCATGGATGTGTCTATCTCTCTCTCTCTCTCTCCCTTCCTCTCTGAAATCAATTATATAGATGACCAAGAGGCCAGGCCAGGAAGAGAGTGAAGTCATGGGGTACGGAGAGGGGTGGGTGGGAGGACACGGGGGGAGGATGTCATGAGGGGGAAGGGGAGCTCAATACCGCTGGGAGGACAGGACAGGAGGGAGCAGGGTTGGGGGCTTGTGAATCCAGAGGACCAGGAGACTGGAGGAACGAGCTGAACCGGAGCCTCTGTGTGAGTGGCAGACGGAAGCCAGGCTGTGGGCCAGCAGGAGGAAGGACAGGCAGGGGTGCCCAGGATTCTGGCAGGAGTCCCCTTAACCAGGCAATTGCTGGGAGCCCTTCCCTGGAGACTCACTGTCAAGTCCAGGCCTGGCTTTCTGGGCGGGGTCCTGGGGAGGCCAGAGCTGCACACCATACCACCCCCTAGCCACCAGCACCCCTCACCACCTGCACGGGAGAAACATTTGGGGCCAGAGGCCTCTAAAGTGAGGAGGCTGAGGTCCTTGCCGGTCCGTTTCCAGCTGGGGCAGCTGAGGCTCAGAGAGAAAGAAAGTGGCCAAGTCCTCCAGAGCCAGAGGCCGAGCCAGGATGGGGCCCGGGACCCCAGACCCCCAGCCCTCGGGCATCTCTCCCGCCCCGCATTTGAGAAGGCCGCCCACGATGACCAGGAAGATGCCCTGCCCGCCTGCCCCCAAACCCTTCCCGCTCGTGCTCGCCCGCTCAATTCCCCGAACCCGTGGCCACATCTGCCGCCCGTACTGCCGGCCAGGCTCAGACTGAGACAGACGGGTGGGCCACTGTCTGGATGGCAAAGCCAAACAAACAAAACCCCCTGGGGATTTCTGCCCCGACCCTGGTCGCAGCGGGGAGCAGTCGGGTCAGCCCAGGACCCGGTTCCGAAGCAGGGACAGAGCAAGGGGTCTGCAGGCTCCTGAGCCCAGTGCTCCTGAGAGGGATTCACACTGCAATTGCCCACCTGCCTGAGATGTCTGCTGCCAACAGTCGGGGCAGCTGGCCTGCCTGGGGCCTGGGAAGCGGCTCTGAGACTTCCCGACACTTGGGGTGAACGAGCTGCAAACGGGCCTTCTTGTTTCAGCAACGGACCAATAGTCTAGTGCTCATGGCTCAGTGGATAGAGCGCTGGCCTGCAGCCTGAAGGGTCCCAGGTTCGATTCCGGTCAAGGGCATGTACCTTGGTTGCGGGCACATCCCCAGGAGGAGGTGTGCAGGAGGCAGCTGATTGATGTTCGTCTCTCATCGATGTTTCTGACTCTCTATCCCTCTCCCTTCCTCTCTGTAAAAACATCAATTAAAACAAAATAGTCTAGTGGTCACACAGAGACACCTGAGATGGAGCCAGCTCGTCCTCTTCTCCTCTGCAGAGAAGTAGAGCCGTCACAGGCAACAGGAAACAGGGCAGAGACGAGCCGGGCGGTGGACGTTGGGGCCTCCGGAACAGCTGCCCCTTCTGTACACCGCCGCCTCCCCCAGCATCGCTCACCCTCAGGGCAGAGGGAAAGCTAATCTTCCAGACCCGACAGTACACAGACACTTCCTCCTCCTGGGCACGCACCCCCAAACCACAGTGACGTCACCACCACCTGTGACCTCACCACACACCGCGTGGAAAATGACTGTGGGCCCAGCGAGGTGAGCCCTGAGCTGCAGAGTCCCGGCCCCGCAGTCCACAGCGTGGCAGGAGGGACAGACGCCCAGAGCCCGGGTGGTGAGCGAGGCCTGTGTGCCCACCGCCAGTGACAAAGCGTCTCTTTGAGGAAACCGGCCCCCCACTCCTCAAAGGCTTCCCTGAACCTGTGGGCCCCACACGGCAGGCCCCGCAGTGAGTGCCCACAGCATGGACTTGCCCACAATCTCGGGCCCAAAGGGTCTGAACTTCAAGAGGTGCTAGTGGGGTTCTAAGCGGCAGAAGGCAGAGGCCAGGATCCGGTTCTGCCCGAGGGCAGGGCCTGAGTCCCAGAGCTCATCCCAGCCCAAGCCCGGGCCTGCGGGCAGCCGGGCAGCGGGGAGAGCGGCTGGGAGCACCAACATGAAGGTGAGGCGTGCGGGGCTCTCTTTCCCCGAAAAACTCCAGGCCCCTCAACCCCCAGTCTGTGGCCTGTCGGGCACATGCGAAGCTGACAGTCCCCCAACCTCCCAGCAGCGTGCCAGGCTCAGTGCTGTGGGGTTTTACGGACAGGGCTGCTAAAGTCACCCAGCAAGCCAGTGACAGCGCCCGGAGGGGACGCTGGCTCCCGACACCCCGGCCAGCACTCCTTCCGTGGAGCCCTGCAGTCCTGGAAGTCGCTGGAAGGCGGGGGGGTGGCCGGCGTGACCCACAGTGCCTCCCCGGGCTACGAATACACAGAACCTTTAGGCTCCCAGAGGTTAGAGATGGAAGAGGCGGGGTTTGTTTTTCAAATCCTCACCCGAGGACATTTTCCCATTGATTTTTAGAGAGATTGGGAGAGAGAGGGAGAAAACAGAGAGAAACATCGATGGGAGATAAACCCATCAATTCATTGCCTCCGGCATGCGCCCCAACCAGGGCCAGGCCGGAAAGGAACCTGCCACCAGGGTACATGCCCTTGCCTGGAATTGAACCCAGGACCCCTCAGTCCACAGGCTGACGCTCTTTCCACTGGGCCAAACCGGCCAGGGCGAGACTGAAGTGACTATTTAGAGACATCGGCCTGGACTCAGCCAGGCCCCCCCACCCCCCGCAGGTGGGAAAGCTGAGGCCTCCTGCGGCCCCTTCACACAGGGGTCACCCTGCTCCTCCTCAAATCACACCCAGGACCTGTCACTCAGGAGTGGGGAAGGGCGGGATCGTGATGGCTATCTGACCCGATGCCCCCGCTGGGCAGGGGGTGAGAGAGGCCCAGCGAGGGGGCATCTGGGAAGGAAGCACAGCCAGGCAGGAGGGAGACTGACCTCAGGGATGCTGGGCAGGAGTTCTGGGCAACTGGAGGCCTGCCCCCCACCCCTCATGGTTCTGTGGCTCAGAGAACCGAGTCCCAGCGCGCCCCGCTCCGCCCGGCACTGCCCCAGGACCAGAGGCGGGTCAGGCCCGCAAAGCCGCCAGTGCTCGAAGGGCTGCCCCAGGCTCTGCCGCCATAAAGTACCTTCCATCCTGCCAGCCAGCCAGGGAGGTGAGGATCGTTCCCACTCTACTGACGGGAACACAGAGGCTCCCGGACAGGCCAAGGACACCCAGTCTGTAAACAGCGAAGGAAGGATCTGCGCTGCGGCCTGTCCGACTCTGAGGTTGGGCCCTTTCCCTAAGTCACCAACACTGCGACCGGGAGCCACGGCATCTCCACTCTCCCCCTACCCTAAGCAGCCCTCTCCCTAGCCTGAGCCCCAGCTTCCCCCCTGCCAGGACCCTGAGTCACAGCCAGTGAGTGGCCCCATCCTGAGCCAGGGTGGGCATGAGGGCTGAGCACCCCTCGGCCCTGCAGACTCAACAGAGCAGTCCAGAGAGAGGGAGACCGACCGGAAGCCAGCCCTGTCACCACTGGCTTTCCAAACTCTGCTGTCTCATCCACAAAACGGGTCACTATACAGGTCAGGTGAACATTCGGGGGCATTTTTCCAACACTTTCTGCGGACCGACTACACACCGGGCACTGTGCTAGGCCAGGGCTTCCCCAGGGGGCAGCTAGCAATATCTGGAGCCATTTCTAATGACCAGAACAGAAGGGGCAGCCGAAACCGGTGTGGCTCAGTAGGTAGAGCGTCGGCCTGCGGACTGAAAGGTCCCAGGTTCGATTCCGGTCAAGGGCATGTACCTTGGTTGCGGCGCATCCCCAGTAGGGGGTGTGCAGGGGGCAGCTGATCGATGTTTCTCTCTCATCGATGTTTCTGACTTTCTATCCCTCTCCCTTCCTCTCTGTAAAAAATCAATAAAAATGTATTTTAATTAAAAAAAAAACACACAGAAGGGGCAGTGCTACTGGAATGCTACTGAATGTTCTTTGACGTGCAGGACGGCCACCCACGCAACAACCACCCAAACGTCCAAAGTGCTGGGAAGAGAAACCCGCCCGCCCTGCAGCGGTGGGCACGTCCCTGCCCTTGCCGTGCGTGCATTCTACTTGGAAGACCCACGTAAGAGTGAAAAAAACGGGACAGGTCCCGCGTGTGATTTAGGAAAACAAAGCAGGGCAAGGAGTGAGCGTGCCCGGTGGGAGCTTTCGCAGGCAGGATGTGGGAGAAGGCCTCGCTGAGGATTCATTCACTGGAGCAGAGGAAGTGAGGGAAGGACATCAGCGGGAGGAACAGTCAAGGCGAAGGGAACAGCAAGTGCAAAGGCCCCGAGGCAGGCATGGGAGGGGGGGCCCTGTTTGAGGAACAGAAAAAAACCAGGAGGCACAAAACTGAGAACTAAGTGGATGTGCTGAGTTGAACGTAACACACACGCGCATGCGTGTGCGCACACACAGCACAGATGTCATCAAACTCCTCCCCCTCTCCCTCCCACCCCACAACCTCGCGGCCGCTCGCCCACGAAGCATTGGATGGTCAGGGCCGTAAAACGTCTCCGGCCCTGCGAGGGACAGGGTGAGGGAGGCCACCAGACGCTGGCAGGTTCCCGGCCGTATCTGCTCCAGGGCCTCCCATACCCACTTGGCGATGAGAGGAAGACAAGGTGGGCAGGACTTCCCACGTCCATGGGAAAGCAGAGGGCAGTGAGGGGCAGAGCCCAGGTCAGTGACCACTGACAGCGTGGCTCCTGGAAGGCTGCAGCTGGGTCGTGGTCATCTTGGTCCCTAGAGCCCAGCACTGGGCTGAGCCTGGAGTAGGTGCCTGTGACTGTTGGGGGGATGAATGGATGAATGGCACAGGCTCAAGGTGCCAGACCACCTGGCCACTGCCCTCTGAAGCAATGACACCCGGGCCACATCCTCACGCAGCACGCAGGTGCCCTTCGAGGCTGTCAGAGAGGGGGCCAAGGGACCCCCTAGGACAGCACACACCTGGATCACCCATCGCCACGCCAATGGCCAACATCCCAGGCCAGCCTAGAAGCCCCAACCCCTTCCGTAACCTGCGCTGGGTATTGAGGAGGCAAACAGCAGCCCCGCCACCCCAAGATGTCCGGGGGTAGGGAGGTCAAACTCAGCAGGTAGGGTTCCCCTCAGACCCTCCCCAGCAACAACTAAAAGCCGGACTGCTGGGGCCCTGCCCACCCCATTACAGGGCACCAGCACTCACCTATCCTCCCAACGTGACTGGCACTTATTTGTCCAATGAATGAAGGAATGTCCAATCCATTCCACCCCAGCCAACAAACACAGCTTTGAAAGGAGGCAAACGCCCTGATTACACAGTGCGTCTGCTGTCCCTGCGGCCAGCTCAGGCCGGGCACCCTGGGCTCTTTCTGTGACTCAGTCTCGCTGCAGCCGACATGACACAGGGCCCACTGTGTGCAAGGGACCCGGCTGAGGGCAGGAACAGGGATACGGGCACCACGAGACTGCAGTGCCAAGAGCTCTGGAGTCCGGCAGACCTGCGTGCACATCCCTGCCACCCCGCCCCCGCTCTGCGAGTCTGGGAAGCGCCATCAAGGCCGGTGTCTGCGTCTCTAAATGCAGCATCCGTCTGTCAGGAGTTGCTGTAAGGAAAATTCCAGGGGGTTCTGCGGTCAATTCCTAGCATAGTACCAGGCTCTCAGATTTTAAAAACTGGAGCGATGGTGATAATGAGGAGGAGGAGGGACCCTCAAATCCCTGCCCTCAAGGAACTTTCTATCTATTGAGGCGGATAACAACTCGTTTTAAAATGTGGCCCAGTGGTTGAGCCACCACTTATGAACCAGAAGGTCACGGTTTGATTCCCGGCCAGGCCATATTCCTGGGTTGCGGGCTTAACCCCCCCCCCCACCTCCTCACCCCCGGCCTGGGGCCTGCAGAAGGCAGCCGATCAATGATTCCCTCTCATCATGGATGTTCTATCTCCCTCCCTCTCCCTTCTTCTCTGAAATCAATAAAAATAAAAACTTATTTTTTAAAAAAGCAGAATGTAGCCTGGCCTCAAGGGGGACAAAGGCTCTGAGGGTAAAAGGGAAAAGCAGCAGATCCAGCTGGAAAAATGAAGAATTCAGGGGGTGGCCCTGAGGACAGGGCAAGGGGTGCACCGTGAACAGCACGGGGTACACGGGTTTCACAGGGTGTGAAATGCAGATGCAGAGAGGGGGCAGCGAGAACATGGATACCTCTGCCCTGGGACATGGGAGGGGGGGTTCTGTCTCGGCCACCGGGGGCCACAAGGGGCTTCTCAGGCAGGGAGAGAGATGCTCCAACTTGAGGAGGGGCTCCCCGCGATGCCACCAAGGAGGGTCCATGGGAGGGGGCGCAGGGCCGAGAGATCAGCTCGGAGGCTGTGGAGACAGTACCAGGGGGAGGGAACCTGAGATGACCCCAGAGCCTGTCAAGAGGGGAGGGAAGTGAGAGATGCAAGGGAAACCCCTCAAGTCCAGGACTCGGGCCTGGGGTCCCGCAGGCCACAGAGACCTGTGTCTCCAGCCAGGGGCTCACGTGCGGCTCCAGCCCGGGGTGACGCCGATCGAGCCGCTGCGGTTGGGCCGAGGCCCACAGGCCATCAGCACCCACACTCGGCTCTGGGGGCTGGGGCTCTCCACCCAGGACCACCTCTGTTTCCAGGACAACCTCTGGGGCAGTCCCCCACCAGCCACCGTGTGAGAGGCGATTCTGGCAGGACAGCCCCTCCGCCGCCTTCACCAGCTGGACTCCAACATTTCAGCCCCGGCCGGTGAGTCACCACACGGGGCCACATGAGCCAATGCCGCCACCCCCACTTTCCTTCCTGGTCAAGAAGTCCAAGATGGCTGAGTACAAACTACATGTCCATCAGGGAGGGACCGTGTGGAGGGAGGGAGGCCCACCCCCTCCCCAGCCCTGGGTGGGGGGGGGGGGTGGGGGGGAGAAGAGATGACCCTTTGGAGAAACACTGCCTCCCTCGCCCTTCCCTGAAATACAAGGAGCTCTCTGTGCCTCTGTTTTCCTTCTCTGTAAAGTGGGGCCACTCTGTTGTGCCAGGGCATGGAGGCAGCCCCCCAAAACAGAGGACAAGCCACTCCACTCCCTTGCTGGTTGGTGGGTGCAGCTGGAATAACAGCTCTGGGCTTTCTGCTCTCTCCATTTTCCTGGAGCCCCTAGAGACCACCCCCAAGTCCTCCCTCTCCTCCTTGGTCCCCAGAGCAGCAAGCACAGGACAGGCCCCCAGGGGAGGTGGGCGCAGGGGAAACTGAGGACACCCCGCTGCCCCCAGAGGAGACTCTCAAGTGGCGGCTGGACACAGCAGGTGGCTCCTGGGAAGGGGTCCAGGCATGGAAATCAGCCCGCGGTCGGACTGTGCCCTTATTAGGCGCCTACTGCACACCTGGCCCTATCCTTCCAGACCCGCAGCCCCTGTCTTTCCAAGGAAGAGGAAAGCCATAACCCAGAGGAGGGGGGCGTCACAGCACCCCAGAACGGACCACCGCCTTCCCGGGCAGTCAGGCGGTCACGAGGCTGGGACTCCAAGCGCCCTGGCCGGAGGGAGCTGACTGCGCCCCCGACCCCGGGGGCCAGAGATCGGTGCCCCCACACTCCCTCCGAGGTCGTCAGCGGGTCCCCAGCGGGTCTCCTCGGTCGCCCCGAGCCCCGCACCCCAGTCTCGGCGCCCGGGAGCGGGTGGCCGGCGCTTCCCGTGGCGCCAGCCCGGGTGGGCGTGAGGGGCAGGCGCCCTCCGTGGCCCGCGCGAGGCACCCACCTGGGCGGGCATGGCGTGGCCCGCGGCCCAGAGCTGCAGTCCGAGGGCCAGCGCGGCCCAGAGGGCGGCGGGAGCCATGGGGCGCGTGGCGGCGGCCGAGCGGCAGGTCCGGCCGGCGGTGGCCCAGGCTCCCTCGCGGCTTCTCCGCTCCGTCCCGCTCCGCCGCGCTGCCGCGCCTCCACTGAAAGCGAAAGACCGCGCGCCCGGCTAGAGGCGTGGGGGCGGGGCTTGGGGCGGGGCTAGGGAAGCAGTGGGCGGGGCGCTTCCCTCCGGCTGCTCCTCCTCCTTCCTCCCATGCCCCCTCCCCGCCCCGGCCTGCTGCCTGGCAGGCACCCCCACAGGGACCCTCACTCCCGCAGAGCAGAACGTGGCCCTCTCTGCCAATTCGGCGCTTCATCCAAACCTCCAGCGCCAGCCACTCCCAGCCCCCGGGGACCCCTCAACCTCCCTCTAATGCCCCCTCCCCGGACACCCCCCATCCCAGTGTGGGGACAGGAGACCCACATTGGGGACAAGATCCCACCAGGTCTGTGATTGCCCTGGGGCTGTGCCCTATGACCACCTCCCTTTCCTCCCCCTAAAGCCCCCCACTCCTATTGAGGTGTGGCCCTAATTTGGAAAAAAGAAGACACCTCCAAATTAATAATTTGGGAGACCACTGCTGTTCTCAATCACTCACTCATTGGGACTCTGGGACCAAGCCACCTGGGTCTGAATCTCTGCATTAACTTCACAGAGTGATTATGATGATGAAAAGATATATAACACACATATAGGATGGATTCTATGTGTATCTATACTTGTAAATATATGTAACTTAATACGCTCTGTACACCTATGAGCTGTTATTGCTATGATTCATTTGTTCTTCTATCCTTAAATAGTCTTCTCAGTGAGCCAGACTCTGCCCTATCTTCCTTTTTGAAACTCTTATCCAGGAAGCTAACAGGTGCCTGGGACAGAAGCCTTCCAGGAAGTTGTGGGGGCTGGCCAGGCCAAGGTCCGTCAGAGCGGGCTCCCGTGGCTGTTTACATCATTACTGAACACCCACAATAACTGCCATCTCCATCCTCTTCACTTCGAATGCCAACCTTGATGCCAAGGCTAGCCCTCTGTGACCAGAACTTACTCCCCAGCCCTGGGAGTCCCTGTCCCCAGCACACAGGACATTTCTGAGGGGCTGTGTGGGCAGGGCGGCAGGAGGGATTCTGCCCTCTTGTTCCTTCACTGCAGGCTGCCCCAAGAGATACAGGGACTCCTGCTCTGGGCCACCAGCCCCCCTGATGGAGATAGCAAGGCCGGTGCTTCTAGGTGCTGAGTGAGAAACTGGGAAGTGACTCCTGGGAGATGGAAAATCCCACCTCCTGATCAGGAGGCTGGGAAATCACCTGGTTCCCATATTTTTGTGGGAGATGGGCCTCGCTGAGGCTGTGGCCAGCACAGCCCACAACCTTAACTCTTCAGCATCAGCCTCTAAAACTCGTGTGACAATTTCTTCTGGCCTTTACAGGTCTCATATGGGAGCAGTTTTGAGGACTCATAAGAGAGAACCAAAGGCCACAAATGGGGTGTCACCTGGTGGAGACAGGGGCAGCTGGTTCTCCATGGATATTCCCTACACATCTCAAACCCACTGGGTCCCACTGACTCCTCCCCTCCCCTGCAGCTCAGCTCAGACCTGTGCATCCCATCTCCCTCCAGCTCTGCAGCCTCAGAGCCTTCTAGCCAAGGCTCTAACTCAGTCAGAAACCTCTGTGGAGCACCTGCTGTGGGCCAGGCCCGGGACATGTGCAAAGCAGACAAGAACCTCCCCATCAGTCTTGTGGTCCCTAAACTCTGGTGATCATCAAGTTCCAGAGTTGTCCCTTGTAGCTCCTCTTGCTTGGTCCCAGTAAAGAGAAGCAGCACCCCCACCCAGCTCCCGAAAGAGGGCACTCAGCACGATGGTGACTCCTTTCCCCAAATCCTCTCTCTGGCTTCTCCAAACCCCACATCTTGTTCAGGCTGGAGGTGGACAATGGCAAATTCTGGGGGAACCATCTGACATGGAGTCTCTTAGCACGATCTGCACAGGTGGCCCAGGAATCTCTCTTCAAGGTGAAGTTCGATCTTAGCGCCCACCACATTGTACCTGCCATTGGGGAATCTGATCAAACTCAGCGGTAGCACGGGGAGGCCCTTTAACCCTCTGCCACATCCAGGTCACCTGACCCATCTCCTCCTACCCCTCAGCCCAGCTCTGGCTTTGACCTTGGCCATTCTCATTTGCGATGCTCCAATGGCCTCCCAACTGGTCCTCTGGCCTCCAGGCTCCGAAGTTCTAATCTGTTCTTTATGGTGTGCTCAGGGCCAGCTCTCAAAAGCATAAGTCAGTCATGTTATTCTCCGTCTAGTCATTCTCAACCAAGGGGTGTCTAGACGGGAGAATAACACCAAGAGGTGACACCCCATCTGTGGCCTGATTTTGACCCCTGCCCCGAGGAACATTGGCAATATCTGGAGATCTTTTGGGTTGTCACACTTGCAGGGGGTTGGGGTAGGTGTTACCAGCACCCCGTGCATAGACACTAGGGGTGCTGCTAAATATCCTACAACGCAGAGGACTTCCCCTAAAACAAATTATCCAGCCCAAAGGGCTGATAGGTGCTGAGAAACCTTCGTACATGGCTCACCCCGGCCTCCAGACCGAGCTCAGTCTCTTCAGTGAGATGTAGGCGGCCTTTGCCGCAGCCCAGCCTGCCCGCCAGGCAGATCTCCCCTAACACCACCCTCCAGACACCTTAAAGGACTCCAGGGTCCCACCTCCATGCCTCATCCACACAGGTTTGTAAGCCTGGGCTGTCTTTCCCTCCTGTTTGCTTGGTGATCACCTCTTGGTCCTTCAAATTGAAGCCCAGTTCTCTAGCTCGGAAACTTGCTCTTAACCATACTCCACCCACCCCGCAGGGTTGGGGCTTGAACAGATGGTTAGCATACATTCCCCTTGGTCTGGTTAGTCACTTCACCTGCCCCTCTTCTTAGTAATTATACCAGCAATCAGAGGACCGCAGACGTTGTGTTGGAACAGCAAGGTCAAGCTTTATAGTGAGGTTACGTGGCTAGTAAAAGGCACAGTGATTCAAACCAAGCTTAGCTGCCTAAAAGCCTCAGCCGAGCTGCCTCTCACGCTGCTGGACTTTGCGGTCCTCCAGGGCGGGGGCTCGGTCACGGCCCCCTCTATTTCCCTGGTGAATGAGTGACACACAGGGGGAGGGGCTCAAGAAAGTGCAAGTGCATGAGGACTTGGTGTAGGACTAGTGTATGCAGGAGACAATACAGGGGTGAGTGAATGAATGAATGAATGACTGCATGAACAAATGAGTGAGTGAATGAGTGGATGTCAGGATGAAGGCTCAGGAATCCAGCCAAGACCAATCGCTCCAGGCCGCACCCACTCATGGGCTCACCACCGTGTGTGTCTTAAGCCTCAGCCCCCCAGTGCAGGAAAAGCCCACTTGCTCCTCAGTAATGGATAATGAGCTAGTAGTGTCTAGCAGCGAGGACCATGGCTGCATGCACAGTATCTGTAACCTTGGTCCGGGCAACCCTGGAGCCTGTCCTCACTTCCCAGGCTACCCCTAGCCCTCAGAGAGCCCCCATCACCCAACTAGCTGATGACTGTGCTTTGCAAGCAGTTATACACGAAGGCTCAGCAGCAGCAGATATCACAAATAATAGCCAGTCTGTCCACCAGTATTTACTGAGCACCTACTGTGTGCCAGGCATTCTTCAGCCAGCATTAGAACCACCTCAAAGGCTTCTTGCACATGCAGATTCCTGGGTTCCCTCCCTTGTCTGACAATCCGGAGTTTTTCCGAGCCCCCGGGTGACTGACAGGCACCTTCTGGGAAACACTGCACAGAGGATTTAGCGGCAGCAGGTGCTGTGGCTGAGGGCGGTTTGGGAGGCATAGCTGTGGTTGTGCTGGGATTGGCAGTTCACACTGTAAGGGAGGTCTCAGAACCAGTCACAAAGCCAGCTCCTTCTGACCTGGTCCCCGGGGCCCAGGGGCATCCTGTCTTCAGGGGCTGCTTGGGCAGCAGCCGCCCCCCTCACCCCCGTCCCCATCCATCCCCTTCTTGGCCCAGAGTCAGGGCCCTGACCCAGCCCCTCTATGACTCATGTTCTAAAATCATGAACAGGAAGAAGCACAGGGTGTTAGCCGCAGCTGCTTTCTTCATCTGCCCTCCCACCTTCCCTGGGGCCACATCTGGGGCTGAGCTGCCCTTACCCAGTGAGGGCTGGGGGTGCTGAACTGAGACACATCCACTGGCTCCCACCGGGATTTCCTTCCAAATTAGAGTTAGGCCCAGGGGGTGTAGCTCTCCCACCCAGGGTCCAGTCCCTACCATCAAAGAGAACCCCCGACAACTTAGGGAAGGGAGCCAAGAGAGCCCGCAGGCCTCCCCCTTTCCCCAGTCTACCAAAACCTCACTGTCCAGGGTTGCCTCTTCTTAGGAACCAGCCCCTAAGTCAGGCCCGAACCTTCTGGAGAAGACTCTTAGTTTATTTTCTTTTCTTTTAAAATTTTTTTCTTTTTCTTTTTAAATGTATATCTTTATTGATTTCAGAGAGGAAGGGAGAGGAAGAGAGAGACAGAAACATCAATGATGAGAGAGAATCACTGATCAACTGCCTCCTGCACGTCCCCTACTGGGGATCGAGCCGGCAACCCAGGCATGTGCCCTTGGCTGGAATTGAACCTGGGACCTTTCAGTCCGAAAGCCAACGCTCCATTCATTGAACCAAGGCAGCTAGGGCAAGACTCTTAGTTTCTAAGCCCAGCAAGCAGGGTCTCAGGGGAGTCCCCATTCTAGCCCCTCCCTATGTGACCTTGGCCCAGTGTCCTGACCTATAACAGGAACGGGCTGAATTAGATCCAGGAGACAGGCTGGTTTCATCCTAAGTGCCAATGCCCTTTGGTGGTGGCTACCCGGGGCTCTGTGTGGAGAAGGATTCTGAGCCCGCTTGTGGAGTCTGCAAGAAAGAATGTGTGACACCTAGCCAGGTGTTCGGGGTGGGGGTCGAGCCACAGAATGATTACCTGGCTTCTGCCATCTCTGGACTAGGACCGAGTACCCCCTGATGTTCAAGGATTCTGCAGCTTTCATGAGATTCAAGGAGACACGATGCAGCGGGTGGATTCTAAATATGCACCTTTGATGGCACATGGAGGTGGGGGGTGGGGTGGGGGAGTCCGCCCTGTGGGAATGACTGTCCTGATCCCACCTAGGGCCTTACCTGATGGACGATTCTCCCTTCTTTCTACTGCGAACCACGCTGCTGTATTTTACACCCATCTGTCTTTGAACCTTACATGGGCTTTGTTTAGATTTGGTTTTTAAATATATTTTATTGATTTTTTACATAGAGAAGGGGAGAGGGATTGAGAGCTAGAAACATCAATGAAAGAGAAACATCTATCAGCTGCCTCCTGCACACCTATGGGGACATGCCCGTAGCCAAGGTACATGCCTTGACCGAATCGAACCCGGGACCTTTCAGTCCATAGACTGATGCTCTATCCACTGAGCCAAACTGGTTATGGCTATTTTCCAGTATCAGGAATTGACCAACACTAACAACTAAGGCTGCCCTCGTTCCTCTCTGACTTCCTATCATAACCTTGACCCCTCTGTCCCCTGACTTGGCCTGAACATGGGCAGCATACCAGGCCTTCGCTCTTACAGTTCCACCCACCCAAATCACCTTCCTCCAGAGGCCTGCCTGACTCCAAGGTCATCTGCTTGGGGGTCACCCTCTCTGACCCTCCAAATTAAAGCCGCCACTTTATTCCTCTTCATAGCAGTTGTGGTCGTGTCCTTGTTGAGGGATCTTGTCAGTCTTGTTCTCTGCAGGGGCTCCAGCACCTAGAAACCAGCAGACATCACTAGATTTTTTTAAAATAGGTTCTCAGTAAATATTTGTTGAATTGATCTTTTGCCTCAAATTCTTTTATTTTATAACTAGAGGCCCGGTACACAACATTTGTGTTACTGGGGGGAGGCGGGACAGGAGTCTGGGGGGTGCGGGCCTAAGCCAGCAGGCAGACATCCCCCGAGGGTTCTTAGCATTGCCACGGAGGTGGAAGAGGCTCCCGCCACCACCACTGCACTCGCCAGCTGTGAACCTGGCTTCTGGCTGAGCAGTGCTCCCGCTGTGGGAGCGCACTGACCACCTGGGGGGCAGTTCCTGTGTTGAGCGTCTTCCCCCTGGTGGTCAGTGCACATCATAGCGACCAGCCATTCGGCTGTTTGTTCAATTTGCATATTAGCCTTTTATTATATAGGAGGATTAAACATGAAGTCCTTCTAATTTCTTCTCTTAATCCCCAAAGGCAACTATTACTGAATCTGTTTTCCATCTTCACATATAAAGGAACAACGAGGGGTATTATCTTACACGCCTGTTTATACATCTGTACAAACGGTAGAATACCAGGTGTGCTGCTCTCCTCTTGCTGAGTCCCCGCCCCTCAGCCCGCTGTGTTTCTGAGAACTTTCCGTGTTGATGAGCCGGGTCCTGGCTTCTTCGTGCCTGCTGGGTGGAGCTGCCCCTGGCCTGCCCCGCGCTGTGTGCCCACAGCCCCACCAGGGGAAGCTCAGGTGCTCGCACACCTGCTCGGTCCACGCTCTGCCACGCTGTGTTGCACCTGTGCCCTGAAGCACAGGATGGAGAGTTCGTCTAGGACCGTAAACCTAGAAAGTAGAGCTGCCAGGCAGTGGGGTTTGCACATTTTCATTTTCGCTAGGTCCTGCCAAATTCCTCTCCCAAGGGGCTGTACCCACTTCCACTCCCACCAGCATGTGCGACTCCCACGTGCCCACATCAGTGGGTTTCACATTCTCAAAGTGCTTTCAATTCTCCTGCCCCCTCAGCCTCGCCGCAGCCCTGCCAAGATTCCTCTCATTTAAAGGGTGAGCACCCCCTCCTCCAACTGTCAAGCCCCAATCCTAACCCTTCCATGCCATCTTCATTCTCCACCTCTCACCCCTGCTAACTCCACCGCCAACTACCACCCACCAACCATCCCGCTCTCCAAACAGCCTCTCACCCCATCTCACTCTCTCTCCTTCAAGCCCCAGCAGAGCCAAGAAGCAGCTGGTCCCCCTTTGCCATCTGGCTCTCTCTCCAGACCCACTTTGTCCTAGGCCTCAGTTTCCCCACCTTCCTCTGAGATCTCCACCCCATTATACACTGGGTCACAGGTCTGGGCAGGAACCACAACTCCCCTCAACTAGCCTCTCCGCCAGCCCCTCCCTTTATTAGTAAGTTGTTCCTGGGCATTTTAGAACTTGGTGGCTGGCGGGAATGGAATATTTTTGCATAGCTTCTCTCTAGCTCTCAGCTTCTGGGACCTGACATACGGTGGTTTCAGTGAATCATACACCTCGGAGCTTGCTGTGCTTTCCTTTTGGCCCAGCTCTGTGCCCCCCCCACCCCCCCCCCCCCCGCCGCCCCATGCCCCGCCATGCGCTCAGGCCACTTGTCCTTGTAAAGCACGTGGTGCTGTGTGTGGGTGTCTCAATTCCTCTGGGATAGGACTGTTGGGTCTTGAGGTTCCTGTATAGCTATTTCGCCAACACTGCCAAGAGCTTCCCCAGGAGACCACGCCAGCCACGCTCCCTCCCAGGGGCCACTCCAGGATGACCACGCCAGTCATGCTCCCTCCTACCGGCAGGGGCAGAGGGGTCCCTATTTTTTGTTCACACTTTCCCCCAAACTCATCATTAGCCAACTTTCTGACTTTGGCCAATTTGACGGGTGTGAAATAGAACCCACTGTTATTTCATTTGCATTTATTTCTCTGAACACTCGTGGGTTTGAGCACCTCTTCATTGCTTGTTAGTCATTTGGGTTTTCCCTTCTCTGAACTGCCTATTCATATCCTTTGACCAAATTTCTATCATTTCCTGTCTTTTTCTTGTAGCTTTGCAATAATTCTTTGTATATTCTAGATATTAATCCCTTGTCATTTTTAGATATCACAAATACTTGCCCCATTTTGTCATCTCTCTGATGTCCTTGTTTATGGTATTCTTTGCTTTTCAGAAAAAAAAAACATTGATTTTAATATAATCAAACCCATCCTTTTTTTTTTTTTTTTTGTCACTTGGATCTTAGTCAAAAGCTCCTTCTTCTCCCCTCTCCCCTCACTGTGAAATATATTCTTCTTTGTTTTCTTTCATTACCTTTATGATTTTACATCTCATATCTAGGTCTTTAGTACAACCAGATTGTGTGTGGTGTGGAAGACCGAGGGGAAAAAAACCCCCACCAACTTCATTTTTCTTCGTAGTGTAAGCCAGTCTTTCCCACATCCCTGGCCAAACAGTCCACCCTTTCATCATCGATCATAATTGCATGGGTCTGTCACTGAATGCTCCATGCCATTCCCCTGGCCTTGTTCCTAGGCTAGTCCCACATGGCTTTCGTTAACAGAGTTTGTAGAATGTTGCTCTTCTCTGTCAACATCATTTTAATTCTATAAGGTTCTTCATTCTTCCATGCTCATTTTAGAGTATATTGAAATTCCCCAAGGTCCAGCCATGATGCCAACACAGAGGGCATTGAATTGATAGGTGATGTAGGGGAGAAGGGATATCACTGCAGCACCCATCCATGACCATGGGATGCCCTTCATCTGTTCAGAGCTTCTTCTAGGTCTTCTGATCCTTTGAAAGTTTCCTTGGTTGGATGCAGCTGGGGTACTCACCTCTTCTGCACGTGGGCTGCCATCCATATTTGTAGTGACTTCAGGTGAGCTGAAGGGCAAGGCTTACAGTCCTCTTTTATAGGTGATTTTTAAAAATATATATGTTTATTGATTTCATAGAGGAAGGTAGAGGCAGAGAGAGATAGAAACATTAATGAAGAAAGAGAATCATTCATCAGCTGCCTCCAGCACGCCCCCATGTCCCACACTGGGATTGAACCCAAAACTAGGCATATGCTCTGATGGTAAATCAAACTGTGAGCTCTTGGTTCATGTCAATGCTGAACCACTGAGCTACACTGGCCAGGCACATCCCCAGAACCCTTAAATCCCACTGTCTGGATCAGTGATCCTGGCTCTGTGGAATAATGTGCACAATTTAAAATCTGAAGTAGGCACAGTGACTCTCTAACACAGCACAGACATTAAGAAAAAGCAGGCTTTGCATGTAAAATGAACAAGGGCTCAAAGCAGGAGTCCCCTAAAAGCTCCCTGCAGGATCCATGCTGACAGCCCAAGGCATGGATTCCCAACAATATGTCATTGTAGGTGGAGAGGATTGTAGGATGGAGAGCATTGTGACAGTGTGAGGTGGCTCTGAACCAACACCCACAGCAATGACACCCCTCAGTGGAGAGATTTTATTTTGTTAATAAATCACTGAAAAGAATTTTTTTAGAAGAAAAGCAAGAAACCAAAGTGTTTGGGGGTTAGAATGGCTGATGAGGTCACCCACAATGTCTCCTCTTTTCGCTGTACTTTCGCCTGTCTGTGTTAGTGTTCTTTTTCAAAACTTACGGTTAGCTCTTTTTTTTATAAAGGTTTACTTTTTTGTTTAAAATTTTATTTACTTTTTAAAAATATATATATTTTTAATTATTGATTTCAGAGAGGAAGAAAGAGCCAGAGAGAGATAGAAACATCAATGATGGGAGAGAATCATTGGCTGGCTGCCTCCTGCACGCCTCACACGGGGGACGGAGCCCGAAACCCGGGCGTGACCCCTGACTGGAAATCGAACCTCGACCTCCTGGTTCATAGGTCCAATTTAGCCCCTGAGCCACGCTGCCAGCCCGGCTTTGTTTAAATGTTTAAAGCACCAGCACTTGCGTTCTAGTCCTGATAGCCACTGATTCTCTGTGCAACCTTGGGCACAGCTATCACCTCTCCAAGCCTCAGTTTCCCCATCTGTGGGACTATGAGGTCTAGAGTGGAATCCCTCACGTTCATCAGTTCCTCTCCCAGGCATCCCACCAGCCAGACGGCCTGAAGCAACAGGAATCAGCATAGTTTTCTCCTTAGTGAAACTCCAGACCTTGGCTCAGAGCGGGAGCAACCAGAGGGCACTGGGAGGGCCTGGGGCAGTCCCCCATCAGCTGAATGTGGGTGGCTCTCGCCAGCCTTCGGGCACACAGGACAGGAGGCCCTGAGTTCCAGCTCACCAGCAAGGACACGCAAAGTCAAGTCACCGACCTCATTTCCCTGGCTGGCCGTCCCTTCCCCAATTCAAAAGCAGGAAAAAGTTAGTAATTTTTTCCCCTGAACAGTTTCCCAATCTTCACTCATTCAGACGTGTTATGAGGACACGTCTACAGGCCAGAGCTGGGCAGGGCTGGATGGGATTGATTTAGGCATAATCCCCTGTTATGGGGGACACAGGAGACGAGAGGCAGAGAACTTAGCAGAGGGACAGAGGGACCCAGCTCAGGAGTCTGGGGACTTCGCGGGTAGGTGACGTGACTTGCTCACCTCTAGTTCCTCTCCCCGGTGAAGTCTGTCTACCTGACCTCATTGCCAAAGACCCAGAGCCACTCTCCTCGCAGGCTTGTCCTGGCTGTCCTGCAGATCACACACTACTTATTGAGCACCTACTGTGTGCTGGGCAGAACACTCCTGCCCCTCCACCCACAGGTCCTTGAGACCCTGCCCCAACCATGTGCCTAAACAAGGCTCCCAGGAACCTTTAATTCTAGGAATAAATGGTGGCATTTCAAGCACCAGGAAGGCATCAACTTCGCTACCCCCAAGACCTGGGTTTAAGGCCTAGGTCAGGCCCTTTACAGCATGTGACTTTGACTTTGACCTTGGACAAATCACTTCATCTCCCTGAGCCTCCATTTCCTCATCTATGGAATGGGGAGAAATAAGTACCATTTGCAAGGATGCCATAAGGATCAGGGTTTAGGAGTCCATAGTGTCTGGCCTATGGTAGGGGCTCAATAAGTGCTGCCAAATATTCTCCCCTCTCCCTCCATACACACATGCCCCGCCATGGAGTCCGGCATCCCCCGAGGTTCAAGGAAGGTTTCCCTGTGAAATTCCCCCAGCGCTCAGCCTCAGTCACACTCAAAGGAAACCCCCATGGGTCCCCAATTCCCCTGCAGCTCTCCAACCCTCCCAAGGCAGGTGCAACTTCCCACCACCCACCCAGCTCAGCCTGCCCAGTCTCCCTCCCTGCTCCTGCAGAACAATGCCCACCTCGCTTCGGCACCCCCTCCATCATCTTCCCAGAGACCTAGGGAATGCATCACTCCAGACTCACAAACGCTCTCGTTTCTTGCTTTAAGTCTATTTGTATTGATTTCAGAGAGGAAGGGAGAGGGGGAGAGAGAGATAGAAACATCAGTGATGACAATGATCAGCTGCCCCCTGCACGCTTCACACTGGGGATTGAGCCTGAAACTCAGGCATGAGCCCTGACCGGGAACCCAAACTGTGACCTCCTGGGTCATAGATCAAGGCTCAACCACTGAGCCACACCGATTGGGCAATGCTCTCAGGGTTGACACACCCGATCACAACTGCCCACTGGCCCCCACATGCCCCAAATGTCTCCATCCCCCCAGACCTTTGTGACATGTGCCAAATCCCCAAGCCCTGGCTGCCCCCCTGACCCACACTCAGGGCCCCACACACCTCTGCTGCGGTCCCTGGCTGAAGTTCTCACCCGTGCTCCTCACTGCCCCTCTGCATGAACGATGGACCTCGTCCTCGCACCCTCGCTTTAGAACAGGCGCTCTCATTCCAGCCATGTTACAGGGGCGGGTGTGGAGGCACACCATCTGGGCTAGATGGCACACAGTGGGCGCTGCAGCCCAGTCTCCGCCTACCCCTGCCGTGTTCCCCAGCACAGTCCCTGGCACACAGTAGGTGCGCTATACAGATCTGTTGCTCGAATGACGGAGAAAAATAAACAAATTCATCTTTCCATACAGATTTTTTTTTTTTTTGCGAGGCTTTTTTGGGTCAGTCGATGCCGTGGGAACTCAGGGGACACAAAGGTCCTGGTCCCAGGTGGTCCTGTAAGGCTTCCGGGAGGTCTGAGGATGGAGGTCTGGGATTGGGGCCCTGAGCAGTGCTCAGCGATGGCGGGAGGGTCACAGTGGGGCTTCACTGGGGAGTTGAACACAGGAGCCGTGGGAGGGAGCAGGACATGCCTGGCAGGGCTGGCTTGGCAAACTGTGGCCTGCGGGGACCGGGGAGCTGCGGAAGGCCCCGTGACGGAGAGGCCTGGTCAGCCCCGGGCTCTGAGAAGAAGAGGCAGATGGCAGCCAGGACGCACTCCCTGTGCACCTCCGGGCCTGCGGATGCCTGCTGCGTTCCGAAGGGCCCAAGACTCAGGGCGGTGATGCCAACCTGTGCCCAACGGGACAGCGTGCCACATGGTGGGGAGCTCGGACTGCAGCCGGATGCCCAGGTTTGAATCCTGCCCACACCTCATAGCTGCTGTGTGACCTCGGGCAGGAACTTAGCTAGCCTGTGCCTCGGTTTCCTCACCGATAACACAGTGGTAACAACGGCATCCGCTGCCCAGGGCACTGTGCGTTTAAACAAGTTCAAACAAAAAGCCTCAGCGATCAAGAGCTCCTCTGCCGTTCCACCTGCCGTGAGATTTCCTGTGGTGGAGCCGGCTCCGGGAGGCACAGCGGCTCTCGGCAAACTTTCGTTGAATGGACTTGGCCCAGCTCAGCAGTGTCCAGTGTTCGAGGGGAGCAGGGGGGGGGCCGCAGGTCTCCAGCTCGAGGTGAGGTGCCCTCCCTCGCCCCCCGCCCCCCGAGGCTGTGGGTATTTCCTGAGTGAGGTGTCATCGCAGTGAAAAACAACGTCCCCCCGACAGCCTGCTCTTGCATAATCTGCCCACAGCGCTCTGCGGCTTCCTGACCAGGCTCTGGGTAGCCCGGGGGACGGGGGGGCCCCTCTTGCCCTGGAAGGTGCCGAGCCCTGCCCTCCGGCTCAGAGGAGGCCCAACAAGGACCTGTCGGAGCCTCAGTTTCCCCAGCTGGAAAACGAGAGCTTTGCAGCTGATTATTGTGAAAACCCCAATGTTCTCGAATCAGACGGAGGCAGGTTTGAATTCTGGCCCTGCCCGGTGCTGACTGCTGGGGAGACACGGGGCAGCCTCAGGGTCCCGAGCTCACACTCTGGAGACAAAGTCAGATTCAACTTGCAGCCCTGCGGCCTTGGACAGGTTACCTCGCTTCCTTGAGGCAACTCTGGGGACACTAAGCATCAGACGACCAGGAGAGTGAAATGAGGCAGCCGCAGTGCCTGACACAGAGGCTCTCCCTGGTCCTCGATGCGCTACATCCGTCCCCATGAGTCCGGGCACGGTGACTGCTGGACCAGGGGAATGTGACTAAAGTGATACCGCGCCTGTTTCCGAGCCCAGATATTCAGAACCTGGCTGCTCCCACTTCCTACCCTAGGTCATTCGCTCTAGGAACCCAGCCACCACCCTGCGAGGAGCCCACCGCACACCCCAGCTTGCCGGCCGCCTCAGCAGGGCAGTGCCCGGGGCCAGCTGGCGCTGACAGCAGAGATGAGCTCTCTCCACCCAGCCAGGCCCACCCGCACATGTGTGAGCGAGAGAAATGACTAGCGTTGCTTTAAGCCACTAAGTTTTGAGGTGACAAGAGACCACTGGGACAGTTAAGGTCAGTCACCAGCCAGTCAGCACTCGGAGACCTGGGAAACCATGTGCTCACCTGTAACCATGGTTACTGGGAGGTCAGCGGGGATGCAAATGAAGGGCCCTGGCATTAAGTTCCTATCAGACAAGTCCCCTGAGCCCGATGCGGGATCGGCCACACGCTGTGCGGGACCCAGGAAGATGACAGCACAGGGGTCCCTCGTCCAGCGTGCACCCATCATCTTCCAGACGGACAGCGGAGTGGGAACCAGCCTCGGCCCTTCTAGTCAGGGCCCCTGCGGACGGCTCGGGCCGGAGAGCCTGGAGGCGGCAGGAGCCCCGCTTCCTGTCTGTGCTTGTCTGTCTGACCGTGGGGACCACTTCGCTCTTGCAAAACTGTCTTCTAAATATGAGCCCAGCCCTAACCGGTGTGGCTCAGTGGATAGAGCGTCGGCCTGCAGACGGAAGGGTCCCAGGTTTGATTCCGGTCAAGGGCATGTACCTTGGTTGTGGGCACATCCTGGGGGGTGGGGGAGAGGGGTGTGCAGGAGACAGCTGATCGATGTCTCTTTCATCGATGTTTCTAACTCTCTATCCCTCTCCCTTCCTCTCTGTTAAAAAATCAATAAAATATATGTTAAAATAAATAAATAAATACGAACCCAAAGCTCTTACCACAGGTGCTTTTACTTTAACACCAGATTGTGGTTGTTGTTTTTTAAGGAAGATTGAGAATCAGCAAATCATCTTTACTGTTCACTCGGGCTAGATGGCCATTTCCCCAGCCCAGTCCCAACTTACACAGCAAGGGACCAAACTTACCAAGGTGGCACTTAAGGCAAACCACCTTCCCGCCACAGCACACAGTCTCCCCATCTGGTAAATGGGGAGGCTTGCTCTTGACCTTGGATCCTGGGGGGGGGGGGGGTGGAGAGCGGGGTATTCGTGCTGAGAATGTGAAGGGCGATCCGGTTGTTGGCCAGTCCTCCTGCGGCGGTTCTCTGTCCGTCTGTCCTCCCAGGCCTGGGTCTCCCAGAACCAGGCCACCTTCAAGGAGAGCCGCTTGGAGGAGCGAGGCTCTGGCTGGGCTAGCTCTGCGGCAGGAGGCTCCGAAAGAAAGCGCTGCTGGGCTGCCACTTGATCTCAGGCAAGTTGCCTGGGCTCTTGCATAAAACGAGGAATAAAATCAACCTCCTCCCTACCTCCCAGCTGTGGTGACTTGGAGGTGAAGGGAAACGTGTCCTGGGGGCATAGCGTCTGCTGATAACTGTGTGTGTATGGGGGGGAGGGAAGAGCGCGGGGGGGGGGGGGGGGGTGCATGGGCAGAGGGGGACTTGGAACCACAGAGTTGGGGGATTGAACTCCAGCTCTGGTGCTTCCTGGCTGTGTGGCCGTGGGCTGGTTGCTTCACCCCTCTGAGCCTCAGGCTGTGAAGGGGAGTGCCTGCTCCCAGCTGTGGCTCTGACGCCCGAGTGCAGGAAGAACGCAGAAAGCCTTGGACAAACCTGAAAGCTCTTTCTGACTGGGGGCTGCTGGTGGCGACCGTTGTTTTCTGAACAGGGAACGTGCCAGGCGCCAGGCCAAGACCTCCATCCACCCAACGCAGGGCGTTACCAGGCACGGGCGCAGACCAGGAAACCAAAGCTGAAAGCGCTTAAGGGCTTCGCTCTTGAGGCCCTGCACCTGCAGCTGGGCGGGAACTCCTTGAGCTGGAGGTTGAGACCCGAAGGCCCCCCCCCCCCCCGCCTCCTTCCTCCCCGACTCCAGGAGCCCCAGTGAGCCGGGACTCGGGGGGAGCGTGCAGGCCCCACACCAAACACAAACAAAGGCCTGAGGCCTCCCCAGGATTTCTTGGTTTGGTTTTTACTCTTGGGAAGACACCCACAGAAAGAGGAACCCGGACTCCCTGCCTGCCAGCCCGCCGCCCTGGGCGACAGCAGCCTGGCCCGGGGCTGCTACGGGTTCGATGGCAGGCAGCAGCCTTCCCCGGCCTTTCTGAGAAGCCGCCAACTGCTTCCCGGCCCGCGGCAGCCTCAGCCTTTGTCTGCGATCGGCCTTCCCACGGCGGGGAGAATAGCAGGATGTTTGCTGTTCTAACGGGAGGGAAAGAGAAATAAATGTGGTCTTTTCTTTTTCACTTTTCTTCTTTCATGTTTATTTCTCTCCCCACCCCTTTTTCTCATTGAATTTATTAGGGTGACACCCGGTTAACAAAATTACACAGGTTCCAGGGGCACAGTTCCACATACATCCTCGGAACACTGCTGCGTGTTCCCCGCCCCAGGCGAGTCTCCAGCCATTGGACGATCACATCTGAGCACCGGGCAACGGCCCACGAGGCCCTCCACCGCCTCACTGTGGGCCTGCCTGCTACCTTCTCTCCGCCCGGCCCCAGTGCTCCCGCCAGTGCTCCCGCCAGTGCTCCCACCAGTGCTCCTCGAGTCCCAAGGCCAAGAGACCCCCACCTCGGGGCCTTTGCAGCTATGGTTCACACCTTCCCAGATCGCTGGGCCCCCAGGTCCTCCCCTCGCCCACACATCCTGTCACTCAGGTAGAGTTCAAAGGGCACCTCCTGGGCCACCTGGCTAGAGCCGACCCTGCCCTCCAAGCGGGGGACCATGGCCCCCGACTGGGGCGCTCCCGGCACATCACCCCATCGTCTCCGGAATGACGTGGTCACAGGTTCGGCTCTGTGCCATCGTGGGTCTCAGCCACTGGACACGGGACCCACGGGATGGTCTGAGCGCAGCGCATCCTCCGCAGCTGGGCCGGGCCTGGCTCGTCGCTGAGGTGTTTGGAAGGGAGGGTGGGGGGAGGGGAGGAAAGGAGATTTTGAACAGCAGTGGGGTGCCGCCTGGATCGCCCTGGAACCCCGAGCAGGACGTGCCCGCAGAGGGACCTGCAGCGCTTCACATGCGCAGAGTTACAGACATCTAACCAGCAGCCACTCCTGTGACTGTGGCGTGAGGGGCCCTCTGGGTCCTCCCCAGAACAAGAAGCAGTCTGTCCACTGTGGGGTTCCCAGAGCAACATACCCCAAGGGAGGCCAGGCCCCAGGGGAGCCTGGGAGCCCTGTCAGCCTCCCCGGAGCTGACCCCAGCCCGGAACTAGCCTCGGCTTTCGTGTTGTTTGTCTGGGAGGAGTGTCCTCAGCCCAATCCTCTGGGAGGCTCCCTGTCGGTGAGTTAGAGGGGCTGAGCTCTTCGGCCCAGGAAGGGCTCGCCCTTGGCAAGTGGCCGCTGGGCTGGACCGAGGACAGCGGCCGCCACACAGCAAACGCCAGACCCATGTCAGGTGGCGTTTAAGGGGACCCCACAGCCCTGGCCCATTTCACAGGTCAGCAAACTGAGCTCTAGGGAGAGCAAGGCACCTAACCTCGAAGCCCCACGAAGCCGCAGAGCTGGGCCTGAGTCCCGTCCCTGCCACACTGTCTGCCCGCACCTCGGCCACTTCCGCTGCAGACCTGCTCCTCTGGGGCGCCGCGCAGGGTCCTAGGTGTGCGCCCAGCACGGGTGCCGACCCAGGGCCCGAGGCCTGGAGAGGGGGCAGGGGCCCCAGGTGGGCTCGGCCCACTTCTCCTGGAGCTGGAGTGGCCATCCTCGCAGCGTTTCATGTTCTCACCTTGGCTTCCAATCCAGCAGGACTGATGCGGTCAAGGGCCTATGAGTGAATCCAGTCCCTGCCCCACCCACCTGTCCCCAGCCCCTCCCTGTCCCCCACGAGGACAGGGAAGACTAAAGAGGTGGAGGTGAGAGGGTGCCCAAGAAACCTCAGCTGGAGGGCGGCCTCTCGCCTCTGCACAGTCATTTCTGTTCAGCCCAGCAGAGCAGTCCCTGTGGACTGGGATTGGGGGGGGGGGGGGGGAGGATGAAGATAGGGGAGACTGAGTCTCCTGCTCCATCTGAGGGACAGGCCTGGCCTTAAGCACCTGGAGTCCTCTCCCACCTCCGAGACTGCCCTGGGGGGCAGCGGGGTTTCTCCGAATGCGACAGCCTCCTCAGGACACATATCACTCATTCCTGATTCCAGGAAGGGGGTGTGCCACTCTGGGCGGCAGGGCCGTGGGCCGTCTGCCCATCTGGACAGCAGAGGCTAAGAAGGCCCTGTCACTGGAGGGCAGGGATATTCGCCCCGCCCCCCACTGACCACCAGGCAAGGCCTGGAGTCCTGGGGCGGGAGTGAGGGGGAGGGGCTTTCAGCTCCCGAATGAAGCCCTAGGCTCACATTGACCCCTCAGTCCCCTCCCTGTGACCCCAGGTGCGACATGGGCACTGCTCTGTGATGCCCTCTTTCCACAGCCCCCTCAGCAAACGCCCACGGGGAGCCTGGTGCAGAGCAGCTTTATTCGGAGTGTCCTCGAGGCAGGCCCGGGCCCAGGCTCAGCAGGCACAGGGGGGAGACCCTCCAGAGGCCAGGCGGAGGGGTGGGGGTTCCCCGTCCTCGGAGCTTCTCCAAGACTCTCCGTCTCCATGAGAGACTCCTTTGTGCTTATGGTCATTGGTGAGGAACTTGGTGAGTTTTTAAAGGTCATGTTCCGTGAAGGGCTCTTGGGCGAGGGAGCGCGTCCGTCACTTCCTTAAGCAGACGTCCCCGTCCCGCCACGGGCGCTGGGTGCCTGCTGACCTCGGGCACGCAGGCTGGTGCAGAGCTGCCCACGCTGGCATCTGGGCAGAGATCACCCGTCCCACATGGACGTCTCTGGGTTCTGGTGTAACGGCCTCTCACGGTGTCCCCGCCTCTCCAACTTTCCCCAAAACATCTGAGAGGCTTCAGAAACTGCCCCTGCGATTCCTGACCCGCCCCGACTTCCTCCAGCGATGGCGGCTGGTGCGTAAACAGCAGCTCTCAGGCCTGGCTTCAGCGGGTAATTCCAGGAGCTGCGGTGACCCGGGACTCGGTGCCTGGCCTGCCGGCCCCTGTCCTCGGCCCACGGGTCCCTTTCCAAGGCCATGGGTCCCTTTCCAAGGCCGCACGCCTGTGTACGCGAGTCTGAAAGCCCTGGGAGAGCAGGCGAGCCGACGGATTATTCCTTAGTGTGCCATGCAAACATCCTGACCCCAGACTGAGCCACCCAGCGCTCTCCCGCCAAGCCCAGGGTTAAGGCAGACGAGGCTTTTGACATTCATGTCCCCACACGGGTGCGGAGCAGCTGCTGCAAGAGGCAGGCCTGGTGCCATCGGGATCCACATGGATGGCAGATCCCAGGACAGAGCGGGCAGTGCCCACCAAGCGGGCAAGGACCCAGATGAGCGAGTTGATCTTAGGCCAGGGGCCCACCATGGGGCCACAGAACCGGGAAGGGGCAGCACCAGGAGGGTCCCCCTCGGCCCACGCAGGGCTGGAGACAGGCTGGGCACCACCAGGCTCAGGGCACAGAGCACAGCATGGCCGCAGTGGCTGAGATGGGCCAGCCGGCCCCCGATCCCTCTGTTTCCCTTCTGATAGAGGAGAAACCACAGGCGCTGGCTCGGGGCCACTGGGGGCCGAGTTTACAGTAACTGTGGTCACTGGCCTGGTAGCAAGGCTCTGTGGGGAGCTTTCCAGGGGCCCAGGCGAGGGGGGGAGGCGTGGGGTGTAGGCCTCATGGTCTCTGCCTCAGGTGGGCACCATGCCAGGACTCGGGGGTACCTTCTCAATAGCAGCAACGAGTGCAGTCTCTAAGTCTGCCTTTCTGTTGCCCCAGCAAGCATCGCCATTCAAACCCAGCACCCTGGTTGTCTCTACTGCACAGTCCACTGCCCTAGGGTCAGGGTGGGGGGGCAGCTGGGTGGGGGTGCAGGCAAAGACCCCCAGGCCCCTGCTACATGGCCTCCAGGTGCTGGAAACTCAGGTCAGCAGACGGGCCCTGCACCAGCGTGGTCCACCGAGCCGCCCGGTGCTCTCTGAGCCCCCGCCAGGCCTCACTTCCCAGACGCCGTCTGGGGCAAGGGGTCCTCCTTCCCTTCCTCTTCCACTGAGAACATGACGTCGCCGTCGCCGCAGCTGCCCAGAGGCGGCTCCGTCTCCTGCTCCGGGTAGTGCGGGGCATGGTCCTCCTCCAGGTCGTCCTCGAGCTCCGGCCCCGCCGGCCCCGCCGGCCCCGCCAGGCCCCGGCCCTCGGGCACCTCGGTCTTCACAGTCCCCACGATCACTGTGTCGGCCTTCATGATGTAGATTTTCTCTGCGAAGCAGAAGGAGAGGGGCCGTGAGAGCCCAGAGCCCAGAGGGTGAGCAAGGAAGCGGAGGAGGGTCCCGGGCCAGCTCGGCCACCCCCGCTGTGTGGCTCAGGGAGGCGGCACAACCTCTCTGGTGCGCAGTAAGCCTGCCAACCTTACAGCGAGGAACCTAGCGCGGAGGAGCCAGCCACGGGCCGCTTGCTACCTGCGGGTGATGCCTGTGCTTTTCTCGGGCACCTCTGCAAGGATGGGGTGGGGAGGAGAGAACGGGGTTAGGAGAGAAAGCAAGGCGTAGGGAGGAAGCAAGCAAAACCAGTCGCCGTGGCTCCTGCAAACGTCCGCCGGAATGGAGAAATAAGACTGGAATCATCAGAACAGCGCCGGGGAACTCAGTGGAGGGTCGCCTTGCACACTTGAGCTCCTGCACCCTCACGTCCCTTCTGCCAGGCAGGCAGTCTATTCTTGCCCCCCGTTACAGGCAAAGGACCTGGAGCCCAAAGAGGTTCAAAGTCACCAGGTAGTTGGCACAAATCCCAAAGCAACTCCTGCCCGCTGCCCATGCCACTCCTTCCCATGGGCCTAAAGCAGAGGCCAGCGTGGCCCGGTGTGCCCGGGATGCTCTGGAGTCCACCGTGCAAGTTCAAACCCACAAACCAGGCCGCTGCCATCCCTGCAGAACCCTCAGCCGAGAGTAACCCAGCAGCCTGAGATTCGAGCAGCTCTGGGAGGGGCGGCATATTTCAGTGTTGATCCCTTATTGCTCATTCCCCCCGCCCCACCCCTCCCAGGCCTCATGGCTGTGCCTGCCTAGCACACAGTAGGACTGCTTATGTATGCCACTTGGATGAAAGACCCAGGCAGCCCATTAGAGGTGTGATTCCCCAGGCCCTCAACACCATTTCCTTCCTTTGGGGGGGCTTTGGAGGCTCAGGTGAGTTAAGGAAGCTGCCGAAGAAGCTGGGAAGTGGGGAGCCCGGCCTGCAGCCAGGTCAGCTGACTTCAAGCAGCAGCCCGGCTTCTTCCGATGTCTCAGGAGCAGGGAAGGGTCCCAGCTCCCAGCTGCTCAGCCCTGGATGCTGGAGGCCGAATGGAGAAGCCCAGGAGGGAACTTAAGAGCTGGGGTGGGGCAGGGGGCTCGGGATCCCTGCTTCTCTGGGTAACCGGTTACACCCCTCTGATTCAGGAACCTCCCCAATATTCTTGGGGGCCCCTGAACCCTCAATTCCATTACATAATGCAGGCGCTTCTGTTTTGGTTATAACACCCCCAGGAAAGAGAGAAGTGTTCAAAATAGCAGCAGGAACTAAAGAGAAGGAAGAGAGAGAGAGAGAGAGAAGCTGTGGGCTGGGACCCCCCTGCACCCCAAAAGAGAGAAGAGGGCCTCGAGCCTCAGCCACACACATCTTCACCAAGACCTGCAGGCCCCTTGCCCCGGGAGGTGAGAGAGAGAGGGCACAGCGGGGGCCAGACAGGGCCAGAGGAGGTGAGAGAGAGACAGAGACAGACAGAGAAGAGCAGGGGTGGGATGTCCAAGTTGAAGAGACCAAAGTTGGGGGCCAGACTATCATTCCCCTCACTTTCCTGGGTCTTCAGTCCTCTGGCTCTGACCCCATCACAGAGCTGCCCAACCCCCAGTCTGCAGGGGGCGGGTCTTCCAGAAGCTACTGGGATTCCTGACTCACCCAGGGCTCCAGAATCCAGGGAAGCTGTCTAAGTGGGGTGAGGTGGAGTGGGGTGGGGTGGGGTGAAGGTGGGGGAAAGGGGCTGCCTGCTAGTGCTATGGTGGGCAGGGGTGGGGGGAGTGGTGAAGCTCAGGCCAGAGTTTGGTCCCCTTGGGAAGTGAACAAGGAGGTGCGCCTCTGAGGTAGCATCAGAGGGACAAGGGGCTCCCCGTCCCTTGGGTATCCCAAGAGAGCCTCCAAGGCTTTTCCTCCCCATCCCCCCCAGGCCCAGCAAGGCCTGCCAGCTGGCTTGCCTCTGGGCAGGCTGCCCACGCCGCTGCCCACACCACTGCCCACACCCCAGCTGCCCTGGGAGTCTGGTACCTGCCTCCGCCAACCCCGTTAACACTCCAGGCCCCACCCCCGTGTTCCAGGCACTGAACTCAGCACAGGCTCAAAACCCCAAATTAGGGCTTCTTCGGAAATTTGAAGGAGATGCCTTCGGCGGTATTTCCCAAAACTCATAAAAAAAAAAAAAAAAAAGCCAAAAGCTGCAGCTCACAAAGTTTCCTTTTGATATAAAAGACTCTGCCCTAAAGAGTTCTATCCAGCCCTGACCGGTTTGGCTCAGTGGACAGAGCGTCGGCCTGCAGACTAAAAGCTCCCGGCTTCGATTCCGGTCAAGGGCATGTACCTTGGTTGCGGGCACATCCCCAGTGGGGGGTGTGCTGGAGGCAGCTGATTGATGTTTCTCATCCATGTTTCTAGCTCTCTATCCCTCTCCCTTCCTCTCTGTAAAAAATCAGTAAGATATATATATATTTTAAAAAGAGTTCTAGCCACCATGCCTGCCATAGAAAGGTGTGCTACGACTGCAAATGGCTCTTTGGTGTCATCCGAGTGGTGATTAATCCTGCAGAGAAGATGGGGGGGGGGGGGAATAGGGAAGGGGGGCCCTGGCCCTGGGGGCACGCAGAGAGGTGAGAGGCAGGAGAAGGCCACAGACACAGCCACACTGCCCAGGGCCGAGGACGCTGGGTGGGAGGCCTGGAGTCTGGAGCACAGCAGAGGCGCATCTGGTCTAGACAGGAGAGCGGGAAGAGCCAGGAAGGCTTCCTGGAGGAGGAGGGAATAAACAGGGCCTTCAAGTGGATGGCGCTGGCTGTCCCAGGCGAGGAAGCAGCTCCCACAGAGACGCTTAGAAGTGAGCAAGGGCTCGGTAAGCTTAGGAAACTGTCATTGGGGTGGGGGGGGGGGGACAGGAGGCAGGTGAGCCTGGTGGAGCCTCGAATGCCGGAATAAGAACCCCAGAAGTCATCCAGAAGTAGCAGGGACCCCTGGAGGGTTTGAAGCAGGTGTAACAGACAGGGGTACACCATGCGGGAGAAACGGAGGAGGCGTGAGGCCTGGGCGAGGCCAGAGGGGAGGTGTTTGAGCGGGGGGGGGGGGGGGGGGGCTGTCTTTTGGGAAGCGCTGGCCTGGCGCCCGCAAGGCCACAGGACGGGTGGTGCAGACACCCGGGCGGTTCCGGGAGCCGCAGCCCTGCCGCTCCACAGCCCTGCACCAGGGAGATCGTGTGTGTCGTCCCGTCCCCCCCCCCCCCCGCCCCGCAGCTTCCCCAGTTGCGAAAGGGAAGACAGCACCTCGGAGGCGGAGTGACGGGAGGTGACGCTCGCCCCGTGCCCGGAACGCTCAGACCAGTGGCGGCTCTTACGTCACCGCGCGTCTTCCCGGCCCCCCCAGGGGCTCTCTGTTGGGGGCTGGGGGCACCGCTCACTGTTCTCTTTAGCAACAGAGGGCACCAGGCAGGGGGCGCCCCTGCCCTCCACCCCACCCACCAGACAAGGCCATGCGATTACTTCCGGAACCCTCTGCCCCGCCCTCAGAAGTCAGGACCCCCACCGCTGTCTCCCAAGCGCATCTCATACCGTCCCGTCACAGGTGGGGCCCGGGCCCCGCGCCCGTCTCCCCGCGGCCCTCTTAACCCTGACCACGCCTGGGGCCCCCACACCCGCCGACTCACCGATCCTGTTGTTGGTGTGCTCTGTGGGCGCCCGGGGCTCGGGAAGGTCCCTGGGGGGTGAGGGGCTCCCGGCCGAACTGGCACCCACCAGCGGCAGGCTCTCCAGCCCGGCTGCCCCCACGTGGGTGCAGGACTCCACAGCCATGGGGTTCATTAACCCCAACTTTTCCGTGCGGGGCTCTGTCACCAACAGGCTCTTCAGCTCCTGTGGGCACAGAGGAGGCAGCGCTGATGCAGGGTGTCCCCTCTCCCCCGCGCCCCCCACCCCGTCCCCGTCCCCATTTCTGCATCTCTATTCGCCCCAGCCAGTCTCCCTTTCTGCTTTAGGGCTGCACCCACCACTGGGCTTCCCGCCCCGACGGCCTGGCGCGCCTGCGCGGTAAGTTCGGGGAGGAGCGTGCCGCTTTCAGCGTGTGCCAAACAATAAGGATCGTGGCCAACACCACACGTGTGTACCCCGTGGCACATGTTAATCCCCACTGACATCTTTTTCACAAACGTCCTCGTGTTATAATAGCAACATGTCTGACCCGAGTGTATTTGAATGTGATCTCCCATAATTTTATATTGAACTCGCATTGTGGTTCTGCCTATTACGTTTAAAAATGAAAGGATGGGCACCAGCTGGTGTGGCTCAGTGGTTAGATGTCAACCTGTGAAGCAGGAGATCACAGTTCAGTTTCGGGTCAGGGCACATGCCTGGGCTCCGGACTCGAACCCCGGCAGGGAGTGTGCAGGAGGTGGCTGATCGATGACTCTCTCATTATTGATATTTCCCTCTCTCTCTCTCTCTCTCTTTCGATATTTCTCTCTCTCTCTCTCTCTCTCTCTCTCTCTCTCTTTCTCTCTCTCCCTTCCTCTCTCTGAAATCAATAAAAATATATTTTAAAAAGCTAAACGGTGGAAACCTTTCTCCATGTATAGATGGATTTTATTGTGGGTCGTTTTTTTGTTTTGCATTTTAAAACTTTATTTCAACATAACTATGCTTAGAGAAATAAACTCACATTGGTTAATGGAATGCAATTTAAGTTTAACTTATTCTATATGATTTGGGCCAAAAACTTGGTACATGGTTTAAGCATTAGGAAGGAAGGAAGGAAGGAAGGAAGGAAGGAAGGAAGGAAGGAAGGAAGGACTTCAATCTGGTTTATTTTTCAACTATTACAAGTGTATATAAAAGACCCTCCATCAAATGCCACTGAAGCAGGCAGCAAAAACCCTGAGAAATTAACCTTTGGTTAGCCTCTGAAAAATAACACCTATTGCACAAGTTTATAAAATTGGTGCAACAAAACAGTGTTGTAATGTTTCAAAGCCGGTTTGCAGAGCTCGGTAGGAGCGGATGCTGAAAGGGGCGGGGGGGGGGGGGCGGGGAGCCCGTCACACACGGGAAAGCTGTGCCATTTCGCTGGTGTTGCCGGAGGCTGCACATCTCCCACGGATCGGCGTTTGCGTTAACAGAAAGGAGGGAGAGGTTGGATGAGTGAGGGAAATGAAGTGGGCGAACCACACACGCCTGAGACCCAGCCATCTGCAGAGCTCGGTCCTGCCCCTCCCTCAGCTCCGGGGGCATCGCCCCAGCTCCCACCGCGGGAGCTGCCCATGGGGGTGAGGGGCCGGGCACAGAGCGGGGTGCAAGGACAAGCCCAGTGAGGGCCCGGCGCTGGGTGGTCCTGTGGTCAGCAGTAACATCTGCACGGACCCTCTCCCCGCGCCTGGGCACAGCCAGCGCTCCCTAAACGGGCAGATGAAGCTGGTCTCCCAGGAGGCAGCCAGGGCAGCGGTTCACAGTCACAAACAGGGGTTCAAACCCCAGTAGGTCCGCTCCCCGCTGCGGAGCCACCTTCCCCGCGGTGCCTCAGTTTCCCCTTCTGTAAAGCGGGACCGCAGGCCGACCTCGGCGTGCAGTGAGGCCCACCGGAGAGCACGTTGGGAGCGACAGAGCGCGGTGCCTGCCCCAGGTCAGGGCTTGGTAGGTAACAGCCACGTTGCTAAACTCTTGCTGCTGATCTGTCACCCAGGGCGAGGACAGGGCGAGGAGGAGTGAAGGAGAAAAGGGGAAGCAAACCCAGGCTTCCTCGTGACCGGACCACACCTGGCACCCAAAGTAGCCAAAGCCAAGCTCGAGGGGACTTTCTGGAAGTCCCCGGCGAGCCGAGCCAGGAGCCAGCCCGCTGAGGATGGGGGGAGGGACAGCATCCTGGGCCAGGGCGTGGCTCAGAGCTCCCTGCCCCCCCTTCCCCCCCCCCCCCACACACACACAGACCCAGCAGGAGCTGGCAGGGGACCAGACGGCTCTCAGCAGCAGCAGGTCTGCCCAGAAGTCAGACTTAGGGGCACCAAGCAGGGACACGGGGTGCCTACTTACTGTCTGGTTCCTCTGGGGCCCGGGATCTGCAAAGAGAGAAGGGACCACTTCATCAAGGAGGTCTGGCAGCCCTGGGCCCTGCCCGCCCCCTGCGTGGACAGAGGCCCCCGCTGGTTCCCCCGTGGGAGCTGGTGCTCCATTGGAACCTCTGTCTGGAGAGCAGAGGGCAGGTTTCGGGGTCCGTGCCTATTCCCAGGCCGGGCCACAGGGGCTCACTCCCCAGTGCTCGCTTCTCCAGCGCTGCCAGAGAGCAGGGGACTCATCTCTCCTCTGGCCCCAGGCCAGTCAGGCCCCTGGACCTCTCCCTGGTTCACCTGCCCTTCCCCCCCCCCCACACACACACACACACAGTTCAGGGGAGGCACGCACTCAGCTGCAGCCAAGGAGGTTCCCACTGACCCGGAAATTGCCACCACCTTGCAGCCCCGGGCCCTGAAGAGCCCAGAGCTCCCCAGTCGCTGTGCGAAGCGCGCGGAGGACCTCAAGGCAGGTGACAGAGGGAGTGGCGGCCCAGAGGATGCGCCTGAGTCCGTGCCAGACGACCCTGAAGCCACTGGTCCTGGAGCGCTTCTGGCTCGGGCCCTCTGAGCTCGATGTTCTGAGCTGTCAAACGCCCACGTGACCGCCTTCCAGGAGGACAGCTGCTCACAGTCCTCCCCCTCCTGCAACCCACCCCCAGCGGGCTCAGGGGGTGCTGACGCCATGGTTCTTAGGGCACGACCTTGACCCTCTCCTCCCATCCGATCGTTGTCTCATATTGAGTCGGCTGCCAGGTCATGGCCAAGTGTAAGCGGACAATTCACCACGGCCCAGGCACCCGTCTGCCCCACAGCAAACCAGCTCCCTGGCCCGGACCACGCTTTGGGGACGCACAGCCTTTCGGGAGTCCAGGAGGCCGCCTGTGGAGACCGGGACCCGCTGCTGTTAGGTGTGCACACCCGACGGGAGAAATCGGCTGAGCCGCCTCCAGAACATTCCCCGATTCCCGCAGCTCTGGGGCTCCACTGGCCCCGAATCCCAGCTGGAAACTCACGGGAGGCCCCCCGACCACGGGAACAAGTGAGAGGGGCCGGCTGAGCCGCGTGGTCACGGGATGCCCATCCACGGGCAGAACGTGGCCAACGGAGAAATAGACTAGAACAGCCAAAACCGGTTTGCTCAGTGGTTAGAGCGTTGGCCTGTGGACTGAAGGGTCCCGGGTTCGATTCCGGTCAAGGGCATGTACGTTGGTTGCGGGCACATCCCCAGTAGGAGATGTGCAGGAGTCAGCTGATCGATGTTTCTGACTTTCTTTCTTTTTTTTAAAATATATTTTATTGATTTTTTACAGAGCAGATAGAAAGTCAGAAACATCGATGAGAGAGAAACATTAATCAGCATGTCTGATCACACACCGGGGGTGTGCCCACAGCCAAGGTACATGCCCTTGCTGGAATCGAACCCGGGACCCTTCAGTCCGCAGGCCGACGCTCTATCCACTGAGCCAAACCGGTCTCGGCGATGTTTCTGACTTTCTATCCCTCTCCCTTCCTCTCTGTAAAAAATCAATAAAATACATTAAAAAGAAAGAAAGAAAGAAAGAAAGAAAGAAAGAAAGAAAGAAAGAAAGGAAGAAAGAAGGAGGGAGGGAGGGAGGGAGGAGGAAGGAAGGAAGGAAGGGAGAGAGAGAGAGAGAGAGAGAGAGAGAGAGAGAGAAAGAGAGAGAGAGAGAGAGAGGAAGAAAGAAAGAAAGAAAGAAAGAAAGAAAGAAAGAAAGGAGGGAGGGAGGGAGGGAGGGAGGGAGGGAGGGAGGGAGGGAAGAAGGAAGGAAGGAAGGAAGGAAGGAAGGAAGGAAGGAAGGAAGGGAGAGAGAGAGGGAGAGAGAGAAAGAGAGAGAGAGAGAGAGAGGAAGAAAGAAAGAAAGAAAGAGAAAGAAAGAAAGAAAGAAAGAAAGAAAGGAAGAAAGAAAGAAAGAAAGAAAGAAAGGAAGGAAGGAAGGAAGGGAGGAGGAAGGGAAGAAGGAAGGAAGGAAGGAGGAAGGGAAGAAGGAAGGAAGGAAGGAAGGAAGGAAGGAAGGAAGAAGGAAGGAAGGAAGGAAGGAAGGAAGGGAGAGAGAGAGAGAGAGAAAGAGAGAGAGAGAGAGGAAGAAAGAAAGAAAGAAAGAAAGAAAGAAAGAAAGAAAGAAAGGAAGGAAGGAAGGGAGACCAGAGCAGCGATGCTAAGCAGCCCATGTGCACAGGGACCCAGGCCCCGGCCCCGGATTTCACAAACGTGTCCCATCACGGCCTCTGGCAGCGGCTGCTCCCAGCAGAGCCGTGGCCTCGGGAGCCGGGCCCACTCCCACCGGGCAGCGCTGCCCGCGGCCCGAGCACTTGGCGCCCTGTGGCCGGAGGGACACTCTAAATGATGTCAGTAACACTGAACTGCCCGCCCTGGAGAGGGATTCTGAGTTTTGCAACCTGCCAACAGGGCTCGGTGCCAAGTCATGGGGGGGGGGGGGGGCGTTGGGGGGGGGGGAGTTGACACAGTAACAAGACAAAATAAATAAAAGTGATAAAACTCAGTCTCGGAGGGGACAGGGTAAACACGGCCTGTGAACGTTTCCTGTGACTGTTTCTTGAGAGCCAGCTGGCCACGAAGGTCTCACACCCTTTGCCCCAGTAACCCCTCTTTGGGGCACACCCTCAGGAAATAACCGGAAGATAACCAGGCTGTGCACCGCGGGGTCTTTGAAAGAACCGACCGGCGGGGAGCGGGCCAGATGCCAGGGTCCTGGCCGTGAGCCCCAGCGCGGGACGCCGCCTCGCCCGGCTTCTGTCTCAGCTGCAAAATGGGACGGACGTCCCACTTTGGAGGGTTTGTATGAAGATTAAAGATCTCGAAAGGGACGGGGCCAGTGACCGATCACGCTGAGTACGCCCCTTGGTCTGATGTTAAGAAAATGACCCCGCCCCCTCCCCTCCCCCTCCCCTAACCCCAATCGAATTAGGACAGAAACGCTTGGCGGGTTCCAACAGAAAGGCCCCTACAACCCAACTGAGCGGCCCCCCTCAAACCTCCAAGGTCATCGAAAACAGCGGAGATCAGAAACGGCACAGCCCGGGGGGGCCTAAGGGCACCTGACGACTCAGCGTCACACCGTGTGCTGGGGAGGGGGTCCCGGATCTGCCCGGCCCGTGTGGCACCGCGGTCGAGCATTGACCTATGAACCAGGAGGTCATGGTTCAATGCCCGATCAGGGCACATGCCTGGGTTTTGGGCACAATCTCTAGTGAGGGGCGTGCAGGAGGCAGCTGATCAATGATTCTCATCATTGACGTTTCTATCTCTCTCTCCCTCCCGCTCCCTCTCTGAAATCAACAAAAATATATTTGAAAAATAAATTTAAAAAAAATGAAGGTGATGTGTCTAGAGGATGGCTTTACCTACCAGCCCTGTGCCGGTGCTGCTTGTTCACTGTGATGTCTGAATCCTTCTAACGTCAGACGTCGGTAACAGGAAACTGGGTGGGGGACGTGGGGACTCTCTCTTACGTCCCAGGCTTTCTGTAAATCTGCTCTAACGAGTAACATCTAGCCGTGACCGGTTTGGCTCAGCAGATAGAGCATCAGCCTGCGGACTGAAGGATCCTGGGTTCGACTCCAGTCAGGGGCGTGTGTCTTGGTTGCGGGCACATCCCTAGGAGGGGGTGTGCAGGAGGCAGCTGATTGATGTTTCTCTCTCATCGATGTTTCCAGCTCTCTATCCTTATCCCTTCCTCTCTGTAAAAAAATCAATAAAGTCTATTTTTAAAAAAATAAAGGTGAGTAGAATAATGCATACAGTCAGTCCTCTGCATCAGGGATTTTCAACCGGATCAAAATACTGTTCATAATTGGTTGGTTGACTCCCTGGATGCAAAACCCATGAACTGGAAGGGCTGACTACATTTTTTATAAATAGATAGATAGATAGATAGATAGATAAATGAAATGTGTTGGCATTCAAAAGGGGAGGTGCGCAGGCCCTGCCTGGCGCGCAGTGGGCCCAGGGCGCTGGCACCCTATCACAACAGAGAGCCAGTCAGCATTTGACGCTGAGTCTCGAGGAGAAGCAGAAGGTGGAATCCAGCAGGTGCCGCCATGTGCCTCCCGCCGCGTTCCAGCCACTTCGACAGAGACTCAGAACACACTGTGCCAAGTGCGGAGGTCAGATTTCATCAGAGCTTTTCCCCTAAAATTGTTGCCTCAGTCCACTGTTTTCATTGACGGGTTTCACTGCTTCTGGAACAACTGTGATCTTCCCGTCACCGCGTCCGGCACCCCAGGACGTGAGTCCGGGGACACTGGGTATCAGTGGCCCTGCTGCGACAGTGCCCGGTGTCCTGGGGCCGCCCTGGGGCCACCTGGCTGAGCCCTGCGTTCTGACTCCCACGTCTTCGTCCCTTCCGTCCCCCTGCCTCTCCCTCTGGGCCCAGCCCCTCTCCGGCCTGAGTCCCAGCTGCTGCGGGAAGCGGAGCCGACCGCAGGAAAGGGTTTGGCCCAGAGGGTCAACCAGGCGTTGGCACCGGCTCCCGGATTCCAACCCTGGGCTCCCTGGAGAGCCGGGGGATCCAGGGCAGGGCAGGAAAGTACAAGCTAAGTTGGGAAACCCTTTAAGAAGTGCTCCTGCCCTAACCGGTTTGGCTCGGTGGATAGAGTGTCAATTTCGATCAAGGGCATGAATCTTGGTTGCGGGCACATCCCCCAGTAGGGGGGCATGCTGATCAATGTTTCTCCCTCATCGATGTTTCTAACTCTCTATTCCTCTCTCTTCCTCTCTATAAAAAATCAAATATATATATATATATATATATATATATATATATATTTTTTTTTTTTTTAAAGAAGTGCTCCCAACACAAAAGGATGGGAGCTGGAAGTGCCCCCTGGGGCCTAACCAGGGACAATTTGGGTTTTTGTTTGTTTGTTTGTTTGTTTTTTAAATATATTTTATTGATTTTTTACAGAGAGGAAGAGAGAGGGATAAAGAGTTAGAAACATCGATGAGAGAGAAACAGCAATCAGCTGCCTCCTGCACACCTCCTACTGGGGATGTGCCCGCAACCAAGGTCCATGCCCTTGACCAGAATCGAACCTGGGACCCTTCAGTCCACAGGCCGACGCTCTACCCACTGAGCCAAACCGGTTAGGGCTTACCAGGGACAATCTGAACCTCAAACGAAATACCAGTGGCAGCAGAATAAACCAGAAATGCACACGTGGGATAAAACCACATGCATGAAGAACAGGAAAAGTCTGACGGAGGGGCAGGTTACTCACAGCCTCCACGCAGCGCCCCTCAAAGACTGAGCCACGACCACGGAGAAGAGAGCAGCTTCCGGCGGGGGGACCTGGCCAGCGCCACCCTGGTCCTTGATCAAGGGCTCAAGGTGACCCCCACCAGCAACGGGACCAAAGGAACCGGGAGGACGGAGGCTGCCCGAAGCGCTCAGCGGCCCTCCTGGGGTCTTCCCACCAAAGATGCGCCCCCCCGAATCAGCCGCAGGGAAACATCAGGCCACGCCGAGGTCAGGGACGCCTCCAAAACCACGGCGGGACCCTCCCAGGCGGCCAGGTCAGGAAGGTGAAGGGCGAGACAGGAACTGACCAGAATCACCGGGACGCGACAGCCAACCGCCAAGGAGAGGTTCTGGATGGAATTCTTTCGCCACAGGGGGCATCGCTGGGGGCATCGCTGGGGGGAACGGGAAACCCGAATGGGTCCGAGAACGCGTGGGCGGGAATACATCATGGCAGAGCCTCTGGCTGAGATGGTTTTACTCCGGTTGTGTGAAAACACGCCTTCTTCGTATGAAAGACACAGGCGTGTCAGAGGGGACAGGCGTTACGCCAGTGACTTGGACGGCCCGGGGAAAACGAGTTCTTGGTGCTGTTCCTGTGACTTCCCTGTGAGTGCGAAATCATTTCCAGACGAGGGCGACACACGGTTCTTTCCGAAGCAGACTGCCCGAGCGAACCGAGAACGCGGTGACGTCGCGCCCCTCGGAACGAAGGGTTAAAAGAATTTTCACAGTGTGTCCCCACCAGGAGTGATCTGCCTCCAGGGGACACCTGGCCACGTCTGGTGACACGTTCGGGGCTCCCGCGGGGAGGTGCCGCTCGTACCCGGTGGGCATGGAGACCACGGAGCTGGCCGGCACCCTGCCATGCCCAGGACAGCCAGTCCCGAACGTCGATAGCTGAGGGGGTGAGACCCGTTTTACAAAAGCCTCGCCACCAGCAGGAACAACGAGACCCCGGTCAGACGGCTTTTAACCACGCGGCCTCGCACAAGGCACTTCCTGCGCCTCTGTCCCCCCTCTGTGAAATGGGGTAACGGCTGTGGCTGCCTCCCAAGGATGCTCAGAGGGGTCAAATGAGATCATGCATGTCCTTTGCAAATGCCTGCCACCGCCGAGGACACACGGCACAAAGTCAAGTCCATTCAAGAACTGATGGGGGAGCATCGAATGGGCACCTGCCCAGACCTCCAACAGTGCTCCCACAGGCAGCAGCCCCTCCCTCCCCAGCCCTGCAGTTCCCGGAGGGGGCGGGCTGGGCGCACACTCCCTTCCTGCTAGCCTCCCTCCCCTTTGAGCCACTGGCACAGGTCTCCGAGCCCAGGAGAGCCAAGCAGCCACTGAGCCCAGCACAGAGCCACTCGGAATCCCGCAGTGACGCGACCGGAGCATAGGAGCACGCGAAGAAATGCGTGGACGCCCTCCACTGCCGCACCCCGCAGCTCCCTCTGCAGGGAACGGCATCGCCGGCTCCGTCCCGGCTCATCCTGTGCCCTGTGTGCTGACCCTGGCCTTCCCTCCCTTCCCTCTCAGCCTGGGGACCCCCCCCCCCCCGGGGCACCCACCGGAAGCCAGAGGGGCCAGACCCCGCCACCCCTGAGTCTCAGGGCTCCGGGTTCCTTGTACGTCTGGCTTCTTAAGGGAAGGTGCTTTTCTCTCTCTCTTTTTCTGGGTGAGACAAAACTGCTATCACAAAGGTTCGAAGAGAAAAAAATAAACTGACGGCAATGGAAATTCTAATACTAGAAAAATGTCAAGAAAGCAAACCCGGTTTCAATGAGACGCGGAGCCTGACAGCTCATGGAAAAAGGCTTGAAACCATCAAAACACGAAAACCCCCAGCGGAGGGAACACCAGCGCTTGCTTGTGAAACTCATCAAATTCGAAACAACCTCGGTGGACTGTTTTTGTGCCCAAGTCAAAAGTGGGGCTACAGCAAGGCTCTCCAAGGGGCTAGGGGGGGTGGGGGTGGGTGGCTGGGGCAAGGGAGCCATGACTTGGACTGGGGCCGACCATGGGCTCTGGGTGGACAGGAGGTGGACAAGGCTTGGGGGGCAGAGGGCAGAGGGGACGGGATGGGGCCACAGGCCGTCTATAATCAAAGCAGCAACCTCAAGGACCAGCGCTGGAGCCCCGAGGGGCACTTACTAGGAGGTGAGGCCCTAGGCCAGGTATCCACCTCCTTAAAGGTCATCAGCCATCTCCCCTGGGCTCCTGGGAGACCCGCTAGGGGAGGGAGCCTGCCCTGAAACCGGAAGGGACACTGGGACCACTCATGTTCTCTGCTTCCTCTGTGGTCAGGGCCAGCACAGAATGTCCATGAAAGGGCTGTCCAGGAGGGGCCCTGGGCACAAGACCCCCACCAGCTGGCCACTGGACGAGCCTGCTGCCTGGATTGGGGCGGGGGGGGGGGGGCGCAGAAGGCTGCCTGGAGGAGTTGGCCTGGAGGCTGTGCAGGGATCAGAGACAAGGACCAGGGAAGGGTCCAGAACAATCTAGCACTGAGGAAGCCTGGGATTCCTGGTGAGTGTGGACGAAAGGAGCCACATGCACACCTGACCAGCTCAGGGGAGGCCTGCGTGGCCGTCTTGCAAACTCAGAGACATAAAATAACCACAAAAGATGGTCTGAAAATTAAATATTTAACTACAAACAGGTTATAGTGGGTAGCTGTGCTGGGCCAGTATTTTCCCTGACAAAGATCAACTTAGATCTTTCCTGAGCCATTTGCCTTTCTGCCTCTAAGATAACAAACACACTGAGAGAAGTCTGGGTAACTAGTAACTTCCTTTTTACCCCGGGCCCCTGAGGGCACAACAAATGCACTGGGACATTCCCTCATTGTTATTGTCATCAAGTTAATTGTCAACTGTTAATTACGTTAAAGCATCCTGTATCCACCTCCGTAAAAGAAGCACCTGTCCATCATTTCACTTTTCACCCTATCCCAGAGGTTTCCACGCCTTGCTTTATCCCACCCCCTTAATCTATCACCAATGGATTTCATATAACTCACCTACATCCCCTTCCTTTGATTGCAACGTATAAATACAGATGTCACCCTCCATTCTCCCGAGCATTATCTCAATTCCTTGAGGTTCTGCTTCCCGGCATATGTCGACAGTTCGGCTCAAATAAACTCACAAAAATTCTTTACAGGTTTCGATGTTTGTTGTTGTTGTTGTTGTTGTTGTTGTTGTTGTTGTGAGCATGAGGAGCAAGGCCCGGCCTCAGGTCAACAGACAGCAGCCGCAGTTCTCCGCACACAACGCCTGCAGGCGCTCTGCACCGCCCAGCTCCATCCCCCCGCACGCCTGCCCTCCGACCAGGTCCCCGCTGTCCCCCATCTTAGGATGAGGCAACTAAGACAGAGGAATGACGTCACCTCCCAAGGTATCGCTTGTAAGTGGCAGAACCAGGATTCCAGCCCTGTCTGCCTGCCCTCCTGACCCCTATGGCCCTCGGCTGCCCCGGAGGGAAGGGGGAGGAATGGGGAGAGAAGGAAGAATAGGGGGGCTGGGAAAGAGGAAAAGAGGAGGCAGGGCATTCAGGAATGCCTCTGGGGGGAGGGGGAGAAAGGAATGAAGAGCTTAGCAGGCCAACTGGCGGGGCTCAGGGGTTGAGCGTTGACCTATGAACCAGGAGGTCACGGTTCAATTCCTGGTCAGGGCACCTGCCCAGGTTGCAGGCTCCATCTCCAATGTGGGGCGTGCAGGAGGCAGCCAATCAATGAATCTCTCTCACCATTGATGTTTCTCTCTCTCTCGCTCTCCCTTCCTCTGTGAAATCAATAAAAAGTATATTTTTTAAAAGAGAAAGCCGAAACCGGTTTGGCTCAGAGGAGAGAGCGTCAGCCCGTGGACTGAAAGGTCCCAAGTTCGATTCCGGTCAGGGACATGTGCCTTGGTTGCAGGCACATTCCCAGTGGGGCGTGGGGGTGCAGGAGGCAGCTGGTCGATGTTTCTGACTCTATTCCTCTCCCTTCCTCTCTGTAAAAAATCAATAAAGTATGTTTAAAAAATAAAATAAAAGAGAAAGAAAGCCTTAGCCACACACAAAGAAAGCTTCCCGCCAGCCGCTATTCAAACACCGCGGAGGACATGGCACGGTTTCCACCACATTGCATTCTCCTGGCAGAGGAGGTCAAAGAGAGGGGCAGCTTGTGGGCAGCCATCGAGAGGGAGCCCCAGGCCCCGAGCCCAGTCTGCTGTGTGTCCCTGCGGCTCATGCAGCCCCTCCCGACCCCTGACCACTTACCTGCAGGCTCAGGCGTGGGCTGGAAGGTCTGGGCCGGGTAGCACAGGTGGAGCTCTGGAATGACATCAGGAGGGGACTGGAGATGCCAGTCTGCAAGGGCCTTGGCGGGCAGGGCAGGGCAGGGCCCAGGCCAGCACAGAGCGCCCGCCTCCCCAGGCCCAGGGACACATCACTCACTCTGCTGCATCCACTTCCAGCAGGCCCTGCGGTGGCACAGGAGGAAGGAGCCGGCGCCCACGACCCCCACCAGCAGCGCCAGCAGCCAGAGGAGCTCGAATCCTGCAACACAGAGGAGGGCCTGCACTCTCCGCCCCGGGGCCACTTCTGGGGGCTGAGCCAGGGCTGCCCTGCTGTCCCCCTGGGGTGGCCAGGCCTGAAAGCCGACGCGGGACCTGGTCCAGCCCTCACCCACCTGCCCGCCCTCACCCGCTCCAGGAAGCCGGTCAGGGCGGGTTAATAGTGGGGGAAAGAGCACCCCATTTCTAGAGGGTGGGCAATCGAGGAGGCAGGGGGCTCGAAGGCAGGTGTGGGGTCTACTTCTCACATAAGCACACTCAGCCCTGTGCCGCAGGTGCCATTACAAACAAGGGAAACGGAGGCTCTCAAAGGTGAAGTTACTGGGTCAAGGTCACCCTGAGGGTAAATGGCAGAATCTCGGCTCCAGCCAGGCCAGGGGGACTCCAGTGCCCACACGCTGAACTGCTATCTGTGTATATGTCTCTCTTTTTTCAAAATATTTTATTGATTTTTACAGAGAGGAAGGGAGAGGGATAGAGAGCTAGAAACATCGATGAGAGAAATATCAATCAGATGCCTCCTGCACACCCCTCTACTGGGGATGTGCCCGCAACCAAGGTACATGCCCTTGACCGGAATCGAACCTGGGACCTTTGAGTCCGCAGGCCTATCCACTGAGCCAAATGGGTTAGGGCTGGGTATATCTCTTTACGTCTGAGTATTTAACTTGTCTCTTTTCTTTTGTAGCTTATAGCGATCATGTAACTAGCTACTGCTTTTAATGCATGTTTAGATGCTAAAAAGTAGTTTGTGCCACATAAATGCTTCTCAAACTTTAACGTGCGGAGGAATCTCCGGGCAGGGGTGGAAGGAGGCCATGGTAAAAAGCGGATTCGGATTCTGTAGGGCTGGGTGGGGCCATCATTTGTTTTCCTAACAAGGTGCTGATGCTGTGAGTGGAGGACCACGCGGAGAACCGCTGGCCCGACAACCACCGCCACCTGGTGGGCGACGCTGGGACTGCAAGTCCTAGAATGAACTGCGCTTAGAGCAAATAGGTGATGCGACCCTGAAGGTCTGGACCGGGTAGCTACCTACTCCCCTGCACGGTGCATGCTATTACAGCTTTACACGGGAGGGAACTGGGCCTCAAGGGCATTAAGCAACTAGTCAAGGTCATGAAATCATCCACCAAATACTTCCTGAGCAGCAATTATGGGCCATGGGGAGGAAGCTATGAATGAAATCCCGACCCACAAGAATTCATTGGTAGCAAGTGGCAGACCCACAGCCCAGGAAGCTGGAAACCCTGGGGTTCACCTTGGCCGCCCCTCCCCCCAACCCAGTGGAGACTGTAGACGGGGGAGAAGCCCCCTCCTTCCACCCACCTGGGAGGAAGGCCCTGCCTCCTGGAGATGGTGGTTACCTGAAACCAGGATGGGTCTCCCCGAGGAGGAGAAAGAGATGGGGGTGCTGGTGGAGAGGGAGGCGTCCTCCTGGGCCTGCGTGGCGCCTCCCTCGAGCCCCTTCCCGGCCTGGGAGTCGGGCAAGGACATCTGGGAGACGCTGGTGCTGCAGGCAGAGAAGCCAGGGGTGAGGCTGAGGATGCAGCGGGAAGAGGGGGTTCGCTCAGGAATGCTTCCCTTTCCCTGGAGGGCATCCGAAGGCAGGGGCTGCATGTCCAGGCTTTCTGGCTTGGTGCCAGCACAGAGCTGGGCACACATTCTCCAAGGTGCCTTTTGGGCTTGGCACAGAGTTCCAGCCTGGGACCCCCCCCCCCCCGCCCCACTTCCAGTCCAGTTCCCCAGAGGGAGCCACAGAGTCACCTGGCCGGCACCTCGCTGTCCTCTGGGTTGGAGCTGCGGTTAAGGTGGGTCCCCAGGTGAGGCGGCTCAAGGCTGGTGTCCCTCTCAGCTTTACCTGCAAAGAGTGGTCTTAAGAGTCAGGGCCAGGAGCTCAGCCGGCAGGGAGTGGCGGCCCCCGGAGACCGCACCGCGAGGCCCTGAGCAATTGCAGCCGGGCAGGCTAGTGTCCCTCCACCTACCCCCCCACCCCCCTCCTTTCTTTTCGTGCAACAATTCTTCATTGAGCACCTACTGCGAGCCGGGGACTGCGCTGGGAGCTGGGATAGACAACGAGCAAAACACACAAGATCCCACCGACGGGGACTCACAGGTGAGTGTGACTCAGGTGCGACACAGAACACGACACCCGAAACCAGGGACTCAACTTCTCCTGAACGGGGCAGCTTCCCCAAGGGGGGTGGGGGCGGTGTGAGTCCGCCTGGGGGTATCAGCAGAGGAAGCAGAAGGTGGGAGGCTCAGGGCAGGAGAGGGGAGGGCACGGTGGAGCGGGCAGAGGGAGGCCAGGGCGGCTGGGTGTGGCCACAGCAATGCAGTCAGGCCTCCTGCACCCCTGTTCACAGAGCTCTTCACAGCAGGCAGAGAAGTGGGGGCAGCTCAGATGGCCATCAGTGCTAAACGGAGCACATCTGTTCACCGGAATATGGTTTGGCAATAAGAGGAACAAGGCGCCCTGGCCAGTGTGCTCAGTGGTTAGAGCGCTGGCCCGCACATCAAGGGGTCTCAGGTTCAATTCCTGGTCAAGGGCGTGTGCCTGGGTTGGGAGTTTGATCCCGAGCCCCGGTTTGAGGCGTGTGCGGGAGGCAACCCATCAATGTGTCTCTCTCACATCAACGTTTCTCTATCCCCCTTCCTCCCTCCCTTCCTCTCTCTCTAAAAACCAATGGGAAAATATCCCCGGGTGAGGATTAGCAAAAACAAAGATGAAAGGAACAAGGCGTTAGCACACGCGACAGCATGGACGAAGCCCACGTGTGTCATGACCAGTGAAAGATGCTGACACAGAAGAACTCATTCTGAAAATGTCTCAAAGGGTCTAAGCTAGAGGGACAGGAAGTAGATTAGCGGTTTCCGAGCTGCGGGGGGAGGGGGGGAGGGAGGGGGTGGTTATGAACGGGCACGAGGTTTCTTAGATTGTGATGTTAACCTAAGAGTAAAAGGCCAAAGGGAGAGGCAACAAGGGCTTATCTGAGGTCCAAACAAATAGTTATTTGGGAAGCCCTGACTCAGACAGAAACCCAAAAGGTGTTCCGATGAGGGTGCTTATGAGAAAGGGAAGGGGAGCAGTTACATCAGGAGAAGGAATATTACATCAATAGAATGTTAATCACATCCGCTAAGGGGAGGCATTTCTATAGGAGCAGATAAGATACCTTCATGGCCTAAACCGGTTTGGCTCAGTGGATAAAGCATCGGCCTGCAGACTGAAAGGTCCCAGGTCCGATTCCGGTCAAGGGCATGTACCTTGGTTGTGGGCACATCCCCAGTAGGAGGTGTGCAGGAGGCAGCTGATCAATGTTTCTCTCTCATCGATGTTTCTAACTCTCTATCCTTCTCCCTTCCTCTCTGTGAAAAATCAATAAAATATATTTTTTAAAAATACCTTCATGATGTCAATCCTAAAGGATGGTTTCCTTTTCAGTCCTGCAGTCCCCCGTCCCGTATTCCTCATATCTGCCTTCTTGTAAACTTTGTAAATGGTTCTTTGGAATGCAAGGTTGCTTAGGCCCCGCCCAAAGGTCCATTTGCCCAGTTCTAACATTTGGAAGGTTTGAGGCATGAGACGCAGTTCTGACACCATTTTAAAGTGGCTCTGTTTATAGCTACTCGTTTTTTAAGTGGTGATAGTTTCAGAACTTTGTAAGTTTCTTTTTAAAAAATTATATATATTTTTTTATTGATTTCAGAGAGGAAGGGAGAGGGAGAGATAGAAACAGCAATAATGAGAATCACTGATGAGCTGCCTCCTACACGCCCTCCCCCCCGCTGGGGATCAAGCCCACAACCCGGGCCTGCGTCCTGAGAATCGCCCTCCTGGTTGATAGGTCAATCAACGCTCAACCACTGATTCATGCCGACGGGGCTGTAAGTATCTTAAAAATCATAGGATTTTACACTTAAATTGAGTAGATTTTATGGCATAGGAATGATATCTCAATAAAGCTGCTTTTAAAAATTCAGTCTTAAGTGGAGACATCTGTAATGGTGTCAACAATAAAAAGAAAAAGATAAGTAAAAATAAAGTCTTTCTCCCCAGCAATGATTTTTTTAAAGTAGCTTTTTATTGATTTCAGAGAGGAAGGGAGATAGAAACGTTAACAATGAGAGTCATTGATCAGCTGCCACCTGCACGCCTCACACCGGGATGGGGCCTGCCCCCCAGGTGCACGCCCTGACCAGGAATCGAACCTGGTGCATTGGTTGACACTGGGCCAAAGCAAGGATTTTAAATCTTTTTTAAAAAATTATGTTATTGATTTTTTTTTACAGAGAGGAAGGGAGAGAGATAAAGAGTTAGAAACATCGATCAGCTGCCTCCTGCACACGCCCTACTGGGGATGTGCCCGAAGCCAAGGTACATGCCCTTGACCGGAATCGAACCTGGGACCTTTCAGTCCGCAGGCCGACGCTCTATCCACTGAGCCAAACCGGTTAGGGCCCAAAGCAATGATTTTAATTAGTGATGGATAGTGCAGGTGTGACTCCCCACCCTGCCTCACATCAATACCCTTCTCCACATGACTCTGCACCAGCTGGGAAATCATATTGTTTAGATATGGCTCCTTAGGTAAGGGAAACAAAAGAAAAAAATAAACAAACAGGACTGCATCAAACTAAAAAGCTTTTGTGTAGAGAAGGAAACCATCAACAATAAAAAAAATAAAAATTAAAAAAACAACACCAACCTACTGAATGGGAGAAGACATTCACCAATGATATATCCAATAAGGGGTTAATATCCAAAATATATAAGGAATACATATACCTTAACACCTAAAAGACAAACAATCCGATGAAAAAGTGGGCAGAGGACCTGAATAGACATTTCTCCAAACAGATGGCCAACAGACATGTGGAAAGATGCAGAGAAATGCAAATTAAATTACAGTGAGAGATCGCCTCAGCCTATCAGATGGCTATCACCAGTGAATCAACCAACAGCAAGCGCTGAGGAAGATGCAGAGAAGAGGGAGCTCTCGTGCACTGCTGGTGGGGTACAGATCGGTGCAGACACTCTGGAACTCCGTACGGAGGGTCTTCCGAAAATTGAAAATAGAACCACCATGTGATCCAGCAACACCACTTCTGGGGGTTGACCCGAAGAAACCCGAAACACTACCTCAGAAATACACAGGCACCCCTGTGTTCACTGCAGCAGTGTGTACAGCAGCCAAGCTGGGGAAGCAACCTGTGTCCATCTGTACTAACAATGGAGGAATGTGCAGACTGTCCCGGGTACCGTCACAGCATCAGTAAGGCCCTGAACAGCAGGCTGCGTGGGGCAACCAGGCCAGCAGTTCAGGGGAGCAGCAGAGGGGGGCAGTTCAGGGCAACCAGGCTGGCAAGAGAGGGCAGGAAGGAGAGACCAGGCCAGTGGGAGGGAGCAGTTAGGGGTGACTAGGTCAGCAGAGGGGGCAGTTGGGGGTGACCAGGCCAGCGGGGGGGGGGGGGGGGCAGTTAGGGGCAATCAGGCTGACAGGCAGGTAAGCAGTTAGGAACCAGTGGTCCTGGATTGTGAGAGGGATGTCCTGTATTGGAGAGGGTGCAGGCTGGGCTGAGGGGACCTCCCCTCTCCCATGCACAGATTTCATGCACCGGGCCTCTAGTCCATACATAAATGGATAAAGAACCAGTGCCCTCTACTGGCGAAGCTTAACATCACGCTCACAAGGAGAAATGCTCCAAGAATCAAGAGTCCAATCCGCAACAGCTGAGCAGGCCCTGAGGGTGAACTGGGAGCCGAGAGGCCATCGGTGGGTAACAAGCACACCTTCCAGAAGCCCCCTCTTGCCCGCTGTGCTTTTGCTGGTCCTTTTCCACAGCATTCTGTTCTCACTGTGTGGGCGTAACAGCTTCCTGAATGTTTCTGTGGACACGTGTGTGTATGTATGTATATGTATGTGTGTGTATATATATATATATATATATATATATATATATATATTTCTTCATTGATTTCAGAGAGGAAGGGAGAGGGAGAGAGAGAGACAAAACATCGCTGATGAGAGAGAACCTGCAAGCCCCACACTGGGGATCAAGCCCGAAACCCCAGGCATGTGCCTTTGACAAGAATCGAACCCGGGACCCTTCAGTCCGCAGGCCGACGTTCCGCCCCTGAGCCAAGCCGGCGAGGGCCGTTTGAATCTTCCAAGTTCCTGGCTGTTCCCGGTCCATCGTGGCGTCAGCTGAGGAAGCCCTCCTGTTCCTGTCTCTTGTTACTCAGGTTTCCCTTCGGCCTGACCGTCTGCACTGCTCGCTCCTGTTACTTACAAAGGACGACCGGGCATCCAGGAGCCGGGGGCGGGGAGGGGGTTCCTCGTGCTGCGGTGTCAGTGTGTCCTCCCCGACGGGCTCTTCCCAGAGCAGGCGGTCCGCCTGGCCCCCGGCCTGCGGGTGGGGCGTGGGGCTGGCGTCCTCCCTCAGTGACAGCGCAGCGACAGCCAGTCCGCAGGGCTCCCCCAAACACACGGCAGCCCGGCTGCCCGTAGAGACCCCCTCAAGGGTCATTTCACCGGGAGGTGAGATCCCAGGCACCCCCTGCTCAGACTGCTCCGTGTCCGTGGTCACCACTGGTATAGATTTTTTAAATTTAATTTAATTTTACTTTTTTATTTTATCGATGAAGTTAACCACTTCGCAATTCTCCATGTCACTTCCATCATTCGATTTGCTTGTCTGCTCTGAGCCCAGGGCCTCCCTGGGGGGTGGGAGGGGAGTCTGATGAGCAAGTCCAGCCCCTCCTGAGTGAATTCTGGGGTGAGCTTCCCTCCCCGGGTTCCGCGGATCACCCCCCTTTCCTCTCCTCTCTGCTTTCGTGGGATGTGCCGGGACCTCTCAGCCGCTGCTGAGCCAGCTTTGATCTCTCCTCGGCCGGGGTCCGGCTTCTCTGCGATCGGGCCAGTGTCCCCCCGCTTGACCGGGAAGCGGCTTCCGTCTGTCTGTCCCGAGTCAACAACACGGCCTTGCCAACAGGTCAAGACTTTACCAGCCCAACAATTTCAAGAAGAAGAATGTGGTTTTTTGTTTTGTTTTGTTTTGTTTTGTTTTTCTTTTAAAGAGACGGCCTTTATTTTAAGGATTTTTACACTGATGAGTTCAAAAAGTGGTAATGCTATTCTGGAATTTATTGCTTTGTATTTAAAAGGAACTGTTGGTAAAGATTCACCAAAAAGAATGTGAACAATTAATCATACTGAAACGCTACTTAAAGAATTCCAGGACATTGGGCGTATCTGATATCACAGTGTCTCTTACGTGCTGTTTTCGACACAAAACCTGACTGTTTTTTACTGTTCTAAACACACAGTGATATCATTAACAATATTCAATCACTTCTGTACTTTCCTGAATATATAAAAATTAAAATACCCATTAGAAACTAATATATCTTCTCTTTAAATGTTTCTTACAGATACAATTTCAATATTTTCATTCAAGAGTGGTGTGGTTTGAGAGATTTTTTTTTTTTTAATCATCATAAGAAATTCTTACCAAAATGACCGACGTGGAGTTCACGCCACTCACGGGACCTAATTATTCAAAGACAAAACTAAGCCCAAAGCTGACCTCGTTCACAGCGGGAGCTGAGAGCGCTTTGCCTCGTGGGGGTGGGAGGCACAGACCTCAGCCCCCAGGCCGGGTGCGCTGCTTACCCTGGCGTGTGATGACCCCCTCGGGTGGGACGACAGGGCGGGCGATGCAGCGGGCACAGGAGTTGATGGCTGACGTGACACAGGTCATGCCAGGTCGACATGCACAGACGCGGGAGGAGTTCCACGTGCAAGGTGTCTTCTCCACGAGGTAATCTGAGGGGCACAGAGAAAGGGAGGATGGGGGACGGCAAGGGCAGCGGGTGCAGGGGACCCCGGAGGGTAGGGGTGCCTTTGCCCAGGAGCAATTATTCCCCTGACTTTGCCGTCGAGCTGGCCTTTGGCCCCCTCAAAATAATGACGCTGAGCAAAAGAAGACAGACAGAGAAAGCATATCTTACATGCTTCCACTGACAGAACGTGCTAGAAAGGGCAGCTTCTTCCATAGCGAGAAAGCAGAAGAACTGCCTGGGAGTGGGTGGCAGTCGAGGTGGAGGAGGAAAGATGAGGGGCACGAGGAAACTTGGGGGGCGATGGATGCTTTATTACCTTCACTGTGGTGGGGGTTTCACAGATGCATACATATGTCAAAACGTACCAAACTGCACACTTTATTTTTTTTAATATATTTTATTGATTTTTCACAGAGAGGAAGGAAAAGGGATAGAAAGCCAGAAACATCCATGAGAGAGAAATATCCATCAGTTGCCTCTTGCACACTCCCTACTGGGGATGTGGCCTGCAACCAAGGTACATGCCCTTGACCAGAATCGAACCTGGGACCTTTCAGTCCGCAGGCTGACGCTCTATCCACTGAGCCAAACTGGTTTCAGCCAAAATTGCACACTTTAAACACATGTGTTTTATTAGACATCAACTATCCTATATAATAAAGAGCTAATATGCTAATTAGACCAGACAGCAGAATGACCTTCCAGAACGACCTTTAGGAATGACCTCTTCCTCTCCCCCCTCTCCCCCTCCCTCTCCCCCCTCTCCCTCTCCTTCCTCTCCCTCTCCCTATCCCTCCTCTTCTCCCTCCCCCTCTCCTTCTCCCTCTCAGCCAGGGCTGGGAGGGCCAAGCCCCTTGCATGAATTTCGTGCACTGGGCCTCTAGTCCTATATCATAAAGCGCTAATATGCTAATTAGACCGGACAGCAGGATGACCTTCCAGAATGATCTTCCATAATGACCTCTCTCCTCCCTTTCTCTCTCTCTCTCTTCCTCTCAGCCAGGGCTGGGAGGGCTGAGCCCCTTGCACGAATTCCGTGCACTGGGCCTCTAGTATCTCAATAAAGCCTTAAAGGCATCCAGAGGGCAGGGCGACTGGGCATGGACATAGATGCACCAAGACAGACCCCGTCCATCCCATTCGCGGTCCCCTCTACTCTGAACAGGTTTGAAATGGTCAGTGATAAGAAGGTTTTTTCCCAAAAACAAAAAAATGACAGGTTAGAGCTTTTCTAAAAGAAAAGGCATAATCATGCACTTGTGTATGTTTGGAGACATTCTGCACGCTGTTTGTGTGAAAACAGAGTCGCTGCCTCAGACGAGACCACCGTGACTCGCTCAATAAGAACCTTCTCCGGGGCCGTTACTTAGAGGCCTCACGCGACAAAGGCGAGGGCCGCACCCCCGGAGAGCGGGCACTGGCGGGCCCGGGGGAGCTTGTGCAAAAGGCAGGCGTGGGCTCGGCCACGAGCGAGATAACGGGGTTGATGGGATGATGAGCGCTGTGCTCGCTGCCGGGCTATTGATGTGACCGTGTTCTTCACACTCTACCTGATTAACTCGGTTTGAGCTATTTGCCCCACAACGCTCTGAGGTAGCACTATTAGTATGCCCATTGGACAGATGAGGAAACTGAGGCACAGCGAGGCTCGGAAGCTTGCTGGTGTTGCTAAGCTCCCAAGTGGTAGAGCCCAGATCCGAACCCTGGCACTTGGGCTCCAGAACCTGTGCTCTCGGCCCCTCGCCTCCCCTCAGGCTTCCACGACGGTTAAGGAGCTCTTGGGCCAGAGCCATCTCTGTGTCTCCGTCTGACGGCGGCCAGAGCTACCACTGGGCCGCCTGCTCTTCGGGGCTCTGGCACTCACACCCCCCGAGGCTCGATGCTCCCCTCCCTGACTCACGTGGGGTCTGCGCCCACCTCCACAGGGAGCAGGTGGAGGAAGGCACGCCGAGTGACGCCAAGGCGCAGTCATAGGAAGCGCTGGGCTTCTCCAGTCCTCCCCGCCCCCACGCCCGGGATCCAGCCCCACCCCCGGGATCCGGCCCCACCCCCGGGATCCGGCCCCACCCCCGGGATCTGGCCCCCACCCCCGGGATCCGGCCCCCACCCCCGGGATCCGGCCCCCACCCCCGGGATCCGGCCCCCACCCCCGGGATCCGGCCCCCACCCCCGGGACCCGGCCCCCACGCCCGGGACCAGGCCCCCAATGGGAGCCACACACAGGCTGATGCGGGGAGGCCCCGAGGCTCCACATGGCAACGGGCATCAGCCCCCAGAAACGCAACGAGTAAGTGATTCCAGCCTTCGAGTTTCCCAGCTGAGACCCCAGAATCGTGGAGCGGAGACCAGCGGCCCCCAATGTCCTGTCTGAACTCTGAGCCCCAGAATCCATCAGGACAATGAGGGGCTCGACTTTCGTACTAAGTTTTGAGGACGTTTGCCACGCTGCCTTTCCTGGGACAGCGACCGCCGGGGACAGACTGCTCCTTCCTGTCTGGTCTCCCCCGACTCTGGTTGGGGTCCCTGCATGGAAGAACCCCGACAAGGAGACAGATTCGCGCATTCGCGATGGCCTTTGTGCTGAGCCGGGACGCCAACAACCGAAGAGGCCGGAGTCCTGGGCCCCGCCCCGGCCCGTGTGGCCCTCCCGACGGCACAGGGCGGTGGGTGCTGCTAGAGGCTGCTGGGAGCCGGCCACCGGGAAAGCACCCCCGGGGTCAGCCTGCTGTGCACCCAGCGGCCACCCCCTAAGTGTCTGCTCCAAGAGGCAGCGCAGTGCGGGGACCAGAGCCCAGAGCCCGGGGCAGACCCCCTGCGTTCAGACTCCATCCCTGCCGCGATGGCCTTGGCTTCCCAGAGCCTCAGTTTCCTCTTCTGTGAAACGGGCACAGTCGCAAGCTGCGCACCGTACGACAGTCACGAAACTAATGAGCGGGTTTGGACCAGGGCGGCGACTGACAGAGGTCCCCTTGCAGGAGAGAGAGAGTGCGCGGAAGGTCTCTGAAAAGGGGGCGCCGCCATCCAAACCCACAGCCGCGAGGGGGGGTCACTAGACGCTGTCAGCTCAGAACTCCGGAGAGCGGAACCAGGCCCCGCCCAAGACCAGACTCAGAGCTCCCCACCCCCAACGTCTCGGTCTCTCCTCCAAGACCCCCAGCCCCGGGCCCTGGAAGGCGCCCCCGGTGGAAGGACGGGCTCCTACCTCCTGAGCAGCTCACGCAGGCTGTGCAGCGGCCGTCCCTGTCCAGGTAGTAGTCCCGCTCACACTGCTTCCTGCAGTCGGCGGACCCCAGAGGGCACAGGTGCTGCGGGGACAGCCCTGGGGACGGAAGCAGACAGTCCGGGTCAGGCTGCCCTGACAGAGGCCTCAGCTCCCCACCATCACTAAAGCTCCCCCAGCTCTGAGGCCGGCTCCCAAACCCACACGGGTCAGGTCCATCCCCAGAGCGGGCCACGAGGCTCAGAGAAGGAAGGACTGTGTCTCAGGCCTCACAGGAGATGAGCTCTGAGCCCCCCTAAACCTGTGATCACTCGCTCCCCCGCCCACCAACGATCCCCCATTTCCACTGCACGGGGGCCTCGCTCCACGCTCACTCCTCCAAACTCTGACGGTCACTTTCCCTTTGAGATCAGCCACCAGGCAAGGGGCTCTGCCCTCACAAGCTCTATTCGAACACGCAGGGTGCAGGGGTGCTGGGCAACGCAATAAGGCAAGAAAAAGAAATCAAAGTGACAATTTTTAGAAAGGAAGATAGCCATCTGTTATAGACAGATGATCCCAAAGAATCTGCAGGTGCATTATTAGAACTAATAAGTGAATGAGCCGAGACCGGTTTGGCTCAGTGGATAAAGCGTCGGACTGCGGACTGAAGGGTCCCGGGTTCGATTTCGGTCAAGGGCATGTACCTTGGCTGCGGGCACATCCCCAGTAGGGGGCGTGCAAGAGGCAGCTGATGGATGTCTCTCTCTCATCGATGTTTCTGACTTTCTGTCCCTCTCCCTTCTGCTCTGTAAAATATCAATAAAATATATTTTTTAAAAATTAAGAACATCTCTTCATGGAAAGCCTCCGTAAAGAGAATGAGAAGGCAAGCCACGGGGTGGGAGGACAGATTTGAGCACAGCTGTAGGACACAACCCAGAATTACAAGAAGTCCTACGTGTGAGTTTTTTTTTAAAAAGCAACAAGAGAAACGAACAAATACATTCTCCCAAAGATTTTTCATTATTCATTGTAGCCCCAAAGTGGAAACAACCCAAATATCTATCTAAATAAGCAGTGCGGCGTACCTCTAAAATGAGGGGCTATCCTAACCAATGAAAGAGTAATATGCAGATTGACCATCACTCCAACACACAAGAGGGCTGCCCCCATGTGGTCAGTGATGGCTGCCCCCATGTGGAGACAAGATGGCCACCACAAGATGTCCAGCAGGGGAGGACAGTTAGGAGGGACCAGGCCTGCAAGGGAGGGCAGTTGGGGGCAAACGGGCTGGCAGAGGAGCAATTAGGCATCAATTAGTCTGGCAGGAGAGTGGTTAGGGGGTGATCATGCTGGCAGGTAGAAGTGGTTAGGGGCAATCAGGAAGGCAGGCTGGCGAGCAGTTGGGAGCCAGCAGTCCCAGATTGCAGAGGGTGCAGGCTGGGGTGAGGGACACCCCCCCCCCACAGTGCATGAATTTCGTGCACGGGGCCTCTAATTAAGTAATAAGCAGGGGAGAAGTGGGGGCCCCAACCCAGTCGCCATGGGAACCAGGAGGGCAGCAACTGACACCTGCTGAGGCTCCCCTGCTCTATTGCAAGCAGCAGCACCGCCCTGCAAGTCAGGCACTGGGGAGGCACCCCGAACTGCTGTTAAAGGCGCGGGTGCCCCCACTGTCTACACTGGCTCTCAGTGCCTCCAGCCTCTCAGCCCCACACTGGGAAAGACCACCACACACAGGTCACCCGCCAATCAGACAGCGTTGCTATGGGAACAGCCTCCAGCGCCTCTGGAGAAATTACCTGGGTCCAGACTGAGCTTTCCCACGGAGGAGGGAGAGTTGGGAGCCCTCATCATTTTGGAATCTCCTTCGGGGGTGAGAGGAGCGTCCCCTTCAAGAAGCGGGATCCTGGCTTCGGAGCTGGCTGAGGTCAGAGCGGGCTTGGCCCGGGGGGTGGTGCCGCTGGGGAAAAAGCCCGAGTTGGGACGGACGACTCTGCTGATGGGCAGGGGAGGCCGGTGCTCAGGGAGAACCGTTTCTATGGAGCAGGGGGCCCAGACCTCCCGCCCACCGTCTCCGGCAGGCCCTCCTGTGCAGTCGGGGTAGGGAGGGCACACAGTAGGGCCTCAGATGACTTGCACGGATGGCCTCTCTCCATGCCCATTGCTATGCGCTGGAGCCCAGGCACCCTGTGCTGACCCCCCTGCGCCCCTGCTCCCTGCCCCTCTCCCCTGCCCAGCTATGGTCCAGGCACCCTGTGGGTGAGACAGCCCCTCTGAGGCGAGCTGGCTGGGAAGGGCCGGAGTCACCTGGCAGGCGCCCTGCAGTCCTCCCGGCCTGTGCCGCAGTCAGGGCCGGCCCCCGGGGCGGGGGGCTCACAGACGGTGTTGCTCCGCGCGGTGCCTGCAGGGGACACAATGCCTTCAGACTTGGTGCGGAGGAGTCCGAAGACTCCAGGAATGGGCTTTCGCCACCGCACACCAGAGTGGGTCCTGGATGGGCACTTGGCCAACGCAGTGGCCATCGGGTGCTCGCCCCTGCCCAGCCTCCGTTCCCCCTGGGGGTAAGCATCCCAATTTTCTAGGAAACCACTCTCCCCAGTCTCCCTATCTGTTTTCAGGGCTGACTTCCTCCCCTCCCCATTCCCTTCCAGGAGTAGCCATGGGGCCAGGATGGACCAATCACATTACTCCATTTCTTCCATTCCCCTGGCCAGGATGGATGGCCTCAGGGATGGGCACCTGACCTGAGCCAGGCCAGTCTGAGGTGCAGTGTCAAGGCTTTGGTTTTGGTTGTTGGAAATGTCAGACGAAGAAGCTGTCTCTCCATTGGGGTTGGGTAGGAAGCGAGCCTGGAGCTGCTGGCAGGCGTCTTACAGAGACCGAGGCACGGGGGTAGAGCGGAGAGGTATCCAGCCATGCCTGAAGCTACCCAGAGCTGTCCCCAGGTTTTTCAGTCACATGAGCCAGAAATTTAACATTTTGCCACTTGCAGCCGAAACCGGTTTGGCTCAGTGGATAGAGCGTCAGCCTGCAGACTGAAAGGTCCCAGGTTCGATTCCGGTCAAGGGCATGTACCTTGGTTGCAGGCACATCCCCAACAGGGGGTGTGCAGGAAGCAGCTGATGGATGTGTCTCTCTCATCGATGTTTCTAACTATCCCTCTCCCTTCCTCTCTGTGAAAAAATCAATAAAATACATTAAACAAACAAAAAGAGATTTTGCCACTTGCAACCCACAGAATCCTGAAGACTCAGTGGTGGGAGCCAAGCGGAGCGGAAAGCTCACAGCGCTGGCCATCACGCGGGCCCGGGTCTGCCTGTCACCTCGATCGTGTCGCAGCCGCGCCAGACGAGGCAAAGGATAATAGTAACAACACGGCCTTCCCCAGGCTGCTGTGGGGGCAGAGCGCTCGCCCCGTGTGCCTGCCACACGGTGGGACACCCAGCAAGTGCCCAGTGAACACCATGTCCCTCTCCTCCTCTGGACCCCTGCCCCGTCATTGAGAAAGGCCCTGGGGTGACCTCCAACCCCCGCGCGAAGCTCTCCGCTCAGTGGTCCTGAGCGATGTGCCTGCCGTGGGGACCTCCGTGTCCTCCCTGCTGACGGCGCTAACACAGTCGGCCTCGGGGCTGGGGGGGGGGGGGGGGGGGGCGGGGGGGATTCGTGAATTTCAGGACCCGGAGCCTGTGCCGGCGCTCAGCTGGGGCTTAGCGAGAACCGAACCGGACCCAGAAACTGCTTTCCGTTTCACAGTTACAGAGCTGTCCCCCCAGGGCAGAGCCCACGGGGCAGAGCCCACGGGGGGGGCCTAGACGTTAGCCAGGGTTCGGCAGCCAAAGGTGAGCGCTCTCGAAGCGGCACTGCCCCACGGAAACAGGATGAGATGACACTGACAGTTAAATCTTCCAGTAGCCGCACTAAAGGAAAGTGAAGCCCTGGCCAGCGCGGCTCCGTGGCTTGGGCATCATCTCGTGCACCCAAAGGTCCTGGTTCAATTCCTGGTCAGGGCACGTGCCCCGGTTGCAGGCTCCAGCCCTGAAAGGGGGCGAGCAGCCGATGTTTCTCTCTCATCACTGTTTCTATCGCTCCCTTCCTCTCTCTCTAAAAGTCAATTTAAAACTATTTTTAATACATTTTTATGGATTTGATTTCAGAGAGGAAGGAAGAGGACAGAGAGATAGAAACATCAATGAGGAGAATCAGTGATCGGCTGCCTCCTGCACGCCCCCTACTGGGGATCGAGCCCACAACCTAGTCCTGTGCCCTTGGCTAGAATGGAACCTGGGACCCTTCAGTCCACAGGCTGCCACTCTGTCCACTGAGCCGAACCAGCTGGGGGCTAAAAGAATATTTTTTAAAAGTAAAAAGAGCCCTAGCTGGTTTGGCTCAGTGGGTAAGTGTCAGCCTGAGGACTGCAGGGTCCTGGGTTCGATTTCAGTCAAGCGCACACGCCCGGGTTGCAGGCTCAATCCCCATTGTGGGGCCTGCAGGAGGCAGCCGATCACTGATTCCTTCTCATCATGGATGTTTCTATCTCTCTCTCTCCCTTCCTCTCTGAAATCAATAAAAATATGTATTTTTTAAAAAGTAAAAAGAAACATCTGACATTAATTTATTTAACTCAATGGATCTAAAATATTATGTCAGCAGGTAATCAACATAAAAAATAACTATGACAGCAAAAGAAAAAAAATAATTATGAACCCCAGCTGGTTTGGTTCCGTGGTTAGAGTGTCAGCCTCAGACTGAAGGGTTCCGGGTTCGATTCCAGCCAAGGGCACATGCCCAGGGTTTTGGGCTCGGTCCCCACTGGGGGGCGTGCAGAAGGCAGCCAATCACTGATTCTCTCTCATCATTGATGTTTCTGTCTCTCCCTCTCTCTTCCTCTCTGAAATCAATAAAAATATTTTTTAAATAATAATTATGAGATGTTTTATATTCTGTGATACTAAGTATTTGAAATCCGTGCATATTCTATACTGATAGCATATCTCAGTGCCACTGGACACATTTTAGGTGCTCAGTGACCGCATGTGGCCAGCCACTGGTATCGATCGCCTCAGGCAGGGTGGGAGGACTCTGGCGCCACCGTGTGGCAATCACAGGAAAACCACTGGTCCACACGCCCCAGTTGGAACAACTGAACACAAGGTGTTTGACAGATGGGGGGCCAGAGGCCCAGAGAGCGTTGGGAACACACCCCACAGATGCAGAGCTGTATGAAATCCCCGGCATCTGATGCTCAGTCCAGAGCACTTTCCACCCCTGCTTGGGGGCGGCGGGCTTCTGCATGTCCCTTAGCAGAGTGTTTTGTTTTGTTTTGTTTTTGTTAGTTTTTTTAAAAATACATTTTATTGATTTTTTACAGAGAAGAAGGGAGAGGGATAGAGAGTTAGAAACATCGATCAGCTGCCTCCTGTACACCCCCCACTGGGGATGTGCCCGCAACCAAGGCACATACCCTTGACCGGAATCGAACCTGGGACCCCTTAGTCCACAGGCTGATGCTCTATCCACTGAGCCACACCGGTCAGGGCTAGCAGAGTGTTTGATGTGGCCCAGCTCCAGGCTGAGGAGGAGTTAACTAAGTGAATGGGGTGGGAAGGGTGGCCTCGACTGAGGGGACAGCATATGCAAAGGCCTGATAGAAGGGGAAAGTCCTGCCTGTCCCTGGAACTGAAAGGAGACAGACCAGGTGGGGCCCGGGTGGCGAGGGCTGGGGCTGAAAGCTGGGCTGGGGGGGGGGGGGGCCACACCACGGGGGTCCTTGGTGCAAACCGCATGCTGAGACCCTGCGGAGTGGGTGTGCTCTCCCTGCCTGCTCCCACGAGGCCCTAAAGGCCTGAACGGGAACGGGGGGGGGGGGGGGGGGCAGACAGGCCGGGGCCATGGGGCCGGAGGAGAGTCCCCTGGCCTTCTCTTTGCTTCGCATCTCCGACTTGGAGCCCAGCAAACCAGCAACCAAAAGTGCCCACGTGCCAAAGCCGGTGTGGCTCAGTGGACAGAGCATCGGGGTGTGGACTGAAGGGTCCCGGGTTCGATTCCGGTCAGAGGCGGGTACCTTGGCTGCGGGCACATCCCCAGTAGGGGGCGTGCAAGAGGCAGCTGATCGATGTTTCTCTCTCATGGATGTTTCTGACTTTCTATCCCTCTCCCTTCCTCTCTATGAAAAATCAATAAAACATATATTTTTTTTAAAAGGTGCCCTCGTACACAGGCTGTCAGTCCAGAGTCCCCCAGCCTGGCCCGCGGGGCTCCGTGGCTCAACTCCCGGTCAGGGCACAGGTGGGGTAAGGGCTGGATCCCCAGCGGGGGGGGGGGGGGGGGGGGGGGGGGCGGTGCAGGAAGCAGCCATTCAACGAATCTCTCTCCTCACGGATGTTTCTTTCTCTCTCTCCCTCGCCCTTCCTCTCCAAAATCAATAAACATATGTTTAGAATATATTTTTAACATAAGTAAATATTTATTTCATATTAACTATACCTCCCTGAAAATATATTTTAGTATTTTTAGAAAGGCGTGTGAAGGAGACACACACAAAATACGAGGTGGTTTTGCAGGGAGAAATCGGGGCGGAGTGGGCCGGCTGGGAGGACAGGCACGGGAGGGAGGGGGGTGGAGGAGCGGAGGAGGGATGGGGCTTTGGAGAAGGACCAGGGCACGGGCACTGTCGTCCCCAGAAGACGCGGCTCCCTCTGGTTCCCTGTGGCCGGGGCACCTCTCCTGGGCTGGGGTCCACACCCACCTGTCCCCGGGCTCCCTTCGGAAAGGCCTCTCCCTGCCGCCCACCCAGGACCCCGGGCCCTTCTCTCCTCTCTGGCCGCCTGCCCTCCTTGTCGGAAAGCCGGCCGCCCGGAGAAGACAAGGAAGTCGCCTGAGGTCACCCAGCGAGTTGGGAAAGAAAGCTCGTTTCTCAGTCTGGAGCCTGGGCCCAGTCTCCTGCTCCTCTGACTCCCAGGAATCTCCCCGGACAGGGACTTAAGGTTTCTTTCTGGCCTCAGAGCCTCAAACCATCCTAACCTCGTCCAGCCAGGCCTGTGCCTGGGGCCCCCAGGGTCTCTCTGAGCCCGGGGCCTGGGGGGGGGGGGGGTGAGGGGAGGGGCACAGGGGCCCTGGCGCCTGGCACCAGATCTGCCCCACAGGGAGGCCCGGGGAGGCGCGGGGTCATCTGGAGGCCGGCAGGGCTGGGGCGATGTGGGCACGGATCTCGGGCCGGGGCTGGGGGTGGGGTGCTTACCGGGGAACTTGACCACCAGCCCTGGGGGGCAGACGGAGTGGGGGGAGCAGCGGGCACAGGAATTGGAGACTGACGTGATGCAGTACGTGCCGGCCCGGCACTCACAGACGCGGGGGGAGTTCCACAAACAGGGCTTCTTCTCCACAAGGTCGCCTAAAGGACACAGAGGGGTCACAGAGGACAGAGGCAGGGCGAGGGCAGGGAGCCGAGGCCCCCGGGGACAGTCTGCACCCAGAGAGGGCTGCTGTGTCCTGCGCTGGGCGGGCAGGGTCCTGAGGCAGTCCCCTCCAGCCCACCGCCCTGAGACCGCTAACCCGGTGTTAACAATAAATGAACGGCCCAGTTTTACAGCAGGGCACCCGGCTGGCGTGAACCTATGAACCAGGAGGTCAGGGTTCGATTTCCAGTCAGGGCACACGCCCAGCCTGCAGGCTCCATCGCCGGTAGGGGGCGTGCAGGAGGCAGCCGGTCAATGATTCTCTCTCATTGTTGATGTTTCCATCTCCCTCTCCCTTTCCATTCCTCCCTGAAACCAATAAAAATCTGTTTTTAAAAATAAAATGGGCAAAAAGGACATGGCAGGACATTAGACACGTGTTTCCAAGTGAAAGAAAGCAGTCCAGATCAATCTGTAAAGGCTGACTCCAGCTCTGTGACATTCTGGAAAAGACGAAGCGACGGAGACGTAAGACCGGTGTGGCCAGGGTCCAGGTAAAGTGGGGTCGGGGGGCGATAGACAGGGGAGCGCAGAGTAAGATTTAGGGGCAGAGACTACCCTGTCAGTACTGCAACAGTGGATCCGGGGCATGACACGTCTGTCGAGAGCCGTGGAACTTCGAACACAAAGAGGGAACCTTAAAGTGAACTGGGACCTTCAGTTCGTCACGCACAGGCCCTGGTTCGTCCGCTTAACGGCACCGCCCCCCGCCCCCCCCCCCCCCCGCGCCAGGTGTTGGCAACAGCGGAGCCTGCGGGGCCCCGTGGGAGCTCAGGGCCTGCTGCAAACTGAAAACGGTTCTTCTAAAAGCTCTGACGAGGCCCCGGCTGGGTTGGCTCAGTGGCTAGAGCATCGGCCTGGGGACCGAAGGGTCCCGAGCTCGATTCCCCTGTCAGGGGCACATGCCCCGGTTGCGGGTTCGATCCCCAGTAGGGGGCGTGCAGGAGGCAGCCCATCAGTGATTCTCTCTCATCACTGCTGTTTCTCTCTCCCTCTCCCTTTCTCTCTGAAATCAATCTATATACACATACTCTTTAAAGCGGCTGTCCCGCCTTTAACAACAAAAACAATCTATTAAGTATTTTTTTCAGGAGCCAAAGACTTAAGGAAATGTTTTCCAGAGAAGATATACAAACGGCCAAGAAAAGGTGCCCCACACGGCCGAGACCTTGTGGCTCAGTGGGTGGAGCCCCGGCCTGTGGACTGGGAGGTCCCAGGTTCGACTCCGGTCGGGGGCATGTACCTTGGTTGCGGGCACATCCCCAGTGTGGGGTGTGCAGGAGGCAGCTGATCAAGGTTTCTCTCTCGTCGATGTTTCTGACTTTCTATCCCTCTCCCTTCCTCTCTGTGAAAAATCAATAAGATATATATATATTTTTTAAAGATGCTCAACATCATTAGTCCTCGGGAAGATGCAAACCAGAAGCACAATGCGATAGCACTTCACACCCACAGGATGGCTCAGTCACAGGGACGGACGCCAGCAAGTGCGGGCGAGGGTGCGGGGACCCCGGGGTGCTCACAGCATGCCAGCGGGGCAGGAGCCAGACCGTGCTGCAGAAACCAGTTGGGCGGTTCCTCAGAAATTAAACATAGATTCACTGTTTTTAATTTTACTAATTGATTTAGAGAGAGAAAGGAGGGGGAGGCAGAGAGAGAGAGAGAGAGAGAGAGACATGTCTACTTATTGTTCCACTGATTTATGCATTCATTGGTTGAGTCTCGTATATGCCCTAACTAGGGATCGAACCCACAACCTTGGCATATTGGGTCAACTCTCTCACCAACTGAGCTGCCCAGCCAGGACCAAACATAGATTTACCTATCTATGACCCAGCAATTCCACTCCTACACATCTACCGAGAGAACTGAAAACACATGTCCGCACAGACACGCACACATATCAGAGCAGCTCTATCCATGACAGCCACAAGAGAGAACCCAGGAGTCACCGACATCACAGACAAAACACGGCCCGTCTGCGCAACGCAAGCACGTTCCGCCGTGGAAAGGAGTGAAGTGCGACACCTGTCACTGCACGGATTGGCCTCGAAAACACCCCAGTTAAGGAAGCCGGACACTAAGCCCCACAGCCTGGGATTCACTTCCATGAAATGCCCAAGGTGGGCAAGTCCACAGAGAAGGAAAGTGGGGGGTGGGGGGTGGGAGGAGGAAAGACTTGGGAGGTCATGGGTTTCTTTGCGGGGGAGGTAGAATGTTCTGGAATTTGACGGTGTGGTGGTGGTGGTGGTGGTGGCGGCGGCGGCGGCACAGGGTGGGTCCAGCATAGTAAAATCACTGCACTGGACACTTTAAAATGGTGAGTTTTAGGCCTGGCCGGATGGCTCAGCTGGTTAGAGCATCATCCTGATACTCCAAGGTTATAGGTCCGATCCCCAGTCAGGCACATACAAGAATCAACCAGCGAATGCGTAAACAAATGGAACAACAGATTGCTGTCGCTCTCTCTCTCTCTCTCTCTCTCTTTCTCTCTCTCTCTCAAAATCAATCAATAAAATATTCTAAAATAGTGAATTTTACAAACAATATCTCAATCACGTTAAAAATAAGGCTCTGCCCTAAGTCGGCTTGGCTCAGTGGAGAGAGCGCTGGCCTGCGGACTGAGTGTCCCAAGGGCACATGCCCAGGTTGTGGGCTCGACCCCCAGCAGGGTGGACAGGAGGCAGCCAATCAATGACTCTCTCTCAACACTCATGTTTCCATCTGTCCCTCCCTCTCTCTTCCTCTCTGAAATCAATAAATTAAAAAAATAATAATAAATAAATAAATAAGGCGCTAAGTATTAGGAAGGAGGTCTGCACATGAGGTCCAGGTAACTCATTTTATGGTTCCCTAAAGCACATATATTTAAAAAGGTCACTAAATACCGTTACACAGAGCAATGTTAGCAATTATGCATTGGCTAACTTGTGTTAGGATCACTGATTACTATTCATCTTGTTAATAACTATGTGCTAAACCTGCAGGGCACGAAGGATACAAATAAGCAACGTTTACTTTTTTCTATTAATAATGTCCGGTAGTTATTCATCGTAGAGAGCTCAAAGCAAGCCACAGCAAAGACTGGCTTTTCTTCTCCAAGCTGCAGTCCGACCATGTTTTGAAAGCTCACAGGCTCTGGTTTTGTGGTGGCCTGAGGACTTGCTGAATTGCGCACTTCTAAGCATTTAAAAACACCAAACAGAGCCAGACAGCATGGCTCAGTGGTTGGGCAGCGACCATGAACCCAGAGGCCGCGGCTCAGTCCCGGTCAGGGCCTGTGCCGGGGTTGCAGGCTCCGTTCCCAGGGGGCCGTGTGCGGGGGGCACACGCAATCAATTGATGTTTCTATCTCTCGCTCCCTCTCCCGTCCTCTCTGAAATCAATAAAAACGTTTTTAAATAAATAAATAAAAATACCAATCATACCTAATGTATTATTAAAAAATGGTGGATGGTGGATTTCGTCTCAAATAGAAAAGTCACTGGTAAAAGTCATGAACGAGCCCTAACAGGTTTGGCTCAGCGGACAGAGCGTCGGCCTGTGGACAGAAAGGTCCCAGGTTCGATTCCAGTCAAGGGCATGTACCTTGGCTGTGGGCACATCCACAGTAGGGAGTGTGCAGGAGGCAGCTGACCGATGTTTCTGACTCAGTGGGTAGAACGTTGGCCTGCGGACTAAAGTGTCCCAGGGCACTATCCCTCTCCCTTCTTCTCTGTAAGAAATCAATAAAATATATTTTTTAAAAAGTAATAAATGAGTGAACACAAACATTCCTAGAAAACAGTAAAGGGCTTCGTTGACCAATCAGAAATGACAGACTCCCCCCAATGTGGGGGGCAGATGGGACTGATGGAAGAAGGAGGCCATAGCCCAAAATATGCCCCAGGGTGCTCCAGTCTCTGCAGGGGTCCAGCAGGGACAGCCCCAGAGAACAGGACAGGAGTTTCCAGGCTGGTCAGTGTCCCCAGAGTCCTCATCTGCTGATGCCACAGAGCTGGAAGCTAAGCATCTCCCCAAGGAGGCTCTGGGGGGAGGGATCTGGGTGGTCAGACCTGGGAGGAAAGGTGACCAGCCACTGGCAGACCCTGCCCCGCTCACCTCCCCCACGGCCACTGGAGTGGGTTCCTCAAGCCCCATGAGTCTCAAGATCCGATGTGCAAAACTAAAACCAAACATGAGAGGAAACCAGCATGGAGATGAACGAGCCCCAAACTCAAAATACACCAAGCTCGAGGAAGCAGACACAAGGGAAAACGGCTTTTAGAATCAGTACAATTAATATTCTCAGAGGAAACAGAGCTATGAAAGGGAATCCCCTACCCACCCTTATGCCCGGTTGGTGGGATTGTAAATTGGTACAGCCACTATGGAAAATAGTGTTTGAAAATAAAACTACCTTATAACCCAGAAATTCCACTTCTGGGTATTTATTCGAAAAAATCCAAGCACTAAATCGAAAAGATACGTGACCCCTATGTTCGCGGCAGCAATAATCACAATAGCTAAATGGTGGAACAACCCAGTGTCCATTGACATCTACACTAATAAAAGAGAAAGATGCAAATTGTCTATACCTTCACGACACCCACCAACCAACAGGAGTGAGTATGCAAACTGACTCAACAAAGATGGTGGGTTAATTTGCATACACTGGCACAGAGCAGCCAGGGGCAGTTTGGGATGCAGGCATTTGGCCCCGCCCCAGCAGCTTCGGACCTCTGGGCTGCATGGGAAGGCAGAAAGGTGGCTCCGGCCAGAGCAAAGGTGGTGCCAGCAGCCAGGGGAAGGAAGGCCCATTCTTGCACGAATTTTGTGCATCGGGCCTCTAGCGGGTAAATAAACATACAATGGACTGTTGTTCAGCCTTAAGAAGGAAGGAGATTCTGACTCACACTACCACATCATGTACCATGAGGATATTATGCTGAGTGAAATCAGCCAGCCACAAAAGGATAAAATCGCATGATTCCGAATACATGAACTTCCTAGAGTAGTCCATTCACAGAGAGCAGAATGGTAGTTGCCAAAGGGTGGGGAGTGGGGGGAGCTGAGGAGCTAATGTTTAATGGGACAGAGTCTCAGTTGGGTAAGATGAAAAAGTTCCAGTCCTGGCCAGGTAGCTCAGTTGGTTAGAGCATCCTCCTAATACGCCAAGGTTGCAGGTTCCATCCCCGGTCAGGGCACATAAAAGAATCAGTCAATGAATGCATAAATAAGCAGAACAACAAATCTCTCTCTCTCTCCAAAAAATGAATAAATATTAATAAATAAGTAAATAAATAAATAAATGTATGTAATAATTTTAATGCCATAGATAGTATTATCCTTTTAAAAATTCCTTCTTTCTATATATATGTAGTCTAGGTACTAGCCTACCCATTCTTCTCTCTATACAGAGAAGCATCAATCATCCAGTGATGGGGGAGGGGCAGAGTTGTCTTTCTTCCTTACACTTCTCCATTGGTTGAATTTGAGGCAGAGAACACATATAACTTTCACTTAATCAAATGCAGTCATTCATTTTAAAACTTGAAAGCTCTACCAGAGAAATGCTCACATAAACAAAGAATGGCTATGCTAGTATCAAACAAGAAAGGAATCCAGGCAAACGCATCATAAGGAACAAAGAAGTAGCCTTCGTGTTGATAAAAGGTCCAACCTGCCAAGAAATCGTAATGTTCATGAACATTGTACCTCCTGACACAGCACTGGCACATATAAAGCAGAGATAGAACACAAGGGAAGTCTGACAACAACAAAAAAGCATACTGGGAGATAGATTTTTAAATATGTATTTTTATTGACTTCAGAGAGGAAAGGAGAGGGAGAGACAGAAGCACCCATGATGAGAGAGAATCATTGATTGCCTCCTGCACGCCCCCTACTGGGGACGGAGCCTGAAATGCAGACTTGTACCCTGATGGGAATCAAACTGTGACCTCCTGGTTCACAGGTTGATGCTTAACCTCTGAGCCACACTGGGGTCAGAGGATGGATTTTAACAAATCTACCTCGGAAATCAACCTTTGTGAAGGTGACAAACTAAATAAGAATGTGTACTGTTTACATAATACAACGAAAAAACTTGATCTGATGGGTATATGAGAATTCTGTATGGAGTAAACAGAATATACATTTTTTTCCCAAATACACTAAGCACGCTAAGAAATATGAATATTCATTAGGCCAAGAAACTGCAACACATTCCCCACCACCTCCCAGAAAACCCACACAAAAGCGAAACACACACCAGGTAGCACACAAACCACATTCATCGTAAGAAATTCACAACTTGCCCTAACTGGTTTGGCTTACTGGATAGAGTGTCGGCCTGCGGACATGGACCTTGGTTAGGGGCACATCCCCAGGAGGAGCTGTACGGGAGGCAGCAGAATGATGTTTCTCTCTCATTGACGTTACTAACTCTCTATCCCTCTCCCTTCCTCTCTGCAAAAAATCAATAATAAAATAAAAAAAGAAATTCACAACAAGGCGCTTATTGAGAGAGTTCTGCGGGAAGCTCTGTGTCAGACCTTCAGTTCACACTCCAGGTGGGCCCTCACCCGAGTCATGTGACTTAGGAAAGGTCCTACCTCCCTAAGCCTCTGTGTCCTCACTGTAAAGCAAGGAGAAGGAAAGAATCTTCCCCGATGGGTCCTGCAAACATTAAACTCCATAAATGTGAGTCCCTCCCTTGAGGAAATGTTAACTACGTGTCTCCAAAGAATATGGGTGCAAAAGGTCATGGCGGTATCCATTCACCAATCCAGAGGGGTACACTGAGGCAACGGGGGCCAGATCAAAGTGCAGTCACCAAATCTCAATGCTCCCCACCTTCTAGATTCTGTCTCTCCCCAGAGGGCCCCCCCACCCCGGCATCCCCTTCCCCCACTTCGCTGGAAGGAGTCCTGGAGGGGAGGACAGGCTCTCACCTCTGCAGCTCACACAAGCTGTGCACCGGTTGGCCCTGTCCAGGTAGTAGTCCCGCTGGCACTGCTTCCTGCAGTCGGATGGCCCCTGCGGGCACAGACGTTGTGGGGATGACCCTGGAAAAGAAGCGAGGAAGCTCCAGGCCAGGCCACCTTGGCAAACTCTCAGGGGCGCCCCTTCCACTCTCATCCCTGAAGCCCTTCCCAGCGACACTCCTAAACCCCCCAACATGTCAGCACAACTCATGATGGAGGCTCTGATGCCCAAGAGGGGAGACCTTGCCTCTGGCAGGCAGCACGAGTCAGGGACAAGAGCTGGGCCCGGGACTCCTGAGCCGCCACATGCTGAGCGGGGAGCCTTGGGCAAGTTACAGTGACCGCAGGGGTACTGCGTTAATCACAGGATCACTGAAAGGATGAAAGGGGTTGTGAAGACAAGCATGCGACAAGTCCCACAGCAGTGCAGGACACAGCAGGCACTGGACAAGCGCTGTTTGGGATTTTGTTTTCGTTTCGTTTTTTACTGTATTTTTATTGATTTCAGAGAGGAAGGGAGAGGGAGAGAAAGACAGAAGAAACATCAATGATGAGAAAGAATCACTGATCGGCTGCCTCCCGCACACGCACACGGGGATCAAGCCCACAACCCGGGCGTGTGCCCTGACTGGGAATCGAACCGTGACCTCCTGGTTCATAGGCTGACACGCAACCACTGAGCCATGCTGGCTGGGCAGGAGCACTGTTATTATTCCCGGGGGCCCCTGCATTGTGGGAACTGGAGAGCCATAGTCCTTAGACCAGGAGGAGCCCAATCCATCCTGACTGAGCGGCTGGCAAAGCGCCCAGCAGTCGCTGATGGGAGAGGCATAATGTATGGGGCAAATGGGTTGGGAAAGTCCTGGATGTGTACACCTGTCCTGCCCCCCACCCCCTTATGTCTGCGAGTTCTAGCCAGGATGTCTCCCACAGCCCTTCCTAGTGAGCACATGACCCAGGCAGGCCAATCAGAATGCTTCATCCTTCAGGATGGGCACATGGCCCAGGCAGGCCAATCAGAATGCTTCGTCCTTCAGGATGGGCACATGGCCCAGGCAGGCCAATCAGAATGCTTCGTCCTGCGGGATGGGCACATGGCCCAGGCAGGCCAATCAGAATGCTTCGTCCTGCAGGATGGGCACATGACCCAGACAGACTAATCAGAATGCTTCATCCTTCAAATTTAGCACGTGACCCAGGCAGGCCAATCAAAATGCATCTTCTCCAACACTGTGATTGGTTCATGGGACCCATGCCGGCCAATGAGCCCTTCTCTGAGTTTCACAAAAGTTACCGGAAAAGAGCCCCCTCTTTACTGTTTCCTGGTTCAAAGGGCAAGTTAGGCCCGAGCTGCCCTGGCCTGGCCTGCGGCTCGGGCTGGCCCCCGAGAAGGAGGTGACTCAGAGGCCATGGCGCAGAGACATGGACTCCTGATGACGTCATTCGGACCGACTCTGTGGCGCCATGACGTCTGTCATTGACCCACTGTCTCTGTGTCTTGTTTGGTCTGAGTGAGGCTTCTGCTGGTTCCGACCCAACCATCGGCTCCAGACCAGGGTGCTCAGCGGCCCGAGCCCGCAGCCGTCCGGGCTCAGGGCAGAGCCCGAGGCCCGGCTCATTTCGGGCGGGATCGCCCCGCCGGGTGCGGGACCGGGCCAACTGAGCGGCTGCAGACGGGACCTGCCCCCGGACCCCCCGCCGGGACACAGGCGGCAAGGCCCGTGGACATCGGCACGTCCGCTCCGCGTGGACACGACCGGAGGAGAGCAAACAGGAGCGGGGCGGGGGGGGGGGGGTGGGGGGGGCGCGCGGGACGGAGAGGGAGCGGGTCTGGGGCCTCCCGGGCCTGCGGAGGGGCGCGGGGAGGGGCGGGCAGGGCAGAGGCCCCGGGCGGGGAGGCGCGGGCAGCGGGCGGGCAGGGCCCCGGGAGCCCCGGCCGGAGGGAGGACAGAGGCCGCAGGGCTGGGCGATGGAGCCCAAGAAGGACGAGTGTTGGCTCGTTTCTCCCGCTCCGCTCCCCTCCCCTTTCTTCCCCTCCCCTCCCCGCTCTTCCCCTCTCCCCTCCCCTCCCCCCTCCCTCCCCTCCCTCCCTTCCTCTCCCTTCCCCCTCAGGCCCCATGCTTCTGCCACATGAAGCCCCACGCAGTGCTTGAGTGGCCCCCTTGCTCACTCCAGGCCTTGGCACCCTCCGTGCCCTCTGATCAGAGCACTCCACCCACCTTGGCCTGGCACAGCCCTGCTTCCCCTCAGGACCCCTTCCGAGGCCGGTCCTCCAGGACCCCCCCTCCCCCCCCCCCAATATCCAGCCAGACCAGGGCCCCCAGGAGCTGTTCCCACAACTCCCGGCAGCCTGTTGGAGGGGCTTCCCAGCCCATATGACGCCTTCTTGGGGACCTGCCCCCCTGCCTCCCCCCCCACCCCACCTCCCCCACCCCCCGCCGCAGTGGCCCAGGGCTCCGGGACCAGATGGAGGTGAACATCTGGACTCATCTGAGCCCTCAGATGCTTTGTCCTTGGCTTTGGGATTGCGGGTGAAAGATGCTTGCTGGTGTTTCTCCTGTTTCCCTGGAGAACCGCGGGCGTGGAGGGGAGCCTCGGGCCAGCCAGGCCCCCCCTCCCCTGCTCACCGCCTCGGCTCCTGGAGCGAGGTGGGCCCACGGCCTGGGCCCCAACCACACAGTGCTCTCCAGCTGGCACCCGGCCTGGCTTCACACGGCCCCCCACACCTGGCCAGGCGGGCCCCTCCCTGCGGGCAGTGGCCCTGGGCCCAAGCGGGGACCTGATCCGGGAAGCAGGGTGCAGAATAAGTGGGGTTTGGGCTCTTCTCGGATGTGCTCTGCTGCCTCCCAAATGCAAAACCATGGGGGTCAGCCGGCTCAGCTGTGGGGTGGGCAGGCAACCCCACATGGAAGGGCGTGGGGTTCTGAGTTAGACGGCCACACGTGAGCCCCACCTGAGCCACTAATGGCGCACGACCACGGACAAATCCCCGAACGGCTGTGTTTCCCGTCCGGAGGCTCGGGGTCCGCACAGCGGCTGGCAGGAGCGCGCTCCGGCAAGGTCGGTCAGGGTCACGGCCAGGAGCAGTGAGAGCTCCCCGTCCCCGGGGGGGTGTGAGCAGAGGCCTGGGCCAGACGAGGGGTTCGGTGACATCTGGCTTCTCAGTTTCAAAGGTCCCCCGTTTCCTTCCTCCGCCAGCCCACCCCCGCGCCCTGCCGGCTGCACAGCTGAGCGCCGACGGCGGAGGGGAGGGCGGCAAAATGTCAGAAATTTCCCCAGACACGGAGGAAGGGGTTTTTACGGGTTTTTCGTTTTCCCTCTCTTATCTGCCCGGAAGCACAAGGTCAATAAAACTCCACCAAAATGCCCCTCCCACCACAGCGGGGTGAGGAGCTCAGCCACCCCCAGTCACTGCAGGGAGTGGGGGGAAGGGCCCCCCTCCTCCCAAGCCAGAGTGTCTCAGTGGAGGGAGGCTGGGCCCGGATGTCACTCTCTCCCCACCCCTCTCTGGCAAGGCCCCACCAGGCTGGGGTCACGGGAGCCGGAGGATGTGGGAAGTGTCCGCCTTTCTCTCTGCAGCGGAACCGTGGGACAGGCAGGTAGCAGGTAGGGGGCGGGTGGCCAGAAGACTGGGGAGAGGGATGGGAGGGGGCAGGGGGGATCTGAGAGATGGCAGGAGGGCCAGGGGGCCACGCTCCAGAACTCGGCCTGGGAGAGGCAGGGTGCGACCAGCCACACAGCGCAGGCTGGTGAGGGCCGGCTTCCTGGAGGAAGGGGTGCAGGACTGCAGGGGGGAGGGCATCCCTGGTGCCCACAGGCGTGGACGGAGGCCCAGAGATGGGGAAGCTCACAGTAGGTCCAGAGGACACCCAGCACAGGAAGGTGACCAGTGGCCTCACTGTGAGAAGGAGCTATAAACAATGTTTGGTGGCGGCGTGGATGAGGGGGTGGGGAGGGGTGGGGAGGTGATGGGGAGGGGTGGGCGGGGGAGGGGTGGCCCTAGGGCCTGAACTGTGTCCCCTCCAAATTCCTATGTCGAAGCCCTAACCATCAATGTGACTGTATTTGGAGACAGGGCTTTTGGGAGGTCATTATGATTAAATGGGGTCATAAGGATGGGGTCCTGATCCAACAGGATTGGTGGCCTTATTAGAAGAGAAAGACATCTCTCCTCACCCCCCATTCTTCCCTCCCTCCCCCCCCACCCTCAGCCATGAGAAGTCAGCTATCTGAAAGCCAAGAAGAGATTTCTCACTAGAAACCAAGTCCTGCCAGCACCTTGACCTTGACTTTATAGCCTTCAGAGCTGCAGGAAAATGAGTGTCTGTGACTTAAGCCCCCCAGACCCTGGTATTTTGCTACGGCAGCTTGAGCTAACAGAGAAACGGCTAGATGGATAGGGGATGGGAAGAGGGATGGGGGGGAGGCAGAGGGGGATCTGAGGAGCCGGCAAGAGGGCCAGTGGGTGAGCTATGAGTGGGTGAAAAGCTGCATGAGTGGACGGCGGGAACAGGGGTTGGTGGTGGCCAGCCAGTCAGGCACCGAGGCCCCAAACACTAAAAACAGACAAGACCCAGCTGACATCTACTTCAAACCAACACTAACCCACAAAATAGAGGCTGTGTTCCCCGATCATGACAGCAATTTTGGGAAATAGAAAATACCAGATTCTTTCCCAAAACGCTTCTCTCGGTCCTGAGCACGGGCCCCTCTGGCCCTCGTGGTCTGCGAACAGATGGACCAGGCTTCCTGCCCAGCTCAGGCCACAGACCCCCAGCGACCCGCGCACGGCGGCCCGTCCCCCGCCAGACGGCAACACTGGGAGACCTAGAGGATGCGCATCCAGGCCCGGAATGAAGGGTGGTGAGGGGATAGTGACAGCTTGACTCTGGGGTCACAGAACCCTGGCCCCAGCCAGTCCTTCCATTTCCCAGTTCGTGACCTTGAGCAAGATGCTTAATTTGCAGCACCCCCACAGCCTCGTCTGCAAATGGGGATCCCGAAGGATAACAGTGAGGATCCGATGAGACAAAACAACACGTGAAGGTCTCAGCCTAGTGCACATGTGGCACATGCTCTGTGAAGGGCAGCCATCAACCAAAAACAAGAACTCACAGCCCATCTGTGGCTCGGGTTCAGCGTCGACCCAGTGTAGGATGTGCAGGAGGCAGCTAATGAATGATTCTCATCATTGATGTTTCTCTCCCTCTCCCTTCCTCTCTGAAATCATGATGTAGATATATAGATATAGGTATAGGTATAGGTATAGGTATAGATATAGATACAGATATAGATACAGATACAGATATAGATATGAGAGGCCCGGTGCACAAAATTCGTGCATGGGTAGGGTCCCTAGGCCTGGCTTGCAATCGGCCAATCTTCCCCGGCAGCCAGCCCCACCCCCAGTTCCGCATTCCCCGTCGGGCTATCGGGGCCTGCGGGCTGGGGGCAGCCCCCTGTGGTCAGGGCACGTCATAGCGACCAGTTGTTCTGCTGCCTGGTTGATTTGCATATTATGCTTTTATATATAGATATAGATATATAGATATATAGATATATATAGATATACCGTATATAGATTTTTAAAAAAAACAAGAACGCATGGAGGGATGGCCTTCAGAACCCATAGCCAACATGACAGTGATGACGTTGGCTCCTGTCTTCCCCACACCCTGATCCCCCTCCCCCAGCCCCAGCTCCCCACTCACCCACAGGGCAGCGGTAACAGCACCTCCCGGCAGCCTCGTCATGGTAGCTGTTGGGGTCTCCAGCACAGGGGTCCGTGGGGGCTCGACCCTGGAGGGTAAGACAGACTGGTGAGGCCCGGTGGGTCCCAGACACCCATCTGCCCTCCAGACCCGCAGGGCCCAGGAGGCCAGGTCTCCACTCACTGTCGAGGCCAGGCCTGCAACCACGCCTCACGGTACCAAAGAGAAACCAGGACTGAAAGGCCTGATCTCACATCGCCTCGAACCCCAGCCCCCGCAGCTCAAAACTCCCGGGTTGAGCTTCACCTTATGAACCAGATCACAGTTCAAGTCCCTGGGGCCCCTGCCAGGGTAACCAGCTCGATCCCCAGCGTGGGGCGAGCAGGAGGCAGCCGATCAATGGTTCTTCTCTCTGACTATTGGTGTTTCTCTCTCTCTCCCTCTCCTTTCCTCTCCAAAATAAATAAAAATAGATTTTAAAAAAGAGAGAGAGGGAAGTCTTGCTGAGTCTTTGGGGAAGGACTGTTGTCCTTCATGGCAGGATGACAGTGGGGCATGAAGCAGGTTTCTGTTGACCCACAACCAGGAGCTCCAGGAAGAGAGGGTGTGGGAAGGGAGGAGACCAGGTGGGAGGGAGCCTGTCCCACTAGTGTACCTACCGCAGCCCCGATGGTGCCTGACAGACTGGAGGGGGCCACCTATGGGATGCATGGTGGGGAGGACCTCTTGGTTGGGAGGGGAGGAAAGCAGAAGCCATTTACCCCCACCTCAGACGCCTGGCTGCCTAAGGGGCTTCTCTGCTCTTCTCTCCACTCAAGGGAAGAGTGACAAATGAGTACATTTTTCTGTTAAGGTCAGAGAGCAGCCAGGAGACCCGTGTAACAGGAGGTGAGTGGGTCTGTGGAGTGTGCGTTGCATCCTTTTTTTCTCACCTGAAACATCACCGCATAAACCTGAAATAATCAACGTAACCTGACGTTTGCACACGTCCAGGCACATGACACCAGCTGTGCCCGCGCACGCACAGCCGCCTCCCTCCAGGAGACCAGGCTGCTGGGCCTCTCCGGGGGCAGGGACCTGCTGGGACCAGAGGTCCTCCCTGGCCCAGAGACCCACCAAGGGAGCATGGGGGCCTGTGGGTGGCCGGGCCGGGTGAGGGCTCAGCCCTGCTGGGCCTGCTGAGTGCGGGGGAATTTCTAGGGCCTGGGCCTGGGTTTTCCCCGCCCGGCCTGCCTGCCATTAGGGGTGTCCGGGGCAGAGAACAGGGGTTCACTGTGTCTAGCATCACTACCCCAGTCACACATCTCCTTTATGCCACCCAGCCCTTCAGGGCCAGAGCGCCACCCCATGTCACAGGTGAGGTCACTGCACCTGATGGGTGCGATCACCCACCCAAAGTCATATAGCAACTGAGTGCAGAGAGGACACTGGAGCTTCCCTGTGTACCCAGTTCCTCTCTGGGTCACAGGATTCCCCCTATCCTATCTAATAAAAGAGTGATATGCAGATTGACCATTACCCCAACACACAAGATGGCTGCCCCCATGTGGACACAAGATGGTCACCACAAGATGGCCAGCAGGGGAGGGCAGTTAGGGGTGACCAGGCAGGCAGAGGAGGGAAGTTGGAGGTGACTGGGCCTGCAGGGAAGGGCAGTTGGGGACAAACAAGCTGGTAAGGGAGCAGGTAGGCATCAATCAGGCTGGCAGGGAAGTGGTTAGGGGGTGATCAGGCTGGCAAGCAGAAGTGGTTAGGGGCAATCAGGAAGGCAGGCGGGCAAGCAGTCGGGAAGCAGCAGTCCTGGATTGTGAGAAGGATGTCCGACTGCCTGTTTAGCCCCAATCCCACTGGTGGTACTGGGCCTAAACAGGCAGTGGGACATCCCTCGAGGGGTCCCAGATTGGAGAGAGTGCAGGCTGGGCTGAGAGACACTCCCACCCCCCCATGCACGAATTTCATGCACCGGGCCTCTAGTCCTATTTAATAAAAGCCTAATATGCAAATCAACCAAACAGCAGAATGACCAATGCAAGTTTTGGTTGCTATGATGTGCACTGACCACCAGAGGGCAGACACTCAACGCAGGAGCTGCCCCCAGCCCACAGGCCCCAGGCCAGCCAAGGTAGGTGCCAGCAGGGGGACCCCCGATCGCCCTGCCAGTCATCCCACAGATTGGCCCTGATCGCCGGCCGGACCTAGGGCCCCTACCCATTCGTGAATTTCATGCGCCAGACCTCTAAGTCTATAATAACAAAAGCATAATGTGCTAATTAGACTGCACAGCTGCACGGCCTTCCCGACGTCCTCCGGAACGATCTTCCCGACAACGCTGGGCTGTGGGGACCGCGTCCCCGGCACGAATTTCATGCGCCGGACCTCTTGTGTTAAATAAAAATAACCCGAGAAGATGAGCCTATCGTACCTGCGGTCTTTCCACCGACAGCCCGCCCTCTGAACCAAATCCCGAGGAGACATCGGGTAAAGCCAAGCCAAAGGCCCTTCTACAAAACAACTAGCCTGGCTCTTTAGAAATGCCAACGATGGAACAAAACCCAGCTGTGGAATGTTCCAGAACAAAGACGACGAGAGACAGGACGGCCGAGCCAACGTCTGGGTTGGACCCTGAGTCGAGGTGGGAGGCAGGTGTCGCTGGGAAGGAGAATGCCGAGGTGCTGATGAAGCGGGAATGACTGTGCTCTGCCCGTGTCGAAGGCCTCGAACACGAATTCGGTCAGAGACGCCGATAGGGTTAGGGCGAAGCATCAAAATGGCTGCCACACACTTGCAAATGGCCCAGTAAAACAGAACAACAACGACGATGATGATGATGTATATACATAGAAAACAATTGTATAAACCCAAATAGGCAAACAGCAGCTCAACGAATCTGTGTAAGGCCATGGCTTGCCACCAGGGGGAGCTGTCTTCCTGCTGGCCAGAGGGGCACCTGTAGCCCATCAGAGCCCCACCAAGGGAGTCGAGGACTGTGGGCCTCTGTTGCATACGGGGATTATGGGGAAAGGGGTTAACTCCCCTAAACCTACGCAGGTGCTGGACCCCAGCGCCCCCAGACACTCCCAGAGATGTGGGTGGGGTTGAGGTGGGGGCACCACTCAGCCCCACCCCCACCCACTCCCTGGGCGGGCCTCTCTGGCAGACACTGGGGGATTTTTATTGTTGTCGGTGATGTCATCGTTTCGCAGGCACCAGAAAATGGGGTCAGTGCGGTGCGCACATGGAGAAGCAGCAGAGGCGGTTACTGAAGCCACAGCCCTGTGAGACCCTGTTGCCATGGAAGCTAGTCTGTGAGCGAAAGACCCGCCCAAGCTCCCACCTTGTGGTGGGTCAGGCGCTGAGTCCAGGTCAGCTGACTCCTGACCACCACACAGGCGCATGGAGCACCTACTGTGCGCCCTCCGGGAGCTGTCGCTCAGTGGGGAGACCACCCGCCTTCCCAGGGTATTCCCAGGCCGTAAGTAGAAAGAGGTGGCATCTGGGGACCTGAGCTTCGCCCTTGCAGCAGTGTGTGTGGTCCCCAAAACCTGGTCCGGTCTCATGGCCCAGGTACAGTGCTCACCCCAGCCCATTCATCACTCTCTCTGCCTTCTCTCTCCTCTCCCCCACTGCCCACCCACAGGGGCCCCTCACCCACCCCAGCTCCTGAGAGACGGCAGCAGCCTGGGCACCTACGACAGTGCCACCAGGAAGCCTGGCCTCCTGAATTTCAAGGCCCCACCAGTTTCCTCGGGCTGTGGGCCCAGCTCCTGGCCAGCCCGTCAGCTTCCGCTGCCCCTGGGGAAGCAGGAGACACAGCTGGGCTGGGCTCTGGCCATGGCCAGGGAGGGAAGCAGGGACAGAACGGGGAGAGTGGGAGAGGGAAGCAGGGACAGAACGGGGAGAGTGGGAGGGGGAAGCCCGAGGCCTGGAAGGGGGGCTTTTGGGTGGGGTTCCCCGGCAGGTTTGAGGCAGAGTGACGAGCTGTGCCACCAGAGGCCTGTGGCTCCACTTTAGCGGCATTGAGATAGAGCGAGAGTGGCCGGAGCCTTCCCATTTCTAGGCCCGTCTGGTTTCGGGTGGTTTGGTTTTCCCTATAAAACCTGGTAAACCTCACTTGCAGAAAGCCCCACCTGGCTCAGCGTAGAGAGGAAAGGGGCCCCACCTCTGTAGCAGCTGAGCGTCCACGGTGGGGACGGGGGCGCAGGGTGGGAGAGGACAAGCACAACATATCCCCAGGGGCCGGAGCTGGGCAGAGCTGGGAAGTGCACCCCAAACCCATCCCGAGGGGCCCTCACCTCTGTTACTCAAGGTGAGGAACCTGGGCCAGCAGCTCTGGCATCCCTTTGAACTTGCTCAAAATGCAGAATCCCAGGCCCCACCCTATACCTACTATCTATCCCATTTTACAGATGGGGAAACCGAGGCACGGAAAGGTCAAGAAACTTGCCTGAAGTCACACAGCCAGGCGGTGTTAGAGTCTGCATAGCCTCTTACCCTCCAGCTCTCCTGTTCAGTGCCGCCCTCAAATCCACCAGCTCTTCCTCACCTCCCTACCACCTGGCCTTGACAGCAGCCGTCTAAGGGTCTCCTCACACCCCATCCCCATCGCCCACTCAGTGCGACGCCAGAGGCGCCTTTTTAAAACACACGTCTGCTCCCCTCCCCTGCCCCCACGGAAGACACTCAGTTGGCTTCAACCCAACGAGGCATGAAGCCCAACGTCCTGTCAACGGCCAGGACCCCGGCCCCTGGCCCTGGCTCACCTGCCCCCCAGCCTCCCTCCATCCCCACTTACACCCACTCCCGCCCTCCCTCCAGCAGCCTGGCACACACCGTTCCCCTGACCGCCCCACTCCCCTCGTCCAGAGCACCCCCACTCATCCTTCAGGCCTCACTCAGGCCTCCCTCCTCCTCAGGACCTGTCCCTGATCGACCATCCAGGCCAGGGCCCAGCAGGCTAGTCAAGGTGTGGGCGGGGCTGGGTCCTTGCCTCTAGGGGAGAACCCGTTTCCTAGTGGTTAACACTGAGGCCCTGTCTCTTTGTTGTCCACGGAGGTCTTTCCCAGCCCCTCGGGGCTGCCACAGGGCCCCCCTTCGCTTGGCTCAGGGCCCCTTCCTCCACCTGCAAAGCCACAACGGTGGGTCGAGCCCTATCCATCCCTCTCCTCCGCGTCCTCCCGCTGTGACACGGCCAGCAGGCTCCCCACGCGGGAGGGCTCCTGTGGGGGCAGTGGCTCCCCTGGGCAATCCAGGCTAATCTCCCGGCTCAAGGACCGTACCCTTAGTCACATCCACAAAGCCCCCTTTCCCAGCCCAGCCGGTGTGGCTCAGCGGTTGGCTGTCAACCCAGGAACTCCGTGGTCACCGGTTCGATTCCCGGTCGGGGCACACTGGGGATGCGGGCTTGGTGCCCGGTGGGGGACGTGCAGGAGGCAGCTGGTTGATGATTTCCTCTCAATGGTGTTTCTTTCTCTCTATCCCTCTCCTCTCCCCTTCTCTCTCTCTCCAAAAATAAAATAAAATATATATATATTTAAAGTCCCCTTTTCCAGACAAGATGACATAGTCACAGGTTCCCAGGATTAGGCTGTGGACATCTTAAAGGGCCATTATCCTGTAGATCACAGCCCGCTCATAAATAACCACTAGACTGGGGTTTGTCACCTAGTCCTGGGGTCCCTGAACCCCACTCTCCACTCCAAGGGCCCACCTGAAATGAAGTCATTCTCCTCCCCAACTTCAAACACCCCCGTTACCCCTTCCCCCAGACACACAGCCTGTCCCTGCCGCCTGCAAGCTGCGTCCCTCACGCTGTCACACCTGTGTGCCGGAGCCAGGGAAGCCCCCCCAGGCCCCACCTGTGGCCTCCAGGGAGCTGAGGGGCAGTGTGCGTGGCTCTGTGCTGCCCAGCCCCGTGGCGGGGATAAGACCCGGAAGAGGCAGGCACAGCCGTCGAGGGGGGCGTCGGCAGCCCTGGCAGGACGGAGCCCGGCACCGGCGAGCGCCTCCTCTGGGACGAGCTGACGGCAGGGGCCGCCTCGCTGAGACTCTTCCAGGTGGCAGGGCAGGAGGAGACGAGAGGGGGTCTGTGGTCAGCAGACAGTGGCTCTCAGAGATGCCCACGTCCTGTCTCCAGACCCCCTAACTGAATCACCTTCAAGCCAAAGGGGAATTAAGGTTGCTAATCAGTGACCCTGAGATGGGTGGGTGATCCTGAATTATCTGGGTGGTACCAATGTCATCACAAGCGTCCTTAAAAATGTGGGTGGCCAAAACCGGTTTGCCTCAGGGGATAAAGCATCAGCCTACAGGCTGAAGGGTCCCAGGTTCAAAACCAGGCAAGGGCACGTACCTTGGTTGCGGGCACATCCCCAGTAGATGTGCAGGAGGCAGCTGATCGGTGTTTCTCTCTCATCAATGTTTCTGACTTTCTGTCCCTCTCCCTTCCTCTCTGTAAAAAATCAATCATATATATATATATATATATATATATATATATATATATATATATATAGTGTGTGAGAGAGAGAGGAGGGGAGGGAGCGGGAGGGAGAGGGAGAGAGAGTCAGAGTGGGAGAAAGACATGTGAGGATGACAGAAGCGGGGTCAGAGAGCTGCTTTGCAGCTGGTGTGAAAACAGAAGATGGGGCCACAAGCCAAGGGATGCAGGTGGCCTCCTGCAGCTGGAAAGGCAAGGGACCGGGTTTCCCCCAGAGTCTCCAGAGAGGAAGGCAGCCCCACCCAGGCCTGACTCTGGCCCAGTGATGACGGTTTCGGACTTATGAACCGAAAGATCATCATGTGTGTTGTTTTGAGCCACTGCGTTTGTGGTAATGCCAGCCACAATAGGAAACTAAAACCGAGCCCTGCTTGAGAAACAAAGAATAAACCTAAGTCCCCCCCATCACGCACTCTTCTAAGGACGCAGGCGCTGGGCTGAGTGCTTGGGGAGACACAAAAGCCGATTCTAGACTGTTCCCTGTCAGGAGTCAGTTCCCGGAACAGGCCCATGGGAGGCAATAAATAGCAATTCCTGGAAAGAAGATAGGAGAGAAGGGAGAAAGAGAGGAAGTAAGGGAGGGAGGGAGGAAGGGAGGGAGAGAGGCAGTGCCTTGTATGTCCTCACTTGCTCTCTGATTCTCCAAGGAAAGGCTGGGGACAGAAGGACAAGTGATTCCCAAACTCAGTTGGCCACAGAACCCTTTTCTCATGGAACTATCACTCCCTGGAAGTGACTTTGGGAAATGCAGCCTTTGGCAATGAGGAGCCACCCATGGTTGTAGAGCAGCTAACGGGAGAGAAGGGCCCAGCTGGTGTGGCTCAGTGGTTGGGCGTCGACCTATGAACCAGGAGGTCAGGGTTCCAATCCCAGTCAGGGCATGTGCTGGGCCTTCGGGCTCCATCCCAGTGTGGGGTGTGCAGAAGGTAACTGATCAGCGACTCACTCTCCTCATCGATGTTTCTCTCTCTTTCCCTCTGAAATCAATAAAAACATATTTTTAAAGAGAGAGGCGGGAAGATAGGTGGGGTGGAGATGAATGAGTCAACAAGACCACGATCTGGCCGAGCCGCAGCTGCCGACTCCTCACTCCCACGGCCGCCAGCCCACCTGCCCAGAGAGCCCGCTGGTGCGCGGGCCAGCGATCCGGTCACAGTTCCTGCAAAGTTCAAGTTACAGCCCCTGGGGTGGCAGCTGGGGTCTGAGCCTGGGGCGTCCTCCCCCACAGGCCCCCGGGGGAGGCGAGGATGCTCGCAGACCCGGCACGGATCTCTGCACAGTGCGGGTCACGCTGTCCTCTGCGTCTCTCTTCCCAGGCCGCCACCCTCAGGGCAGGCCCTGTCCCGGGGCGCCTGCAGCCCCGGGCCCAGGGGCCTGGCACACAGCAGGCGCTTCCAGTGGCTCAGCTGCACTGGCACGCGCTCTGTGCGAGGAGCTGTCCTCAGCACTTTTCACACAGGAGCCCACAGGGTTCTTCCCACAGCCCTGCAAGGCCACTGCTGCCACTACCCCCCTTCTGTGCACAGGGAAACCGGGGCACAGAGAAGTGACTGAACTTGCCAAGAGCCCCAAATGGTGAGTGTCAGAAGCAAGGGACAAAGTTGGCAGGATGACCCAAAAGCCCATAATATATATACATATGTATATATATATATTTCATCTCTGCCGAAACCGGTGTGGCTCAGTGGATAGAGCGGCAGTCTGCAGACTGAAAAGTCCCGGGTTCGATTCTGGTCAAGGGCATGGACCTTGGTCGCAGGCACATCCCCAGTAGTGGGTGTGCAGGAGGCAGCTGATCGATGTTTCTCTCTCATCGATGTTTCTGACTCTCTATCCCTCTCCCTTCCTCTCTGTAAGAAATCAATAAAATATATTTTAATAAATAAATACATACATATTTCATCTCTTAATGTTTTGGTTTTTTCCATGTATTTTTGTTGATTTCAGAGAGGAAGGGAGAGGGAGGGAGACAAACATCAATGATGAGAGAGACTCATTGATTGGCTGCCTCCTGCACACCCCACACTGGGGACCGAGCCCACATGTGCCCTGACCGGGAATCGAACCGTGACTGCCTGGCCCAAAGGTCAACACTCAACCACTGACCCATGCCAGCCGGGCGAAAGCCCATCCTCTTAACCAAAATGCTCTACATTCTCCCCCAAAAAAGATGAGCGATGGGCCAGGTTCAACAAGATGAGGTGTGGTAGGTAGAATCGGGGCCCCCAAAGATGGGCACGTCCTAATCCTAGGAGTGTGTGAAGAGGAGCATGGCCCCTCACCTGGCAAGGAACCATGCCCACTGCTTCGGTTCAGGGTTCTCAGGGGAGGAGCCAGTCCCGGGCCCTCGGTGTGGGCCCCATGTGACCACCGGGGGAGTCAGAGAAGCAAACACGACAGGGGAAGCAGAGGCCGGAGTGGTCGGGGCCACGGGCCAAGGAGCGCAAGCAGCGCCCCCCTCCCCAGCCGGGAGCGCCCGGGGAAACAAACACCTTGCCCCTGGGGGTCCGGAAGGAACGTGGCCTCCTGGCCTCCTGGCCTCCTGCACACTCTGGCCTCGGCTCTCAGAGGGTCGGTGTTGGCCTAAACCACCGAGTTGGTGATCGTTTGCCACAGCAACAGGAGAAAGCCAGAGAACGTGCAGGAGGAACGGAAGGCCCTACCTTCGGATTGGGACAACACCACGTGGTGGCCAAGAAAAACAGGGAATCGTGTGCTACATCGACAGAGGGAGGGGCACCAGCAAGGGAGGTATTGGGGCTTCTGGTACCCAAGACCCAGATGAGGGGCCCCAGCACTGCAGAGCGCTCCGTCCTGCCCCGCCCCAGCCCCACGGGGTGCTCGGATGTGGGCAAGACAGACCTGGTGCTTTTCTCCCAAACCCCCTTCTGTCCGTGCCTGGTTTTCCTGCCTCCAGAACTGACAACCATTCACCCAGAGGCGGGCCCCCATGGGGACAGGATCCCGCCCCCTCCTGCCCTCGGCACCAGCCCGTCAGCAGGTCCTGCGGATTCCGCTCTCAAGGCCCGTCCTGGTTCTGCTGGCCCTTCCCCTGGACCACAGCACCAGCCGGGCTCCCTGCTCGCCCAGCCCATCCGCCCCACCACCTCAGACGGGAACGCCCATCACGTCAGATGCTGTCCCTCCCCGTCCAGGACCACAGCCCACAAAGGTCTGGGCAATTCCTTACTTCCCTGCACCTTCTGCACCACATCCCTCCTCGCCCACTGCTCAAGCCACGCTGGTCTCCTTCCCTTTCCTCCCGCCTGGCTCTCTGGGCCGAGGCTCCCGCTCAGGTGCCCCTGGCAAACTCCCTCCTTTCATCCCCGTGCCCGTCACCGCCTCCGGGAGGCCCCCTCGTCCCCCACCTGGTTATAATCACCTCCAGGGCAACGTGCTCCGGCCTGTCGGCAAGGGAATGTCAGTTCTGTGAGGCAGGGGCTGGCTGGACTGGGCGTGGGGGTCCCCCCAGCATCCAGAACACTGCTGGCACACAGGAGGGCTCAATACGTGTTTGGGGAATGAATGGATTGGTGAGAACAGGAGGGTGTTGCCCAGTGGTTGGGCGTCATTCATGAACCAGGAGGTATGGTTCGATGGCATGTGCCCAGGTTGGGAGCTCAGTCCCCAGTGAGGAGCACGCAGGAAGCAGCCAATTGATGTTTCTCTCTCATCCTTTATGATTCTGTCTCTCCCTCCCTCTCCCTCCTCTCTCTCAAACTCAGCTGTGAACAGGCTTTGAGCTCATGCCCCGTGAGGAAGGGATGCTGGAGGCCCCGGCTGGTGCGATTGGCCAGGAGACCCCAGGCCCAGCGTGGAAGCCCGCATGATGCTGGCAGGTCATTCCAAGGAAGGTGAAGACAACTTACGCTGCAGCCCCAGCTTCCACCACGACCGATGGGGAGGAGCTTTGAGGAAATAGACTTCAGCACCCCATAAAAACCATCTCAATGTGGATGCTAACCCAGGGCAGCACAAGCTGGCGAGAGTGAGCACTCCATTCCCAGAGGCCTGTAAACGGAGACTGAGTGATCACCTGGCACAGGCAGCTGCTCCTGTGAAGTTTCCTAAATGAATGAATAAATGCATGAATGCATGATTGCATGAATGAATGAATGAATGCATGCATGCATGAATGAATGAATGAATGAGTGAATGAATGAGTGAATGAATGCATGAATGAATGAATGAGCGAATGAATAAATGAGTGAATGAATACATGAGAACTTGGATGAATGTCCTCAAAGATCCTGGAAAGTGGACTGAGTGGCGTATAGAAAGTCCCTTCCCAGCAGCGAGGCCACTGAAAACGCCCAGTGGGTGTGGCACGGGCAGTAAAGATTCTGGAAGGAGGGCTTGCTGCCCAGAGCCCAGTGGCCCCCGGGGGGGAGGAGAGAGAGACACGGGGACTGGCCCTGACCCAGAGCCGCCTCTGTGGATGTTCTCTCCTTCCGGTCTGGGACTGGTCCTGACCAATCCTGGGATGGAGAGCACACCCTCCCACCTCTGGGCCTCACACCCTCATCTGGAAAACGGGGGGCCGTGCTCCCAGATGGGTCGCCTCCGGGGTGGGTGCACACGCCCAGCGAGGCCACGCTGGCTCAGGCTGGGCTAACCCACCCTGTGCCCAGGACCCCGGCCCCCAGGCGCTCCCCAAACAAATGGCACCCCTCCGCCATTTTCCTTTCGACGGTGTCCCTGGGCGAAGTGGTGCGCGGAGGGTGCGTGCGGGCCTGAGGGTGAATCACATCGAACTCAAGAGGCGAGTCTAGGTCAGATATGAGTGGGAGCGGCGGCGGAGCTTCCAGTAAACGCTGCCCTTCTCCCAGCACTGGCTGCTCTCAGGCTGACTAATGCCCCCCACACGCACACCCCACTCCGCTCCCCTTGCTGCCCTGGCCTCTCTGAGGAAGGGGAGGCCTGGATTCCCACCAGCCTGCACCCCCTTTCCCCTGCACGTCCGTCAGGGCCTCCCTCTTGGGGTCAGGGTCAGCTCATGCAGGCAGACTGGGCCTCCCTGCAGAATGTGGGCGCCCTGGGAACACCCCCTTTCCTAAACAGACCCAGACCATCCGTCCAGCCCTCCGGCCAGAGAACCTCACCGTGTCACTTCCCTCCAGAGGATGGGTCCCTGCGCTGGTTATTTATCCCCAGCAAAGAGCCATCAGGGCACCCCTCACCCCCACCCAGCTCCCCGAGGCTCACGTGGGGGCCCAGGCCTTCCTCTGGCTGAAAGTAGGGGGGCATGGAGGTGGGAGGGAGGCTTGCCTTAGCCTGAGCCTGGCCTGGAACATGATTGGGGGGGGAGGGTCCTAAGTTGTCAGGGAAAGACCTTAGGCCTCCCCCCTCCCCAGCCCCCTACGCCTATCCCCCAGGCTGCCTCCTGGAGAAGGGGGAGGGGGGAGGGGAGAGAGCCCAGGGTTCTTCGCTCAGGATGGGGGAGTCTGGTTCACGTGACAAGCCGCTCCCTCGTGGGGAGTCTGTGGTATGAGGGGCAGAGGCCAAATCGCTTTCCAATCTCTTTCTCAGAATGTGACGCACAGCAAGACAGCGTTCCTGCCGCCCCAAACCAGAAAAAAACAGGCTGAGGTTTCAAGCCCTGATCTCCCCCCCCACCCCCCCCCAATAATTGTTACCTGGAGCAACAGAGATGGAAAAGGCTTGAGGGGCCTGGGTCGGAGCGAGCACCAAGCCCCCTGCCCCACGTCCTGCGCCCCCCCACCCCCGCCCCAGAGCCGCTCAGCCTCTCCGGCTCTCGGCTCTCGCTGGGAAATGCAAATGAAGACAACAAAGATGCGGCCTTATCACGGCTACATTGACAAAAATAAAAACTGCAGATTACACCAGAGGCGGTGAGGATGTGGGAAACTCGCTACTCGCTGCGCCGTGGGAGGGGGGTGGCCGGCCTCTTTCAGTTTGTACCCGTCCCGGCACCCGCGTCTTCGCTGGCCTCCTCTCCGAAAGGGGCACACGCGCCCCACGCACCCACACATCACCGGCCCATCGGGGAAGTCATTACACTGGGGGACCTCCCCCCCACCCCGCCACTGGACAGAATACTGCTTCTCCTTTTCAGAGGCGAGCGAGCGTGGGAAGGTCCCGGACACACCGCGGACCCTGCTGAGCCTCGGTGCGGGCCAAACCCCGGAGAGTTCTAGAAACCAAAGGAACAGCGCATGAGACAGAGTCCAAAGGCTGCTCTGTGTCTGTAGACATTCCCTTTCTGGGGAGCACGCAGCCCTGCGTTCTGTGTTCCGTGTATAATCAAATGCGCGTTACTTGTTTGCTTAAGGAGGGTTCCCCTCCACAGAGAGGAAGCACATGTGCTCCGGCCGCCAGATGCTAACAAAGCTCCCGGTCCGGTCGCATCCCTCCCTCCCCTGGATCTCCCCTCCGCCAGGTCATCAGCAAAGGGCTTAGAGGGCTGGCTGGGGTCTCCGCGGATCTCTGTCTTGTCCCACTGTCACAGCCTCCTCCGCCCCCTGCTGCACGGGGGCCATAGGGGGGGTGGCTATCGGTGTCCCATTGAAGAGGGCTGGGGCGCCTACCTTCTCCCTCCTTCTGCCTGCAGCCCGCCAACTGCCCTGAGATTCAAAAGCATCTCATCGACCCCTCCTTCCCTCCCTAGAACTTCTTCATTCAGCCAGGGGCCGCTTAGGGGCCAGGGGTGTGCAACAGGGAGAGCCCCAACAGCAACCTCTCTGGCCCAGGAGGCCCCCCCACCCCCGGCCTGCCCGACCCCGGGGTCCTCACTAATCTGCCACGACCCCACGCAGAAGCAGCCGCTCTCCTGCCCACAGACCCCGCAGCTCAGGGGATGAGAAGTAAGTGAATAATCCCAGGTGTCTGCCAGGCGGGGGAGGGCACCCCACTCTGCTGTCAGTCGCTCTCCCACCTGACAACACTTGCGTATTCGGGAGCCCCTGCCTGTCCCCTGCAGCCCCTCGCTCCGCTCCAGCTGGGCGGGGAGGGAGGCGGGGGTCTCCTTCCTTCTGTGTCCCACGTGCCCCACGCGGTCCCCGGCTCAAGCAGGGGTGGGAGAGAAGGCGCTCTGGACCGCCAGCGCCTCCCCAGGCTCCCGACACCCCCTTACCTGCGGGAAGGCTTGGAGCACCCCCAGGAGCAGCAGCCCCAGCGCGGCACGGAGAGCGGACATCCCGCAGGAGGCTGGGCTCGGCCGCCCGGCTCGGCGGGACTTGGCAGCCTCGCTGGCGCCCAGCCTCACGCTGCGAGGTCCCTGCTCCTTCCCGGGGTTTGGCCTTTGCTCCCCCCCTGCTCTGCCTCCGGGAGGCGCCTTGGCGAACCCAGAACTGCTTCAAAGAACGGGCCACCTGGCAGCTGAAGAAAAAAAAGAGGGACAGACTCGTACAAGATGACTCAAGAGCAAGGCACGCCCCCCTTTGCTGTTCGATGGCGCGTCCTGGATCGACAGAAGGGGTGGCCCCAGTTCAAGGGGACGGAAAGGGCAGCTCCCACCCTGGAGGGAGGGACTCCCAGGAGATGGGGAGTCTCCAGCTGGTCCCAACGGTCCCCTTGCACGCCCACCGCAAGGAAAAGCAAAACTAGAGTGGGTTCCTCCTCCTGACACTGACCAGCTCACACTTCTCTCCGCCCTGGACAGTGTTTGGAAGAGACCCTGGTGGAGGGAGACCCTGGGAGACAGCCCCCACCTGCCACTCACCCCATTCATACGTGTTCACTGTAAAATGCAACAGCAGGCGGATGCTAGAAGGGTGGGGAGGGGTGGATGGGTGGGGAGGGAATGGGTAGGTGGATGGATGGGTGGACAAGTGAGGGGATAAGTGAGTGAATGGGTGGGTGGGTGAATGAATAGATGGATGGATGAGTGAATGGATGGGTAGGTGAGTGGATGGGTGGGTGGGTGGGTGGATGGATGAAGGGTGGATAGGTGAGTGAATAGGTGGGGGTGGGTGGATGGGTTGGTAAGTGGGTGGGTGGGTTGGGGACAGATAGGTGAGTGGGTAGGTGATGAATAGATGGGTGGGAGGATGTATGGGTAGTGGGGTATGGGTGGGTAGGTGAGTGAATGGGTGATTGGGAGACGGATAGGTGAGTGAGTGGGTGGTGGGTGGATGGATGAATGGATGGATGGGTAGATGGGTGGGTGGGTGGGACAGGTGAGTGGATGGATGGGCAAGTGGGTGATGGCAGACGGGTGAGTAGTAGGTGGACTATCGGAGGAACTGATGGTGAGAACAGAGCATTTGCTTATCGATTCACAGGTGCTCCCTGCCCCTGGGAGTTCTGTGCCGGAGAGGAGCCTGCCGGTCTGACCGGAGAGAGAGGAGACCATGCCCGCCCATCGGAAGGAAGTTCTCGTTGGCCTGGGATGCCTCTCCCTGTGTGTGTCTCCCTCCCACGGGCTCTCCGCTCCTCGCACCCGGCACTCCGTACAGGGGCTGAGCATCGAGGGGGCCGCTTGCCTTGCGTTTGTGTTTCTTGCGATGTGGAAGCCGAGGCCCTGACAGCAGCCGGTGCCCGGTGTTCTGAGGTCCCCGGAGCCGGGAATGGCCCAGGCCCTCGGGAGTCTGCGCCTCAGGCCCCCTCCGGCTAACGTGGCCCACACCCCTGTCTCTCCCCGGGACTCTCCCACACAGGGGCCGCCCCCCGCCCAGGCCTCCTTGAGCTCCTGGCTTCTCCTTGGAAAGCCTGCCACACTGGGTGCTCTCCCCGGGGTGCGCCAGGCCTGGGGTGCTTGAGCTGGGACCGGGGCGAACAATCAAGTAAGTGATTACGGAAGTCACCCCACAGGATGGCCACAGACCCGGGCAGCCCGGGGCGGGGGGGCGGGGGGGCAACCCGGGATGCTCTCTCCCCATCCAGAGGTTTGCACTGCACAACCGCAGGTGCTTTGAATGAATACATGTTTGTTTGTATTTTAAATATATTTTATTGATTTTTTACAGAGAGGAAGGGAGAGGAATAGAAAGTTAGAAACATCGATGAGAGAGAAACACCGATCAGCTGCCTCCTACACACCCCCCACTGGGGATGTTCCCACAACCAAGGTACATGCCCTTGACCCGAATCAAACCCGGGACCCTTCAGTCTGCAGGCCGACGCTCTACCCACTGAGCCAAACCGGTTTCAGCCTGAATAAATACATGTTTGTTCACCACACAAATGCAACCCAACAACACCAGGATGCTGACACCAGGGGAAATTCAAATTAGCACAATTACACGTCCTAAAAGTTCCATCTTTCTAGCAATTGAAGAGATGCAAATTAAAACAACCTCTGATCTCTTTGAGCCATTCACTCGCTAGGGTTTTTTTTTTTTGTTTTGTTTTTTCCTTTAAAACAACAACTCTGGTAGAATCCCACAGAGTGGAACATGCTTTCTTACTCTGCTGGTAAATGTTGCAACCCTTTTCAGAAAGCAATCGGCAATTCTTAGCAAAGTCCCCCCCACACAAAAAAATATATATATACGGCTTGTGGTTCAGAAATTTCACCCTACCAGAGAAAAACCGAGGCGAATCACAACCGAGAATGGTTAAGTAAATTCTGGTATATTCCTTTAATGAAATACTATACACCCATTAAAAATAATAATTATATTAAAAATGATCATGATAGCCCAGCCGGCGTGGCTCAGGGATTGAGCATCGACCTATGAACCAGGGGGTCACGGTTCAATTCCTGGTCAGGGCACAGGCCTGGGTTGGGGGCTCCATCCCTAGTGAGGCGTGTGCAGGAGGCAGATCAATTATTCTTTCTCACCATTGGTATTTCCGTCTCTCCCTCCCTCTTCCTCTCTGAAATCCATTTTTTTATTTTAATTAAAATAAAGATTTTTAAGATTATTATAGCAATGGACACCTGTCTCTCCTGTCCTTCCCTTGCAGAGGTGGGGGTGGGGGGTGGGGGAGGAAGCTGGGTTTTCATAACCCGAAAATTTATAGCATTTACTTAATGATAATAATGATAGATGGCTTTGACTGCTTACTTTCTTTTTTAAAAAAAAAATATTTTATTTGGGAAGGCAGAGGAGAGTGGGGGGTGGGGGCTATAAGAGATCAACCGAAAGACTTGTGTGCATGCATATACGCATAACCAATGGATACAAGACACGGGGGAGGGGCAGGCGAGGCCATGTGGGGGGGGGTAGGGGAGGCCGGGGGATGGTCAGTGGGGGGAAAAGAAAAAGCATATATACTACTTTTGTAATACTTTAAACAATAAAAATATATATTAAAAATAAAAAGTAAAATAATAAAATAAAATATATATATTATTGATTTTTTACAGAGAGGAAGGAAGAAAGATAGTTAGAAACATTGATGAGAGAGAAACATCCATCAGCTGCCTCCTGCACACCCCCTATTGGGAATGTGCCCGCAACCAAGATACATGCCCTTGACCAGAATCGAACCTGGGACCCTTCAGTCCGAAGGCCTACGCTCTATCCACTGAGCCAAACCGGTTTCGGCATGAGTTCGGCATGAGTGCTTATTTTCCGCTAAGAGTTTTCAGGCATCGGTTCCTTGAATCCTCAGGGAAACCCCACGGAGAAGGTCCTATTGTGCCCATTCTGCAGCTGAGAAACTGAGGCACAGAGCCGTGACTCCACTGGGGTCCCCAGAGCCAATGGTACTCCGGACCAGTCCCGGCCCGACTCAGACTCTCAGCCTCTTCCCCTCATCCCTGCTGCGGCCGCCCCCGCCTCGCTCTCCCCCTCCACGCCTTGCCCACCCTGGCCCTCCACACAGCACACAGCTCAGACCCCCGTTATCTCTGGGACCTGCCCCCAGGCCACCGCCTCTCGGCTGCCTTCCTGGCACGGCTCCGGCCCCTCCCCCAGCCTCTTCCCAGCCAGAAAGGCCGTTTCGGTCGTTTTTTGCACCTCAATTCTAGAACCGATCTCGCTGTGTCAGGACTGTAATGACTGGCTCGGGTACCCATCTGCCCCAGGAAGCTGGGGCTCCTGGAGAACCAGGGTGCCTGGGGGCCTGGCACGCGGCTGCGAGCCAGGGATGGGTGGCAGGGAACGTGCCCCATCCCCCAGGAGGCGGCCTGAGCTGGGGAAGTGCAGGTGCCTGGGAAATGGCATCTACAGAGCAGGCCCTGGATGGAGGCGCTGGGGTTTCAGCTGCTGCAGGTCTCAGGCGCTCTTGAACTCCCAGTGCGTGTGAAAGTGCTTTGAAGAGTCGGGAGGGGAAGTCCCTAGGCCCGCAGCCCAGGCCCTGATGTGGGGTGGCGGGGGGGGGGGGGGGGTCAAGGCCCCTCCTCGCTGCGGGAGCCAAGCTGGGCCTGCAGGAGGCGGGCAGGTGAGCTGCGGCTCAGAGCAAGGGGGCGGAAGGCAGGTGCCCCAGTAAGCTCTCCGGAGGGAACTGGGGACCCGTGTCACCAAAGGGATGCTGAACAAGACACCGGGTTCTGGCCTGGTTCCGGAAATTCAGGGACTTCCCCAACAGCTGGGAACCCCAGAGCCCCAAATGGCCCCAAAATACCCTCTGCAGATGAAGGGATTCTTTCTGCCCCAGGCAGCAGCGGGCAGGAAGGAGGCTGGAACCCGGAGGGGGAAGGCCCGCGTCTTTCTGCTCTGATCGGCCCAGGTAGTTTTTGGGGTACCTTTCCCAGGTGCCTCGAGGAGAGTAGGCCTCTTCATGGGGGACTTCTCCGGCAGGGCCTGCGTGTCAGGCTGCCTCCAACTCCAGCCCCCGAGGTCGCCCCTTCCCGAGGCCCAGAACACCAGCTGCAACTTGGTCTCTCAGCCCCGGGCCCTAAGGCGGTGGTGAGAAGCGGCCGCTGAAGGCTGGTGTCAGGGAGTTCACTTCTCAGAGTTGGGGACAAACATCAGGGGCTCCCCCCCCCCGTGCCTGAGTGAACCCCAGCAACACCGCCCCCTCCCCCTCGATCCCACAACACTATAACCAGACCCTTGGCCAGACATGTAATCCAGTCAGCACAGCTATGCCCATTTCACAGATGAACAGACTGAGGCTTAGAGTGGTTGAGTCACTTGCCTGCGGTCATGCACCTTGAGAGCGGCCAGGCTGGGACGTGGCTCCCAAACCCTCTGACTCTGAAGCGCCAGCTGCCTTCTCAGTGCTGCCTAGGCCCCCGCCGCCCTCGCTTTCCCAGGAGAAAGAGCACGAGGCAGGGTCCTGGTCTGGCCACGTGGCTGCGTGTTCGTTACCTGAACACGGCGACTGAGAGCAACCAGAAGCATCGCGTCACGCGATCCCCGTGGGTCAGCAATTCAGGAGAGACTTGGCGGTGACTCTGGCTCCGGGGTCTCTCAGGCGGTTGTAATCCAGATGTCAGCTGGGCCCTGGCCAATGACTCAGCGTGTAGAGCTTCAGCCTCAGACTGATGGGTTGTGGGTTCGATTCCGATCGAGGGCGGAGGCAGGCGTGCACCTCGGTTGCGGGCTCCATCTCCAGCCCCCGTCAGGGTGCATTGGAGGAGGCGATCCCTGGCTGTGTCTCATCTCTCTCCTAGGCTGTTCCCCCTCTGTCTCCCCCGCCCTCCTGCTCTCTCTAAAACCAGGGCCCCGGCGCGGGGCTCAGCGGACAGAGCATGGGCCTGCGGGCTGGCGGGTCACGGGCTGGATTCCGCTCAAGGGCACATGCCTGGCTTGCTAGCTCGAACCCCAGGAGGCAGCCAATCAATGATTCCCTCTCATCATTGATGTTTCTAACTCTCTCTCTCCCTCTCCCTTCGTCCCTGAAATCAATAAAAATATTTAAATAAATAAATAAAAATAAAAACCCATGGAAAAATATAACCTTGGCTGAGAATTCACAACAACAAAAAGATGCCAGCGGGGACTGCAGTCACCTGCCGGCTCGACCGGGGCTGAGGCCCTGCTTCCAAAGTGAGCCCCCCCCCAGCCCTGAGTGGTGTGGCTCAGTGGACAGAGCGTCGGCCTGTGGACTGAAGGGTCCCGGGTTCGATTCCGCTCAAGGGCATGTACCTTGGCTGTGGGCACATCCCCAGAAGGAGGTGTGCAGGAGGCAACTGGTCAATGTTTCTCTCTCATCGATGTTTCTAACACTCTGTCCCTCTCCCTTCCTCTCGGCAAAAAAATCAATAAAATATATTTTTAAAAATGAGCCTCTCTACTGTGTGCAGGAGGCTGCTGGCTGTCCTCACAACTCGCAGCAGGCCTCTCCCAGAGCAAGTGACCCCAAGAGAGCCAGGAGGAAGCCATGCTTGACCGAGCCTCAGAAGCCACACCTGGGCATGTCTGAGCCACACGTAACACAGCCCGGCCTCCCGGTGTGGGTGGGCCCGCACAGGCGTGAGACCACAGGAGACAGGCGGGGACTCTTGGGACGCATTTCCGTCGTTGCCGGGTGTGGACGCCGATGCTTCCGGGTAGACTTCCAGGCTTGCAACGTGCCCTGAACAAAACAGGGGGCAGAGAGAGCTCTTTGGGATACAAGGGGAGAGATGGAAAGGGCTGCGCTGCCCTCGGCCCCACTCCCGCTGGGCAGCCCAGCCCCTGCTCCGGCCCAGACCTCTGCATTCCAGTCCACAGCAGAATGCTCCTAGCCTGGCGTTCCTCGTCTCAGGGGACGGATGTATCGTGGCATTCACCATTCCAGCCAAAAGCGAGTCACTCAGGGGCTGCGGGCCCGGGGGTCAGAGGCTTTTCCCAGCCACCGGGTGATGCAGGCGGGGGGCCGTGTCCTGTGCCTCAGCACGGGCCAGCCTGCTGCTCACTCGGCCGTGGTGGGGTGCTTCCCCCCGCCTCTGGCACCCCGCAGGGCTCTGCCGGGGCTCCAGCTGGCTAGGGGCAGCTCTAGGTGTGGGAAGACTACACGGCGAGTCAGGAGCCTAGGTTCGAGCCCAGATCTGCAATTAGCATGTGGCCTGCCCTCTCCGCTTCAGCACCTTTCTCTGATCTGATGGTTTTATTGGTGAAATCGGGGGCTGGGAACCCATCAGCGCCTTTCTCTGATCTGATGGTTTTATTGGTGAAATCAGGGGCTGGGAACCCATCAGCGCCTTTCTCTGATTTGATGGTTTTATTGGTGAAATCAGGCCCCTCGTCCGAGCCTCCGGAGCAGTGGCAGAGAGAGGAAGTCTGCTTGCCATCGAGTCTGGGGGATGCTTCCAGCTCTGCTCCTCAGGGTCAATCCCTGTCTCTGACACTTCCTGGCTGTGTGATGTTAGGCCAATCACTCACCCTCTCTGAGCCTCAGTTTCTATTTCGTTTTATTTTATTTTTTTAAGGATTTAAGCTTTATTGGTTTTAGAGAGAGGAACAGAAAGAGACATGGATGAGCTGCCTCCCTCATGCACCCCGGTCAGGGATCAAACCCAAAACCTGGATCAAACCCTGACCGGAAACTCAACCTGCAGCCTTCTGGTGCCCGCACGACGCTCCCACCCCCTGCGCCGCACAGGGCTCCCCCTCTTCCTCTGTACGCTGGAAACCAGGACGCGCTACAGTGCGGACCAGACAGGCCAATGCGAACAGCACCTTGGGGGCGCGGGGGCGGGGGGCCTGTGAACCCACTAAGCTCCTGGGACTGGCGGCGGGGAGGAATTCCTGCTGTTCTTTCCAGTTTCCACTATTTCCTCCACCTGCAGAGACACAGAGGAGACAGCAAGACAGAGGAAGAGGCTTGGCCAAGGCCCACAGCATGACGGGATGTGCTCCTGGGCCACGACTCCCCATCAGAGCCCCTGTGCCCCCAGACCTTGCGGCTCACGGGCCGTTGTGAATGGGGTGAGTCACATAGATGCTCAGGAAACCAAGCCGAGTCCAGTATGACTCACAGAACCAGAGGCACTGGGCACAAAAGGACACAGGAGTGACGGCTGGTGAGGGCAGCTCCGTCAAGAGCAGCGTGTCTCCTGGGCGGTGCCTTGCAGGGATGTCCCTGATGCTGAGTCCCGGACAGGAGGGCTGGGCAGCCCCCCAGAGGGAGGGGGGGGGAGAGAGAGAGAGAGAGAGAGAGAGAGAGAGAGAGAGAGAGAGCGCCTTTCCTCACCAGGCTCTTCCGATCCAGATGAGCACCGTCCCCACCAACAGATGGAAATTTGAGGCTGGGGTCCGCTGGCTTCTCTGGGAGGAGAGACCCGGCAGGGATGTTGCCCTCCGTTCAATGCCCGCTGCCAGGCTGGCATCCAGCGAAGACATGCAGAATGAATAAGCCCAAGGTGCTTGCCAGGCGCGCTGCACCGCAGCCCTGCAGGGGCCTTTGCTTTTAAGTCCTGGGAAAGCTGGTCAGAGGAGTCGCCAAGCCCCCCAGGTAGTAAGTTCCAGTCTTGATTCAGACCCAAGCTTCCCCCACCTCCAGGGCTGTGGCTGAAGCGTGCGCCCTCGTGTGCTGCTTTCCGGCAGGCCAAGAGGCAGGAGCACCCCTGGTCTCCCTGAACCTGATCTGCGCCCCCAGGTGTCTGTGGCAAAGGATCTCCTATAGGAACCGTGTTTCCTGTCACCCCTCTCTTCCCAAGGGGGCCACGCCTGGGTAATCAGGCGGGAGGGCTCCCAGGGACAGCCCTGAAGGATCTGAGGGGGCCGATGGCACCCTGACCTCACACAGTGGCCTACGACTCAGAACATTCAAGAAGCCGGCTTCCCCTTCCCCAAGGCGGGGACTTAGCCCCTCGGAGGGATGGATGGAGGCTCCCTCCGCCCCCCCCCCTCCAGTAGGCCTACAGCCCCAGATTCCTCCATTACTGCCCCGGTTGGTGAAGGCCCCAGGGAAGTGGGGAGCCACTTACTAATTCATCAGCAGGTGTCCCCGCCCCACACGCTGCTTTCTCAGAGGATCCCGGGTGGAAGCGGGCCCTCGGGTCTGATGGCTCACTCACCACTCAACTGGCTGTCAGGGAAGTGCTCAGATTCAGCCACAAAGGCCCCCGGTGCGGCTTCTCCCCACTCCTACCTCCTGTCAGTCCCCACTGGCCTCCTCTGCCCTCTCTGGAGCCCCCGCGCTTGGCCCTGCCCCAGGGCCTTTGCACTGCCCTGTCTGAAATCCTGCTCCCGGCTCTTCATGTGCCCCTCGGAAGGAAATCTTTGGGCCGACAGATATGTTCATCGTCGTGGTGGTGATGGGTGTACCTATGCCCACCCTCACCAAGTCGAACACTTTAAACTGGTCAAGTTCATCCCGCGTCAATGACACCTCAATAAAACTGTGAACCCGTTGCTTTAACTGCTGCCTCTTCTTACCCTCCAGGCGCTGGCTCGGATGAGACCTCCTCCAAGAGGCCTTTCCTGCCAGCCAAGCCCCTGGCCGCCCCGGCACCTCACCTGGGTATCGCTTTGGGGACACACCGCACACCAGCTGCCACTGCCAGAACCCCACCTTCCTCCTAGGATGGGAGCCCGGGGGGGCAGGACTGTCTATCCCATCCTCGGGTGTCCATGGGGGACTCAATGCATATTGGGGGGTGACCGAACGACCTAGGCCCCTCGCAGCCACCAGCCCTGCCTCTGGGGGGGCGGGGGGTGCCTGCCTCTGGGGTGCAGAGCTGAGACCTGCTCGCTCTGAAAGTGAAACCCGGGCAGAGCCACGGCCCTCGGGTCGCCTTCCCGCCATCATCCACGCTGTCATCACAGGAGCTGTCTGTCGGGTGAGTTCATTCAGAAGGTCCCTCTGGGTTTTCCCTCTCGGCCACTCTACTCCCAGGACTCTCTCCCTCCAACCAGGAGTCAAGAGGTCCTAAGACCTAGGCCGGCCCAGGGCGCCCCCAGGCATGGGACCCTCAAGATCTGGGGGAAGTGAGCACGGCCCCAGCTCGGGCCTCAGCTACGTCTAGAGACTCATGGTTCCACCCAGAGGCTGTGCCTGCGCCTGGGCTGAGCAAATCCCAACAGCTAACACCCCCACCCCCCGCCCCCCACCCCACGGCTCATTGTTCGCCAGCGTCTGGCTTGGGGTGGCCCAGCGTGTGAGCCCAGAGGGACCCAGAGATGATGAGTCCCTTCCCCATCCAGCCACCCCTCCCCCGCCCGTGTACAGGGACCCTGAGGCCAGAGGCTGCCCCAGTTGGTGCAGGGACAGCCCCAGGCCCAGCCTCTGAGCCTACCGAGGCCCGAGGCCACACCGGCTTCCTCTGCTGATTGGATGGCTTTGGGTTGTCCGCCTTCCCCAGGGAGCAAATGGGAGGCTAGGGTCTGCCTGGCTGTCCTGACAGCAGAGAGGACCGGACTGGACCGACCGTTGACTGTCTAGGGGGGGGGCGGGGGGGGGGGGGAGTCAGCCTGCGAAACGCTGCACGCACATATGCACACACCCACACACCCATGGCCACACGCATGCACTTCCGGGCCTCAGCCCCTGTCCTGCAAACAAATGCCCAGGACAGCTTCTCCCGCCACCGCCTGCCAAAGGGCCTGTGGGCCGGCAGAGACGCTGGGGAAATCAACGTGTTGGCAAGGAAGCCGCCTCCTGGGGTCTGTGCACGGGGGGGCTGACGCATTTCAAACCCCCACCAGTTGACTGCATTGTCCCAAAGGAAGCAGCTTGTCCTTCTTGAGCTTCCCCAGGCCTGACGTCTGGCCACCGGCGCTTGGGAGCAGTGAGAGCGGCCAGGGGCCCGGCTGGGAGGCCCCTGCACGGGAACCGGGGCCCTGTCTGAGCCAGGGCCCCCCAGCTCGGCGGCAGCCGTGAGACACAGCCAAGTGGAGAGTGTGGCACCTACAGGTTCAGGTGGCCACCACTGGGCTCCCCACCGAGGCCCCTCCGTGGTGTGCCCCTGAGGCCAGGATGGGGGGAGGGGGGTGGCACGCCCAGGAGAGCTGGGTGCCCACCGGGGCCTGGGACTCTGCCACGTCTGCCTCCCTCAAGACCCACCAGAGCTCCTGGTCTAAGCCGCCCGGGGAACAAGAATGTTTGCACTTGTTCGGGGTGAGTGGCAGGTCGCTATTAGTTCATTCATTCCGGCCCCGGGCGAGGGCCTGGGCTACATCAGCGAAGGTGAGACTCAGAACTCCCTGCCTTTGAAAGCTTTCCATTCCAGCGACGGGAAGACAGACACCCAATGAAATCAGTGGGTAAAGTACCCGTCTGGTAGAAGGGAGGGGGTGCTGCAGGGAATCAGGAAAGAGAAGGTGGGGTGTGCTGGGTAGAAGGGTGCAAAGTCAAACAAAATGGTCAGAAAACACCTCCTAGAGCAGCAGTCGCAAACTCATTCGTCCACAGAGCCAAATATCAACAGGACGATTGACATTTCTTTGGAGAGCCACATTTTCTAAACTTAAACTTCTTCTAACGCCACTTCTTCAACATAGACTGGCCCAGGCCGTGGTATTTTGTGGAAGAGCCACACTCATGGGGCCGCATGGGGCTTGAGAGCCGCAGTTTGCCGACCACTGTCATAGAGCAAAGACATGAAGAAAAAGAGATGGAGGGAGGGAAGGAGCCACACAGACAGGGGGCAGCACAGAGCAGCCCTGAGGCAGAACAGAGCCGCGGGCCGGCTGTGAGGGGGAGAGGGGGCGGCGATGCAGGGGCCTGTTGTAAGGACTCTGAGAGGGAATGCTCAGGATCTGCTGGCCGAGGCGTGGAGAACAACTCCAGGGGTCTGGCCTGGGAAAGGGGAAGGATGGAGTTGCCTTCCGCTGAGATGGGGGATGAATGGGGCCGTTAATTAATTACCCACCAGTGACTGCCAGGAGGGAGGGCAGATGCCCTCAGCACATGGCGAGGGCCACCCCCGGATGGCGATGGTGGGTGTGGTCGGCGAGGGGCTCCCTGAGACAGGGACTGTGAACTGAGAGCTGAGGGAAGAGGGCCGGGGAGCCAGGCCAGGCGGCTGCTGGGAAGACCTGGATGAGGGCAGTTGGGGGGGACTTCCAGCAGCCCCCTGGGGCCCGCTGTTGCTGAGGGCGCGGAGAGAGAGCTCAGAGGGGGCCAGAGGTGGGCAGGGAGGGTGGCTCTGGCTGCTTACTCAGCACCCAGAAGGGAGGAGGCTCGGCCCTCACGCAGCCCAATCAGACCGAGAAACAGATGAGCAATAAATAGCTGCAGGTGAGTCATCTCAGGCCCCGATTCTGAGCCGGCCCCGCAGCTCTCCTCGGCCTGCATCCTTCCCCGGGAGGGGCCCCTGATTTCAGAATGACCAGGTCAGGGCACCCAGGCCTCCAGCCTCCCCTCAGCCCCCCAGCTCCAGCGCGTGCAGGGAGCTCGGCCCTGCAAAGCCCCCGGGGGCGGGGGCGGGGGGGGGCGGACAGCTGCGCCTCCTCAGCTCCCCGGGACTCAGCGGAAATGAATGGAGCACAGCAAACCTTGTTCACTCGTCAGTGCTCCCCGCTCAGAGGAGGAAGAGAAGAAAAGCCTCGGGCTAAGAAAATGTCATGGGGGCAGCCAGGTGTTTCCAAAACAAAAGCATTCGGCGAGGCCACGCAACGCTGGGGTCAAATCCACGGAGTCACCGTCCCGGGCAGCACCCAGAACACCGATTAACCCCCCAGGGCCTTCTGTCCCCCGAGTCACACAGGCGTGCAAAGGTGGAAGCCGATGGGTCTCAGCTCTGTGCTGGGCATACAGGGACCCCCCAAATACTCACTGCCCAACGCCCACAAAGACGGGGACCAAGTCTCTGCTCAATATGTGGCCACCACCTCAGGGTCCAGCCCCACGAATAGATGAGGAGTTTTTGTCGATTTCTTCGGTGCTTTTTGTCCCCAGGGCTCGGCACAACGCATCCCCGTTGGTTTCATGACTACAGCACCCGGGGTTAACAATAAGAATTGCCGAGGAGCTAGCTGGGCTTGCCCCGCTCCCGTGGGTGCAGGCGAGCTGTGTCACCGGGGAGAAGACCCCAACCCCCTGAGACGCCCTGGGGAGACAGCAACCTGATCACCCGGGACGGGGAGCAAATCTCCGTGGATGGGGACCCTCCACCGGGACGGACGGGAACCCGCTCCTGACCCGCAGGGACGCAGCGTCTCCGTCCAGGACAGAGCTGACCTGAGCCGTGCAGACACACCAGGGGTTCTCTCCCGGCAATGACGCCGACCGTCCCCGCGCCCGCGCCAGGGGTGGCCGTCCGAGCCCCGGGGTGTTACTTCGCTCTAACACAGAGGTCGGCAAACGCATTAGTCAACAGAGCGGCAAACCGTGGCTCACCAGCTGCATGTGGCTCGGGAGCCGCAGTTTGCCGACCACTGCTCTGACCGAATCCCCCCGGCCAGGGACTGATCTCTCACAGGTCTGGAGGCTGAAGTCCAAGCTCAGGCGCCGCAGCCTCAGCTGCAGATGGCCGCCTCTCCCGGCCTCCGCCCGGCCTTCCTCTGTGTGCCTCCCTGGGGTCCTATTGGATTAAATCCCCGCCCTGATGACCTCATTGCCCCTCAATTACCTTCTAAAAGGCCCACCTCCGTCCCTGGCCAGGTGGCTGAGTTGGTTAGAGTTTTCGCCCCAATAAGCCAAGACCGCAGGCTCGATCCCTGGACTGGGACACACACAAGAATCCACCTGTGGATGAGTGAGTGGAACAACAAGGCAACGTTTCTCTCAAAATCAACTTTTAAAAACCACTAAAATGAATAAATAAAAGGCCAGTATCCAAATAGCCTAATGGGGCCCTCACCGGTTTGGCTCAGTGGATAGAGCATCAGCCTGCAGACCAAAAGGTTCTGGGTTCGATTCGGATCAAGGGCATGTACCTTGGCTGCGGGCACATCTCCAGTAGGGGGTGTGCAAGAGGCAGCTGATCGATGTCTCTCTCTCATCGATGTTTCTGACTTTCTATCCCTCTCCCTTCCTCTCTGTGAAAAATTAATAAAAAATATATATTTTTTAAAAATCAATAAAATATATTTAAAAAAACAAATAGTCCAATGGGGGTTGGGGCTCCAACATAAGGGCTTTGGGAGACACAACGCAGCTGGGAACACGGGCTCCTGTGGTCGCCCCCATCTCACCAGGTGGCCATCACAGGAGCCAAGGTATCGACATGAACTTGAGCTGGGAGATGAACTGTCCAGTGTCCCATCAGAAAAGAAGGAAGAAGCTATTTCCCGCTGTGCTAGGGATTGACACTTCCCTGTGCCCCGTCTCCAACCCCAACTTCCTGTGAAGGGAAGAGGGGAGTCCTGGGCCCCAGGCCTGCCAGGTCTGGAAGCAGGAAGAGGGGGTGGTTCTAAGGCTCCCAGACTTAAGGCGGAGTCAGTGAGGGCTGGGGTGCCTCGCCCCGAGTTGCTCCCCAGGGATGGCGATGGCGAGGCGAGGCTGGAAGAAGGAGAGGCGGGAAGTCCGGGTCCGAGAGCACAGGCTCCATCCCGAGGGGCAGGGGCGGGGGCAGCGCATCTGGGGCTGGTGGGTGTCAGCCTCCCCGGGGAAGCTGTGTCAGCTGGTGGCCCCAGGGCCCCGAAGGGGCCTCGGCCATATCAGCGTTCTCTTCCCCCAGCACTTCTGCAATGGCTCACAGGAACTCCCAGCTGAGGGGCTGAGTGACAGACTCATGGCCCTGGGCACTGTCCACAGCCCAGCGGTGACATCACTTCTTGTCCTCATGCATCCTGCCTCTCGACCTCCCATTTTCGCGAAGGGCTGGGCGGGGGCAGGGCTGACAGGCGGGCAGTCCCGGCCTGTCCCCGCAGAGTGGACACATCCAGAGGCAGGAGGCGTGGTGTGGCGCTGTCAAAACCACAGAGAGAGAGAGAGAGAGTGAGAGAGAGAGAAGGGGAGAGAGCGAGAGCGAGAACGAGAGAGCGTGCGAGAAAAATCCTCCCGTCAGAGTGAAAAGTGAGACAGAGAAACTGAGCGAGATCTCGGTGAAAGAAAAGCCAGCGTTGGCTCCCAGGAAAGACACACAGCGCAGGGGGTTGTTAAATGACAGTGACGATGACAGAGCCTCCTGCAGCACGTGTGTGTGTGGGGGGGGGGGGGTACGTGTGTGCATGCGTGTGAGGATGCTTGAGGATGGATGAGCGTGAGGCTGTGCGCCCACAAGTGTGCAAAGCTATGTGTGAGCGTGAGTGGGCACATGCCCTCGTGATTACATGCACGTGTGTGTGTGTGTGTGTGTGTGTGTGTGTGTACAAGGGTGTGCCTGTGAGATAGTGTGTATGCAAGTGTGTGAGCGTGTGTGTCCTTACGGCCGTGTGTGTAAGGGTGTGCACATGCGCATGTGTGTGAGGACAGTGTGGTCAGCAGAGCACTCAGGATCTGCCCAGCTTCACAGCGGCCTGGGCAGCCACGCCACCCCCAGGGGAAGAAAGTGGGGCTCAGGCTGGGACGTGCCTGCCGGCGTTACTGGTGTGGGGACCACAGCCAGACCCAGGCTCTGCCGCTGCTCCCTGCTGAGCTGGCAAACGGGAGTCTGACCCGAGCCGGCCCCAGAAGACACCGGGACACTGGCACTGAGGGGCATGTGGCACAGGGCGGAAGCGTGGACTCCGGAGCTCACGGGGGTCTGACTTCCAGTTCCAGCCTGGTCACATTCCGGCTGTGTGGCCTTAGGCAAGTCATTCAACCTCTCTGTGCCTCCACTTCTCCATCAGCAACAAGGGGATAACAGCCTTCCCTCACAGGACGGCGTGAGGGGTCGGGAGACAAGAGATGTGGAACTCTTAGAACAGCACCCGGCTCACCAGAAAGCCATTTCCTCACAGTCCCAGGGGCTGGCGGTCTGAGAGCCGCAGAGCTCTCTCTCTCTGGCTTGCAGACGCCTGTTGTTTAGCTCTCTGTGTCCTCACATGGTCTTTCCCTTCTATCAGGACACCAGTTATAAAAACCTCATTTTAATTAATCCCCTGTTAAAAGCCCTTCTCTCTTAACGCTGTTACATGCTGAGGCTACTCAGGTTGCGGTTTCGATTTTGCATTCTCTTAACAGTTCTGGAAGCTAGAAGGCCGAAGTAGGGGTGTTGGCACAGCTGGTCCCTCCCGAAGGTTCCGAGGGAAACACTGTCCCAACCTCTCTCCTGCCTTTGGGTGGCGCCCGCACCTCGGTGCCCCCTGGGCAGGCCGTGCCCCCGTGTCTCTGCGAGGACACCCCTGCTGAGCGAGGCCCTCCCTGTCCCCGATGGCCTCATCTTGGGACCCTCACCTTGATCACATCGGCCAAGACCCTTGTTCCAATAAGGTCACGTTCCAAGATTCTGAGGGGACTTAGGTTTTAGGGCCCCCGGGTCGTGGCCCCAGGAGGGATGCTGGCTCCCCCCAGTGAGGCCACCGGGGCCTCGGAGAGCACCGGCCAGCTGGGTCTGAGGATGAGCAGCGCCTGCCTCGCAAGGTGAGCCCGGTGAGCCCGCCTGGGCCTGGACCAGATGAAGGGCAGAGGAATGGGGGGACGGTGTCCAAAGAGGGTGGGGACCGGGGGGGGGGTGTGCCAGGCAGGGAGACCCAGGGAAGGTTTGGGCAATAGTTCCTGAAGGCAGACGGAGTGGGGGCCTGGGCAGCCCCCTCGGCCCTGCCTGCTAGCTTCCCAGGCTGTGGCACCCAGCCTCAGAGTTTGAACCCAAAGATTCCTGAAAGGGCCCAAGTGGTTTCTGGGCCTCTGCCCTGCCCACTCAGCCCAGTGGGGTTGTTCTCACCCCCCCTTACCCCCCTACACCTCCCCTCACCCCCCCTCAACTCCCCCCCCCCCCCCGTTGCCTCTCCCAGGCATGCAGGCCTACAGGGGCCATCTATAGGGGACACGAAGCAGAGGCCTTCACCAGTCATTTCTGGAGAAACTGCCTAGAACTGTGGCCGGCAAACTGTGGCTTGCAAGCCTTATTTGGCTCTTTGGCCCCTTGAGTGTGGCTCTTCCATAAAATACTACGGCCTGGGCGAGTCTATTTTGAAGAAGTGGCGTTAGAAGAAGTTTAAGTTTAGCTGAGACCGGTTTGGCTCAGTGGATAGAGCGTCGGACTGTGGACTGAAGGGTCCCGGGTTCGATTCCGGCAAGGGCATGTACCTTGGCTGCGGGCACATCCCCAGTAGGGGGTGTGCAGGAGGCAGCTGATCGATGTCTCTCTCATCGATGATTCTGGCTTTCTATCCCTCTCCCTTCCTCTCTGTAAAAAAATCAATAAAATATTTTTTTTAAAAAAAGATGAAGTTTAAGTTTAAAAAATTTGGCTCTCGTCAAAACCGATTTGGCTCAGTGGTAGAGTGTCGGCCTTCAGACTGAAAGGTCCCGGGTTCGATTCCGGTCAAGGGCATGTACCTTGGCTGTGGGCACATCCCCAGTAGGGAGTGTGCAGGAGGCAGCTGATCGATGTTTCTCTCTCATCGATGTTTCTGACTTTCTATCCCTCTCCCTTCCTCTCTGTAAAAAAATCAATAAAATATATTTTTTAAAAAACTTGGCTCTCAAAAGAAATTTCAATCATTGCACTGTTGACATTTGGCTCTGTTGGCTAATGAGTTTGCCGACCGCTGGGCTAGAACTTCCCCCTCGCTCTCATTCCCCAGATTCAGGCCAGGTGAGGACGACCCCCCAAAGCCAGGACCCCATCTCACAGTACGCACATGGGCCCTGTTTTCAAATAAGAAATAGCATCTCACATGCATCACGTACATATTAAGCACCAATTACTGCATCAAGCATCTCATTATCTGATTGTCTCATTTAACCCTCAAAACACCCCTGTAGATAAACAGCATCTTAGTCTCCGGTTTACAGACAAGGAAGCCCAATTCCGAGAGCTCTCGGCTCCAGGCCAGTGCTCTGTCCACACAGCTGGTGCTGACTTCGTACATCCAGGAAGGTGTCTTCCCCCCGCCCCCACTCCCCGTTTTTTTTTAAATGAACAACCATTTTATTTTTTTAATATATTTTTATTTATTAATTTTAGAGAGGAAGGGAGAGGGAAAGAGAGAAACACCAATGATGAGAATCACTGATCGGCCGCCTCCTGCACGCCCCCTACTGGGGACTGAGCCGGCAAGCAGACGTGTGCCCTTGACCAGAACCCAACCCAGAACCCTTCAGGCCGACGCTCTATCCACTGAGCCGAACCAGCGAGGACCAGGGGGGTTTCTTTAAGCTGCTTCTCCCCCTCCCACCAGACTCTGCCAAGAAAAGCCGGGCAGGTTGGTCAGAATTTGTGGGGAGTGGAAAGGGGCAGCCAGGTCTCCTCTGAGCTGGGGTTTCTGACCCCCAGCCCCACCCCCACGGATCTGAGATCTGGGAATTCTCCAGGCTCTTCTCTTGTCTCCCACTGGTCCGATCGGCCCAGCCCTGGCTGGCCTATCAGGCTCTTTGCCAGGGGGGCTGGGCCCAGGGCGCTTGGGTCCCCGGCAGCTGTGGGGACGGAGGCAGGCAGAGAGGCTCTGTTGCTTCAGAGGCGGTGCTGGGGCTGCTGGTGTGGACAGAGATGCCCTGCCACCCTCAGCCACAGACAGAGGACCTGAGAGTCCTGTGGTCAGGTCCTCACGACACGGGGATGTCCCCAAAGGCCACCTAAGCCACCATCGTTTCCCCTCCTGACTTCCTGCACAGCCTCAGCCCACCCACCTCCCCCCCACCTCGGGGGGCTGGTCACCACCGCTCCACTCACAGCCACTGCTCTCAGCAACAGCCCCCACCGCCCACCAGACAGCGTGTTTATATCCATTTATCTGATACTGACACTCTATTTCCCGTTCCCTCTTCCCTCCCCGGGGGAGGTGTGAGCCAGAAAGAGTGGACGGAGGGCAGGTGTGACGGGGAGGGTGGGACGGGGACAGAAGAGCCGATGGCGCCCGTGTTGTTATCACTTATCCCTCTTCCCGGGCGCCCCCGGCAGGCTCTGCCCTGCTTAGCTCACTCTCCCGCTCCACGGCCCTTGCCCAGGAACGAGACCAGCCTGAGGCCGGACACCACGCCCGAGGGTGCAGTCAGGAAGCAGCCCGATTCGGCGGGGTCTGAACTGGACCCCGATCTCTCTGAGGCCACGCTCCGTGCCCCTGTACCAAGTCACCTGCCGGGTGCGGCTCACCGTGGGCCAGCGAGCTCGGGACGAGCCTGGCACGAAGGCTGGCACCGAATAGGAACTTTCATCGCGTCCAGTGCAGCAGATCCTCAGGCGGTCAGGACGCTGCATTCAGAGGCCCGCGGAGAAGCGATTCCAAACCTGCACTGGCGGGTTTTCTCCTGGTCCCCCCAACGCTGGGCGGAGAAGCGAGAGGCGTGGCCACTTCTGTTGTGTGGGAAGCTGGGAGGGGATCCTGGGAGGCCAGCCAGGGATGGCTGCTCCCCCTGACACACACACACACACACACACACACGCTGGCTGCTCCCCCCGACACACACACACACACACACACACACACACACACACGCTGGCTGCTCCCCCCGACACACACACACACACACACACACACGCTGGCTGCTCCCCCCGACACACACACACACACACACACACACACACACACACAGCATGCTGCGGCGGGGCTGGCAGAGATGACAGGTGCAGACACTTCCAGGATGGAGCTGGCACAGCTGTCCTGTCCCTCCCACCTCCCACCCCGAGGCGGAAGTGCCAGGACCTATCTGCCCGGCGCAGGACCTGATGCACAGAAAACCAGCAACGTCAGAGCAGCTGCAGCCCACACGCCTCGCACCCGGGACTCACCGCCTTCAGGTGTGTGGCCTCCGACTGCTCAGGATCTGGGCTCATTCCCAGAATCACTCACCCAACAGGTGTTCATCCAACACCTCTGTACCAAGTCACCTGCCGTGCTGCGTGCTGTGTGCTGCGTGCTGTGCCAGGGCAGACCTGAGGGCAAGACTGCTCGGTTCCAGCCCCAAGATCTGACCGTGGAGGCAGCAGAGGACACGACAGGGCGCAGAGGCAGGGCTCAGACTCGGGGTGTCCTGGCTCCCCGGTCAGATCCCAAGGCTGCGGGGTCAGGGAGGGCCTGTGAGGAGTTCATGCAGAGCCGAGGCCTGACTAGGAATTCGGTGGAGGAAGAGAGGGCAGTGTGCATGCACCTGGAGGCCAGGGGGCCCGGCGGCTCCCCAGCGAGGCGCACAGGACGTGAGCCGCGGGAGCGGGAAGCGGTGCTCAGGCCCCGCTCTGGTCCCTTCCCAGCACTTGGTGCCGCCTGACACGTGTGTGTTGGCTGGTTTCAGCACACGCATCGGGCTCCATGGGGCAGGGCCTGGAACAGCACCTGCAGGGCACAGGTAACTCACTGCATACGTGGTGAGTGAATGAGTGAGTGAATGAGTGACCTGTGTGGGTCCTATTTCTTTTTCTTTCTTTTTTTAATATATTTTATTGATTTTTTACAGAGAGGAAGGGAGAGGGATAGTTAGAAACATCGATGAGAGAGAATCATCGATCAGCTGCCTCCTGCACACCTCCTACTGGATGTGCCTGCAACCAACGTACATGCCCTTGACCGGAATCGAACCTAGGTCCCTTCAGTCCACAGGCCGACCCTCTATCCACTGAGCCAAACTTGTTAGGGCTGTGTGGGTCCTATTTCTACGCTACCAGACAGACAACAGAGAATCAGATCCTGCGTTATTTCTAAATGAGGACCATGAGACATCAGTTTTGGAAGAAATAGGCGATCTTGCTTTTTTTCCATTGGGATTTATGCTTCACATTTATAGGGGATACAAAAAGAGAGACCACTATTGATTTGGAGGAGGGGGAAGCATGTCAGGTGTGTGAGGGTGTGTGCCCAACCACATTGCTCCTGCGGTTCAGAGAAATTAAAGCATCCCTCCCATCGCCTTTATGTCACAGGTGGGAAACCAGGCTGGGGAGAAAGCCACATCCTGAAATAGTTTAGCCGCCACTTTAAAGGAAACAGGAAAAAAAGAATCTGAAAAAAATACCGTCTCTGCTGTCATGGAGCTTAAACTCTAGCAGGAGAGACACTAAGCGATGAGCTCGCCACGAGAACTGACTGACCTGTGAGGGCGATGAGAAGTGGGGGTGGAAGGGAGCGTGTGATGGGCTAGGATGGATCTGGGCTCGGGGAAGCCTGTGGAGAGAAGACACACTCTGGCTGAGACACTGAGATGCGGAAGGGAGTAGGAGCTGCAGGGGGTGAAGGTGGGGGCACAGGAAGAGATCCTGAATCCCAAGGGAGGAGGGAAGGCCCGGAATGATCAGGGATGGCTTGCAGTTACCTGAGAACGGGGTGACATTCACTGACAGTCACGAGGGGCAGGTGTGGGTTAAATGAGGCAATACTGGGAGACACGGCTCTGTGCTGGGGCCGTTCTGCCCGTGACCTTCATTCTTGGGGCCTTAGGTTTGAAAAAGCCTAGTCTCCAAGCTGGAGCAGGCCTACGGAGCGGCTAGGAGGGGCGGTGTGGGCACCAAGGCCCTCTCTCCCCAGCACCTCCAAACAGCGTTCGCAGGCAGAGCAGGGGGCCGACTGTCGCCCCACTCCAGCCAGAGTTCCAGACGACCCGAGGAGGGGCCAGCAGTGCACGAGCCTAGAATCAGAAACCAGAAGACCAGCCGAAACCAGCTTGGCTCAGTGGATAGAACGTTGGCCTGCGGACTGAATGGTCTCCGGTTCGATTCCGGTCAAGGGCATGGACCTAGGCTGCGGGCATATCCCCAGTAGTGGGTGTGCAGGAGGCAGCTGATCGATGTCTCTCTCATCAATGTTTCTGACTTCCTACCCCCTCCCTTCCTCTCTGTAAAAAACTCAATAATATATATATATATATATATATATATTAAAAAAAAAAAAACAGACCAGAGTTCTTAGGCCCAAGACCTTGTGCCTCCATTAATCCGGAGGCCAGTCCTCGCACATTTGGACATCGCACTCAGCGCTCTCCCAGCCAGGGTCGGGGTTCGCAGCATTTCTCCCGCCACAAAGTCAGCTGAGCCTCAGGCGGCACCACAGGTTTGGTGAAACAGTCGGGAGACCCTGGGCTGTGGCCTCCTGCGTGGAGCTGACTGAACGCGGGATGGACAGAAACTGCCTGTGCCCTCAGAACTCCCTTCCGGAGAAGCCCTGACGTCAGGGACTCTGAGCTTTCCTGGGGAAAAGCATCTGTCTCTTGTTCTGTCAGCAGAGCTCCCGGACTAACCTCAGCCGTAAAATGTGCCGTCTTTGTTTGACGGGCCTTTCACTTTCTAAAGGATTACCCGGGCAAAGAATTCCCAACAAAATCGCCGGCTCACAGGCTCCTTGACTGAGAATCACATGCGGAACGGGAACAGCGTGAAGCCGTTCATACTGGGACACCTGGCGGGCGTGGCTCATGGCTGAGCGCCAACCCATGAACCAGGTCATGGTTCGATTCCCAGTCAGGACACATACCTGGGTTTTGGGCCCGATCCCCAGTGTGCGGCATGCAGGAGGCACCCAATCAGTGAGCCTCTCATTAATGTTTCTCTCTCTCTCTCCCTCCCTCCCCCTTCCTCTCTGAAATCAATAGATATTTAAAAAGGGGGCACAGGACTGGACATCTCTCCAAAGAAGACACGGGAATGGCCGATAAGCACATGAGAAGATGCTCAGCCTCACAATCACCGGAGACATGCAAACTGGAACTGCAGTGAGACCCGGCGTGCCCACCAGGATGGCTGTCAGCCGAGGAGCAGGTGCGTGCTGCTGAGCACGTGCAGACATTGCAACCCTTCGGCATGGCTGGGCGGGCTGTACAACAGGGCGGCTGCCACACAGGACAGCAGGTCCCCCAGGAATGTCATTTCCTGCCTAACACTGATGCCGTAGGAATTCACTCACGTCACGTAGCCTGTGGCACGCTGGGTTTCGTTATGCTTGCTTCATTTAAAGCCGCAGCACCTGTCTACGGCATTAAGGGCGGGCTTACTGAACAGTGGTTCCTCAGCAGATGAACCATCTGACCCAGCAATTCCACTTCGGCTGTGCAACCAAGAACGGAAGGCAGCGGCCCAAACAGTTATGTGTCCACCCAAGTTCAGAGCAGCATTATTCACAGCCGAGAGGCGGAAGCTGCCCCGTGCCCATCATGGATGAATGGGTAAACAAAAGGCGCTCCATCCGCACTGTGAAGTGCCACTCAGCCTTAGAAAGGAAGGACGTGCTGACACGTCACACCACATGAGCCTCGAGGGCATCACGCTGCAGGAGGGCAAGGCAGTCACAGCAAAGACACACGCCGTAAGAGCCCCCAACCGGAGGTCCCTAGGAGTCAGATTCATGGACAGAAAGTAGGATGGTGGTTGCCAGGGGCTGGGAGGAGAATGGGCAGTTTTGCAAGATGAGTGTAGTTCTGGGGATGGTTGGCAGTGATGACTGTACAGTGTGCCACCGGCCTGTATGTATAAAAATGATAAAGTCTGTTATGTCCCGTATTTTCCGGCATATAAGACGACTGGAACTGATGATGATAGGAGGAAGATAACAAACAATAGAGAGCAAGTGCTGGGCAAGTCCCTGGCGAGTTAGCAACGCCCACCATAACTGCAAGCTACGGTATTTTTACACCCGGCATATAAGATGACCCCCAACTTTTGAGATTTTCCTGGGTTAAAAAGTCGTCCCACACACCAGAAAATACGGGATGTTCTGCACCACTGAAAACTAATTTTAAAAAATTACATGTGGGGCCGGCTGGTGTGGCTCAGTGGTTGGGGACCCAGGAACCAGGTCATTGGTTGGATTCCCGATCAGGACACGTTTCTATCTTCCCTCTCCCTCTCCCTTCCTCTCTCTAAAAAAATAAATAAAATTGCATGTGGAAGAGACTTGGTTTCCTCAGGTCCCAGAAGCAAGCGGCAAACCAGGACCTGCTGTGGGACCTGCCGGACACGCAGTCTGGGTCACAGAGGATTTGAACTTGACGGCCTCCAAAGGAACCCGCGCTCTCCGGGGGCCTGAGCCCCAGACTCCATCCCCTCCTGCCTGGCCGGCTCCTGGAGGCACCTGAGGGTGGGACCCAGTGCAGGAGGAGACTCTGCACTGCCTATTACTCTGCTAGTGGCCTCTGCTGCCCCGGCCTGGGGCTCTGCATGGACGGAGCGGGTGGGAGTCAGGCAACAGGACATGGAGGACAGTAACGCTGTCCCCCGAGTCCCCTCCGCATCCCAAACCCATGTTGTCAGTGGGGGCCTGTGACCAGCTCTGGACAATAAACTAAGCAGAAGTGACCTGTGTGCTGTGGGGTTACTGGGCTGAAGCAACAGGCGCTGCTCCCAAGGGTGGAGCTGTCATTGGTCTGGGTCCCCAAGAGACAGTGTTAAAAGCACAGGCCCAAATGCCTCATGACGGAAAGGTAGTGTGAGCAAGTCAGTGAGAAATAAGCCTTTCTGAACCCCTGGGATCTGGGGCTCATTTGTGACTGTAACATAACTGCTTATCCTCACGGTGCACGATGGGAGAGAGGGTTACCACGGAGACCGCAGCCCTAGATCCACACTCTGCTGAGAAACCTCAGAAAAAAGCACATGTTTTGTCTGGGCTTCGGTTCCCCATTCTCATCGTAGAAAAACAGGAACTTCGTACTGTTCCACCGAGGGAAGGAGACAGGTGCCGCTCGCTAATCTGCGCTCGCTGCCAGCCTCGCTGCCTGGCCCTCAGGTTCCCCACCTGGTCGATCGCTCGGGGTCACCCACGGCTTCCAGGGCTGGACTCGAGGGGAGGAGCCACCTGGCCAAAGGACCTTAGGGAGCCCCTCTATGAGGGACCCAGTGTCAGGAGCCAAGAAGGGGTGAGCTCGTTCGCTCCCTCAGCTTCGTCTTCAGGGACAGCCTGAGACCCGAGCCCCTGGCTGAGGTGGCTTTAACACCGACCTTGACCTCAGCCGATCTTGGGAGCCCTCACCCACCTAGGAGGCCTCTCCCTGCGTTGGGAGCTGCACAGGGCACTGGCCCCACCGCTCAGCACAGACTGTCGGAAGTGTCTCCCGGGGGGGGGGGCGGCGGGGGGATGAGGGCACCGCCTGGGCACTGAGGGCATCAGCAGGACAGACCCGACACACGTGGGACCCGGAGGTGCCGACAGCACTGAGCTTTATTTCCACACACAGCGGGCAGAGTGCCCTGACCTCCCACCGTCACCCCTTCTGGGCCCAGGAAGGAGACAGGCCTGGGCCCACCCAGCGGCCCCACGTAGGGGGGCGGGGCCTGAGTCCGCCTCTGGCTGAGGCCGGGCAGGGCTCCGCTCTCAGGGGCGCGCCCGCCGGAGGGGAGAGGCTAGAGGCGGTGGCAGGAGCACTGTCCTCCAAGTGGCCCGTCCTCAGGTTGTCCACCAGGGTGCGCGGGCGGGGCTGGGGCGCCTGGGGTTCCGACCAGATCGGGGTGGGGGACGGGACCCGCACGGACTGGGCCTGGATGGAGAATAAGGCGGTGTCGGAGGCGCCACTTTGGCGGCAGGTCACCCGGTTCCAGCCTCATCCCCTTCGAGATCTTAGAGTTGGGTCACCTTGGGAGGGATGGGATAGCCAGTGGGGAGTGCTGGGTCCTGGAAGGGTGCCTTGGGTGAGGGCCAGGAGATGGGGATGGGCCCCTGCGGGAGACACCCCAACCCTGCCCCCGCACTCTGCAGTCCCCAGGCACCTGCCCTGCCAGGGGGCCCCAAACCATACCAGGTGGGAAGGGTCGGCCGACAGCTGCTGGTGCGGGGCCTCGGAGGTGACACAGGACCGGAGGTCCAGGCTCTGGGGGCCGGAGCTTTTCTCGGATTTTGGAGGGAGAATGTCCCAACCCAGCAGACAGTGCTGTGGAGAAAAAGGGGTCAAGGCGCCTAACCTGGGGCAGGGCTCCCCCAAATAGTCACGGGATCCCCTGGAGACGGAGGCTCCCCCAGGGCAGAGGCTGTGTCTACCCATGGGGCCTCCCTTTTCCTGACCGTTGACCCAGACCCTGGCCCAGACCCGGGGGCGGAGGGAAGGCTGCGGACTCTGACGAAGCACTTCCTGTGTGCGGGGCTCCGCCCCACCTCATCACACAAGCTGAGGACAGTATGTTGTGCCCGTTTTACAGATGTGCAAACCGACTTTCCTTGGCATCTCATCTCCTCCCCCAGGCCCAGCTCCCCCAGGGTGACGGGGTTCCTCGACAGGAGAACAAAGGACACTATGGGAGGCACTACGGGAGCATAAGGGGTTGGGTTCCAATCCCGCTCTTCCACCTGCTGGCTCACCGCCCCTGTCTCAGTGTGCTCTCCTAGAGAGGGGCGGCAGAGCCTGTGCTCCCGATGCTGGGGGGCTCCGTGAGGCGATCCTCCTCAGAACTGTGCACCCACAAGAGCTCAACACACGGGCCCGTTGACACCGCATGTGGCAGCCACTTCCGGATGCCAGGGCGTGGGTGGGGTGTCCCCAGCCCCGGAATAAGCAGAGCACGGGCGATGGAAGTGGCCGGGCCTGGGCTCGGAGATTTGGGTGCTCATCCTCGCTGGGTGGCCTTGGCACAGCCCCTGGCCCTCCCGGGCCTCAGGCTCCATCGGGGGACCTGGTCGGCCTCTCCTCCCTCCCCGCGCAGGCTCCCCGTGGCTGCTCACCCGGGGCAGGGACAGCGTGTCGGAGGCGTCGAAGCTCTTCCGCCGGTGGATGCGGTGGCGGTGCGGTGGGTCCAGGATGGACTGTGGGACGCTCACCCTGGGGGACGGGGGAACAGTGGGGGCATCGCCACAGAGGTTTCCTGGCTGCTGTGGGGTCACAGCCCCAGACCCATCCCATCTTTCCCTCCCTCCACCCGGTGGGCTCCCGGCTCTGGCTCCCTCCTCAGCTGCCGCTGCCCCTGGGCACCCTGGCTGCTCGGACCACTCACCGGACCTGCGCTGGGTCTGCCAGGGTCTCGGGGCCCCGCTGGTCCCGGGGCGTCCTGCACAGGCGGCAGGGGGCGCCAGGGTCCGAGGGCACCAGGAACAGACGCCGGTTGACACGGTAACAGTACACACCTGGAGGCCCAGCAGAAGCAGCAGCGCCTCAGCCCGGAAGCCTTACCCCAGGGTCCCCTGCTGCCCCCAACCACACAGGCCCGCCAACCCTTCCCACTGCCCTCGGCCACACCCACAGGCGTGGACACGTGCACACACAGAGCATGCACACAGACTTATGCTCACACACAAAACACGGAGCACCACTTCCTCGAGCACGACACACATGTGCACCCAACCGCACTGGCCAGCACTTTCCCATGTGGAAATGTCATGTGTGCAAACACAAAGCATGGCTTCAGGCACATTTGTGGACACTTGCACACGCCTGTATTTGTAATCACACACGCAGGGCGCACACAGAGTCACGTTCACATGAACACCCCTTACGCACATAGGTACAGTGTGCGCTACACATGCAAATGCACAGCAGACTTGTGTGCTGTGACCGAGCCGGGACTCTCCCCCACAGGCAACACATATGGAGAGAGGAGGGTGTGGGAGTGGGAGCCACAGGAAATGAGGCAGCTGAGAAGCAAATGAAGGCTGCGGGGGAGGCGGAGTGACACAGGGCTGACCCTGATCCCCACAAGGCCCGGCCTCAGCTCCCGCCCCTCCCTCCCTCCCAGGCCCTGCTCCGCCCTGTCCAGACACCAGGCCTCCCCTCCCCGATCCCCAACACCCAGCCGCCTCCCCAGGCCCCCCCACAGCCTCAGCTGGGCTCCAGGGCGGCCCGCGGGGCTCACACTCACATTCGTGGTCTTCCCGGGCACCGTCGCTCTCCTGCCGGCCTGGGAACGGGGGTCTATGAGAGCGAGAGGGTGAACAGGCCAGCGACAGGGAGGGTCCCTGCCTGCCTGCCCACCGCTGGCCTGCCCCTACTCACTCGGGCTCACTGTGAACACACTCCTCCCTGTTGGTTTCCCGGAACGCCTGCAGCTCCGAGAAGAAGGCCTCGGGCTTGCTGCTGATGGGCGAGCGGTTGTCCAGGGACCCTGGAGTGGCAAAGCACAGGAGCTGCTGGATGATCACTGGCCACGGCTCCGAGGACACTCGGGGCTGGCACCCAGGCCACCTGCTTCGTCCCCACCGGGCCTCCCAGACCTGAAGGGACCGCCACTCATTGTGACTGCTGGTTTTGTCGACGTCCATTCACCCTGATGCATATCCAACTGACTAAATCAGTAGTCGGCAAACTCATTAGTCAATCGCAAGCCACATGCGGCCCTTTGGCCCCTTGACTGTGGCTCTTCTACAAAATACCACGTGCGGGTGCACACGTACGGTGCGACTGAAACTTCGTGGCCCATGCGCAGAAGTCGGTTTTCGGCTCTCAAAAGAAATTTCAATCGCTGTATTGTTGATATTTGGCTCTGTTGACTAATGAGTTTCCCAACACGGGTCTGAGCAAACAGCATTTACAGAACCCCTGCAATGAGCCAGACACTGTTTAGCGTGCTGGGGAAAGAGCAGTGAACTAGACAAAGCTCCACCCTCACTCACTAATATGGTGGCAACAGACAAACCGGTCCCCTAAGAAACATTAGGGGACAACACTGAGTGGGGACGGCTGCCAGGAAGTACAGAGCAAAACCAGGGAACCTGCTTGATGGGGCAGGGGTCCCAGGGGAGGCCTCTCTGAGGTGACGCCTGAAAGGGGGGAGGAAGCCACGTGGCCGTCTCAGGCAGAAGAGCAAGTACAAAGGCCCTGGGGCAGGCAGAAGTATCAGTGAGGAGCAGCCAGGAGGCGAAAGTGGCTGGAGGGGAGGCAGGGATGAGAGTGGAGGAGGAGGCTGGGGCCAGCAGAGGGCTTGGGGACAAGGAGCGGCCTAATCAGATCGGCTGTAATTTTACTCTCTGGCTGCTGTAAGGTGGGAGATGGGGCACCGGTGAGAAGTGACTACTGGTGGAGAGAAGTGATCAGATGCTAGAGACATGCGGAAGGCAGGGCTACTAGGACGTGCCAATGGCCTGGGGGAGGAATATGTGAAAAGGAGAGATGGGAATCAAGGCTGATCCCAAGGTTATGACCCGACCAATTATTGGGTACTTAGAGTTGCCATTTGCAAAGGCAGGAAACACTGCAAGCGGGAAGAAAATCACCCCTTGATTTTGGACATGAAAGCAATCTGAGACACAGAGTGTGCCATACAGAGAAGACAGCCAGACATACAAGTCTAGAATTCAGAGGAGGGGGTGGGCCAGACACAGAAACGGGAGACCAGGCAAGCACTCGAGCACGGCCTCCGTGCCTGTCACTGTGCCGGGGGCTGACAGAAGGCGCTCACCACGGAGGGTGGGGCATTCAGACACAATAGGCAGCACTGGGTGGGGGCTCAGTCACGGGGACAGGCAAGCTGGGGCCTCCATCCCCCACTCACAGGCAAGGCGTGTGCATGGGGCGGGCCACACCTGCTATCCAGTCATAGCCCAGGTAGGGTCTGAGGCGCCAGCTCCTCTCAGGCACTGGAGAGTCCTGGGTGCAGGTCACTCCTGGCTGACAAGGCAAAGACACAGGGTTAGACCAGCAGGCCCAGCCCGAAGGAGGCCCAGCTTAGGGGAAGCAGAGCGGAGGGGTCGTGTCTTAACTGACACGATGATGTGGGCCCCGAGGCTCAGCTGAGGGCTCAGGAATGGAAAGATAAAGTGTTTGGTCTATGTGGGACTTGGAAAAAGTGTGGCCTCAGCCTTGGTCTTGACATCTGTATAATGGGGTTCCTCACCTTCTTCCCAAAGTGCCATCTGAGAAGCTAACAGCCACCACTTACCCAGCACTGAGGCTGAGCTGGACACAACTGCGGTATCCTCTGGACAGCCTCTCACCTTGCAGAGAAGGCTGCCCACGAGTGCATTTGTCAGGCAGGGAAACTGGGGCTCAAGGGAGTGCCCACCGATGATGCCCCACTCTCCCAGGTTACCTCGGGCAGCTTTCTTTGCTGATCCTGGGTGGGCCTCGGGGCCTGTGCCTCCAGCTCTGTTGATCGCTCTGAGTCATTCCAGTCTGAGGTGGCCAGCCACGGCGCCAGGCAGGGCCTCAATGGGCTCAGGGGCTCCTTGGCAGGTAGGAGAAAGGTCACTCCCGAGCTGGCCCCGCCACGAGAGGACATGTCGCAGGAGTCACCTTCGTTGGCATCCCGCGGGGAGGAGGTTCTCTGGGCCATCGAAGGCGTCCTTTGGGACAATGACATCTCTGAGTCATGGCTGCTGCTGGAGTCCGGGCGTGACTAGAAGAGAGAGCCCAGGTCAGCCGGCCACCTCCCCAGCTGGCATGTACGAGAGGCATAAAGGCCCGCGTTGCTGCTCCAGCCTCTGCTGCCCCAGTCCAGTCCCTCCCCTGGCTGGGCCTCCACTCTCTCATCAGCAATGCAATGGGCACGCGGCACGGGACAACCCTGGGGGCCTGGGTTCTGGCCTGAGGGTGAGTAGCCACCCCTCATCCTCTGAGCGTTGCCAAGGTGAACACCCACCTCTGAGGCTGCCTTAGCCACCGAGCGCCGCATGGCCTCCTGCCTGACCCACAGCTGCCTCAGGAGCTCCAGGTTGAGCTGCCGCAGCTGCGCCAGGTCCGCGGTCTCCACCGTCCCGGGCATAACGTCCGGCTTCCCACAGCCGATGTCGGATGTCGCTGACTCCCGGCCGTGGAGCCCTCAGGGCCAAGTGCCAGACCCAGCTCTGCTACCTGCAGCCAAGACAGCATGACACGGGGCTGAGGAGGCTGCCCGGTGGAGTCAGAGGCCTGGGCTCAAGTCCCTCCCCGCCGTGATACTCCCCAACTGTGCAGCCTCAGACAAACAAGCTAACCTTCCTTTGCCTCCGTTTCTTAATCTGCCAAACGAGATGATAACAATATCTACCGCATAAGGTTGTTGTAAGGATTAAATGAGGTAACGCATGTTACATCTTTTTTTAAAAATATATTTTATTGATTTTTTTTTACAGAGAGGAAGGGAGAGGGATAGAGAATTAGAAACATCGATGAGGGAGAAACACGGATCAGCTGCCTCCTGCACACCCCCCACTGGGGATGTGCCTGCAACCAAGATACATGCCCTTGACCAGAGTCGAACTGGGGACCTTTCAGTCGGCAGGCCGACACTCTATCCACTGAGCCAAACCAGTTAGGGCTGCACATAACATCTTGGTACAGGTCCTGGCACACAGCCAGCATGCAATAAATGTCTGTTATTATTCCTCTGGTCAGTGTGTCTCTTGACAAGCCCAAAGAGAACAATCCCCCTTTAACGACTTGAACTGAGACATCAGACCAGCCTGACTTACAGAAAACAATTAGGGCGATTCTACACACGTACGGCATTATAACTCGTGAACCCAACACACACCAGACTCCTGCAGGGACTCTTCCCTCTCTCCTGCCCATTCTCCCTGCTTCCTTTTCTTTTTACAAGCGAAGAAACTAAAGTTCAGAGAAGTTCAGCAACTCGCCCCAAATCACACAGCCAGCAAGTGGCAAAATCAGTATCTGAACCTAAATCTAGCTGCAGGATCCACGGCCACACCAGCCTCTCCCCAGGAGTGTGGAGAGGGGCCTGAAGGGCTGCCTCCTATTCCCAGCCCAGGGATCCAGGCCCAGGGACACACAGATGCCTCTGGAAAGACTTTCTGCAGGCTAGGGGAAGGGGCTCCCCATTTCCCTCAGGTCTCCAAGGCTAGACTCCCCCGGAAAAAAAAAAAAGTCTCTCTCATTACACAGTATCCCTCTTCAACCCTGGGTCCAGCCTGACAGGCACCTCCAGAAACCGCCCCACCCACACTCTTTCGCCTGTGGACCGCCAACCCCGGGGGTGGGGATGGGGCCTCCTCAGCACCCTAAAGCAGAGAGAAGCCAGACTTACACTGGACACCCTACCACTCACATAAGACCCGCAGGGGGGGTACAGAGGACTCTGGGGGGGACTCTCGTATGCAAGCTCAGCAAACAGCCCGATCCGCGGGACCGGAAGTCCCGGCGCCCACCCTTATCTGGTCAGATTTCCCTCGGGGTTAAAGGGAACAGCCTGGCCTAGCGGGTTTGGCTCAATGGCTAGAGTATCGGCCTGCAGACTGCAGGGTCCCGGCTTCATTCCAGTCAAGGGCACAGACCTGGATTGCAGGCTGGATCCCCAGCACTGGTTGGGGTGCGGGGAAGAGGCAATCAACTGATGTGTCTCTCTCACATGGATGTTTCTCTCTGTCTCTCCCCATCCCTTCCACTCTCTAAAAGTAATAACAATAATAATAATAATAATAATAATAATAATAGAGAACAGCCTGCACTGCCCTCCTCCGGCTTCAGCCCGGATTTGAAAAGCTAACAATAAAGAATTTTTTTAAAAAATAAAAACATTTTTAAAAATTGGGGAAAAAAGAAAAGCTAAATGCTGCGCAAATGCAACAGGAAGGCAACATTCAAAAGAGAGACGGGTAGCAAAAGCACCAGAAGTGGTGCGGGAGGGGAGAGGAGGGGACGCCGGGACGGGACCCCGGGAAAGGGAGACTCGGCCTACCTTAGCGCTTACAGTAAAATTCAGCTCTCCCTTCGCGGCCCCGAGCCCCGGGGGCACACGCGGGGCCTCCACCGAGCCGTCCTTCCGTCCCCACCCCGTCCCCGTCCCCAACCCCATCCCCGTCCCCGTCCCCAACCCCATCCCCGTCCCCGTCCCCAACCCCATCCCCGTCCCCGTCCCCAACCCCATCCCCATCCAAAACCCCATCCCCATCCCCACCCCCGGCCGAGCTGCTCTGCACTCACGGCCCGGAAGCCAGGGATCCGCGCCGCCGGACGCCGCCTGTGCCGGAAGAAGTTCCGCCCCGTGCGCCCACGTGACGCAGCGGGGGCGGGACCCTCACGGCCGTCCTGATTGGTCAGGTGAGCGGCAGGGCCCAGACGCGCCTGGGAACCTTACTCCGTGTTCAGAAGCGAGTTTCAATATTTGGGCGGGACTAACAGCGTTTCTCAACAGCTGATTGGTCAACGGCCGAGGTCACAGTTTCGGAATGGGGCGGGCTCCTGGGAGGCTGGCTCTGAACTAGGCCGCGAGCTGTGTCACGTTTGGCGCAGGCAGGTGCAGAGTTCCCTGGCGCTGTCCCTAAGCAGTGGGATGCAGCTGTGGGGTTTTACCCTGGGCGAGCGAGATTGGCGGCTGGCGAACCATTCTTTCATACTTTTTATTTTCTTTTTTTTTTATATGTTTTATTTCACAGAGGAAGGGGCAGAGATAGAAACATCAATGATGAGAATCATTGATCGGCTGTCTCCTCCACGCCCCCTACTGGGGATTTAGCCTGCAACCAGGGCATGTGCCTTTGACCAGGAATAGAATCCAGGACCCTTCAGTCCTCAGGCGATGCCTTATCCACTGAGCCAAACCAGCTAGGGCTCTTGCATATTTTTTCTTTTAAATATATATTTTTATTGATTTCAGAGAGGAAGGGAGAAATAGTAACATCAATGATGATAATCAATCATTGATCGCTGCCTCTTGCACGCCCCCTGCTGGGGATCTATCCCAGGAGAGGGGATGTGCCCTGACTTGGAATCAAACCATGACCTCCTGGTGGAGAGGTTGAAACTCAACCACTGAGCCACACTGGCCGTTCTTTAAAGCACTTATCGTTCCTATGCAGTGGGAGGCAGGTTAGAATTGAGAGGAGGCCCTACTTGGAGGAGCAGGTTAAGAAGTGGATACAGTCTGTAAAATGTAAGTTAAATAGAGTGCCTACTACTCACCAGGTATTTTCCCAGCCTCATAAATATGCTTTAAGGTGTGTGGGTGTTTTTTTTTTTTAATTTATTAACTTTTAGAGAGAGAGGAAAGGAAGGAGGGAGAGAGAGAGAGGAACATTGCTTTGTTGGTCCACTTATTTATGCGCTCATTGATTGCTTCTTGTATGTGCCCTGACGGGAGATTGAACCTAAAACCTCTGTGGGCTCAGGGACTCCTAGTATTGGCGCTTGGCAGGTGGGATTGAGATTACTCTCCCTCCCTCCGACCTGGCCCCACTGGGAGAGGACATATAGCAGGGGTTACCTTGGTTGGCATCCCGTGGGAAGGAGGTTCTCTGGGCATTAAGGACATCCACACAGAGACTTGTGCATGAATACTCCTGGCAGCATTACGTATAATAGCCACACGTTAAAAAGGAAATAGTTCAAAAGTCCATCAACTCACAAATGAGCAAACTAAAGGTGGTATATCCGTACCAATGGAACTATCAATAAAAAGGAAGAAAATATGACATGAGACGAAAGAGATGGACCTCGTAAACAACTTGTCGGCATTTAAGGGGAAAAAATTGTCCATATAAAGTCTTGCATATGAATGCTCACAGCAGCTATACCGTAAATGCAAATATTTGTCAAGAGTTGAGTGAATAAACAAATTGTGGGATAGAAATGAGTCTAACCAGTTTGGCTCAGTGGATAGAGTGTCGGCCTGCAGACTCAAGGGTCCCAGTTTGATACCGGTCAAGGGCATGTACCTTGGTTTTGGGCACATCCCCAGTAGTGTGTGTGCAGGAGGCAGCTGATCAGTGTTTCTCTCTCATTGATGCTTCTAGCTCTCTATCCCTCTCCCTTCCTTTCTGTAAAAAAAAAAAATCAATAAAATATATTTTAAAAAACGATACTTGCCAGCTGGCATGGCTCAGTGGTTGAGCGTCGACCTATAAACCAAGAGATCAAGGTTGAATTCCCGGTGAGGGCACATGCCCGGGTTGCAGGTTCAATCCCCAGTAGGGGGCATGCAGGAGGCAGCCAATCAATGATTCTCTTCCATCATTGATGTTTCTCTCTCTCCCTCTCTCTCCCTTCCTCTCTAAAATAAACAAAAACATTTAGAAAAAAATTTTTAATAAAATATTTTTTTAAGTGCCCAGTGCAAGGCACCATTCCTTCCTCCCTGGAATGTTGTAGTCACCTCCTGTCCAGTTTCCCTGCTTCTATCCTTAATCTCTCTCAGCCACTCTTAGCAGCCTGGGACCTGGGATGTAAGTCAGCTCATGTCACTCCTCTGCTCAAAATTCCAATGCCCTCGCTGGTTTGGTTCAGTGGATAGAGCGTCAACCTGAGGACTCAAGGGTCCCGGGTTCGATTCCAGTCAAGGGCACATGCCTGGGTTGTGGGCTCCATCCCCAGTGTGGGGCATGCAGGAGGCGGCCGATCAGTGATTCTTTCTCAGCATTGATGTTTGTATCTCCCTCTTCCTCTCTGAAATCAATAAAAATATATTTTAAAAAGTTCCAGTGGCCTCTACCTCCCTCACAGCAAAAGTCTAAGTCCTCACAGTGGCCTGCCAGACCCCAGTCTACCCTGGTTCCTTTTCACACCTTATCTGCTACTCCTCTCCACCTCCCTCTCTCTGCTCCAGCCACTCTCGTCTCATTTTGTTCCTTGGAGATATTGGACATGCTCCCACCTCAGGGCCTTTGCACATGCTGGACCTTTGCCTGGAGTGCCCTGCCCAGATATTACATGGTTTCATTCGAATGTCTTCTCAGGAACACCCCACTCCCACACTACTGTTCCACCCTCCCTCCCTCTTCCTGCCTCATGTAATAGCCTTACCTTTGGATGTATTGTGACTTTCACTGGGGAAGGGGGTTGCCTGTTGTCTGCCTGCCCCCACTAGCATACAAGCTCCCTAGAGGCAGGGACATTTGTCCACCTCCCCCACTGCTGTACCGCCAGCGCTCAGAACCATGCTGCTAGCACATCATGTTCTCTCAAACACTTGGCTGAACTAACGGGCTTCCTCATTTCCAGAGGAGAACGGACCCCTTGGGTTTCTGCAGCGCTTGGGTTCATGTGACACACGGTGAGCTCTCGGTAAAAGCTGCCGTTCGCCCCAACCTCAGGCTGAGTCTGACTCAGATACAGAGGCTGTTCTGCAGGTCAGAGCGAATCTAGCTGACATCTGTGAGGAGGTCCCGGCCTTGAAACCTGGTTACTGCCTCTTTGTGATTAAATGGGGACACTGTTACTACTGGAGGGCCAGAACGCCCCAGCTTCTCAGACTTCCCAGAACCCGTGGTGGACGGATGAGTAGGTTTTTGAGACCACAGGCATGAGTCTGGCCTTGCTGGGAATAATGAACGAGGTGGCGGTGAGTGAGGCCCCAGAGTATAGAACGCCCTTCTCAAACTGCAGGTGATCACCCAGGAGTAACTGGTGAACAGTGGAGCAGGACTGCAAACAGCTGCTAAAGGAGAAAATGCCTGTGGGTTGCAGGCAGAGAAATGACTGGTTTAACATTTTTGGTTTTGCCGAAACCAGTTTGGCTCAGTGAATAGAGCATCAGCCTGCAGACTGAAGGGTCCCAGGTTCAATTCCGGTCAAGGGCATGGACCTTGGTTGCGGGCACATCCCCCGTGTGGGGTGTGCAGGAGGCAGCTGATCGATGTTTCTCTCTCATCGATGCTTCAAACTTTCTATCCCTCTCCCTTCCTCTCTGTAAAAAAAATAAATAAAAAAAATATATAGAATTTTTGGTTTCACCTACACATACGTGTGTCCTGAATTATGCTATGTACCGTTTCCCAAAAAATAAGACAGTGTCTTATATTAATTTTTGCTCCCAAAGATATGCTAGGTCTTATTTTGGGGGGGATGCCTTATATGACAGCGAGTAGGTCTTATTTTCAGGGGATGTCTTACTTTTGGGGAAACAGGGAACCTAATTGTGGGTCAGGATAAGCAGCTTGAAAGCCATTGGGCTTTGGGGAAACTAGGTCTTGGACTGCATCCAACCCAGGCTCCATCGCCCCAGCCGCTGAGACTGGAACCCTCGGAAGCCCCTACCACTACCTACAGACGTTCCCAGGAGCGTTTGTTGCACCCCCCACACTGAGGAGCTGATAAACGTGTGGACTGTGACCAGGACAGGAGTTGCTACCTCAGCAAGAGTTTACCGAGTTCTAGTTCTGAGCCGGGCACCGGTTTAGATGCTTGGCACACATCCGTCAACAAAAAATCTCAACGCTTCAGAACTCACATTCTTGCAGGTAGAGGCACATACATATCATGTTAGCGGATGACTGTTAAGAAAAACATGTTCCACAGGTGGTAGGGTGAGAGTACTCAGAAGTGCTGGGGGACAGGGAAGGAGAAAGGCTTTTAAGGAAGGTGTTCTGGGTGGACCCAATGAGGTAACGTTTCAGCGGACTTGGACGTAAAGGAGTTAGTTAGCTGTGGTGAGATCCGGAAGAACAGGCTGAGGGTCAGGGAGGGCAAAGGCCCTTATGGAGAAGTGTGCCGAGCAATTTCAAGAAACAGCAAGGATGGGGGAGATCAACCACCTGTGGTGGTTTGCAGGTTGGCCACACCCCTTGGCAACTCAAGTGGAGGCCCTGGTTTATATATCTTATTGATCCATGCATATAAGTCAGCAGGGGGGTAGGGGCATGAATGGGAGATGGGGGCTAAGGGGGAATAAGGACACATATGTAACACCTTAATAAAGAAAAAAATAACAAAACAGAAGGAAAGCAAAGTGAAGAAGGGAGGAGAAGGGAGGAGAGGGGAGAGAGGAAGAAGAAGAGGAAGAAGAAGGAGAAGGAGAAGAGAAGAGGAAGAAGAAGAGGAAGAAGAAGAGAAGAAGAGGAAGTAGAAGAGGAAGAAGAAGAGGAAGAAGAAGAGGAAGAAGAAAAGAGCTGGTGTGGCTGAAGCACAGGCAGCCGAGAAGTGGGGGACGGTGGAGGCAGCACAGACCCCAAAAGGCCACTGCAAGGTTTGGGCCTCCTTGTGGAACAGAGAAGCAACACAATCTGAGTTCTATTTCAAATCTATATCGAGGCCACCCTTGGCTACAGCCCGGACACACTCAAGAGGGCCCGGGTGGAGGAGGGGCGAGTTGGGGGTGGTAACTGGGTCACAGGAGAGGTAGTTTTGTGTGGAGGGAACTGCTCTGGGTCTACGTGTATTTCGAAGACAGAAACTGGCAGGTTATAGACAGAGACAACAGCATGGTCATTATCAGAGGGGCGGGGGGGGGGGGGAGGGCTTGGGGTGATGAACACACACTATACAGATGATATATTTTATAGAATTGTACCCCTGAAGCCTGTATAATTTTATGCACCAACGTCACCCCCAATAATCTCAATTAGAAAAGGAAACAAAGAACTGCGAGGTTTAGATGCAGCATGGGACTGGAGTCTGGGATGAGTCCCGGTGTACGGCCTGGGCGTCTGGCAGGAGGAGGAGGCTGCCCCTGCCACGTGGAGGCCTCTGAAAGGGAGCGGAGCAGGCAGCGGGGGGAGGGCACTGCCCAGGGGCCGGGGTGCTGGGCCCAGGAAACTGACTAGTCATGCCCAGCCGCTGCTGAGGGCCCTTCAAAGAAAGAGAAAAGGTCACAGCCAAGTTCTCAGAAAGCAAGCCAGGGTAGGCCAGTCTGAGTCATGACTTAAGTGAAAAATGAATGGCTCAGAGTTATGGTGAAATCTGTAGAGAAATCACTCGATTTCCTGGTCCTTAAAGATAACCTACGCCTTTGCTCTTCTGAGAGTACCAGATTCTTTCCAAGAGTGAGGAGGAACCGCAGGCCAATTACAGAGGGAACTTCCCAGGTTAAGGTCATTTTATTTATTATTATTACTACTACTACTACTATTATTATTACTAAAGGCCCAGTGCACAAAAATCGTGCATGGAGGAGGGGTGTCTCTCAGCCCAGCCTGCACCCTCTCCAATCTGGGACCCCTCGAGGGATGTCCAACTGCTCGTTTAGGCCTGATCCTACCGGACTGCTGGCTCCCAACTGCTCACCTGCTTGCCTTCCTGATCACCCCCTAACCACTCCCCTGCCAGCCTAATTGATGTCTAACAGCTCCCCTGCCAGCCTGTTTGCCCCCAACTTCCCTCCTCTGCTGGCCTGGTCACCCCTAACTGCCCTCCCCTGCAGGCTTGATGGCTCACAACTGCCCTCCCTTGCAGGCCTGATCCCTCCCAACAGCCCTCCCCTGCAGGTCTGGTCACCTCTAATTGCCCTTCTCTGTAGGCCCAGTCACCCCCAACTTCCCTCCTCTGCCAGCCTGGTCACCCCTAACTGCCCTCCCCTGCAGGTTTGATTACCCCCTCTGCCCTCCCTTGCAGGCCTGGTCCCTCCCACCTACCCTCCCCTGCTGGCTATCTTGTGGTGGCCATTTTGGGTCCTCATGGGGCAGAATCTTTGACCACATGGAGGCAGCTGTCTTGCATGTTGGATGATGGTCATTCTGCATATTTCTTTTTTATTAGATAGGATAGAGGCCTGGTGCATGGGCGGGGGCCAGCTGGTTTGCCCTGAAGGGTGTCCTGGATCAGGTGAGGGTTCTCTTGGGGCGTGGAACAGCCTGGGCGAGGGACCTGTGGTGGTTTGCAGGTTGGCCACACCCCTTGGCAACCCAAGTGGAGGCCCTGGTTTATATATCTTCTATAATTGAAACTTTGTAGCCTGGAGTGGAAGGCTGGGCCGACCAGGGCTGCAGAAGCTTGGCTTCCTCCATCACCAGGTGCAACCCTAGCCTCCTGCTCTCTCCAGCTCCGTGGCTGCCATCATTTTTGTTGGGATTTATCTTCAATCATTGAAGCTTTGTAGTATTGAGTGGAGGCCTAGGTCAGCAAGGGCAGGTGGAAAGCTTGGCTTCCTCCATTGCCAGGGAAACCCAAGTCTCCCTCTTGCTCTCAGTGACTACAGCCATCTTGGTTGTATTTGCATATTCACTCCTAATTGGCTTATGGGCGTGGCTTGTGGGTATAGCAGAGGTATGGTCAATTTGCATATTACTCTTTTATTAGATAGGATTACTAGTAGTGTCATACACACGAATCCATGCGCCAGTAGGTCTCTGGGTGGCCTGGCCATTCCACACCCGCTGCCTAGAGGCTCTCTGTGGCCCAGAGGCCCATCTGTAGCTCGGTGCGGAACACTTGCCTTGTTGCCATGGTGACGAAGCAAGCATTCCACCAGGCTGCTCCCGTTGCTGCTCTCAGCGGTGGCCCCGCCTCCCCCCCAGGGCTGGGGGACTCCAGTGGGGCTGAGAAGATTGGGTGTCACAATCTGTGGCTATGAGCGCTGACATCTTTGTGACAGAGTGGTGGCTAATTTGCATATTACCCCTCTATTAGATAATTGTTAATCCTCACCCAAGAGAATTTTTTTCATTGATTTTTAGAGAGTAGAAGGGAGGAAGGGGGAGAGGGAGAGAGACACATCAATCGGTTGTCTCCTCATGGGGATCGAACCTGAAACCCAGGTATGTGCCCTTGACCAGGAATCCAACCCATAAACCTTTGGTGCTCGGGTCGATGCTCTAACCACTGTGCACACTGGCCAGGGCAAGGTCATTTAAAATACTAAGCTGCAGCCCTAACTGGTTTGGTTCAATAGATAAAGCGTCAGCCTGTGGACTGAAGGGTCCCAGGTTCGATTCCGGTCAAGGGCATGTACCTTGGTTGCAGGCACATCCCCAGCAGGGGTTGTGCAGGAAGCAGCTGATGATGGTTTCTCTCTCATCAATGTTTCTCTCTCTCCCTCTCCCTTCCTCTCTGTAAAAAATCAGTAAAATATATTTTAAAAAATACTAACCTGCAGACTCAGTTATGTCAGAAGGAGTTGGCAAAAGAATAGTAAACTGAGAAGATGCCACAAAGGGTTCCCAACTAGCTTTATTTTCATTTCCAATATTATCAGCAATGATACAGGAGCAATTCAGGCAAATATATCACCTTAAATACATCAGAGAAAAAACTCACTGTCAAGCGTGTCTCACTCCAGCAAATGAACATAAACACAGAGAACAAAGTCAGCAGCATGAAATTCAAGTGTCTTTGCCACACTTCCTTCAGAAAGTCTCTCCCTCGGTGGTATGTATTTCATTTTGCTTATCGTACAAGTTCAAAATTTCATTCATTGCCCGGGGCTACATTAAAAAAATTCGTGTTCAGTTATATTAAATAATTTCCCCCCCAAAGCACAAAACTCATTGGAGCTGTGGGATACCAATTCTCTGGCACGCGGTGAGGACACCATCCAGGCCTGCAGGACACTCGGCAGGCCCTCCTGCCGCACGCCCTTCGGCGAAGCCGTCACTCTGTCCCACGCCACCGTGCAGACTGCGGTTTGAGAGGCGAGTGGGACCCGGAGGGGATGCCCCTGCGTGGCCACCCACGTGGGCAGAGACCATCAACTCACATCCTGACACCAGAGAGCACGTGGACTCAAAAGGGCAGGACAAGCCCTGCGTCTTGCTGGAAGAGGGGCTGCTTCTTTCTAGCATGTTCTTTGACCTGCGCTGCAAAGGCTGTTCCGAAAGGCGGTGTGCCCAGACAGTTAATACACTGGGACAGGAACCTGCCCCCACGTTAACCACCAACAGTGGAAAACAAGTCTCGAAGTTAACAGGAGGCGGCCACGTGTCGGTGGGAGGCTCTGGGGATGGGGAGTGCAGAGGCGGGGCCAGCTGCAGCGTCGCCGCAGACTCAGCCCAGAGGCTGCTGGGCCAGGGGCAGGTGGGCCAAGCTGGGGGTGGGACATGTCTCTTAAGGGGCACAATGGGGATGCGATCAAGCGAGTGGGGTGACTCTCAGACCCCATGGGCCCCTCAGAGTGAGGTCTAACGGAGGGCCCTGCTCTGCCCGACTCCACCTCCTCCAGCTGTCCCGAAGGGGGCCCCGCCCCCCAGCCTGTGGCCAAGGCCCCCTTCCTGCCACCCTCTTTCCTTCTACTACATCCTTTAACAATCTGGCCCAAACCACCGCTCACTAATAATAAAACCAGACTACGCAGGCCCAGGACCGAAACTAGAACAAGGTTGACAGCAAAGAGCAGGGACGCACGTCCTCGTCACGTTAGCAGCCACCCCTCCCCCAGCGCAGACGTCAGGAGGGGCTCAGCCCGCCACACACAAGCTCCCCTACGCTACTCTCACCTCTGCGACCCGATCACGTCCGCAGCATCCTCCTCCCACGCGTGGCACAGGCCCACCTCTCCCAAAACCCATGGCGTGCCTACCGAGCCCCACCATCAACGTGTGTCTGGAGCTCTGCGCACAGACCAAGCATGAAAGCTGAAGGACCGAAGTGACACAAGCTACAGTCCTTCCTTCTGGGACAGAACCACGCCAATGCGATCTGGGAAGAAAATCCAGGCGTCCCCTAGAGTGGCCTTTCCTGCAGGGGTGCTGGGCCAGCATCGGCGTTGGAATGCTGCAGGAGGGGTGTGAAGGCTCCAAGCAGGCATGCGGTGAGGCTGGGAGCCAGGCCCTTAGCGAGCACCCAAAGATGCTCAAACAAACGACTCTGACAAAGCAGAGAGATTCGATTTGATTCCTCGGTGTCACACTGTGGTCGTTTAAAAAGTCTCCTCTAGGGTGTGAGCCGGAAAATCTCCCTGCAGCAGCAGGCGAAGGACGGGGGAAAGCGGCTAGTGTTTAAGGGCTCAAAACAGTGAGACACTGGTGCCTTCATTCTCACGGAGCAGCCCCGAGGTGCCCCACGGGCTGGCAGCACTGCCCCTCTGCACGCAGGCTCCGGCTCGGCTTGCCCACTATCTGCTGGGCTGCAGGTACTGGTGCATGAACATGTTGAGTTCACTGTCCATCCAACCGCCTTTATTCCTGCAGAGAAACGATTTGCAGCGGTAACAGCTGATGATAATAGGTAATGTTAGCATTACATGCTAAGCCCTGTTCTTGGCACAAACCCCTCTAAAAACCCCCCTTCTTTTTTTTTTTTAATATATTTTATTGATTTTTTACAGAGTGGAAGGGAGAGGGATAGAAAGTCAGAAACATCGCCGAGACCGGTTTGGCTCAGTGGATAAAGCGTGGGACTGGGGACTAAAGGGTCCCAGGTTCAATTCCGGCAAGGGCATGTACCTTGGCTGCAGGCACATCCCCAGTGGGGGCATGCAAGAGGCAGCTGATCGATGTCTCTCTCTCATCGATGTTTCTGACTTTCTACCCCTCTCCCTTCTGCTCTGTAGAAAAATCAATAAAATATATATATATATATAAAAAAAAGGAAGTCAGAAACATCGATGAGAAACATCGATCAGCTGCCTCTTGCACACCCCCTACTGGGGATGTGCCCGCAGCCAAGGTACACGCCCTTGCCGGAATCGAGCCCGGGACTCTTCAGTCTACAGTCTGACGCTCTATCCACTGAGCCAAGCCAGTCTTGGCTAAAACCCCCCTTCTTACGCACGAGGAAAATGAGACTTTCCAAGCTGCAAGCTGTTGTCTGCTTCACGCTGGGACCACGGGCCAGGCCCTGAACTGGTGGGAACTCTGCTTCCCGGCCTGTCCGTTTCAGGTCCGTCCTGTCCCCAGTGGCCGACAAGCAGCAGACACTGCCCACATGCACCTGCTAGTTCCCAGGGGCAGAGTGTGTCCCTGGAAAACGGCTGCCCCGGGGGTGGGCGGGAGGGCACGTGGACACAGTCAGGGGAGGGGAAGTCTGCTTCCCCGGGTCGGAGCCTGTGGCCGAAGACGCAGCTCCCGGGGTGCTGCCCCCCAGGGGCGGGGGCAGGAAGCACAAGGTCCCCATGAGCTGATGCTATCTCGGGCTGAGCGGCCGGGGACTTTGCAGAACACACACACACATTCAGCTCTGTGGCTGTCTGAGACCTGACTATTCACAGATGGAAACAGTGAGGCACATGGAAGCTCAGTCATCGGCCGGAACACGAGTGCCTGGACCCGAACCAGGACCCCTGGCTCCTCAGATCAATATTTTCTCCAACAAACTGTTTCAACAGATCCTGTGCAGATCTGGGCTCCCCTCTGATTTCTGCCAGTTACCTGCTACCAGTGGGTAGCTGCCCCACCCCCCCCCTTTCCTGAGCTCAGAGAGAAACGGACTAAAATGCGTGCGGGGGCCTAGCCGTGTGGCAGCACACAGTGGACAGTCAGGGACAGAAAAGGATGCGGAATGCCAAAACCGGTTTGGCTCAGTGGATGGAGGGTCGGCCTGTGGACTGAAGGGTGCGATTCCGGTCAAGGGCATGTACGTTGCTTACGGGCACATCCCCAGTAGGGGGTGTGCAGGAGGCAGCTGATTGACGTTTCTCTCTCATCGATGTTTCTAGCTCTCTATCCCTCTCCCTTCCTCTCCGTGAACAATCAATAAAATATAGTAACAAAAAAGAAGAAAGAAAAGGACGCTGAAGGCTGAGCAGAGCCGTCATGTCCAGTGCCCGAGACGCTGCAGCTGAGAAGGGGGCAGTGAGCTGTAACCCCACGGCACCACCCCACACCGCCTGGGGCCTCTGCTGCCACCACAGCCATCGCCGCCAGAGCCTGGGACAGTGCTGGCACCACACCTGCATCCCAGGTGCTGGGCGAAGGTCTTACACAGAACAAGCTGAACCCCCGCTAGGGATGTGAGCTCACGCCACACCCCACAACCCGCGCCTCCCCGCCCGCGCCTCCTCACCTGAGCAGCTTGGCTTTGCTCTGAAGCGAGACAAGAACCTCGATCTTCTGGTTCATGGCAGCGATCTCCTGCTCCAGGTTCTCCCGGGTGATGTCCACTTGTTGGCACAAATGAGCGAAAGTCCCAGACAGTTCCCTGAGGAGGAGAGGCGGGATCAACCGGGCGAAGTGGCGGTTTTACAGAACGAAGCTGGTGACTAAATCCAACCCACCCAGAGGGCAGCCGCCAATCCGGTCACCCACTGGCAGCTCTGCCCTGCACCAGTCCTGGTTCGGTGGAATCCTCCCTACCCCGCGCCGAGTCCACGCAGCTCACAACCAGCACGCACGCCGACTGTCCCCACCGTGTGAGAACCAGGAGTGTGCAGGACACCCAGGGCTTGAGACCAGGATTCAGATCTCGGTTCTGCTGCGAATTAGCCAAGTGACCGGAGACAAGTGACCCTCTTCAAGTCTCCATTTCGAAAAAGCAAATGCCAAGAAAAACGCCTGCCTCCAAAGGGCTGGAGGAGCAAAGGCCTAGCAAGGGCCTGCCACACGGAGCTGGCGTTCACCCCCCCCGCCCCCACAGGATCCAGGGATCCGCTTGCACCCCAGTGAATCGGCATGTGCCGTGAAGAATGAGCATGCGCCTTAGAACTTCAAAGCTGCATCCAAAATGCAAGCCTTTAAGGCAACCTTTAAAGTAACTAATGTCCCTCATCTTTCCATGTCCTCCTTCCGTGGGGAACCGGACTCTTACTCGGTCCCAGGACAGGACACAGGTATCGCTGGAGAGATGCTACTGCCCACCCCCGGCTGCAAGGCAGCAGCGCACGGCTGAAGGTCAGGGTCGGATGGTGCTCAGGACCCAATGGTTTCCAGGTTAGAAGGGGACCCAGAGGGAATCCTGAACCGCGGAGGGCTGCCGGCCACTCACTGCTGGACTTGGTGGCTGCAGTTGGAGCCGGTGTAGCTGATGATGAGCTGCAGCTTCTCGCTGGCATACTCCACAAACTGGCGCTTGAAGGCCCTCTCCTTGGCCTTAGTGGTCCAGGTCAGACGCTCGTAGACATAGAGGAGGCCATAGAGTCCGAAGGACAGGGCGATGAGCCGCCAGCCCACCGCCTTCCACACCTGCAGAGGCACACCGTCAGCCGAGGCTCCCTCCGCCTGCCCTCTCAGCCCGCCCCTGCCAGGACTTTCCCAAGACGTTTTTTAAAAACGTAAGTTAAAAAAAAAAATTCAAGGTCTAAGTATCCCGGCTGCAGGGTCTCCTGGAAAAGGAAGCACAGGAGACCCTGTTATCAAGAAGGCAGCCTGCAACCCTAGCTCGTTTGGCTCAGTGGACAGAGTGTCGGCCTGTGGAGTGAAGGGTCCCAGGTTCGATTCTGGTCAAGGGCACAGGCCTGGGTTTGTAAGCTCGATCCCCAGGAGGGGGCATCCAGGAGGCAGCCAATCAATGATTCTCTCTCATCATTGATGTTTCTATCTCTCTCTCCTCCCTTCCTCTCTGAAATCAATAAAAATATACATATTTTTAAATGAAGGCAGGCTTGGCCTCTTTCAAGTTTTGCTCTTGGTTTTCTTGCCTACAGACGAGAAACTCCTGCTCACAACCACCTCTCTAGAACCCAGGCCCTTCCAACCAATTCTTGGGTCACCGTGCAACCTGGCCCTCCAGGGGAAAGGACACAGCCTTCGAGTCAGACGGGGCCAGAGCTCACAGCCTGGCAAGGTAGTCAGAGACTTTCCTATCTGCCCATGGGAACGGAGCTACCCTAAATGTCAGCGGAGCGAGACAAGCCGGTCAGTGCACACGCCAAAGGGCTGAGGCTGCACAGCGCGGCACCAAGCACTGAAGACAGCACCCGGTCGCCGATGCAGGCGAACAGCTGTGCCCGCAGGGACCACCGGGACCGGCGCCCCTCAGCCAGCCACCCGTCCTCCCCCTCCCACCCCTCTCAGGCAGGGCTTGTCACTGACCACTCCTCCAACCACCAGGATGCCCATGGAGGTCCGGGAGGTCAGGGAGGCCAGGCCGGTGACCATGGAAACCATGAGCTCTTCTTGGGCGAGGGAGCCCTGCGGCAGAGGGGGCAAGCTGGTGTTGGCTGGCGTCAGAGGGATGGGACGCTGGACCTGAAGAGAGAAACAAGGGGGGCGGGGGGGGGGGAGAAAAAGAGGGCTCATTCAATGAAGCCTTCAGTGACCCTCAAAGTTAGGGGTTGTGAAAGGCCGAAAGGGGGAAATGAGTTTCACAAGTTGCAAAGAGGATTTCAGCTTCATAACAGACCTGCTAGCCCCCAAGGTGAGCACGGTGGGGTACCCCAGAATCTGAGCAGCGGCCACCTGGGAAGGCCTCAGCACCCCAAAGTGTGGGGCGTGTACAGAGAGCAGCATGTGCAACAGCTAAAGTACAATCCAGAGGGAGGGTGTAGAAACTGGATTTCAAAACGGAACCTGGGGCCCCGGCCGGGTGGCTCAGTTGGTTGGAACGTGATTCCTCACATCAAAGGCTGCAGGTCTGCTTCCCGGTCGGGGCGCACACAGAAGGCAAGCCATTGACGTTTCCTTCTCACATTGATGTTTCTCTCGCTCTCCTTTCCCCTCTCTCTAAAATCAATGAACAGCCCTGACTGGTGTGGCTCAGTGGATAGAGCATCAGCCTGCAGGCTGACGGGTCCCAGGTTCAATACCAGGCAAGGGCATGTACCTTGGTTGCAGGCACAGCCCCAGCAGGAGGTGTGCAGGAGGCAGCTGATCAATGATTCTCTCTCATCATTGATGTTTCTATCTCTCCCTCTCCCTTCCTCCCTGAAATCAATAAAAACATATTAAAAGAAATAAGGAACGAAAAGAAAAGAAGACAGCTAGCATTTGCGGCTTCACAAACATCAGTGCTCAGGATATGGCCAGCTTGGATGGGGACCACCCGCACGCTCAGGGTGAGGGCTGTGCTTGCCTGGTCATTATAGCCCATCAGGGCCCGGCGGCTGTTCTTGGGGCCCAGGAACCTGTTGACCAGCATGGTCCACCCAAGAGAAAAGTGGAACTCGATGTCCTCCTGAAAGTCAGCACACAGCTTGTCACAGTTCAGGTCGTAGCTGAGGGAGAAGCACTGCCGAGGGACCAGCATGTCAATCTGACTCCGCACGGACGTGGGGAGGAGGGGTTTCAAGCCGTCTGTCAGGAAGAGAACGGGGAGGGCACCTCAGCTCCGCGTGCCACACCAGGGCCGAGGCTTGAAACGCGAGCCGCGGCTACGGCCAAGGATGCTATGATTCTGCCCAGAAACCAGGCCCGGCTGACAGGGCTGTGGGACCGAGGGCCACACTCGGCGGGCAGGCCGGCTCTCCCAGGGGAGCAGGTCTGTGCTCTCCCCCTGCTAACATGCCTCACGTGGATTAAGGAGCAGGCCACTCAGCCCGTGACGGACCCGTGCGATAACACAAGACGGCTCCGGGGGCTACGTGTGGATGGAACTCGTGACATCACCCACAACCTGAAGGCATCGAGCCGACTCATCGTAAAAGGCGACAGACGGGAGAGTTGTCCCTGCGGCCTGGCCCCCGAGGCGCGCTGCCGCACTCACCGACCATCTCCTGCTGCATGGTCTGCAGGGAGCCCGTGATGGCCGAGGAGCAGCGGTCGGACATGTTCCGGCCCAGGCCCTCCTCTATGTGGCGGTGCAGTTCCTGGAGGAGGGAGGAAGCACCAGTCAGGACTTGCTCCTGGGAGCCAAAGGTCAAGGAGGCCGGCCAGCCCGGGCCCTGGGAGCTGACATGGGAGAGCTGAGAGAGGCCTGGTCCCGTCTGCCCGGCTGAGGGGTGCTGACAGAGCAGCGGGGACTGGATCGGGGCTGCCTGGAGATGCCGCCCAGTCGCCAAAAGGACCGAGGGGCGCTTATGCGAGCACGGCTGCTGACTCACATTCTTGTAAACCTTGAGGACCACGGGGGAAGGGTGGAAGTCCATCTGGTACTCGTCCACCAGCACAGAGAGGCGCCTGATCTCCTCGGCCATCGCCGTGGACACCTGTAGAAGGAAATGTCAGGGATCGAGAAAGAACGTGTCCAAATCTGCACTGGGAGAGCATCCACAGAGTTTCAGATTCTAATATCCTTCTATTCACCCCCTCCAACCCCCCCACAAGTCAGCAGTTGCCTCTGCTCGTCCTGGAATTAGCGCTGTGGCGGCAGAAGGACGTGAGGGGCTGGCTGACCGAACGCCCATCTGAGACCTGGAGAAGGGGACCTGCCCGGGTGGCACAAGGGACCGGGAACCGGCGGGGGCTCTGCACGCTGCAATCGGAGCCACGGTCCCTTCCGGGGTCTGAGGCGGCTCTCGGGTGAGGAGGTCTGCTTCTCCACCCTGGCCCGAGTCCCAGCCCGGTTCTCACCTGCCTCTCCACTTCCTCCGTCATCTGCTTGATCCGCAGTTTGTAGTCTTGCGTCAAGAGCTCCAACTGCTTGTCGATAAACGTCAGCCGCTCCTGCCGCTCCTCGCGCATTTCCAGGCAGTAAACCCTGCGAGAGAGCGCTGGCTACAGCCCAGGCCCCCCTCCACCCAGCAGAGCCAGCGGGGCTGCCGGAAAGCCTGTGGCCCAGCCGAGGTCCTGGCCGTCGCGAGCCCAGGGGCCTTGGCAGTTTCTCTCTCTCTCTCTCTCTCTCTCTCTCTCACACACACACACACACACAGCTACGTCCTCATTCCCTGCCCAGGAACAAGGGGGAGTCGGCACCCACCACTCTCTCTCCGGTCTTCCTTTAGGAAGCTGGGGTGGTGACAGTGGGGGAGGTGCCTGCATGGGGTTTGGAACAAGTGCTGCCAAGGACCATGGGGACAAATGGTCAGCCCCCCTCCCCGGGGAGCGAAGGCGGTGCTCGCCACCACGGCGCCTGCCAGAAGTAACCCAGGCCGAAGCAGCTGAGGCGCAGGACACGGGAGTCCCAGCACCTATGCCGGCGGGACTAGGGCCGCACCGGGACGTTTCAGAAAGCAACCGAGAGAAGTGGGTAAAACTGAGAATGCACGCATCCTGAAGTGAGCAGCGCTGCCTCCCGGGATTAGCCCCAGAAAGGAGTGCACGAGTGTGCCCGGGGCCTGTGGGGGCGCCCGCTGCAGCGCGGTCCGCGACAGCAAAGAAAGAAAATCCAAAAAGCAGCCGACGGGCCTCCACCGGTGTGGCTCAGTGGACAGAGCGTTGGCCTGTGGCCAACAAAGGGTCTTGCTTTCCTGCAGTCAAGGGCACGACCTCAACTGCAGGCTCGAGCCCTGGCCTGGTCCTGGCCGGGGCCCCTTTCAGGAAGCAACCAATCGATGTCTCGCTCTCACATCAATGTCTCTCTCTCTCTCTCTCTCTCTCCTCCTCCTCCTCCCCTCTACTCTCTGTTTAAAAAAAAAAAAAGGAAATATATCCTCTGGTGAGGACTGACCAAAAGAAGCAGTCACTGGGAAAACGAGGTACTCTCAGCTCACACGGCACTCTCTAGCAGCTAACAGTCACAGCTCCTCACACACGTGCCCACACAGGAAGGCAAAGGAGGCGAGTGAAGGGAAGACTGCGCCGCAGCCCAGAATGCCGCTGCGGCTGCACGCTCAGAGCACACGAAGCAATACGACGCGTTCTCCAGCATTTACGCAAAAAGCTCTTCTCACGTGGATCGTAAGACTACACACCAGATTCATGCTCACGGTCGCCTGGGAGGGCTGAGCAGAGTGACACTGGGGCAAGAGGCTGAAGAATAAAAGGTACTTCCATTTTTTCTGTGTTTTAACTTAAAAATAACATAAAGAAAACACGGGCTGTCAATTCTGTGTGGTGGTGGCAAGGCGCTTTAATCGCTGTGCCTTCCTGTATTTCAGCGTCTCTCCCAAAAGGCTATTTTTAAAATGCGTTCTGCTTCGGGCTCTGAGCCTCGCTGGAGTGCCCAGGGCAGCGCTGGGCCAGGCCTCCCGCATGAGCTTGTGAGGTGGCATTTCAGAGCCCGAAGCTGCACGGGCCCAGCGGGACCGACCCCCAGTGGTCCCTCACCAGGCTGCTCCGTGTGCATCTGGGGAGGCCTGGTGGCTGGGGAAGGGCGCCTGCAGGGGAACCCAGAGACCTGGCTCTGCTGGCAGGGCTCTACCCCTGGGCCCATCGTTCCAGGCAGGGGTGAGGCGGTCACTTCCCAGCAACCCCTCTCCCCCCAGCCCTGCCCTCACCGCTGCTCCTGAGCCGCGATGTGCAGAGAGTCCATGGTGAGGCGAACTGCCTCCGCAATCTGCTTGGCCCGGACCGTGTGCTGCTCGAATTTGGTCTTCACTGCGGACTGGGAGATGCACTCCTGCAACGGACAAGAGGCTCTGGTGTCACTGCCAGGGGCATGGCCGGTGACCGCTGGGAAGCACCAGAGACCAGAATCAAAAGACTCACCTCAAACCTCCTCTCAAAATTCTGAAACTCGAGCATCCGCACTTGAAAGCCCTCTGCAAGAGCGCCCCCTAGGAGAACTGCATGTTAGTCTGGAAATAACTGCAGGGGAGGAAAGTGAAAACCCACAAAGCCAACCCAATGCGACACTTGGTTAAACACTGGGGGGTGGGGGGGGGCAAAGAGCTTCTCCCTCAGGCTCTTCTCACCACAGCCTTCTCAGAACTATTTTCTCTCGCTGACAGCATGAGACCAGACGCAAACATTAGTGAAAAGGAGGAAGTGGGTCTCACTGTCACCTCCTTCGGGCATGCCCTGGGCCTTCTGGATCCTGGCGTTGAGCGCCTCCTTGGCAGACACAAAGAAGATGCGGTCTCCAGCCTGACCTCGATCCACCACGCCCAGCTCATCCACCAGGAAGCCGGTGCAACGCTCCATGTGCTGCCGCCGCACCTGGAGCCCAAGCAGAGGGGTGTGTGTGACCAGGTGGGGCAGGTGAACCATCTCCCACCATTTCCGCTCTCTAGTCACCACGCTCCTCAGAAGCAATATGGCCAGCCAAAGGTGTTTTATGTATATACTAGAGGCCCGGCGCATGAAGATTCATGCAAGAATGGGCCTTCCTTCCTTCCCCTGGCTGCTGGCACCGTCTTCGTTGGGCTGGAGCCGCCTTTCCACCTTCCCACGCTGTCCAGAGGCCTGAAGCAACTAGGACAGTGAGGAACACCCCAACCCAACTGCTTTGGCACCTGTGTATGCAAATTAACTTGCTGTCTTTATTGTGTTAATTTGCATACTCACTCTTGATTGGCTGGTGGGTATCACGAAGGTATGGTCGATTTACATCTTACTCTTTTATTAATACAGATAAGCAGAGATGCTAACACATGTCTCAAGCAGCCTCTTGTGAGGGCCTAACCAGTGTCTCACTTTCGTGCCCCAGAATGAAAGGATCCGGGAGTTGAGAAACCTCGGCTCTATGCTGACAAGCCGAGTCCTCCAAGGCCTTATCTATGAAATGACTGGGCACCCCCATAGAATCCTGTCTAGCTCTGAAGTCTAGGGTTCTACTACTAGAACTTTCAAATGCCAACAGCCTCTTGGGGCCACCTACTGCGTGCCTTTCTCAATGTTGAGAGATTTCATTCCTGCTGTAACTCTATTACATCCATCTCATAGGTGAAGAATTGGCCCAACTCACACTGCCCAATGTCAGTCTGCTCACTGCACTTTTTCATCCCTTATTACCAATCTGTGACTCCTGTTTCTTTCATCTCACACACAAGCCAATTATTCTTTGTCCCTCTTCTAGGCCTCCTCCCTGCCTATCTTCCTAGAGCTGAGCTGGTCCTACGATGACTAATCCTTTATGGACCAAAGTGAGCACAGGCCCCAAACAAGGCACAGCTACTGTGCTAGGGACACTCTGCAGACCTGGATGAAAACCTCTTAAGGGTGAAGGGGTCTGGGGAAGTGACTGGGAGACGAAGAGAGTGTGTAAAGGCGGCAGAAGACCCCAGAGCGACCCGAGGGAACTCTTGGGAAATCTGTGGTGATGAAGTTCCCTTAGGAAAGGCGTGAACCTGATGCAGCTGGGAGTGCATGAAGGGGCCCCGGGCACATACACAGTGGCGTGGCAGTCCCCAACCTGCTGGATAGAGAGGCACCAACCTCCTCCATGTACTCGGGCTCTGAGGCGGACGCATCCCAGCGGTTGTTCAGAATGAAGATGTTGGGGCGGGACAGGCGCTCGCTCACCTTGTGGAAGAACTGCTTTTCCTGCACGAGAGGGAAAGGCCTCAGTGGAGGAGGGGCGCGGCCAGCCCGGGCCCCGGGAGCGTGGGAAAGGCGGAGGAGCGGTTACCGTCTGCATTAGGGTAGACTCCGAGTTGGCCACCAGCACAAACACATCCGCATCCAGGCAAAACTTGTCAATCCAGCTGTCCAGCTCTGTGGTGACATCGATGCCGGGGCTGGAGGTGATAGGGTTAAAGCAATATCAGGCACACAGACCAAGGGTCCTGTGCTTCCCGCTGTGGCGGACCCGAGGCAGCCACGCCAGGGAAGGAGACGGCTGTAGAGAAGGAAAAGACGTCCCTCACTGAAGGGATTTTCACTTTCCATTTCACAACATTCCAGGTAATTCGAATGTGTTTCCTGCCACGGGCACCTACCACTTTTACAAAACGTAACGGTTCACACTTTTCCTCTGGAGATAAACATTAAGGTGACGTGCAGGCTGGCCACGTGGCCCAGTCGGTTAGAGTGTCACCACGACACACCAGGGATGCGGGTTCAATCGCCGGTCAGGGCACACAGAAGAACCCATGAATGTATAAATAAGTGGAAACAACTGATGCTTCTCTCTCTCTTTCCCTTTCTCTCTCTATCTCTCTCTCTCTCAAATTAATAATTTTTTTTAAAGGTGAAGTGCCCTGCCAAAGCCGGTTTGGCTCAGTGGATAGAGCGTCGGCCTTTGGACTGAAAGGTCCCAGGTTCGACTCTAGTCAAGGGCATGTACCTTGGCTGCGGGCACATCTCCAGTAGGGGGTGTGCAGGAGGCAGCTGATCGATGTTTCTCTCTCATCGATGTTTCTGACTTGCTTTTTTTTTTTTTTTAATGTATTTTATTGATTTTTTACAGAGCAGAAGGGAGAGGGATAGAAAGCCAGAAACATCGATGAGAGAGACATCGATCAGCTGCCTCTTGCTCGCCCCCTACTGGGGATGTGCTCGCAGCCAAGGTACATGCCCTTGACCAGAATCGAACCCGGGACCCTTCAGTCCCGCAGTCCAACCCTCTATCCACTGAGCCAAACTGGTCTCGGCTGTTTCTGACTTTCTATCCCCCTCTCTTCCTCTCTGTGAAAAATCAAAACAAATCAAATCAAATCAAATCAAAAATAAAATAATAATAAAATAAATAAAAGGTGAAGTGCCCTGACTGATTTGGCTCAGTGGATAGAGCGTTGGCCTGCAGACTGAAGGGTCCCAGTTTGATTCCGGTCAAGGGCATGTACCTTGGTTGCAGGCACATTCCCAGTAGGGGGTGTGCAGGAGGCAGCTGATCGATGTTTCTAACTCTCTCCCTCTTCCTCTCTGTAAAAAATCAATAAAATGTATTTTAAAAAAATAAAAATTTAAAAAGATGAAGTGTTATATTCATGAGTCCAATAAACACTACAGTACCGTATTTCTTAGTATAGTTGCAACCTGCCCACAAAGCAGGAGCAAAATAAAGTACAACACGGACCCCCTCCCCCCCCACACACGTAGTAACACTGGGCTGAGACTTTGGCCACCCCTCCCCTCCCCTCCCTCCTCACAGGCCATCGCTGGCACATCTTCAGGGCACTGATGCCAATGGGCACCATAACCAGACCCGGAAGAACCCAGGAGGCAGGGGGATTTGGAAGGGCCAATACACAAGCAGAGCAAGGACAGGGCCCAGGGGCACTGGCTTGGCTGATCCAGAAATGGGACTCCTGGCCCTCTGGGTCTGGACCTCCCAGGGAGGCACCTTCCCTCCTACCTGTCCATCAGCACGAGGTCGTCCTTCAGCAGCGGGCACTTGGAGTTGGGCCACATCACACTCACCAGGCTGCCGGCATGCAGCTGCTCATCCTGGTGGAGGGCGTGCGCCAGCTGGTTCACGGTCTGATGGGTGGAGGAGAGGGACGTTCAGGGCCCAGGCCCAGCTGGCAACCGCTACCGCAGGCACGGCCGTGCTGCCTGGGGCTGCTAGCCACTGTGCTCCCCCTTTCCTTTCATGGCACACAGGAAAGTCAAGAGCTGGGGAACATTTGAGATCTTTCTTCATCAGTTTGCCTCAAATAAATTTAAATAAACTCATAAAAATTAAAAAAAAAAAAAAAGCTCTAGCTTGTTTGGGTCAGCAGACAGAGCGTCGGCCTGCAGACTCAAGGGTCCCAGGTTCGATTCTGGTCAAGGGCACATGCCCGGATTGCGGGCTCGATCTCCAGTGGGGACGTGCGGGGGCAGCCGATCCATGATTCTCTCTCATCACGGATGTTTCTATTTCCCCCTCTCTCTTCCTTCCTCTCTGAAATCGATAAAACCATATTAAAGAGAGAGAAAAAAAAGAGCTGGGAGTTGCCAGGAGAACCAACTATTCGTTACTCCTCTCTCAAGCTTCTTCCTCAGACGCTGCGCTGAAGCTGGCGGTGCTCTGCAGTAAGTCTGTATGAACCGAAACGAACATCTGGCCCCACACAAGAACGCGATCGCTCTCAGGAAAATTAAATGTACAGGCTCCTTGTTGGTATGTCAGAACCCCAGAGCAAATGCAGGAATCGGTCTCTGGAAACGTCCCCAAGAAGAACAAGGCATGTACTCTCTACAGGTCAAGAGAAAAGCCAGACGGCTTGCTGGGTAATATGCAAGGACCCGCAGGCTCCTCATTCCGGCCCTCCCTGAAACAGCCCTCCTCCTGAGCAGCCAGGGAACAGGGCTGCCGCGCCCCATCGCCAGGCGCCACCCCCTCCCAGGGAGCCGTTACTCCTGTGTGGCCAGTTGGTCTCAGCCCAGATTGGCCCTCCAGGATGCCCAGGGCCGAGGCCCCGCCCCCAGGCCCACCCAGCACCGCACCTTGATGCTCCTCCTCTCCTCGGAGCCCTCGGTGAGGAGGAAGGCCTCGTGGCCATCGGTGCCCTCCACCCGCAGGAAGCAGTTGGTGGTGTGGCCGATCCCGGAGGGCAGAACTTTGTCCCAGAGCATGGCATTGATCACGGTGCTCTTCCCATTGCTCGTCCTGTGGGAAGGAAAGGCCACCGACATCTGCATTTTTATTTTTTATTTTTTTTTTTTCGCATTCTGGGTTTTCGCAATGAAGTTCCCAGCCTGGAAGCCTGAGGCGTTGTTCTCTGCAGTGCCGGCAGTGCCCAGACGGGCAGAGTGGGCTCTGAGTTTACAGAAACGGCGGACAGATGCCCGTCCTGGCCTGTGAGGTGCTCCTGGCTCATCGCTGCAAACCAGCACGCAAGGCGCTCTCAGGTGTGGAGTCAGCACGATGTCGCTGACGCCCTTAAACAGGCCTGCCCTGCCCGCAAGCCTCTGAGCACCGCTGATGGAGACCACCCTTCCACTGGACACCGCTGACGCCCTCCGTCTCAGTGACCGCAGCTGAACGGCCCCCACGTCCCTGGTTCCCTCAAAAGGCCGAGTTGGCTGCTCTTCTCCCACTGTGCACCTCCTCACACATGAGGCCCACCACGCCCGCCCAGCTGGTACTGCTGCTACGGGGCAGCCTGCTGCAGCATTCTTGCTCACCGCGCCCCCAGGACCTTGGGGTGCCCAGCCTGTGGCCCTGCACAAAGTGTGTCCCTCACCGCCCCCGTCCCCCAGCCCAGCCCAGAAGGAAGAGGGGCGAGGGCTTCAGGAACTCACCGGCCAAAAAAAGCCACTTTCATGTGCCGCCGGGCCAGCACCTCGCTGATGCCCTGCACTTTGGACAGGTAACCTTTGACGTCCAGAACCTGTTCTTCTGTCGTAACGGGGTCCAGCTCTGCATTCCTGTAGGTGTCTGGAGGCGGGGAGTGGAAACGGGTCAGCGCCTGCTCTAAGGAGTTCCACGGTCACGTCTGGGAGGAACAGAGGCCACCGAGGCGGCTCCCTGCTGCTGGGCTGAGGTCCCGATCCCCTGCTGTGGGCCGCAGTGCGCAGTGCCGAGCGCGGCTCCCGGGCCGGGCCACCCGGTTCCAGCGCAGGCAAGGACGTGCTGGTCTCGCCTCTTCCTAGCTCTGTGGCCCCAAGCAAATGGACCTTTCTGGGCCTTAGTCTCCTCACCCTTAAAACGCAGCTAACAGTCCCTACCTCAGATGACTACTGCAAGGATTAAATGAATTAAGGCACAAAAATCACTAAAAACGGTGGCTGGTGCATGATGGGTACTCAAACAGTAACTGTCACCATCTACTTTCACGTTTAGTACTTAACAAATACAAAGTTCTCACGACATGCCAGGCACAAGTCTGACCACTTCTCAAAGCTACAACCGAAAGAGACAGCCAGAAGGCCAGCCAACCCTCAGTCCCAGAGCAGTAACGCTCCCCTCCCCCGCTAGGGCCATCCCAACACATCTCAAGTTCTCCAGCTCTTTCCCTTCCAGCCCACCAATGGGAGAGGCTTCATGTTTTCACACACACACACAAAAAAAGACATGGAGACACCACCCCTGACGACACCTCACGAAAACCTTCAGGAGGCACGCGTTTGCCCGCAGCACCAGCTGATGAGTGACTCGGACAGAGGGGTCTCGTCTGGGCTCCGGGAGACCGAGGCCTGCCTGCCTGCGTATTCAGCTGCCAGGCACACCGCGGACACTGCTGAATAAGCAGGTCGTGAACAGGAATCATTTCAGCAACCAACCGAACAGCGTGAACATTCAGATTTTTAAGCTTAACACACAGTCAGGAGATCCTTTCTCTTGCGTCGGGCCCCATGCTAAGGGCAGGGCACAGATGTCCAGTCTCAGTCCCTCGGGCTCCGGTAACGCCGTACCGACCGGGTGCCTCACACACCACAGAAATGCACCCATCAGGGTGCCAGCTGGTGGGGGAGGGCCCTCTTCCGTAAGAGCATAAACCTCACTCATGAGGGCTCCACCCTCCCCATGACCTAACCACCTCCCAAAGGCCCCACCTCCTAATGCCATCACATGGGTCTTCGGAGTCCAACATGTGAATCTGGGGAACACAAACATTCAGACCAGCCCTAACTGGTGTGGCTCAGTGGATAGAGCGTCGGCCTGCAGACTGAAAGGTCCCAGGTTCGATTCCGGTCAAGGGCATGGACCTTGGCTGCGGGCACATCAACAGTGAGGAGTGTACAGAAGGCAGCTGATTGATGTTTCTCTCTCATCTATGTTTCTGACTCTCTATCCCTCTCTCCCTTCCTCTCTGTAAAAAAATCAATAAATAGCCGAAACTGGTTTGGCTCAGTGGATAGAGCGTCAGACTGTGGACTGAAAGGTCCCGGGTTCGATTCCGGTCAAGGGCATGGACCTTGGCTGCGGGCACATCCCCAGTGGGGGGCGTGCAAGGGGCAGCTGATCGATGTTTCTCTCTCATCGATGTTTCTGACTTTCTATCCCTCTCCCTTCTGCTCCAAAAAATCAGTAAAATATATTTTTTTTAAAAATCAATAAATACATATTTTTTAAAAAACAAACAAACAGAAACATTCAGACCGCAGTACTGGACATGTTTCCTTTCCTTTAAGTAGCAGCCTGACGTGTAAAGCAAGCAGAAGCCAAGCATGTCCCTGGCACATTTCCACTGAACCTCTAGGGTTCCACAGACTGGAATCTGGACATCCCTGGTCTCGCCCGAGCCCCGCTTTCATAAGTGGGGAGACCAAGGGCAGGTGAGACTCAGCTTCTGCATCTTTCCTGACAATGCCCGGACCTGGAGCCAGGATGTGCCTTCCTGAGAGGGCGCCTGAGAGAGTCAGTGGCTGGAGGGGCTCTCAGACTGAGCAGGACCCTGGCAACAGCCCTTCTCCGCCCAGCCCCCAGGCCGGGCTCCAACCAGTAACTAATGAAAAGGTGCCGGTGACGCAAGCTTCCTATTCATAGTCCTGTTGTCTAAAAATATCAGAGGACGCCCTGGTCGGAAAGAAGCAACACCCAGAAAGAGCCCCGTGTTCGTGGCAGCAGAACTGGGCCAAGGAAGACACCTGGGCCAAGCCCCCGTGTGTCGCTTACACAGTATCATGCAACTCACCCCCTCCATCCGCTTGAGTTTCAGATGGGGATTAGAGCCGCCTACCCCTCGTGATTAAATGAAGTCGTATACAGGGAATTCTTAAGTGACAGCTCCCTTGTTTTCCTGGCCGATCTCCCTGGAACCCAACTCCACATCATTCTGAGCGGAGCGCTGCTGGAGGTGACAACGCATCTGGGCAGGAGGAACCCCCTCCCCCGCCCCGGCCACAGGGCTGTTCCTGCCCACCCCAAACCCTGCCCCCTAAATACATGACAAACTGACAGGAACGGGCCTGGCTCGGCAGGCGCCCGTCTCACCTTCAAGGAAGGTGGCACTCTCCTGGATGTAGGCCCCCAGCTGCTCAAAAATGCCATTGATCTTCTTCTTGGCGGTGACAAAGTGCTTGAGGGGAGAAGCATTCACCTCAGCCATGTGTCTCTTGTCCTTCTTGACTGTGACAACGGGGTTGCATCGAGGGAAGAACAGGGACATCGCGCTGTAAGAGAAGAGCCGGTCAGGCCGGGAACACCCACTGGGCGTTACGCTGGTGCGTGGCAGGGGCTGCAGGGGGGCGGGGACCAGCCGAGGGGCCGTCGAGAACAGGGGCTCCAGGACCAGAGCAGGGTCGGGGAAGTAGGAGCCACATCTCAAGAGTAAGCAAGGAGTTCTCAGGACACCAGGGCCAGGCTCCCTGTCACAGCCTGGGCACTCGGACGCTGGAGTCAGGGCCGAATTCAGGCCTCGCACTGGCCATGCCTCGCCTGTTGGACAGTGACAGCCCCTGCCTTCCCCACCTCAGAAGGACGAGGAGGAATCGAGAGGCAGAAAAGCATGACAGAGATCCACCTCTTTCCTACACGTCACCCACCTGAGACACAGCGCTGAACACCGAGAGCAGTGAAGGCAAAGTAACGCTCAAAATCAGACACCCCCACTACTCTCCCCTGTTGTCCAGGTCCCGACGGCCTTAATTTTAACAGATTTTGGTTCTGGGGCTGGGGGCAAAGAGGCAGGATGGCCGAAACCGGTTTGGCTCAGTAGATAGAGCATCGGCCTGTAGACTGAAAGGTCCTAGGTTCGATTCTGGTCAAGGGCATGTACCTTGGTTGCGGGCACATCCCCAGTAGGGGGTGTGCAAGAGGCAGCTGATGGATGTTTCTAACTTTCTATCCCTCTCCCTTCCTCTCTGTAAAAAAAAATCAATAAAATATACTAAAAATAAATAAGTAAATTTTTTTTTTTTTTAAGAAAGGCAGGAAGATCCTCAAGGGAGAGGTCTATGCTTTACTTAAAAACATGTATTGGTCTCCTCATCAATGTGCGCAGAGTAGGAAATGTGGACACTGGAGGTGAAAAAATCCGGAGGAGCAATGCAGTAATCTGACGATAAATTCCTAACTGGGCGGGTCACGGTGGGCAGCCACACCTCAGGGCTACAACCGCCTCAGGAAAAAGTTAATCTTTGCCTTAACCTTCTGTCCCTGGGTTTCTGGGTACCTGTGAAATATCAGAGCAATGCTCTTTTTCAGCCCCTCGGAGACATAACCGCCGCCTGGGAACACGGACCGTATCTCTATGCCACCTCTGCTCACTGTAAAGGTTAAAGGTTAGCCATTTCTATACATCACTGTAAAAGCACGCATCTCTCAACTTTACTTTTCTTTCTTTTTTAAATATATTTTATTGATTTTTTAAAATATATTTTATTGACTTTTCACAGAGAGGAAGGGAGAGGGATAGAAAGTCAGAAACATCGATGAGAGAGAAACATCAATCAGCTGCCTCCTGCACAACCCCTACTGGGGATGTGTCCGCAACCAAGGTACATGCCCTTGACAGGAATCGAACCCAGGACCCTTCAGTCCGCAGGCCTATGCTCTATCCACTGAGACAAACTGGTCTCGGCATTTTTATTGATTTTCTACAGAGAGGAAAGAAGAGGGAGAGTCAGAAACATCTATGAGAAACATCGATCAGCTGCCTCCGGCACACCCCCTACTGAGGATGTGCCTGCAACCAAGGTACATGCCCCCGACCGGAATCGAACCTGGGACCCTTGAGTCTGCAGGCTGATGCTCTATCCACTGAGCCAGACCGACCAGGTCTCCATTTTACTTTTCATCCAGAGGTTCCCAGCTCTGCTTTCCCGGCCTCCTGGTCTGCCACCAATGGATTCCCTGTGATCACCCTCAGTTCCCTCCTTTCATTCCCAATGCGTGAAAGGAACCGCCAGGCGGCCATGCCCACAGCACAGTCTCGGCCAGCACCTCCTGAGTCCTGCTTCCCGGCACGTCCTTAGTCTGGCTCTAACAAACCCGTACGTGTTTCTTTCTGCAGGCTGGGCGTGCTCGGACACCACCTCGCCGTGCTGACCTCTGTTAACTGTATCAGCGCGGCCTGTTTCTGTGGGGGGGCTCTCTTGCTCTCCCTCACTCACACACATCTCCATCGCCTCGTTTCTCCAGAGAGCAATAACACGTTAGGGGTCTTGAGACCTCATTCCATAGAGGTATTTGGCAGCTGATTGATGTTTCTCTCTCATCGATGTTTCATAGAGGTATTTGGCTCAAGTCAAAAGGGCAGACAGGCCGAAACGAAGAAGGTAGCACCCTCATGTGGTTGCGAATCTCTGGCTCCTCAGATCCCTCTACACACAGAGCTACTCTGCCCGCAGAGCCCTGCCTGGGATCCTGTGAAGTCGAAGGGAAGAAAGCCCCCCCACGCATGAGTCAGTGTGTGCCACAGCCATGTGGGTGTGCCCGGCTCTACCCTCCGCAGCACCCAGCAGACTCCTGTCCGCCACTCCCTTGCTAGCGGCCTAATCAGAGCCATCAGCCCTCTGACCGGCCAAGCAATCCTTCTCTCTGCCTGGGAAAGGAGAAGGCGTTGCATATATGATGAGTAAGCACACATATATGACAAACTTCCAAAGGTGTCAAAGTTCCCGAGAAACCAACTATCTAGAAAAAGTAGATTTTTGCACACCTGAAAGCTGGCTCTTAGGAACTAACCATCCCGGAGAATGGGCAGAAAGGCAGACACACCCACAGGGAAACTGCTACCAACATGTTCTGCACACAGCCACAGATTACTATGCATTGTTAATAATTTCTGGGGAGAGAGAAGGGACTTGTATCCATTTCTACCTTCCTCCTCAGTAAAACACCACAACTGCGGGAGAGTTTGGAGGCCACGGGTGAAGGGCTTAAAAACAGACAGAAGCCTGGAGAGTGTTGCTCAGTGGTTGAGCATCAACCTATAAACCAGGAGGTCATGGTTCAATTCCCAGTCAGGGCACATGCAGGGGTTCTGGGCTCGACCCCAGGTTTCGGGCTTGATCCCCAGTGGGGGACATGCAGGAGGCAGCTGATCAATGATTCTCTCTCATCACTGATGTCTCTCTCTCTCTCTCTCTTTCCCCTTCCTCTCTGAAATCAGCAAATATATATACGTGTGTGTGTGCGCGCATATATATATATATATATTTTTTTTAAGAAACACTGGGAAGAAGATATCACTGGCTCCTCCAAAGCAGAAAAGGAGAGAGCACTGCAACCAGGCTTATTGAGCCAAAACCGGTTTGGCTCAGTGGATAGATCATCGACCTGCGGACTGAAGGGTCCCAGGTTCGATTCCGGTCAAGGGCATGTACCTTGGCTGCGGGCACATCCCCAGTAGGGGGTGTGCAAGAGGCAGCTGATTGATGTTTCTCATCGATGTTTCTGACTTTCTATCCCTGTCCCTTCCTCTCTGTAAAAAATCAATAAAATATATATTTTTAAAAAAAGACTGTTAGAGAAACAGGAATGCAGGAGGTCAAAGAGGAAAACCACTGAAGGGAAAAGAAAAGGGATACCTGACACAGGTGTGATGTAACGTGTGGTTGACAGATTCTGGAATGACACACAGCTGGGTACAAATCGTGCTCAGTCTATTTCTGAGCTATATAAACTTGAGCAAGTTACTTATCCTCAAAGCCTTGGATTTGTCACATGTACAAGCGTGACACCCACAGACTAAGAAGACTAGGAATGGCAGTACAAGCTCAAAGGTAACTTTATATGTTATATGGCAACCACAAACTCTACCAGCAAGCTCACAACACCCAGCCCCCAGGGAAGGGCAGAGGCAACTCCACAACACACCCGCCCACAGTTCCCCGACCTG